>JAJLVV010000004.1:0-600000 GCA_030570455.1 Priceomyces medius | reverse complement strand
TTAAGAAAGGAAGATCTCAAAAACTTTTCTTTTAAGTACATAGGTGATCACCTGAATATAACCATGTCGGCAGAAGAAAGCAACGAGCACCATAGTAAGATAGAGGTACCAACGGAATTTGAATTATATAATGACAATGTGGACATTGAAAAACTCCCATTATTCACAAGATACCAGTTGTCACTTTATAATGGAGAGGACAAACATGAGATATACGTTGCAATAAAAGGATATATTTATGATGTCTCTAATAATGCCAAGAGCTATGGGCCAGGTAAAAGTTACCATAGATTAGTAGGTAAGGATGTTACGAGACTCCTTGGTCTTAATAGATTGCAATTAAAGCCTACAGAAGACAAATCTTGGGAAGAGAAACGTACATGGTATTATGAAGACCTTGAAGAAAGACAAAAGAAGATTATAGATAATTGGGTAGCATTCTTCAAAAAGAGATACAAACTTGTGGGTGTAGTAGTTGATCATGAAGCACATTCATTAATCGATTAGTAAAATGGGTTTCCAGAGTGACTTTAAATCGCCCCTTTTCAATAACCATTTACAAGAAGATCACCAATTATAGGGCAAAACATAGGAGACATTTATGGGTCATTTTTTAAAATTTTATATTTATTTTATGTTGAAAATAGGACTTTGATTCAATTGTAGATTAAATCAGAATCTGGAGATAATGGATTATGATTGTCGCAGAAATTCAAAAGTGATTATCCAGACTAAACTTTTCTGTGTTCTTCTTTGCAATCCATGATACTAAGTTCCGTGTATATCACCCATATCATTCGGTAACTAATACATAGAATTTAAATCTACACAAACGATGAATGCATTAATGGGATATTATTTATTTTTTCCTTTCTTCCTTCTTACTGAAGCTCTAAAACATGCTAGTATCTTTACTATGGAAGGCAGCTATAACGAAATTCTGTTACATAAGTTTGCATCCAAACCGTACGAATTATATCAAAATTCTCGAAATGTTAAAATGGTGAGTTTTTTCTTAATAATAGATGATATGATAGCGAGCCACCATGACCATCCCAAATGGTCCTTTGGCAATGAATGAATATTGAGTTAACCTTAAATAATGATGAAAACAGTCTTATACTCCAAGAATTTGATATGCAGATCAGGGATTTTTACCGAAACAGGAGCCCTGCACTCTAGGTTATCTGCTAAAAATCCAGAATTAGTGTTGATCTTGGAAGTAACAACTAAGCACTTACTCTGACCTTCAGCATGCCTTCGGAAGTCAATTTTGGTACTTATTTTAGTTGAACTGTCAACTTCATGTCAACATACTCGTTCTGAATCATATGTTAGCCTGTAGCACTCTCTTCAGGGTTACATAAGCAGATATGTTGTGATACATTCACATTCCAAGCTATAATATTCCAATATATGTTTATTACTCTTGATTGGGGCTGTTTTCAGCTAGATGGTGCTTAACTTGCCAGAATCTGATCGTGTCAATATTGCGGAACCGCATTCGCTAGCATGTTAGGCTGTTTGAGGCATCTTGAACGAGATGCATATAAAATTGTGCGGGTTCATCGCAGCTGGCGCGTCCTTTCTGGAAAATTGAACTGCCTCAAAAATAGCGACGTTCTGTAACTTTATCACCGCTACTAACGATGCTATTGCCGCTAACTAAAGATTTCTTCCACCACCTGAATATAATGAGCTAACGTTTGAAAACTCAGCCTCCGTTGCTAGAGCTACATTTCCACTCCACCTTCCAATATGCTTCCGTAACCTTTCAATTGATTCGGATCTCTAACCACCACCCACCTGCGCGCGGCAACCTACAGCCATGCTTGTGACTACATTACAGTTAAAACATCTCTTCTAACGTCACGGTACGGTACCTCTGTAAAAAGGAATATATTAAATATCGCAATCTCACGCTACTGAATCTTGAAGCAAACACTCCTTGCAGTAATTCCTGTAGTGTTAAGCGTACTTGAGATCGCGGTAGTTCAGTTGAAGAGTTTAGGGAGATTCTTCTGTACGTCCAGAAGAAGTCTCAAAGAAAAAATACAGCCGTAAATTTCGGCTCGCTCTAACACTTGCAGCAGTACGCCGGTTGAAGAATTGAGCTATAACAAAGATAATGTAACTGAATAGTAAGATGATTAAGGAAGTGGCTTTCCAAGGTAACGAAGGGGCTTTATAACGTAGCATCTATGTATTTTTGTACTTAGGACATCAATTTCTAATAAGCGTTTCACTTCTGGCTAGGTACTGTTAAATGAAACGTCCGAGCCGATCTTATATATACTCAAAGAAGTTCTAATTTAATATTCCACAAAAAAAAAGTAGTTGTTTCTACCAGGAGAGATTTTATAGACCAGGGGCGGCAAACCAACGCCAACAGTGATAGAAATAACTAGAGAAACATGGAAGTAGCTAATAATGAAGCAGCTTTGCAGAGGGGACGCCTAAGGCAACAACTTTTAAGTGAAGATCAGGATATAAACATAGCTAATAATTATGGTCCAGATGCGCAGCCAGCGGGTACTCCTTACCAGCCAGTTTATCAACAACCACAATATGGACCAACATATAGTGGATATGAGATGGGAGGAGCGGCACCTGTAATTGCGGCACCTATAAATGATGGAAGAAAAAGTTCTATTACCTCCCAATCTGGTATGCAAAGGTTCTTTAAGAGGAACAAGGCTGGAGCTGCGGCTTTTAACGAGGACTTTGGAGCAGATATTCAAGACATTACACTGAACAATAACATGTCATTTAATGATATTACACATATTAGAGATAGGGGCCCGTATGGTTTGACTGGAAGCAAAACTTTAGACACTACACCCATCATTCCAACCCTAGGAACAAGTATCTCAAACAGGCCAACAACAAATCCTATTTTATATAGGAAGCAGATGAATCAGAGTAAAAAGTTAGCTATGATGAATAGTGCTAGGGCAATGTCCTTGGCTGGTTCTAACCCAATGCAATCACAACAGTCCCTTAATGATCCTAGAGCTATGTCCTTAAATTCCAATCTGATGGCACCAGGACCAAGAGCGATGTCATTGAATAACAGGCCTATGGGAGCAATGGGACAACCAGGAGTGGTTGGTCCCAACGGTCAATACATGATGAGGTCCACTCCAGCTGTAGGTGGGGTGTATAATGGACAGTATAATGGCCCCTATAACGGACCAGGACCAAATGGTCAAATGGGACCCAGAACAATGTCATTAACAAATGGACCCGTGCCACAACAAGGGCCAAGAACGATGTCATTGACAAATGGATCTGTTCCCAAACCAGGTCCAAGAGCTATGTCTCTCAATACAGCAGGTCGACCAAATCAATTCCAACCTCATCCTATGGTCAACCATCTAGGAAATGGACCAGTACCTTTTGGAAGAGGCAATCCTAATGTCGCAACTCCAGGTGGTCCGAGAGCTATGTCTTTAAACACCAACCCTCAAGCACAGGTGCCACCGGGTGCATATTTTAATCAGCAGCAAGCTTTGAGAAATCCAATGCAACAAGGACCACAAGGACAATCATTCAACTACAATCAACCAAACAATTCTGGTACTAAAAGTTCCAATTTAAGCTCAAATGATTCATTAATGAACGTAGTAGAGGAGGTAGAGGAACAAGAACCGTCCGCATTTGACGGCAACAAAGGAAAAATGGAACCAGCGGATTTTGCGGAAAGAAAAGAGAGATTACCAGATGTAAGTGAACCACTTAAAACATCTTCATCCGAGGAAGAAGATGCAGTGTATCAATTTGATCAAGAAGAATCCGAATCTCTTTCTAGAAAATCGACTATCAAAAAATCCAATTCTATGAGGTTGCGTAAATTGAACCTATTTAACGGAGACCAGAATGAAGAAAGTAGCCAAGATGGAACCCATTTCTATTCGCCACAAAGACACGAAAGAATTCACAGTACAGAATCTCCTTCATTCAATTTGAGACATATGAACGCTAAGAGAGAGTCCATCGTTAACGATGAAGTTGATCCTGAAAGAAGGTTAGAACATCAAGAAAAGTTAAGAGCAGTTGGCGTCAATGCTCGAGGAAATGGTTCTAATGCTACTTCATTAGCACAGGAGGTCTTTGTTACTGCTTCTGAGTTTACATCACCCGACAAGAATCCTAATCTTACTAACCAAAAAAATAAAACTCCTCAAAATAACAACCTTTCTCCACCCAACATTGATAATACCGTAGTGGAAGAAGAAAGTGAAGGCGACGAGTCCACGATTTTAAAGGACAGAGGTTCTCCAGTAAGAGAGGAATCAAGATCACCTACACTTTACTCAAAGAAGCCATTACTCAAACAGCCTTCTATCAAATCGTTGACAGCAAATACAGCTTATGATAACTTTTCGTCTAGATACAATTTGAGTGAGCTTGCTGAATCTGATGATTCTCTGAGTAAACCTAATTATAGTTCACTGGTTTATGAATCCAATGAGGTCCTGCGTGAAAATGTCAATAATCTAGCGCACAATAGACAATTCGATAATAATGATGAAGGCCATGGTGGTGATGCGACTAGTCTCTACAGTGGTAAATCTCTGGTGATTTTGGAAGACCCCAAAATGGCTGACTATGATACAAAGGAATCACTTACTCATCCAGTTTCTTCTGATAAAAGTGCATTGACAACTTCAAGGGAAAATTATTCTTCTCCTCTGACTACAAATACTTCCAAGTTTTCCAATAATGATAAGAATAGTGACAACTCGGTTGAAGAATCAAGGAATCAAATCATACCTGAATCGCCACTTGGAACAACAACAACGATAGAGCATCCACCCCTTCCGATTCAAAGTCAAACTCCTCCTCTGTCGTCAAAGGATGCAAATATTTCTATGTCATCCGATCTTAGTGCCAAAAAAGAGAAGAGTTCTAGAAGTTTTTCACTTTCTGGTAAATCGAAGAATATATTCAAGAGGTTGTCTAAGTCTGGGAAAAGAAGTAGTCAATCCAATGATGAAGGTACATTTGACTCTACACCTAACACTCTGAGAAGAAGTTCTGCGGCAAACAAATCAATTTCACAGTCCCCAGGTATTAAAAGGGCTTCAACCAGCCAAGGTAGTATTCAACCACATGCTACTCCTATAAGGTTCACTAAAGAGGAATTGTCCATAATGAAATGCAATAGCGATCTTTCACATGAGTTGCAGTTGGTGACTACTGAATTGGCCTCTTCTATTAAGCGAGAGCTCAGTCTTGAGTATCAGTTGAAAAATCGCTCCTCAGCACCTGTCTCAGTAATTGAACTTCAAAGTGATTTGATTCAAAAACTGAAAATAGTTGCCGAGCTTCAAGAAAAGCTCAATAAAGAAAGAAGTCTTAGATTCATTAGCGAAGAGCACGCACTTTTATTAGAGAATGGTCAGTCTCCTAGTCCTTTGAAATTGAATTATGAAAAGGCTGAATTATACAAACAGCTTTTAGTCAAAAATGACCTTGTGAACCAATTACAGGATCGTATAGATGAATACGGAGATAGCAGGGATAACCAAGATAATTCATTAAGTGAAAGGTATAATGATTTGTTGAGAGAAAACACGGAATTAAAGCTTGAGGTTATTCCCCAGATTGAAAAGAAATTCAGCGCAAAGCTTCATCAAGCGACTCATTATTCAAATTCTAGAGAGCTTTCATTGGTAGATAGATCTTTTGACTATCAAAGTGACAGTTACGAAGACGAAGTTCAAGGTTTGAGAACCCAAAGAGATGAATTACGTGAAGCTGTAAATAAATTGACCGCAAGTCATAATTATGAAATGAAGCTTGCCGATGATAAAATGAAGGCACTTGAAACGAAATTACAACAAGTGAACATTATTAATGAAAAGTTGAGAGATAGATTGGACAATAGTGGAAGATCGTCACCTTCAGATAAGTTCAGCCCAGGTGGAAAACTACAAGGATTTCACATTATATCACCAAAGCATAGATTTGACGATAAATAGAATTGTATTGGCAAACATATATATACCACGAACAATAAATTATAAATCTATTCTATTAATGTTGTAATTTTTAATTAAGTAATAAATAAATAGTCACGTTGTATACTTTCTTATGAACTCAGCGATAACTTTACCTGCCAAGAGTCCCTGGTTTTCTTTGGCTTTCGTTATATTTCTATATACCTCATGTTCCGAAGCATCAATCAATCCATTATTAAAATCATTTTGAAGATTAACAAGAGCGATATCAACCGTGAATTCAGGGTGACCTTGAAATGTCAAAACTTTCAACGGTCCTCTTAGTGTCCAGATACCTTGAACTTGACATTTGGATGTGTGGCCAATTGAAACGAACTCGCTAGAATTCATCGATTTAGGAATGTCATATGCTATATCCTGATGAAACTCAACAAGATTCAAGTGAGCATTGTCATCTTCAAATAAACCTCTAAAAGGTGAATCTGGTGCTTTTAAAACATCTCTATTCAAATCGATAGTAGTAGTTCCAAGTTCCCAACCGACTTCAGGCTTATTTCTACCCACAGTACTCCCAAGATTTTTTGCTATGATCTGATGTCCGAAGCAAAGTCCAACAATTGGAAAATTCTCTTGCTGTAATATATCTTGAATGAATTCATCAAGTAAGTCAATCCACAATTCACCTTTCGCAAACGAATCACTTCTTGAGCCTGTTAAAATTAACCCTTTAACTGATTTTTGTTCGATTCCTTTTTTCAACTTAGAGTATAAATCTTTCAATGACTCTTCAGAGTCACCATCTTGTTTGACTTGGTACTTCGTGTATTGTAGCGTGCTACCTCTTGCTTCCTCCATTAAACTAATGACGTTATCTCCAAAGTCCCCATATTTCACAGTTAAGTTTGGTATCTCTGTATCACAAACTAAAATTGCAATATGTTCATTCCAAGTCATCACATAAATTCTATGAAACTCTTAGTACTAGATTTGGGTTATCTTCTTTCAAGCGCTATCTTTAAACTGGTTATTCATTTTAATCTGAGCCATAGTGACACAAAAATTTCCGACCCTTATATGGATATAAAAAACTTTGAGAAGAATCATTGTACTCTTAGTTCTAATTAAGCTTCAAAAATAGGAGTAAATTTTGGTTTTAGGTGAACTCTTGGAAGTATTTGTGACGATTAGTCCTTTATCAAGTGAGGGTATTAGGGTATATAATTACAAGGTATCAGTATTTTGGTCCACGTTTAATTTCTGAGTCGTAAGGCGATTTCTTGGACAACGAGTCTTTATCCTAAAAATAAAATTATAATTGATGTCAGACGAAGGCGTTAGTAATACACAACAGAGAAATGCATCCAATAATGGGAATTCTCAAACAATTTCAAATTTATCAGTAGGCTTGAAATCTGTTAATCTCAATGAGCAGCAGAACGAGGTTAATTTAAACTCATTACAACAACAGCTTCGCAATGAGGCAGGCTCTCAGCAGCAGCAGTCCAGGATTTCTCTGTTTTTCCAAAATCAACCTACAGAAGGCTACACATTATTTTCACATAGGTCGGCACCAAACGGATTCAAAGTTGCAATAATTTTATCTGAATTAAACTTGCCATTTAATACCATTTTCTTAGATTTCAATAATGGTGAACAAAGAGCTCCAGAGTTTGTGACTATAAATCCAAATGCAAGAGTCCCTGCCTTGATTGACCACTTCAATGAAAATACATCCATTTGGGAATCTGGTGCAATTATATTTTACTTAGTTTCAAAGTATTTAAAAGAAAATGGGGAATGCCCATTGTGGTCGGACAGTATCATTGAACAATCTCAAATCGGCTCATGGGTGTTCTTTCAAACCTCGGGTCATGCTCCAATGATTGGCCAAGCACTCCATTTTAGGTACTTTCACTCAAGTCCAGTGCCTAGTGCAGTAGAAAGATATACCGATGAAGTGAGAAGAGTTTATGGTGTGATTGAGATGGCATTGGCTGAAAGGAGAGAGGCTTTGATCATGGACTTAGATGTTGAAAATGCAGCAGCTTATAGTGCTGGTACTACACCATTGTCGCAATCAAGATATTTCGATTACCCAGTCTGGCTTGTGGGGGATAGAGCTACCATAGCTGATTTGTCATTTGTGCCATGGAATAATGTTGTAGATAGGATTGGAATCAATTTAAAGGTTGAATTCCCGGAGGTTTACAAGTGGACAAAGTTTATGATGAGAAGACCAGCTGTTGTCAGAGCTTTACGTGGTGATTAATATTTAAAATTTGAGCCCAACCGCTGAGATTTGATTTGATAGCTTCTCTGTACAATATATAAATACGTATAAACACCTGAAACGCTTTCAGTAGAATCTGGACTTTCAGAGCCTTGAGATATGCATTTTATTTGGTTCGTCCTTCATATAGACATCGTACATTCAACTCATCGAAAACTAAGTACTAAATTTTATTTACATTTCTTTGCAGCCTAGGCATTACTATATGATTATGAAAGACCCTTTTGTACTTGGTAAAGACAACATCTCGGAGGCCCGTAAATCAGTGAAAGGACTTTTGGCTCATATAAGAGCCGAAAAAGGAGCAAATCATAAGGAACCAGTATATTTAATACTTAATACAAAAATCAAGCTTACAAGAACTAAGGATTATACTCCAAGAATAGTTCCAGTATCTCATAAACTTGAGAAACTAGATGATAAATCAGTCTTATTAATAACCAAGGACCCTTCTACTTATTACAGGAAAGAATTATCTAAAACTGGATCACCGACAGAAGATGTCTTTAATCAGATTTATTCCTTGAGTAAAGCTAAGTCGATAGCTAAAGACCCAAAGAAGCTAATCAGGATATTCAAAGAGTTTGACATAATTGTAGCAGACCATAGAGTTCATAAGTTTCTACCTGATGTTTTAGGGGCTGCATTTTATGTCAAGAATAAAAAGATCCCATTTATGATTCAAATGGCAATACCAGAAAGCTCAGCGGAGTTAGTAAGAGGCAAAAAGTCAAATAAACTCAAGGATGAACGATGTGATCCGAAGTATGTTAATCAGCAGATGAAATCAATCGTTAAGAATACATATATTATCCCAACACCCACTGGAAACTGCATCTCAATAAAGATTGGCTTTACAAATTGGCAAGTAGAAGAACTTTTAGAAAATATTAATGATGTTATAAGCTATTTAGTTGATAAAAAATTTCAGCCAGTGGGTGGCACGTTAAGATCTGTCAAAAATCTTGCAAGCGCACATATAAAAACAAGCGATAGCGCAAGTTTACCCATCTTTGAAGGACCAAAACCTTCAACTGAAGATGAAGATGATAGTGAATAATTTACAACGGACTACATGTCTGATACTCTAAGAAAAAAATGCATTTTCACAATACATAACAATCTCTTTTGTTAATAAGCTTTCCGAATTTCAAAAAAGCTTTCAGAAATTGTCAAAATACTTGAATAAGTACAGTTGAGCCTGGGATGTTGAAATAGTTGTTATATAAAATTAATGAATCTACGGTAATAAGTATATACATACTAAAATTATTTATTCTCTGTTTTGTAATGTCGTTATATAAATGTTTTTTTCTGTCCTGAATATGAAAACCAACTTTTCTCTATGGCTTATCTAATGAATAAAGTCAAATATACAAGCTGAGTAAGGGCAAGTCTTTAGTGACAAAGGATTGAGGTGAAGCTACCTTTGGAAAGCATAACTATGGTTTCTGTGCCAGAATATGAGGGCCTCAGCTCCGCGGATCAATCAACAATGATTCCGGAGCCTGAAGCTTCTTATTCTACCGCAGCTACTTCAACCAGAAACTTGACATCACTGGTCCCTGCCAAATTCTTGAATAACCTTCTCCATAACTTAGAGGATCATGAAATAGAGCAGGTGGAGTATCTTAAATATAAGCAAGACTTAGATCGAAAACTTACGGTGACCTCTGTGATTGGGTTAGGCTTTACGTTAATGGGAGTCCCGTTCGGACTCTCATCTACCCTATGGATTGCGTTGGTAGATGGTGGAAATGTGACAATGCTCTATGGATGGTTGATTGTTGCATTTTTTTCATTGTGTGTCATAGCAAGTTTAAGTGAAATAATATCAAAATACCCAACAGCTGGTGGAGTGTATCATTTCAGTGCCATACTAAGTAACGAAAAGTATTCACTTTTGAGTTCGTGGTTTACAGGTTGGTTCCTTTTGATTGGTAATTGGACATATGCTGTAAGTATAATGTACTCGGGTTCTCAATTTGTATTATCCATGTTTGGTTTGAAAGGTGTTTACTATACAAAAGATGTATTTTTAGTTCTTGCAGTATATTTTATTATACTTGCAATAAGTGGATTCATCAATTTCAAGTTTTCGAAATTCCTAGAAAAAATTAACAGAGCATGTATTTATTGGTCGATTTACACAGTGCTAGCTATAGACTTCTTATTAATTTTCTTCGCCAAACGAACCAATTCCATTAAAGACATTTTAACAAATTTTGATAATTCCAGATCAGGATGGCCAGATCCATTGGCATTTATGATCGGTTTACAAAGTGCATCATTCACATTAACAGGATACGGTATGCTCTTTTCTATCACGGATGAAGTTAAAAATCCAGAAAGGAATATGCCCAAAGGAACGTTAAGCGCAGTCCTTTTGTCTTCAATTACAGGACTCATATTTATTCTTCCCATTTTAACAATTTTACCCGAATTAACATTATTACTAGATAAGACACCAGAATTAATGCCTATTGATTTAGTATTTAAAATCGCAACGGAATCTTACATTGTTTCATTCTTGTTGGTAATTTTATTGATAGGTACAGTACTTTTTCAAGCAATAGGTTCTTTGACAACGGCCTCCAGATGTACATATGCTTTTGCGAGAGATGGAGGTCTTCCTTTCAAGGACTATTGGGCTGAAGTTGACGCAGTCGAGGAATATAAGCTTCCGAAAAACGCATTATTTTTGTCTATAAGTGTTTGTGCAATTTTATCGCTATTGACATTAGTATCTGAATCAGCATTCAATGCTTTTTTGGGTTCTGCTGTTATATCATTATCTTTGGCAAATGGAATTCCAATCTTTTGTTTAATGTTAAATAAAAGGGCAAAGATTAAAGGTGCTGCCTTTAGGCTCAGAAAAGCTGGGTGGGTAGTGAACGCCTTGTCGATCTTTTGGGTGATATTCCTGTCGTTGATGTTATGTTTGCCTCCTGTTATAAAAGGCTTAACATGGTACAAGATGAATTATGCTTCCTTAATTATTGTACTATTCATAACATTTGCAACTATTGGTTTTAGAACGTGGGGATTCAAAAGCTTTCATGGACCTGAAATTGATACAGACTACTTCGAATTACACAACATTGGGGATGGTACTAGAAACAACCTCGACTCAGCTGAAAACGCTTTCGTTATCGGAGTGGATGATATAGATGATGATGCTGATGACGACAATGCCAATACTGACGGGCCTATCTCTTCAAGTACCAAAGACTCAATAACCCCAGCTAACGAAGAATATGACCTTTCACGTGATCATTCTGACGCTTCTACAGATAGTACGAGCAAATCGCCATCTAGAGATAGTAATGAGTGTTGATGTGGTTTGTGTTTATAATGGCACTACTTTTGTATGTTTTAGTAGCATAATTTCCATAGCTTGAGAGTCTGAAAATGGCAACACTTTTAACTCTACAACTAGAATCTTATAAATTTAGAAATTTGTTCTTCTCTACAATGAATACATTGGTTATTTGACTATTGACTTGTATGTATAGCGTATTCAAAGGAAATTGGCCATTTGTATCCATTGCTATGCTGAGGCAAGTTATTAATTGTGCTTCTCTTTATCTCACATTTAAATCAGATGGTACTGCATTTTACACCCAGCGTAAAATCTGGTTTGGAAAATTTTCAAATTAACCAGAATTAAAAAACCTATAACGGCGATAGATAACTTTAGTTAAATTGCTAGCTAAAGGGTCGTAGCAGATATTGGATAGAGAATAATAGAAAATAATGTCAGCCGATCATACTAGAGATCCATGTCCTCTTGTTATTTTGAGTGATTTCGGTGGTGCTTTTGCCATGGGTGTCATCGGTGGATGTGTGTGGCACGGTGTCAAAGGTTTCCGTAATTCTCCCTACGGTGAAAGAGCATATGGTACATTGTCTGCTATCAAAGCCAGAGCACCAGTCGTTGGTGGTAATTTCGGTGTTTGGGGTGGTTTATTTTCCACCTTTGATTGTTCTGTGAAAGCAGTTAGAAAGAGAGAAGATGCATGGAACGCTATTATTGCAGGTTTCTTTACAGGTGGTTCTTTGGCCATCAGAGGAGGATGGAAACACACTAGAAACTCCGCTATAACCTGTGCATGCTTGCTTGGTGTATTTGAGGGTGTTGGTATGGTTATGCAAAGAGCCATGGCCCAGCCAACAGTTGCCCCAGCTTACCCAGAGGAGCCAGCTAAGTTGGCAGCTTAATTACAGACCAATGGTAACATTTATGGCGGTCTTAGTTACCTTCTGGCCGTGCGCTAATTACCATTTTGACCAGTTTCAAGTGCCAATGTATATTTCACGACTTGTACATACAATTACTATTATGTTTTTTTGCATCTCTCGCAAGGAGCGGGTGTTAATCTTTACTTTATAGCTTTAATGACTTCAATAGCAAGCTTTGTTAATGCTTAATTATGACTTCTTTGTAGTATTGCTCATGATTATCCAGAGTTACCCCATATACCGGACACTATCGAAAGAACCGGATTCAGGCCTCAGGAGATCCTTACTTAAAATTCACATTTCGTCATATAGTCAGGCAACAAGAAGACATTGATGAAATTGTAAACAAGAAGGCCAAGGCTCCCTTTGAAATGTCTCACAACTATAACTACAAAAATAGGCATAATTCTGTGGGAGGAAACTGGCAATTGCCTCCTCCTCAGGGTTTCAATGGAATGGGGACAAATTACCGCCAGGATGGAGGTCAGATAAAAGATGGTTCACTGTATCAAATGCAGGGATTTCGGAATCCATGGTATTCACCAGGAGCTGGTTCTGGTCCAAGGGGAATCTCTCCTACTGCAAATATGTCGCAGTCACCTACGAGGGGTCAGCAGGGGATCCCACTTTTACAACAGTCGAAGAGAACTTCGTTTGCTAATCAATTACCAACAACGTATGAATACAATGATAAACAGGTCAATCCACCACCGTTTATTCATCCACCAACTAGAGCTGACAACCCATTCAACCAGTACTATACCAACCAGGAGGTTGCTTTAGACCTCAGTGACAACAGAATGTCCGCTGCTGTCGACAATTTCAACAACAAGCCGTCTTTGAACTCGTTCCAGCGAATGAATGCCATGGGCCCGCAAGGAGGAATTAACAATGTTCCTTCTAATTTCTCAGGCACTGCAAGAAGAGCATCGGCTATTGGGCCAGTAACTGATCGTATGAATTACTATCAGACGGGTGGATCTCAGAGGTCCCCTCTGATAGTACTGTATAACCAGTACCAGCAACTTTTACACACTCAGATGACTACAGGAAAACGTAAACCGGCTCCAAAGGTGAGCAAGATCTATAATAAGTTGCACTTAAAACCGAAAGTCCATCACCAGCCGAAATATAGACGATGTTCTGTTAACTCTATACACATTTCACCCGTCAATGCATTGTCAGTCTATTTAACTGATTCATACAGCATATGCCAACCTAAAAAGTTTCAGTATTCTAAGTCATCAAATCCAAAGAGAGTCTTGACCAAACCACTGGAACCCAAATATAATAACGGTTATGATAATGAAGACAGTGACTATATACTATATGTAAATGATGTTTTGGGGACAGAAGAAGGTAGGAAGTATATGGTTTTGGATCTACTAGGGTCAGGAACTTTCGGTCAGGTTGTCAAATGCCAAAACTTAACCTATCAGACGGTTTGTGCGGTTAAGGTGATAAAGTCCAAGCCAGCATACATGAATCAGTCTCTCACTGAGGTAAAGATGCTTGAATTTTTGAACGCTAATAGCGATGGGAAAACTTTCATAAAGCTTGTGGATACATTCATGCATAAGGAGCATTTATGTTTGGTATTTGAGCTATTAGCATCCAATTTATACGAATTGATAAAACAAAATCAGTTCCAAGGCCTTAATATGAAGCTCGTGAAAGTAATTGCCAGGCAACTTTTAGAATCATTGGCACAATTGAAGAACTTTCAGATGATCCATTGTGACTTGAAGCCTGAAAATGTATTGCTTTGCCAGTCTGATAAGCCAGATATTAAGGTGATCGATTTCGGATCTGCATGCTTCACAAGACAAACGATTTACTCTTATATTCAATCCAGATTCTATAGGTCACCTGAAGTGATACTCGGTTTGCCTTACACAGAGTCAATAGACATGTGGTCTTTAGGCTGTATAGTAGGTGAACTTTTCTTAGGGTTGCCTATGTTTCCGGGAACTTCAGAGTACAATCAGATATGGAAAATTGTATCCATGCTAGGTAATCCCCTGAGACACATGCTTGAGCTTGGGAGAAATACTCAAAATTTTTTTAATAAGTCACCCCCGAAGACCCCAGATGGTAAGCCTGTCTATCATGTGAAGTCATATGATGAGTACGTCCAATTTTTGGTGGCTAATGGAAAGGAACCGCAGCTGAAGAAGGAACAAAAGAACAAAAACTATTTCAAGCAGAGATATTTGAAGGATATTATTTTAAATTACAAGTTACCGTCGAAAAAGATGACAAATTCGATGATTGAAAAAGAATGCCAAGATAGGTTGCTTTTGATAGACTTTCTCTCCAAGGTTTTGAATTTAAACCCTCTAGAAAGGTTGACACCACAAGAGGCTTTGAGACATCCGTTTGTTAGCGAATACTCGCCTCATTTGAGCCAAGGTACGGACGATCTAAATCAAAGAGCCACTTTTTCGCCTAACTTGGGAGAAAGCTCCCCAAATTTTGGAGTGGGACAATCACCAAGACTCCCTAAGGGCGACAGCAACAATTCTTTATCTAATAATATAGACGGATAATTTTGTAGATAATCAGACAATTCTGAATTCAGTACATGGTAGATTTGTTGATTATGTAATATTTACTGTACGACCTATTTTCCTCGACAAGTGAATATCAATAGTATTACTGTCAAATTAGTTTTTCAGGAACACAGATCAACATAAACTAAATACAAATCCAATTTAAGCAAACGATATTGCTTAACATTTAGTATTTTAGTATATTAGTTAACTGGCCCAGTTTTTTTTATTGTTATTAATTTAATTTCATACTTTGCATCACTTAGATTTTTCACAATGAATGTGAGTACGAGTGCTTTAGGAGTAAGAAGAAGGAAGGCAACTGCTCAAAATATAGATGATGAAGAAAATGCGGCATTATTAAGGTTGGGTCCTGAGTTTCAGACTACACAAATAACGAATAGTGGTGAGGAAGAGCAGTTAATTGCTTTAAATTTATCTGAAGCTAGATTATTAGTTAGGGCAGCTTTGAAAGAACGTAAAAACAAGGATACTAGAAACAACAACTTTGGTGAAGAAGATGAGGAAGAGGAAAAAGAGGATGAAGTTTCGAACATAGAGTTAGCGGGACCCAGTTCAAACGAAATAATGCACAAAACTTTGAACTATCTTTCAGCCTTCGCAAGATTCAAAAATTCCTCAGCTACGGAAACAGTTGAAAAATTGCTCACCGACTTCAGCAATCTGGCTTCTCAACCCCTTCATCCCTTTGAAATTGCTCAACTAGGCAATTTGGAGTGTGAAGATGCAGAAGAAGCGAAGTCTTTGATACCCAGCTTAGCCAAAAAAGTATCGGATGCACAATTACAGACGTTACTCACTGAGTTGAGAAAATATCAATCGTTATCATAAGCTTATCTCTACTTCTGTAGAAATAACCTTAATTATTGTAGAATATATCATATAAATGTAATACAAATAAAAGCTAACCCGTTATGGTAGGATATGTTATATGCATGATTTCATTTACCTTATACCGAAAACTTCGTAGTTCATCAGAAGTCATCAAGGGTAAATACACCAATACTAGAGCAATGGATGATGATGACCTCTATGATGAGTTTGGTAACCTAATCGGTGATCCATTAGATTCAGATTCAGAATCAGACTCCGGCTCAACAGTTTCACTGCAAAATAAATACGTACTTGAACAAGATGAAAGCGATGAGTTATATGGAAATAACGAAAAGAGTGATGATTCCAAGGCATTGATTCAAGCTCCCACCACTTCTGGTGCTGTAACAACATTAGAGAAAACTTATGGTACTGAAGTCGATACTATTTTAGTTAAGCCGTACCAACAGGGTGAAAATGAACCTGTTCTACAACCTTTGAAGGACAAGAAGATGAAAGTTGAATTCACTAACAATACTTCAGACATAGATGATGGACTTCCCCCAGTGACATATTCTAGAAGCTATATGATTTCATTGATGAATAGTTTACCTGAAAGAGTGAGAAATATTGCTGTTGTGGGAAACCTTCATTCGGGTAAGTCTACAATTATAGATATGTTGGTACTGGAAACACATCCTTCTCTTTCTTTGGATGGCCACAAGGGCCCCTCTAAACCGGCTAGATTTACTGATAACCATAAAATTGAGATTGAGCGAGGGATTTCGATTAAGTCATCTCCAATTACATTGTTGTTAAGCGACTTGAGGGAGAAGTCTTATGTCTTCAATTTAATAGATACTCCGGGTCATTGCAATTTCCTGGATGAAATTTTAGCTGCTCTTATCGGAGCTGATGGAGTATTGTTAGTGTTGGATGCTCTTGAAGGGTTTTCTACGAGAGACAAATACCTTGTGGAAGTTGCATTGAAAAATGACTTACCTATTACTCTTGTATTCAATAAATTGGATAGACTCATTCTCGAGTTACAGCTTCCCCCTTCTGATTTCTATTACAAACTCAAGTATACTTTAGATGACATCAACTCATTTATCGATGAGAATGAACACTCGATAAACTATTCGTACAATAAAACTTTATCACCAAGAAATGACAACGTTATCTTTGCATTATCAAGTATGGGTCTTACTTTTACATTAAAGAGCTTTTCTAAGCTATACTTTGAAACCAAATCTGCTGACAAAATTGATCCAGAAGAATTTAGTAAAAGATTGTGGGGAGATGTTTACTTTAACTCTGAGTCCAATACTTTTACAAGTAAAGCTGATCGATTAACAAATCCCAGGACCTTTATTCATTTTATTGCAGAACCCATCTATAAAATAATAAGCTATACTTTAACGGAGGATACCTCTGGGCGCAAATTGAGTTCGTTACTCTGGGAAAACTTCGGACTTCTGTTCCGCAAGCAAGATTACAAATTAGACTCTCGTGCATTATTAAGGAAAGTATTCCAGCTGATATTCACTAGAAGTGGTGGGTTCGTTGATGCCGTTGTTAGTAGTATCCCTTCTCCAACTGAAGCAAAGCAACTGAAATCTTTAAATCTCTTTGGGTCTTCAATGCTTGAGAATGAACTTGCTGCTTGTGTTATCAAATCAGTTGAGTCTTCTGATGGAGAACGATTCTTCTCTTTGGTAAGAGTATTTCAAGGAGAACTAAAAGTTAGCACAAAAATAAGAGTTCTAGGAGAGAACTATGATGAGGATGGAGAAGACTTTAAGGATGAGGTTATTGAAGCACTATTCTTATCTGGGGCTCGGTATAGAGTACCAATAAAAAGTGCTGGTCCTGGGTCCTTGGTGTTGGTATCAGGAATTGGTTCTACTGTGACGAAGAGTAGTTCTGTTTTCGGGACAACTTCAAGTTTTTTCAAGCAATTAAAAATGCCCAATTATTCC
Source organism: Priceomyces medius (assembly GCA_030570455.1). Taxonomy (NCBI): domain Eukaryota; kingdom Fungi; phylum Ascomycota; class Pichiomycetes; order Serinales; family Debaryomycetaceae; genus Priceomyces; species Priceomyces medius. The sequence continues at coordinate 582,134 of JAJLVV010000004.1, read as the reverse complement.
CAGTGGTCTGTTTTCAAGTGTGCTATTGAGCCAGCAGTTCCATCTGACCTACCAAAGATGGTGGCCTCATTAAGAAAGGTTAATAAATCCTATTTAGGATCTGAAATTAAAGTTGAGGAAAGCGGTGAGCACGTTGTCTTGGCCCCGGGTGAACTCTACTTAGATTGTATTTTACATGATTTGAGATATTTCTTCGCTGACAATTTAGAAATTAAAGTCAGCGATCCGATGACAAAGTTTAGTGAAACTTGTATCGATATGTCAGTGACTCGAATTCCGTGTAAGTCAAATAAGAATGTGATATCTATCACTGCTGAGCCCTTGTCCGATGAAAGGTTTAGCCGTGCTCTTGAACGTGGAGAGATTGATGTGAATAAGCCAGTGAAGGAAACAGCAAAGTTGTTGAGGCGTGAATATGGGTGGGATGCATTATCGGCAAGGTCTTTGTGGTCTTTTGGTCCAGAAGTCTCACAATTACCCAGTATATTACTCGATGACACACTTGAAGATGAGACAGATAAAAAATTGCTATACTCCTTAAAAGATCTGATAAGTTTGGGCTTCAGGTGGAGTGTTAATGAAGGGCCCTTATGTGATGAGCCAATTAGAAATACAAAGTTTAAAATATTGGATGCTGTTTTGAGTGCATCGGAGATTCAGAGGAGTGGTACTCAGATTATTCCTCTAACAAGAAAGGCTTGCTATACTGGTTTCCTAACTGCCACTCCTCGTTTGATGGAACCTATTTATAAGGTCATGGTTACTTGCAAAGCTGCTGCAATTCCAGCGATAGGAGCTCTTCTCGGAAAGAGAAGAGGCTATGTTGTTAAAGATGAGCCTATTCCCGGTACCCCACTTTATAATGTTGAAGGGAGTGTCCCTGTAATTGAATCAACCGGTTTGGAATCTGATATAAGAATAAGAACACAAGGACAGGCTATGTGTCTATTACTTTTTGATAATTGGACTATAGTTCCTGGAGATCCTTTGGACAGCGATGCCTTCTTACCAGCTTTGCAGCCAGCTCCTTATAAGTCTTTAGCAAGAGATTTTGTCATGAAGACAAGAAAAAGAAAGGGTTTGACAGGAGAGCCAAGTATTGAAAAGTACGTAGATGCTGATTTGTTCGACAAGTTAAAAGAAAGTGGAATCATTTGAATGAGCAATTACGAAGGTTCAATGTATATTATAAGTATCTAATAATGAATACATACAACTACATATATTATGAAGTTCTTGTTTTCTTCGGTATAATCGTTGAATCATTAGAAACATCATCATCGTAGGAACGTTTACTAGAACTTAAAGTATCTGATATTACCAAATTGGAATCTTTGAGATCCTTGAAGCTTTTCCCCGACCTTATAAGCTCAGATATTCCATTGAATTCCGTGATAAACCTTATCTGTGAAGATATATGTAAACAAATTGAATTTTTAACATCATTCTCGTGAGTACCATTTTCCAATAAGCCCACAAAAGACCTTACGAAGTCTCCGATTGTGATATCACGACAGTATATATTGTCTTCTGTTATGTACAAGCCTTCTAGTTCAGGAATCCTCAATACTAATTCTTCACTAATCTTGAACTGAAAGAAGTCATGTAGATCCTCATTTGTTCTTAACATGCCAAAAAATTGTTCCACAGTAGCATTTAAAATATCATTATTGTCATACAAAGATACTAAATGAGATAAATCCAATTCCAAGCTGTTTCGAAATGGTACAAGTAAAAACTCTGCGTCTGCGATATAGATTTTGATTGGAAAAGTGAAAATATCTACCTCATTTTCTGGCTTTACAATTTGAGCTTTTAATCCATTGATTGGTCTTACTCCTGAAACTGACGAAATTTCGAATTCTTCTTTTTTCTCGTATTCATTTACACCATGGCTCGCTTCTTCCAGTTTTCGATCATGAAATCCCCTCTCAATCTCGTTATATTTCATTTCATGGCTTTGATTATATGAATTATCCACCCCTATCTCATTATCAGTATCTATTTCAGGTGCTTTTTCATCTTCTTCTGCCTCTTGTTCGTGTTCTATGTAATTTTCCCCTTGCTGATCTTTCATATTATTAATTTCTGCGTATTCCTCCTCCTCCTTCTCCTTTTCCGCTTCTTCTTCATTTGTCCCAAACTGGTTATGTGTCTCAAATTTGGAGTTATAAACTCCTCCCTCATATTCTACTAAATCGTCACTCTCTTTCTCTATATCATATTCAATTTCAGCATTTTCATATCTATTATCATGCTTATTAGAATTCGTGAGTTCATTGTATGAGATTGCTATCAATTCGTCATCCAGCGCATCGTTAGGATCACTAGGATTTGTCCTTGGGAATGATAGATTATTTTCATTGTCAGTAGAGCCTCCCCCCTCAGAGTACACTTCAATTACCTCATTATTGCTATTGCTCTCTTGTTTCTGTTTGTCTTCAAATTCTTTTAATTCTTCAAGGTTTGCTATATCGTCATCACTAATATCGAAGTCGTTGATAAACTGGGACCTATCCACATACTGTTCACTATAGTCAACATTATTACTATCATCGATATGATTTTTTTCGACGTCATTCAATTGCACCTTATCACTAGAAACACTAATATTTTCTGTCAACTCAGTATCCTTACCTTTTTCATTGTCATCACTAGCTGATTCATTACCATCAAATGAAGCATTTGATTGCTCATATGTATCTGCTTCATAGGTATGTCGCAATTCTTCCTCTTCATTTCCATACATACTTTAATTTATTAAGTTTTTTGTTGGTATATATAACGTTTATTCCGAAATTTTGTGCTTATCAAAAATATCCCTCGCGGGAATACTGTTAAAATTATACTATAAATAATACATATACGGTGCAAAATACTATTGTAATATTAAATATGATTAATATTTGTCCGGCAGAGGTAGCTTCCTAAGGTACCCAGACTTTAAATGTTTGGGGAGTTTCTAATGATAGAGGCTTAACACTATCGTTGTTTTCCCGTACACTGGTAATGCCAGAAGTGTTGTCCTCATTAGATTTAGAACCACCAGTTTCACCATTCGATACTTCATCCGAAGTACTTTGGACCAAGTTCTGGCGTGAAGGTTTGTAAAGAAGAGATTTAACTTCAGATAGAATATTGCTGACATCGTTCAGCTTTTCGGTACCATCTGATGTCTTTTCAATTAAAGAAATGGCATCAGTAAGTTTCTTTGTAATATTTATAGTAGATTTTGTCAATGCAAGCCTATCAACGAAAATTTCCTCTTGCTGCTTGGCCAAGTTCTTTCTTTCCCTTTCGTAAATCTTTTCGAGATGTTTAGCTTTTTTCAACTTGATGTTTATTTTGGCGATTTCGCAATTAACAATGGAGTTCGTCAACTTATGCATTTCACGCTCTTCATAAGTAGCGAACAAGTGACTACGAGCTCCAACAATACCAAAACTGTTAGCAGCCGCATCGAGCAAATTATTCGTTGCATCAACATTATTAAATTCATGTTCTAATTCAGCGAGATCATTTGCACTTGAAGGACCATTCTGGGTTTGTTTATTTGAAGGCTCATCCATATTAGAAGCTTCAGCTTTAAATGCACTTGCATCATTTGTAGAATCTCCTTCTTTATTTTCGTTCTCTTTAGCCTCCTCTTTATTTTCCTCGGGTTGGTCCTTACTCTTTGATACCTCTTCAGGCTCATTTTTAAGTAAGGCTTCTTCTCTGGATGTGATAGATTCGTTTTGTTCTGGCTTGTTTGATTCATCAACCTTCTTCTTGCTTGAATTAACAGACTGCTTCCCATATATTTGTCCTATCTTCTCTATCATTTTTTGATCCATAACCTTCGAAGCTCTCACGCTTGCAGCTTTTGCTACATCACTATCAACTAACTGCGATAAAAATGCCAAATTGCTAAGAACAGGATTCTCTGCCGAGCTTATGGGGAAATTAGGAGCATACTTCAATAGCTTGAAATCCTTTTCGCTAATACCATTAAATTCATCAGCAATTGGGATTTTCAAAAATTTGAGTATACAATCTTGAGGAGTACGTCCCGATCCAATAAATTTAGATATTTTGTACCAATCGTTTTTATAGTTCTTTATCCCAAAGACTAGCTTTGAAAGTTCTTCGTTTGACCAATCATCCTTATGCTTTTTCAATGGAGGACCCTCTGAACGTGGCTCCAAATTAGCGGTTGTTTGCAGCGAATTAGATTTGTTTGATGTGGCTTCATTTGTGAATGCTGACACGGAGTTAACTATATTTGAATCTACTTCTGATTTTGCTTCCGATGGAGGCCCATCTGAATTAAAAAGCTTTTTCAACTTTCCAACGTCTAGTCTCTCTGGAGATAACTTAAACGTATCAAATGGAAACAACCCTCTTGGTGTATCGTAGTTGACATGGAAATCACCAGTGTATGGTAAGCCAACCAGTTGGCCATTCGCAAGCTTTTCCATGGTATAAGCTGGCTTGAATTGAGGTTTGACTTGATAATTGATCAATCCCCACTTATTCAAAAATCTATGCACCCTCATTAATGTTCCGACATCACCTACCAAATTCCTGCGACAAGATGTAAGTGTCAAATACTCATTTGGATTCAAACGGTATGAATTAACCATGAAATTACGATAATTCACATAAATTTTAGGAGACTTTGATGGATGTGAGGAATCGAAAAATTCGGGAAGAGACTCCTTTTCTATCACATGAATCTTTTTCATGTTGAACCAACTGGAGTAGGATGGGATAACAATAGAATGCGTTTGTTTTATATTATTCAAAAAAGACGTTTCAGATGTTACACCAATGCTATCGTCATTATCATTGTCATTGTCATTGTCTTCTTCCTCTTCCTCTTCCTCTTCCTCTTCATTATCGTCATGGCTGCCTTCGGCATTTGCCAAACTATCCTTGCCTTTTTCCTTCCCTGACTCGTCGTTCTCCTTCTCTTTACCTTTGTCTGATATGGGAACAGATTCCTCCAATTTGATATCTTCTTCGTCTTTATTGGAACCAGTATCTAAATCGTCCATATTATCGTCTTCTTCAGCATCAGACCTCTCTAGATCATCCACCTTAACGTCCTCTTCTTCGGCATTCTCATCATCATCTGAATTTTCAGAACTTGGTACAGAGTCAACGCCGAAGTCAATATCGAGTTCAGGATCTGGCTTAGATTCCTCTAATACATTCAATTGATCAGAATCCTTTGAGTCATCTTCATTTTCGCCATCATCTTCATCTCGGCCAATGTTCTTGACATCATCACCTAGTACTGGATCTTTATCCGTAGGATCGTCGTCTTGTGCATCCGAATTGGTAGATGTTTCTCCAGGTGCGCCGCTTTCGTCATGTTCAGAATTGGAAACATTCATCTCAGGAAGACCAGAGTCAACCATATCTATGCCATCACCCAGTTCTGCACCTGTGTCTAGTAATTCGTCAATAGGATCTTTTTCACTCATGTCTTTGGCCTGTCGCTATTTTCGTATCCACGAGAGCCCACGATCTCTATTATTGTTATATATTTATATGCTATCTTTTCAAAAATGCGTTCAATATCCAGTTCCTGTTCAGGCTGTCTCTGTTCTGGACAATTGTATCTTTAAGCAGTTTTAATACTCCAACTTGGTCGATATCTTCCTCTCGCACTCCCGTTGTGTCTACCGCGTGCCGGCTGACTCGCTATCTGTATACCTCTACCCACAACTACTGTCCTTTCACTTCAGTCAATCAATCAATCCCTACTCAGTAATAGATTTCTCTGCAACTGACTAAATTGATTATACCCTTAAGTGACAGATAAACCACTTCGATTTATTTTACCGTTAACTAAAATTTGCAAGCTGTTGCTATTATAATAATATTATGAAAGGAAAAAACACTGAGGGATTGGAAATCTGTTGAAAGAAAGGTCGTGCGAACGCGGCTAAGTCCGATGGCCCCTAGACCATGACAGTTAGGTTAATATGAGTAGAATGAGGATCCTAATGGACTAAATACCAATGATCAATCTATTAGAGAGTATGTAGTTAAGAAGAAAAAGAGATAGATGAAAGATTTGACGTGGATGTGCCATGGAATTTACGGGACCCATAAAGGGAATGAAGGCAAGGTCCGACAGATGGCGGAAATAATGGATTCGTGGTTGATTACTCAAAACGTACAGTACCCTCAAGTAAGCAGGAGCCCATGCCAAAGGGAGTAGAAAGCTGCTAGCATGACCTAAGGAAAAGGGGGAACTTTATACAGCACATTGTGATGCCAAACTTAGATGTTATAGTTTGAAAGAAAGGCAATAATACCTCTACAGGATGATGTTGACTTCTTTGAGTATCCCCAGCAAATGTAGATCGTCCCTGATTCCGTTTTTATTTTTTCTCCTTCTGATGCTAAAGATTGTTCTGTTGCGGTTACCGTTATTATCATGGTTATCACCGGAACTTTCTCAGTCGGACACCATGCACACCTCTATATCAGGAGGGGGGGGTGCAAACCCAAAATAATCCCTAATGGGCTTATCTGCTCTACGTTTCATGTTAGTCGGAGCATTGGGGCTTACGTATTATTCATTTCTTTTTCTGACAATGAGTACTCCAACATCAGTAGCAGTAAGATTTTGCTTTCGCAGGTGAGCCATGGCCCGGATGACGTATATCGCAGACCACCCTGAGAACCGTTCTAGCCGGTAGCAGTCATTGAACAACCGGCTTGTCATCATGCTAACTACATTGTACTGGGTTTACGTCAATAGGCTACCTCTCGTAACTTTGCTACAGCCTTTGTTGCAGGACGTGCCTAAGGTTCCATTAAAAAAATGGAAAGTCTAACAATAATACAGACGACCCATTAATTACAGTAAGCACTAAACTAGCTGGAAAGGATACTACTCTAGCTATCTCAATACACATTGTTTGGATAGTTTATTAAAATCATTTAGTAGTTTTAATAAGCAGTTGGTAGAATTCTTGGTGGAACTCCACAGCTGCTCACGGCTGGACGCACAGCTCTTGTAAGTGGCTGCTACCATCAAACAAGCCATGGTGTTAATTCAGGGCTTTCGCCCTAGTCATATGCCACATACAATATTTCAGTTTTGTGTTATCTTATTTTGTGAGATGTTTATGCGGCTCGAAAATTTTCAGCGATTCCTGTAGAGTTCGAATATCCCGGTAATGTATGGTGACAATCAAGCCCTCAAACCTCAAATTTTATAATTTTCAAAAGCGAAATTTTCTTTAGTTAGTTTCAAAGAGTTTTAGTAACTGAATAAAGATAGAAGAAATGGTTCGTTACGCTGCAAAATCTGCTAACCCAGCTAAGTCCGCTTCTGCTCGTGGTTCATTCTTGAGAGTGTCATTCAAGAACACCAGGGAAACTGCCCAGGCCATCAACGGATGGAACTTGGAAAAAGCTCAAAAATACTTGGACCAAGTGTTGGACCACCAAAGGGCCATCCCATTCCGTCGTTTCAACTCATCCATTGGACGTACTGCTCAAGGTAAAGAGTTTGGTGTCACCAAGGCTAGATGGCCAGCTAAGTCTGTTAACTTCATCAAGGATTTGTTAACTAATGCTCAAGCTAACGCTGAAGCAAAAGGCTTAGACGTCTCCCAGTTGAAGATTTCCCACATTCAAGTTAACCAAGCCCCAAAGCAAAGAAGAAGAACCTACAGAGCTCACGGTAGAATTAACGCTTACCAATCCTCCCCATCTCATATCGAGATTATTGTCACTGAAGAAGGTGAAGCTGTTGAGAAGAGTGCTGATGCCAAGAAGGTTAGATTGAACACTAGACAAAAAGGTAGATTGGCTGCTCAAAAGCGTTTAACTGCTGCCTAAACAGCGTGAATGATGGAGAGACAGTCTACCCTGCCATTCATACAATATAAATGAAGGAATTTTAGCTGTACAAACGGAAAACTTTTTCATGGGTTCAATTTTTCCTCCTATTGTGTACATTTAATACATCATAGTTACTCGAGATAATACTTGTAGACGTAAATGGCCTAATTATCCTAGCCCAAGGGTTCTTGCAAACTTGCTTATGATTGTGTGCTGAAAATTACGCTTGGTTTTCCCTTTAAAATTTTCTTCACGCGTAAATTAAGTTATTGTTTTTCCATCCAATGATCGCTGTGAGAAAGAAACTATAGAATTGTGAGACTTCAATTTAAAATACTCTTCTAGCATCTTGATATTCATTAAAGCAGTTTATCGAAAGCAAAATGGCTGGTGCAGCAGGTCCTAAGACTTATATGGGATGGTGGGGTAACATTGGCTCCCCAAAGCAAAAGTATGTGAACACTTATACCGTTTCACCATTTGCTACTAAGCCAATGAAAGACTCCCTCTACAATGCTGTTTTCAACACTTTTAGAAGAACCAAGAACCAAGCGCTCTTCGTTATTATCCCATTCGCTATTGTCTGGAGTGTCTGGGCTAAGGCTAGAGACTACAATGAGTACTTGTACACCAAGGAAGGTAGAGAAGAGTTAGAAAGAGTCAATGTTTAAACAGACAGATAGGACATGGAAGAGGAACATATATGCATCATCTGAAAGTGACTTTTATAGAAAGTCTTCAATTTTCGTCTACAAAGATTACTAATTTACATTTAAGTAAAAAGAATAAAAATTTATTAAAGGTACATATTTACTTGGAACGCTTGTAGACCTTGGCTAAGAAAGCATTAAAAATTTCCTTATTTAATCCTCTTGATTCATCAACCTTGCTTATTTGCTCTCTTAACTTTGAAACAACATTTTCTTCATAAGCGGTATATATTTCATCTATCTTCAACTGGTAGAACAACTCTTTTACTCTCTTCTCAGATTCGTCGTCTTTCTTACCATAATTGTTATCTAATAACTTTCGTTGCTCTGGATCAGCTTTTAATAATGCTTGGTTAACAACCCATGAGCACTTGTTGTCTTTGATATCGGTGCCTATCTTTCCGATTTGTTCTGGAGTTCCATGCCAGTCTAAGAAGTCATCTTGGATTTGGAAGTACTCACCCAACGGAATTAAGATATCCTGAGCTTGCTTTAAGTCCTTGTCGTCTTTGACGCCGCTCATGAACATCGCTAATGCAACTGGTAAGTAGAAAGAATAGTATGCGGTCTTAAAGATAACGATGAAAGAATGTTTTTCCAAGGAGAACTTATCCAAATCAACATGCTCCTCGTCAGCTGTAACCAAGTCAAGCAACTGACCCAATTCGGTTTGAAAGGTAACCTCGTGAAACAAATCTAAAAGATCAACATAGTATGAGTCGTTTCTAAAGTGCTTCTTCAATAAGACATAAATGGCTCCTTCCAACATAAAAGAGTCATTAATGGCAATGTTATCAACTCCCTTAACTAAGTACCAGCATGGTTGGCCTCTTCTGGTTTTGGACTGGTCCATCATGTCGTCGGCTACTAAAAAGTAAGCTTGCAACAACTCTATACACCAACCTAAAAGAGCGACTTTTTTGTATTCTTCAGAGGACAAATCGTCAATTGTCTTCTTATTTAAGATACAGTAGGTATCTATCACAGACAATCCTCTGTTCAACTTTCCTCCTGGTGTGTTGTAATTCAAGTTTTTCACGAACCAGTCAATGGCTTCTTGAGGCATCTTATAAGACTTTAAGATGTCGCTCAATTCTAAAACCAATTGGTCAAACTCATCAATGAACTTTCGTTTTGCTTCTTCTTTACCCATTTTCCGAATAACTTCTTCTCGTTGTTCTATCTATAATTAGAAGAAAGGTATGTACGTATAACAAAATTTATTGAAGTCAAAAATTGTTCTTTTCGAGCGCGAAAGACTAAACGATCGTATAAAGATTACTCGTGTGGGATTTACATATATGAGAAAGAACATACATAACGATGTATTTATGGGCCGAAATGCTAAATAAAATTAACTCCTCCTGGAACGTTTACTCTTGCCAGGTCTTGACAGCTTTCCTTTCATTTTTCTAGAGGAAAAGCCACTAATATCAGCAGAAGAATTTGCGTCATTCTTGTTTGAACCTCTCTTTTTACCACCAAAACCATACTTGGAATCCTTAGCCAATCTCTTCCCATTTGGTTTGGATCTCTTTCTGTCATTTCCTTCTTCACGAGTAGCTTCTTCTAATGCAATCTGGAAATCATCATCGTTACTTATTTCATTGTTGCCTCTCTTCTTTTTCAAGGATTTGATCTTATCCAAGGTTTCTCTCTTTTGTTTGGCTCTCTCTTGCAATGTGTTGACCTGGACTTGCTTACCGAATTTCTTCAAGTGTCTCTGTTTTTTAGCTTCTTCAGAGGCCTTCTTGTTGGCAGCTTCAACCATCAATTTCTCCTTTAATTTATCCATGTGTTCGTCACTCTTAACCATCTCAGCAAAGTAATCTACAGGTCTAGAAAATGGAATTTTGAGCTTTAGTAATGTAGTTCGTCCTTGTTTAACTGCATCTAGACCTTGCTTGTAAAATGCAAGTTCTCTTTCAGTATCGTCGTAGATGTCCTTAATCTCGGATTCAGTCTTCTCTGGACTAACAACTGACTGGTGTTCTTGGAAGGAATGTTTAGACCATGGTAACTGAATTCTTGCTAATGAGTCTCTCAATGCTGCCTCATTATTAATAGTCAACTTAGTGTGTGGTACAATATCTGCATCAGAGTCAATTTCAACGTCGGATAACGGTACATCCTCTTCTTCTTCTTCTTCTTCTTCTTCTTCTCCCTCTTCTTGTGCCTCGGCATCAACAAAATCTTCTTCGTCGTCGTCGTCGTCTTCTTCTTCTTGACCGAAGTCACTTTCACTTTCGCTGGCAGCTAACTTTTCGAGATCGAGTTCTTCCTCTTCCTCTTCTTCTTCTTCTTCTTCTTCTTCTTCTGCTTCGTTTGTATTCTCTTCTTTACTCTCTTCTGCCTGTTTCTTTAACTTTTTTAACATTCTTTTCTCTTTGTTAGACAATGCTTGGCTTTGATACTGTTGGTCATTGTCAGATCCCACAGTCTTCTTTCTAAACTTTTTGGTTACCTTAGGCACCTCGCTTGAAAGAGCTACCTCGTCGGATTCTGGTGCTACAATGGGCTTTGAGCGAGACTTATCTGTAGCTTCAATGTTTTTCAAGTTATTCGCTGGCTTGCTTTTCAATTTAGTACCTTTACTCATTATTCCTTGAAAGTTCTCTGTAAAAGGAGGTAAAAGAGTATCTTGCTAGTTGAAAAATTTGAGATGAGCTCAATGCGATATAAAAAAATAATATGTACTGTATATAATCACACTATTAACAGGAAGATAACCAATACTAAGCAATTGTTAATCGTATTTGTAGTCAACGTCATTAAGGAAGGTTTTACCAGATCCATATCTCCACCAGCGTGAAAGACAGCTGAATGGTGTAACGTCTACAGGTTTGGTGAGCATCTTGTCGTCTGGTCCATAGACCTTACATATGCATTTTTTGGCTGCCACGATGTCAACTGCCAGTGGGCAACTTAAATGAGGAGGATGGTAGTATGCAATGTCTTCAAAGTGATGAATTTGGTTTTTGTCCATTAATAGACTAACGCCAATCGTATGTACTGGTGCATCGCCCCATCTTTCATAATAAAATCCTCCAGTTTTGTCTAGATGATTGAAGTAAGTCTCATAAGCCTCACTTCTGAAGAAGTTCAAGTTAGCGATTTCAAAGTTGGACCAGAAATGACAGAGATTGTATGATGGTGCTAAAGATCCAAAATCTGCACCATATGTTATTGTACTTTCATTGGTTGTTATAAAATCAATTGAGTTATTAGGATGAAGCAATTCTGGGTACTTACCCATGAAATCTTCTACCGTCCTCCACAATGTCGGGATAGTATTATTGTACTCATGAATAGCTATCACAAAGCCATATAACTTATTATTTTTTCTCAATAGTTCGAAAGGATCGTACTGAAAGTCACACATGTATGTTACATCTGGTTCAACCCTGAAATACCATTCGTAATCTAGCAATCTCTTTTGTTTATAGAAATATCCGGAATTAAAGTGGCACATGTTTCTATATGAGCGAAGACCACCATAAATTACACCATTTGCAGCTGCCTTGTTGAGTTCTCTCTTGAGCTTCTGTTCATCAATGAAAAACGGAGGCTCCCAATCATCTGTAGGTATCAATTCGTAGTAAGCTTCTCCGCTTGCCATTAACTTAGTCTGCTCTATAAACTCTTCGTCGAATGGCACTTCGTTAAGGAAGACCCATGGGTACTTAAAATCTTTGTTGAATCTGTCTTCTAAAGATCGCATTGATTCAAGAGCACCTTTCAACTCCGAATTTCTTACGAGCATTACCAAAGTGGCATTTTCAGTCCCAGTCTGTGTTCTATTCTTGTAAGGAAACTTGTAATCCATATAAGAATTGGTAGAAAGTTTGGGCATGCCCCTCTTCATCTGGCTATTTACCTCCATTTCCAGAGCATTTCCTTCTAAAGTTCTTAAGCTCTTTGTTATTTCGAGGTTCCAAATACCATATTCTGAGACGCTTTTCAGTAATGTATAGTACAATATTGAAAGAGAAGCCACTAATGCTGGAAATAGCACAAATTTACCCACCATAGTGCTTTTGGTTGAAGAAAGTTAATTTACAAGAGGAAAAGTTTATCTAGATATACTGCGCGCAGGAGTCTTTATAATATTACTCTGCATTATATATTATGTTAAAACACAAATTCCATAAAGAGCGAAGAAATTTGTTTCATCTAGACGATTTAGAACTTGTTGGCTTTCCCCTTGTTCTTGTCTTGAAGGGTGTCTTCTTGATTCTTTTTGAAGCAGGGTACCAATCTGTAGGATTCGATGCCGGTGGCATAGTATTGGGCTTGGTTACAAAGGTGTAAGTAGCGGCTTTTGTCACCGTTCCTTTCACGTTAGGAGTGGTTGCACCAATGCTCTTGAAGACAGAATGTGAAGACCTGGGATAGTGGCGGGACCAGGGTGCGGTAGTCCTGGATCTACCGACAATTTCTTGCATGGGTGCAAATCTCATCAGACCTTGTTGCTCCCCATAGGGAACAGTGAAATACTTAGTTTCAAAAGCGGTGGTATGGGTTTCTAAGATTGTTCCACCATTTGGTGGAACATCTAACATAGTATAGACAATTCCTGAATCTTTTCCAGACATGTTTTCAAGTCGGAACCTTTGGCTAAAGTGAACTGTGTATTCCTTTTTATTCGAAACTTTTGAAATGAGCTGAAAAAAGTATATACCATCGTTTGTAATGTTCTTATTGAAATAGACTTCGTAGTTCCAACTCTTGTTTGTTTCTTGAATTCCTTCAGAAGCAAATTTCACATCTGAAGCCAATGTAGTTATGGTATTGAAGCTATCATCTGGGCCATTGCAAAGCAATACTGATAGGGACGATAAGTTATCAACATGAGGCTTAGTATTATCGTCGATCCAAGATATATTTATGATGACATTTCCACCTAAGTTTGGGATAAAGCTTGAGTTTAACGCAGGCAGATATAATGAGATGTCTCCGAAGACTCTGCTAATTATTAAAAAAAGCATCCAAAGCCCCCAAAGCCTCCACATAATGCAGATTCAAATATTCCAGGTTTATTGGTCAATTTTATGTTTTCAAAACTAAATACTAGTTTTCTTTAACTTACTTTTGGATAATGGTCCACTTTTTGTTTAAAATCTATCCTTTTTAGTCTAATATGGTAATGGTAGCTGACTTCCTAAAAGTTGCAGTTTTTTACGTTTTGCTACAGAAATTCGGAATTTTTGCAACTTGCTATCTTTGGTGATAGCAGCCCAAAAAAAAAAAATCCACACACACACACAAAATAGACAGAGATTGACTCTACCTTATCTATAATCTAAAAAATCATGCTTGATACTACGGTATCTTCCTTGTCAAAGGAGATAATAGTTTTCTTTTGCCGTTAGATGAGCCTCTTACATCGGGTCCTCTCCCCTCAAAGACTTATATGTCTCGAGAGTTAGAGAAATGAGTCAATTATCTGTATGAATAATCAATACCGAGTGTAGTATCCTGTAAGCGGCTCATATGTCTTCCTAAAAGTGACCCTATTTAAAGTCTATTATGCCTCCTGAACCAGAGTTGAGCAAATAGATAGCCTACTGCAACTACCCTAATCTAGGTCAAGAGAAACAAAATTCGAATCACTTTTAATGAGTATTTCTACATTCTGGGGAACATGCTGCCAAGGGGATCCGTCAGTTGTTGTATCCTTTCTCCTGATATGTTCATTAAGATTCAACATATTTTGTTAGGCGAGATGGTTTCGAGCTTCTACCGAATTGGGAATCATCCTCAAAATGCCCAATTACATGTCTCCAAATGCAATTACGAAAGACATCACAAAATTGAATTTCTCACAGAGAATTAATACAGTGCAAATAAACTATTGGTGAATAATTTGTACCAAAGATACAAGAGCACAATTGCAAGATGCTTCGTATTTTGAAGTTACAGAAGAGGACCTTGCAGCGTGGATTAGCGACAAGCGCTGATCCAGCAGCTAATCCTAACAGAGTTCATGGAGGATTGAAGGACCAAGATCGTATCTTCCAAAACGTCTATGGAACATATGGACACGATTTGAAGTCAGTAAAAAAGATGGGAGACTGGCACAAAACTAAGGAGATTCTTTTGAAGGGAGACAAATGGATCATCGATGAGGCTAAGAAATCGGGCTTGAGAGGAAGAGGTGGTGCTGGATTTCCATCAGGACTCAAGTGGTCATTTATGAACCCACCAGGATGGGAAAAGAACTTGGGACCAAGATATTTAGTGGTTAACGCGGATGAAGGTGAACCAGGTACTTGTAAGGATAGAGAAATTATCCGTAAGGACCCCCATAAGTTAGTTGAAGGATGTTTAGTTGTCGGAAGAGCAATGAACGCTACCGCAGCTTACATTTACATCAGAGGTGAGTTTTACAATGAAGCTGTGACCTTACAAGGTGCCATTAACGAGGCTTACAAGGAGGGTCTCATTGGTAAGAATGCATGTGGTTCTGGTTACGACTTTGATGTGTACATCCATCGTGGTATGGGTGCATATGTCTGTGGTGAAGAAACTGCTTTGATAGAATCTTTAGAAGGTAAAGCAGGTAAGCCAAGATTGAAACCACCATTCCCAGCAGGTGTCGGTCTCTTTGGTAGACCTTCTACTGTTACAAATGTTGAAACTGTCGCTGTTGCTCCGACCATTATGAGAAGAGGTGGTGACTGGTTTAACTCATTTGGTCGCGAGAGAAACTCAGGTACTAAATTGTATTGTATCTCCGGTCACGTCAACGAGCCATGTACCGTTGAAGAAGAAATGTCCATCCCTTTGAAGGAGTTGCTTGAAAAGCACTGTGGAGGAGTTAAGGGCGGTTGGGACAACTTACTAGGTGTTATTCCCGGTGGTTGTTCCGTTCCAGTCTTGACTAAACAACAGTGTGATAATGTCCTCATGGATTACGATGCCTTAAAGGATGAAGGTTCAGGTTTGGGAACTGCCGCAGTCATTGTTATGAACAAGAGTACCGATATTGTCAGGGCTATCCAAAGATTCTCCTCTTTCTTCAAGCACGAATCTTGTGGTCAATGTACTCCATGTCGTGAAGGTACTACTTGGCTATCCAAAATGATGGATAGATTTGTCAAGGGACAAGCAAGCGAGAAGGAAATTGACATGATCTTTGAATTAACAAAGGAGATCGAGGGTCATACCATCTGTGCTCTCGGTGATGCTGCTTCTTGGCCAATCCAAGGTTTGATTAAATCTTTTAGACCCGTTATGGTCGAAAGAATTAAAGAATTCCAAAGCAAGCAACCAGTTGCATACGGAGGTTGGGCTAAAGACGGTAGAGTCAAAGATGGCATCGTCATTGACAATCCAATGCCATCTTCTCATCACTAAATCTCCCATTTTTCCAATTTAATGCCTACGGAGGTTTTTACTTTGAAGTCTTGCTGCATATCGTGACTTCCGATATATAAAATAACATAGTCTCTTGCATTTTCTTCAACTATTTAATTTTATAAACATTATTATGCTTGAATTTGTCAAAAATTATCAAAATTTGCCAAAATTTTGGCCTGTTTTGCTTGAAATTGTTGTGTAATTGTTGTATTGTTATTTATATCTTCGGAGTTTTTAATTACAGTGTGAAAAATTCGGATAGGAGTTCGACATCGCGATCCGTTTTAAATTTTTCCTTCAGAGGTGCCTGAAATAGCTGCTCTTCTTTTCTCTGGTATTTCTACGCCCTTAATTTGTAATAGTGGCTGCTTGATCAACTACTATTTATCGTCAGTGCTGAAAAATGAGACCTTCCAGAGCTATAGGGCTATTGGCCTTGGTAGCAAGCTCTTACGCGTTCGTTAAAGGTGAAGAAGTCGTTCAGAAAGATAGTGTGAGCAACGAAAAGATTGACAGATTTACTGGTGATACTTCTGAACTAGGGGTAAAAAAAGTTAGTGAGTTAGACGAGCTTGTTGCTCCGCATGGCTTAAATAGACCAATCCACAGTCAAGAGGAAACAGATAATGATAAGAACTCTGAAGAAAATTTATCTGATTATAATTCCTTCTTGATGTCGATTTCCATGATCATAGTATCTGAGATAGGTGACAAAACTTTCTTGATTGCTGCATTGATGGCAATGAGAAATCCTAGATGGGTTGTGTTTTCTTCTGCTGTCGCTTCTTTGACTATTATGACAGTATTGTCTGGTGTTGTTGGTCATACTCTACCCAGCTTGATCTCACAAAGATTGACACAATTTTTAGCATCAATCTTGTTTGTTATCTTCGGTGTTAAGTTGTTGAGAGAGGGTTTGTCAATGAGTAAGGGCCTTGGAGTCGATGAAGAGCTCGCAGAAGTTGAAGAAGAGATCGCATCCTCCAATTTGAACGACAAACTTGACAACGAAGAGTCCGGCAGTGCATTCATTCCTTCACTGAAAAAAGTGTGGTATGTGGAATATGGAGACCAAGTGAGGAATTTAGCATCATTCGTGTTCTCACCTGAATGGATTCAGGTTTTCATTATGACATTCTTAGGAGAATGGGGAGACAGATCTCAGATCGCTACTATAGCTATGGCGGCGGGTTCTGCTTATTGGTTTGTTATTTTAGGAGCTATAGTGGGGCACACTATTTGCAGTGCTGCAGCATGTATTGGTGGAAAATTGTTGGCCAAGAAGATTTCTATGAGAAACGTTACCTTAGGAGGTTCAGCTGCATTCTTTGTGTTTGCCATCTTATACTTTTACGATGCATACTTCTATGAAAAAGACGCTCAATAAAAGATAGATAACATAGATGTTATTTTATGTGGAACTAAAGCGTATATAGATATATACATGAATTTATCTTCTCATGATTATGTCAATACCCCACGATACATGAACTTTAGAACTTGGTTTGGATGCATTGGTTTTTTGTTAGCAGTAATCACTGATTCTAAGTCTTCTCTTTCCCTTTCCTTCTCTGCTATTTCATGTGCTTCCTTTTTGCCTTCTTCTGTCTCCAAATGCTCAAGCTCTTCTGCTGTATGGAATCCGTAGAATTGAAAGTCATCTTTCAATTCTCTCACAGTTGAAGCACACCATTGTGCAAATTCGTCCTCTTTTTGTATGCTGACCGTCTCATTTTGACATATTTCTAGAGATTTATCAACCCATGCCTCCACTTCAGGCAATGGCTTTTTTCTTAGAAGTGTTGTTAATAATCCTTCTTGTTGAGTTGTAGGAAAAGAAGGTAAAGGATAAACATTTGATGATTTTAGGATTTCTCCTTCATTATCTAATATCGTACTTATAGAATGCAACTGTGTAATTAGAACCTGCAACTGAGAATGGTTAGGAAGTCCACTTTTGTTTTGGTGTCTGTGATTGATCTGATCAGAGAGTTTCCTCAAGGAGAGGTTAACCTGGTTAAGCTTGTTTCTGAGAGCCTCCAATACATCCCCCGGGACATGATGGGAATCAACTGTTCCATTGAGTCCATTATTAGCAGCATTAGCCCTATTCATTTTAGCTGATTTGTAGCTACGTGAAAAACAATTAGCTGGATACTATATATTTAGGTTTAATTTAAAAAAACCGTCTCAAAATAAAAAATAGGATCTAAATATAAAATTAAATTCCTAGCAACTTAAGAAGGAATGATAAGACGAAATTGGAGCTTGGCAGATGATGTGCGGAAGAGCGAAAAGAAACGCCAACTGAAGATTCAGCAGCGACAAAAATTCGAGTTTAAAACCAATAAGTTAGTCAATACAGATCCTATCAAACTTTATAGAAGAATTCAAAAACTAGAATCCGAAACTGATAACTCAGAAAGACAGAGAAGATACTTAGAGGGATTGAAAGAAGATTGGAAGTTCTTAATAGATAATAACCTCCATAAAGAAAAAGTAGAACCTTTCTTGAAGAAAGTTGAAGAAGAACAGAAGCAGCTTTTGAAAAAGCGAAGAAAGCTCTGGGGACAACAATCCATATACTTTAATCCAGAATTGAATCCTCTCGGAAAGGTTCCAGCTAACTTGAAACAACCTCCACTTCACCCGTTACCTAATGCGACGAAACCTTTAAAATCTGAAGAGCGGTATCCACGAGACCCATTATTAGATGAGTTAGGAGTGGTACTCCCAGATGGTGATCCTCCGAAGTTTTACAAAATGGTCCAGAATACAGAGAAACCTAAATATAATGACGAAGGAAAAAACTCCCTTATGATAAAAAAGAAGCATCCAAGTAATGATTACCAGAACAAGCTGCAAATTAAGAAACGTAAAACATACACATGAAGATACGACATGAAAGAAGACATGGCTATGCTAAATATGCATATATTTGATGGCATTCTAATAGATAGACAATATTATTACTATTTACAAGTGGTGGAAAGAAGTCCGCTATTATTTCACGATAATAGTCTGACCACGAGTTCCCATGTCCCAAACATAATAATAGAGTTTGGAACAGTTCTTAGAAGGTGAGGAGTTAAACCTCCATACATACTAACGAGTCCTTCTTCTTTGAATACAAGTTTAAAGCACTGTATTAAACCAGTGTATTTAGGCTTACCAGTGGATTCTAAAGGTGCCTGTCTCAACCTTGTTCTCACAACTTCGTGAGGATATGTAATTAATGATGCAATGAACTTAGCAGCTCCGGCAGCACCAGATCTCGCAGACCATTCCATGATGTGGTCCTTAGTAGTCTTTTTAGAATCATCGCTGCCAAAAGTCTCGAAGGACCTTCTGTTAATAAAGAGTCTCATCTGTTCGTACAAAACCCATTGTAATGTAGATTCAGCTCCTCCTAAATAAGATGCACTAAGACCTTTGTATAAACTTGTAAATCCTTCCGTTTTCACAACATGTTTGAGACAATCCCAAGAATTCTTATAATGTTTGCCCTTAGATTTATCCAACTGTAATCTTGTCTTTATAAGCCAAATGGGGTTAGTTGCAGTAGAGGTAACAAATCCAGCATTGATTCCTGACAATAAATGTATCCAGGTAGCTTCACTCCCACCATTGAAATTGTTAGAAAGTGCTTCCTTTGTTGCGCCATAAGTGAAGAAGTTTATAGACCTAGCAGGTATAACACCCACCAAATTGGGGCCCAAACCTTTGAATAATGCTCTAGTTCCTTCATTAACATAAAGACCTCTGATTACAGTTCCTGTTTCCTTGAAATGTTGAAATATCCTAACAATTTGATTCGATGACTTGGGACTTTTATTATACATCGCATTATATACATCAGACTGTAATCTAGTTTTGACAACATCCAAGGGACATGTTACAATTGCACCAACCATCCCTCCAACTCCGCCTGCCACAAAATGTACCCATTTCTTTGTCTGAGGTTTGCTTTCTTGTTTTGAATATTCCAACTTTTCAACATTTCTCATAGTTGCAGACTTCTCATCGGATGCCAAATATGGGAAAGATGCTTCTGCTTCTTTTTCTAACCTAGTTATTTCATCATTTTTCATTTTAAGCAAGGACAAAAATCGCCTGAAAGGTGTTTTCGGTGCTTCTTTTCCTTTGAATATCTATGAAATGTATGGCCAGTTGTGCTGAAGTAAGTTAAAGCTAATTCTTTTTGAAAGTGCAAAAAAAAAAAAATAAAAATTAGAGTCAAATATGCACACTAAGTTAAGCTTGTAATGTTATAATCTATTATACACTATATTGTCTATTTAAGAGTTTT
Organism: Priceomyces medius; assembly: GCA_030570455.1. Lineage (NCBI taxonomy): Eukaryota > Fungi > Ascomycota > Pichiomycetes > Serinales > Debaryomycetaceae > Priceomyces > Priceomyces medius. The sequence continues at coordinate 561,902 of JAJLVV010000004.1, read as the reverse complement.
AATGAAAGCATCCAAGTTGTATTCATCTTCATATTGAGATTCATCCCATAAGTCTGCCAATTCACCCACAGCGCCAGCTGCTTTACCCGTAAGTCCCCCGGTAACATCTTCTGGAACATCACTATTTTTCGTTACATTCTTGTTAACTTCCTCTTCCTTTCCAACAGGTTTTGAAGACTCTTCATCAACACTGAAAAGATCTAAGAGCTGATTCGTATCCATAGACGATAAACCCGAGTTTTGTTGATTGACTATAGTAGAGGCAATGTTCATCTTGAACTTTTGTAAACCCATAATCTTTTCTTCTAAGGTGTCTTTAGTTATTAATCTATAAACATTAACAACCTTCTTTTGACCCAAACGATGAGCACGGTCCATAGCTTGCAAATCATTCATGGGATTCCAATCGTGTTCCACAAAAATAACAGTATCAGCTCCAGTGAGGTTAAGACCCAATCCTCCTACTTTTGTAGTTAGTAATAACACATCTATTGAAGGGTCTTCGTTAAACTTTCTCACTATGGCTTGTCTTTCTCGAGGATCTGTACTACCATCAAGTCTCATGTAAGTAACAGAAGGCAAGTATTTTTTCAACAAATCATTTTCCACGATATCCAACATGTCTTTTAATTGACAAAATATCAATGCTCTGTGGTCTGAGATAACATTTTCAGCGGAGAAAAACTGATGCTTTTTGTTATAATCACTATCACCAACACCAATACCACAATCCAATAGAAGAGTTCTTAAAGATTGAAGCTTTGGAGCATTTTCAATATCACGGATATCGAGATGTTTTGCTTGCAAAAACTTGTTGATAGTCCCAAAACTAGGATGACTTGGTGATAAGACTAAAGCTGGATGATTACATAGTTTTCTCATGTACTGCAAAGCTTGGAAAACATGCTTTTTACCATCGTCTTTTTGAACTTCATCCTTAACAGTCGACTTTTGCTTATTTGCAAAGTCTTTGTACAATTTCATTTGTACTTCACTAAGTTGACAATAGTAATCTTGAATAATTTTTGGCGGTAAGTCAGAAAGAACGTCTTCCTTAAGTCTTCTCAACATAAAGGGAAGAACCTGTTTATGTAAAGATTCCAAGGCAAGGGCCCCAGCTTCTTGTTCCTTAGAAGATGTTTTACCGTTTCTACTTGCTGCAATTGGTTTAGCAAACTTTTCATGAAATATTTTTTCAGTTCCCAAAAATCCTGGCATCAAGAAATCAAACAAGGACCATAACTCTAAGACATTATTCTGAATTGGAGTTCCCGTGAGAATCAATCTGTGTTCAGCTTTTATTCTTTTAACACATTTGGTTAACTTGGATCCGGAATTCTTTATAATATGTCCCTCATCCAATACACAGTAATTAAAATCATAAGAAGATAAGAATTCCACATCATTCCGTGACACATCGTAAGAAGTGACAATAACATCACAACCCTTTATTTGTGGACGTATAGATGATCGAACTGACGGCCCACCAGCGTACACAACTACCTTCATGAACGGTGCATACTGATTGATCTCCTGCTCCCAATGCCCTGTTAAAGATGGAGGGCAGATAATTAAAGAAGGTAACCGCCTAAACTCTTCAGACTTAGTCTTTTCATACTTTTCTGATCTGATATAATGATCAGAAGCAACAATACAAATGGTTTGCAAGGTTTTTCCCAAACCCATATCATCACATAAAATACCATGTAAGTGGTAATTATTCAAAAAAGCCAACCAATTGACACCTTCTTGTTGGTATTTACGCAATGTCGCCTTTATACCAACGGGGATATCAAATGACTTAATCTTTGTTGGATCCATCATTTGTTGAATAAAATCTCTCTCTCTATCTCTATCACCCAAGATTTCTTGAGGCATATCTTCAGGGTCCGATATACCTGCTTCCAAAGGGACCAATTTGATAATGGATGCAAATGTCGTAGTGGCAAGTATACGAACATCAGGATCTGAATCACTCATTCTTCCCAATACCGGAACAATCAAAAACACAATATACGGTAATATGTCTGATCCCATTGTTTGGCAAATATGATAGATAGTTTCAATACCACCTTGTCTTTCCTTGGGCTGACCCGCATTATTTAACAAAGGTAAGATGGACTTGACTAAATAAACGAATCCTTTACTAGGAATAACAGCACAGATAGTAGCAAAACATTTGGCTGTTGCATATCTGAATACAGAGAATTCAGATACAAGACCCCAGTGCAAGTGTGGAAGCTGTTCAATAACATCAGGATATTGTGTTTTATCAAGCTTAGGTAACAATGCTCTCAACACACCTAAGGCATCAATTATATCCTGCCCTTTCCCTTCATCCTTTTCGTCGATATCTTTCAAACCTTTCAATGGCTCAAGCATTAATTCTTTGACTTTTGGAACCTTTATAAACAATTCTTCTTTATAAAGACTCAATAAATTTTCTAGAGCACTAACAGCACCATTGCGCTTAATATGGGCTTCATGAACAGCTTTTTCATGAGCTGCTATATCAGCCGGATCGCTTTTTGCTTCTTCTTTTCTCAATGACAATATATTTGTTTTGAACTTGATATTGTGACGAAACTCGGGAACTTCTGAGGTATCAACACACAAGAAAGCACATAAATTCTTCACAATCTTATCGGATGCACCTCGTTTACCAGCATTGTTTAATTCTTTAATAAGATGAACAGTTGAATTTGCTGCTCTTCTCTGTAATAAACCGGTCTCCTCTTGTTTAATACTGTCCATTAAAGACCTTATAATTGGGTTAAGTTTCTTGGGAACACCATTCAAAGCCAACAAAGCCGCCGCGAATACAGAGTGCACGCTTATAGACCTACTCGTTAACACATTCTTGGCTTCTTCAATTGCAACAATTACCCTATGCTTAGCGTCTTCTAATACTTGATTTGAAGACATACGATTGACCGAAGATAAACTCTTACTTAATTTAGTGTAAGTTTCCTTAACAATAGATTCTGCATTTTCTAACTCAAATGCATTGGGGCCAGCTTCAGAGTCACCTCTCACAACGACTGGCAATATTGGGACTTTTGATTGCGGCAACTTTGCTTCCGTAACGAACGCGTCAAACAATTGTAAACAAGTTGTTCTCACAGATTTGACTATAGGTACTAACTCGCGGTAATATTCTATACCTTCATTTTTGGTCAAAAGATTAGTTAAAGGTGCCGAGAAAGTTTCTATTGCACTATCTGGCACTTTTGCACATCTATCCATGAATGACTTAGAATATTCTTCAATTATCATTGATCCAAAGAGTCTTGCGGTAAAGTGCGAGGATTCCAAGTTCTTTAAAAGGGTGCCGAATATATTGGATATGATTTCATTATCATCCAAGAATGATAGGGTCTTACCATACGCAATTGCTGCGAATGTTCTATTATGTATAAATACATCATATCTCACTAGCATCACATCTCCGTTAAAAACCGGAGCATCAATGTTTATCTTGAGATCGTCATGAGGAATATCAGGGTCTTGTCCATTCTTTCTCTTTTTTCCTCTGTTATCATCCAAATTACCCATGCTTTGACCAGAAGGTCTCATTATAAGATTAGTGTTCATTGCATAATTATGTCTGGCTAAACCGATTGGAGTCATCAATAAAGATAGCAATGGCGAATAGTGATCTCTGAAAATGTCATTCATGTTCGTTAAGTCATCATTGGAATTAATTTCTTCTATCATTCGGAAGTATACTCGTAAAGAGAGATTGAGAACGTCTTTGTTTTGCTCAACTAAAAGATTCTGGAAAATCAACCTAACAACTTTAGAGCTGATCCATTTCTTGTTTTCCTTTAGGGATAAAAATTCCAAGATTGTCTTAAGAACAGATTTCCTAACATTGGTGATTGAATGTCTCAAAAAGGGGAAGAGCCTAGGAACAAGTTCTTCGAAAGAACTAGAACTGTCGTCATTAGCGTCCTTTTGCATAATATCTATAACTTCTCTATGTGTACAAAGTTTTGAAAGAAGATCCATCACTGAACCAATTGATGCCGAAAGATCGTCTCTAAGATCCGTTAAACAATCCCATATTACAGTTAGCAAAGTGTGAATAAGATCCCTTTTGGTTTCCACGAACTGAGCAACTATAGGAGACAATGTTAATGCAGCTACTGATTGAACGTCATCATCATTTTCATCCAAGCCGTGAAGGACCATATACACAACTTTGTCGAACAATTTAGGGTTTTTCAAGAGTATATCCGTTCTAACACTTACGAAATATCGTACACCTAACATACCTCCATGTTTTGCTTCCCACTGCTTCACTGTTTCTCCTTTTTGCATCACTAAATCATAGAGACAATCAAAAGTCTTGAGAACAACATCATCTTCCAAATGAATTAACAAAGCAGCCAAGGTTTGAGCACCTGACTCCCTAACAGGAATCACCACTGTATCGGAAACATAATCCCCAAATCTATCCAACGCAAACAATGCACACAATCTAACTGCGAGATCCTCCAATGTCTCCAGGTTTGCTACGTCATTTTCTTGTTTTGATTTGTTTCTTACTCTTCCCGCACCTCTACCATGCTTTTTCATAAGCTCACGCAAACCTAATGCGGACCCATGTCTTACTTCCCAATTTTCATCAAAGAGATCAGTCAACAAAAGTTCGAATATACCTTGAAACTCCCATACCAAGCCTGCAACTTTTGCATGCTGTAACAATAAAGGGCTCAATTCTGGGGCCTTAGTTTCCACCACAAGCTTCTGGTCACCTTGTTGGGATGTTATATCGTATTGAGGTACCTCTTCCTTTATTTCGTCACCCTTTCCGTTTTCAACTAACTTTCTAGATATGGAACTCTGAGAGAGGTCTACTGGGGCAACTCTATTTGCATTTGTCTTTGCACTAACCTTGGCTTTTCTCTTTTGCATAGCTTTCAATCTTGCATTTGATGTCGCCTTAGCAGAATTTACTGGGGGTCGTTTATCCTCAGATGCAGCTGGAGGAGGTGGCAGACTCTCAGGTGCTATTTCTGTAGGTTCTTCTTTCACTAGTTCTTCGGATTTTACGGACCTTTGTCTTTTAATTTTACCCATCAACGAATTCTCATCATATATAACAGGGGACATCTCATCTCCTGATGCTAGTAATTTCTTATTGCTCTTCAATAGTTCATGTAAACTGAATGAATTAAATGTCAAGAAGTGCGTATGACTATCACTTAACTTCTTTAATTCTTCATCTTGTTCTTGCTTAACCTTAATCTCCTCTTCTTCCTTTATTATAGAGTCTCTTATATTCTCTTTCTTTATTGTGTCTTCCGAATTGGGATCCCATATTTGAGAATGGTTGACAATTCCTCCAAGAGCTCGGGCAGCAGAGATTCTAGTTTCCCATTTAGTTGATTTTAAGTATGGGTAAACCCTACCAAGTAAATTGATTATCTCTTCAGGATGACCTTTCGCCAAGTCAGAGAGTTGATCCGCTGCCGTATTCCTTATGAATGGGGTAGATCCCGTCTCTAACAAAAGCACTAATCGATCTAATCTTGACATTTTATTTTAAAGTTGTTTTGATCGCTATCTCAAATAATTCCAGACTTGACCATAGAGGCAATTCTATTATTAATCCAAATGTAATTGTTGATCAAAACTCAAACCTCTAGGTAGCCTTCTTGGGTAGCTATACTTTCAGAGATATTTATGGTTCAATTGGTGCCACTCCACTAGTTATTAGTTGAAAATAATTTTTGACAGCTATGCTTGTTATTGTCGTATCGGGGAGAGATCGAGTATTTATATAATGCAGCACTCTCTGCGTGAATTTTTTTTTTTTTTTTGGCGTCAGGTAATGAGCATCTACCCGGCGCTTAAATTCTTCATATCTTAAATCACTTCAATCAGTTCTAGCTGATGGTTAATTAAGGCCGGATTAAATGTATCATATTCACTTCTACAATTTCATTTCAATGGGAGAAACAGGCTTGCTGACTGTGGGAATTGGCTTAAGGGCTAACTAACACAGACAAATTAGATAACAAACTCAACTACAAATAAGAAAGATATATAAGTGACCTTATTAAGTGTATATTGTATAGATACTTAGAAGCATGAGTATAGGTGTAAGTTCCTACAGTATTTTCCAAAGTTGCAATTCTAATAGTGTAGTTGCAACTAGCAAAAGCATTTTCTGTTTCGTATTTGAATAAGAACAATGGTGTACACAGCACCAAAACACATACAAGCAACCCTACGGTAACATTTCAAAGAACTTCATGATAAAAGAGATCAGTTGAATCTCTTCTCTCTTTGAGATCTCACTTCAGCCTTCTTTTGGTGTACTTCATCACGATTAGCGTTGTAGCTTATATTAGTTTCTTTGTTCATTGGATTTTCTGGCGACTTTTGAAACTCCTTGAAAACCAAGTTCTTTATCTGCTGTAATCTCAATCCCGGATTCTCCTTTCTTATTTCTGGCAATCTCCTGTCTTCAAAAGCAGCAAAGGCAGCCTTGACTCTTCTTTCAGGGTGCTTATCGAGGTCCTTAGACTCCACACCACCCTCTCTACCTGTCAATGCTAATGCTTCCAAAGCACCATCCAAGCCGCTAGCACTCAATTCAGGAACATCTTTGTTAAAGTCCAAAAAGTCATCAATTTTACCTGTCTTTTTGGCAGCTACCTTGGCGGCACCTCTTTGCTTGGAGCTTTGAGGCTTGGAGGGCAATGATGCTTCTTCAGCTGCTAGCAATGCTTCTCTCTCAGCCTTCTTTCTGGCAGCCTCTTCTTTCTTGAATGCTTCATCTTCCTTCTTTTTGTTAGACTTTTTGGAACCTTTGTCCCATTCCTGAGCTTCTTCGGCTTCCCTAGCTTGATCAAGTGCCTGTGCCTTTTTGTTAGCTTGCTCTTGCTTTCTAGCGTTTCCTGCGACTTTCTTTGAGTTTTCTCCTCCCTTTTTAGCCATTTCTTAAGATCCTCGTGAGATGCAGCTTTATACTTGGAAATAATACCCTCTCGGTTGATCTCTTCAAGAACATGAAGTCGAATACTAGTCCGAAATACGGCCAGACCACGTGATATAGGTTTCTCACCAAATTCAGCTGCAACTCATTCTACATATTCTTGCAAGTGAATCTGTTCCAGAGGTTACCATTTATTTGTTCACACCGGCCGCTTTTTACCTCTGACTACTTATATCATACATACCCTACATTTGATCCAGGCAAAAAAAAAATGTCTTAAAAGCGTTTCATTGATTTACCTATACAAGCACTAACAATGAAAATGTATTACATTTGATAACGTTAATAGTAAGTCGTAACCCAGAAAATTGGTGAAGAATAAAAATAGGAAGGAAAGCCAGGCCAATGTTCAATGCACGGGGAAACAGCAAATGCTTTACTCTAATTTTTGTTTTTTAGTGAGTTGTTCAACGTCGGAGCCATCCCTCTGATCTGGCTTGACAAGTGGAGTGGCCAAGTCAGCGTGGAAGTCTTTGATTATGGAGTCCACATCGTCGATGTTCAATTGTCTGACATCACCCAACAACTTAATCTTTGCAGTAACCTCCTTACATTGATCATCAGTTAAGTTCAAGTTCAATTGATCAACTCTTGACTTGATCGCATTCCATCCTGTCAACCTGTTGGCGAAGTGAATATATCTTGTCAAACCGAAATCAGATGGGTTCAAAATTTCGTAAGTAGATGGGTTAGCCAAGATAGCCTTAGCATGGATACCAGCCTTATGTGTGAAGGCACAGAAACCAGTAATTGGGTTGTTGAATGGAACGTTAACTTGAACTGCATCAGCAACCAAGTTTTCCAAGTCTCTCAACTTATGCAATTTATATTTAGACAAGACGTAGTCTCTGTCAGCAGTAATCATTCTTGCCATCAAAGCACCCAATGGAGTAATACCGTTTCTTTCACCGATTCCTAAAACTGAAACATCAATCAACTTAGCACCAGCTTCCAAAGCGGTATATGCGTTAGCGATAGCACATCCAGTGTCATTGTGAAAGTGACATTCAATATCACAGGAAACGACAGACTTTAAGGTCTTGACCAATTCGTAAACTTGTCTTGGGTTAGCGCATCCAACAGTATCAGCAATACCAACTCTGTTAACACCGATTTTGTCAACAGTTCTGTAGATGTTCAATAAATCAACGATATCGGATCTGAAGGAATCTTCAGATGAGAATCTGATTTCAATACCCTTAGACTTAACGAATTCAATGACTTCAATAGCGGATTGAGCAATGTAGTTCATGTCCTTACCATGAGAGTATTGTCTCAAGAACTGGGAGGTACCAATAACGACATCGACACCATCAACACCTGTTTCAACGGCTACTCTAGCGTCATCCATGTGGCATCTAATATGAGTCAAAATCTTGGCTTTTAAACCAAGCTTGCAAATAGCTTCACAATCCTTTCTGGATTGTTCAGAAGCAACAGGAGAAGTCAATTCAATATAATCAACACCAAAGTCATCTAAAGCCTTGGCAATTTCTATCTTCTTTTCGGTGGAGAAGAAAGCATTAGCAAATTGTTCTCCCTCTCTCAATGTAGATTCGATAACTTCGAACCTTGCGACATTTGACAAAAAGTCAGATGGGTTTGGACCGTATGGATTTGTCTGTCCTGACATAGTGTAATATTTCTAGTATTAGAGATTAGGTTACCTATTAGATGGCTCTGTTGGATCTATTATATAACGAAAAATTTTTCAGTATTGAAAATTTATGACTGAAAAATTATGCTATTGTGTCACCATGCGCATCATTACAAAAGTGTGAGTCACATTTGCTGATATGGGGAAGATTTCGAGCTCACGGGACCAATGGTGATCATTTAAATAAAAAGAACATCGAGATTGATTATACATCAGCAGACTGCAGCGAAAAATGTTATATGAGCAGCTTATGTATGGTGATGACGGGTGTAGAAGAAAGTCATAGACTATGTAGACAAGGGTCAAAATCGAAAAGCCATCGGCCTGATTACAGCAATCTTATCGCCCCATAATTGCAGCATATACAGATAAGCATTTAGATAGTATTTGGTGTACGAAATATCAGATATATAAAGTGTAGAGTTGTGGAAATCACCTCAGACTAACTAGTCGTCTAAGTCGCTTTCATGCCTAGCTCAAAACATTGTTAGTTATAGGTATAATGTACCTAAATCGAGTGAAAACATTTCTCAATACATCATTACTGCGCTATATAGTATACTAAAAAATAGTCAAAACCTATTGATTTATATAACACGAACTACTGTTTTAATATAGCGGTAGACCTCCTGTTTGAGTCTGAGTACCTCGACATCTTTAATGTTTACTTTACCGTTCATTCTTTTGATTAATGCGCGTACTACCGCAATGAGATGGTTTGCTGAAAGGCCCGAAATCATGGACCAGTTCTTGGAGATGTTTTCGCGAGAAAGTGCTAATTTGAAGCATCCAACGAGAAGTTCCTTCACTGGAAAGTCCATTTCGGTGTAGTTTGCAAAATTGTTAGATTGGTTGAGATAACGAAGAAGGTATACCAAATCCATGTAACGAAACAAATATACGATGCCTTTCAAGAAAAGAGGTAGCGTGAGCTGCAATCTCGTAGTGAGAATGAGCAAAAACCTGTCTAGTGGCATCTCATGACTGCTTCCCAGTCTCGTCGAAATCAAGGGGCATTTCTGCTTGATTTTTGCTGCAATATATTCGACAATAAGCTTCATCAACTGGTTTCTTTCATATTTTAACTCCACGGCTGTGAGTTCATCTTTTTCTCCAGAACCATCAGCACTGTTCTTCAGAGCCTGCTCGTCATTGACAGTAGAGACTTGGCTGGTAATGAAACTTTTAGCAGCATCGCTGAAAACACCAGAAGAAGTTGTCGCAGAAAGCTTGTCTTCATCAGTGTCTTCATCAAGGTCTGTGTCCTCGTTATCGCTCACTAGTGTCGGAATATCAACGTACTCGGTAGTGCCATACTTCAGGGTACCGGGAACACTTCTTCTTGTGAGTTTTGGATGATTGATTGTCTTTGATGTCTTGGGCAAGGTTGACTTGGTGTGGGTTTTGCTGCATGAGCAACTTGATGACACCAAATTGTCTATAAAAGTATTTTCTTTACAGATTACCATATTCTATTGTTTTTTGAGGATAAGGTTCCTTGATCTAAGAATTTCTGGCTTCCAAAGAGATCAAGCGAATGAGTCCTCTGACGAGAATATGCCAATAATAAATATCAACTTTATGAAGAAAAGAAAAATGCACAAATCCTACTTTTTTTCCTTTTGCTGTTGAAGCCTTCTATATCGCTCAAAACAACAAAAATGAATCTTTACGCTGGGCGTAATGATTTAGAATTCCATTTTCCGTTATCCTTTCACTTACTCGTTAATGTCAAAAAAAAATTGTGTATCCCTTTTTGGTGTTTCACTTCTAAGTTTCTTTTCCGTAAAAACACGCTCAAGGCTTCTTATGACTGGTCTAGTAGATCAATATGTACAAATATATCAATGATTTGCGTAATTTTGTATTGAAATGTACCTTTCCTCCAATAGTCAATAAAATATTCAAAATATATATCTTCGGTCTTCATCGCTAAATCATTTTTAATTGACTCATTCTGGCGGGTTTTCTCGGAAGGTCCATCCAAACTCCGGGTTAATTCCTTTTTTTTTTCTCGTTAAAAATAAAATTTACTCATTACTACAGTGGGAAGTAATCATTCTTACAACAAACAGCACAACTCTTTTGATATTCTAGTTTGCACAAATATACGAAATGGGAGCGAACTTGTAGACTAAATGATGGGGGCATTTCTCTTAAAATGAGGCTATATAATCTCACTTAGATTTAGCATCGCTTGTAAGAGATATGAAGTTACAATGTGGAATATAATTTTTTTTTTTAATCCGTTGAGGAACCGTTTATTTAATTAGATAAGTATCAATGTATAAATCCCTTCATCCTTAATACTCAAGAATGAAAAATTTCTAAACCCAATTATTGTAAATAACATATGCAGTTGATGCAGTAAACTAAATCATAAAATCAAACAAAAAGATTATTCAAGAATGACTGATAAATCGATCATTGTCACACCTTGTTAATCTCTCTAATATTTATAGATATCAGACTTGAATGGACCTTCTTGTGGAATACCTAAGTACTCAGCTTGAGTATGAGTCAAAACAGACAACTTAGCACCCAACTTATCCAAGTGAACTCTGGCAACTTCTTCATCCAAGATCTTTGGCAACAAATGAACACCAAGATCGAACTTACCAGTCTTTGCAAACTCAGGGAATTTCTTGTGGAATTCAGCATCATTGGCCTTGAACAAAGCAAGTTGAGCCAAGACCTGGTTAGAGAAAGAACAAGACATGACGAAAGAAGGATGACCAGTGGCACAACCCAAGTTGACTAACCTACCTTCAGCCAACAAAATGATGTGACGACCATTCTTCATCAAGTATCTATCAACTTGAGGCTTGATGTTAACAACTGATTTAGCATTAGCCTTTAACCAAGCAACATCGATTTCAATATCAAAGTGACCGATGTTACAAACAATGGCATCTTCAGTCATTTGCTCGAAGTGTTCACCAGTAATAATATCACGACAACCAGTTGTGGTAACAAAGACTTGAGCGTATGAGGCAACATCCTCCAATGGAGCAACCTGGTAACCAGAAACAGCAGCTTGCAAAGCATTGATTGGGTCGATTTCAGTAACAATCACTCTAGCACCAAAACTTCTCAAGGCCATAGCACATCCCTTTCCGACATCACCGAAACCACAGACAACAGCAACTTTTCCTGCCAACATGACGTCAGTAGCTCTCTTGATACCATCAATCAAGGATTCACGGCAACCATACAAGTTATCGAACTTAGACTTAGTAACAGAGTCATTGACGTTAATAGCTGGAACCTTCAATTTACCTTCCTTTAATCTCTTGTACAAGTGGTGGACACCGGTGGTAGTTTCTTCAGATAAACCGAAACAGTCGTCCAACATGTCTGGGTACTTGTCATGGACTAAGGAGGTCAAATCACCACCATCATCCAAAATCAAGTTCAACTTCTTACCGTCCTTGAAAGCAAACAATTGTTGTTCAATACACCACAAGTATTCTTCATCAGTCTCACCCTTCCAGGCGAAGACTGGGACACCAGCAGCTGCAATTGCAGCGGCCGCATGATCTTGGGTTGAGAAGATGTTACAAGAAGACCAGGTAACTTCAGCACCTAAAGCAACTAAAGTCTCAATCAAGACAGCAGTTTGAACAGTCATGTGCAAACAACCTGCAATTCTAGCACCCTTTAATGGCTGAGATGGACCGTATTTCTTTCTAATGTCCATCAAACCTGGCATTTCATTTTCGGATAATTCGATATCCTTTCTACCAAAAGCAGCCAATGAGATATCAGCGACCTTGAAATTGTGAGCTGGAGAAGACATGGTTAAATGTAGTTATTCTTTAAAGTTTCCTAAACAATTATATGGGATTAACTTTGAAGATAAAAATTAGAAATTATATATGTTCACTTTAAATACCGATCGAAAAATTTTCTGGTACGATCGTACAAATAAATTAGCACACACGCGGGCAGATGCAGGCCACATTACCACGATGCTCGGCTACTACATTATAATCTAAATACACTTAAAATCACACTAAAAAGACTTAAAGATAGACTACATGTGAAGACATGATTAGAGAGTAGAAAAAAATTAATTAAATTTTGTATATTAAATTGTGATAGTCATTATAGTTCAAACTTCAACCAATCCAAATCCTTCATATCTCCATTGAACTGCTTTTTTAGTCCATCAGTTAGAGTTGACCTCGCAGGAGTTGGTTGGATGTCGTATTTATTTCCAACATTGTACATAATACCCTTATCTGGTTCTGAGGGATAACGTTTGAAAAGGTCATCAGTTTCCATGTCATCTTCATTTCTAGCTGCTGGTGTAGGGAAACTTTCGCTGAAATATGTACCGTTTGTTTCAGAAGGGGTATTATTAAGTGAGTTATAATTATTGATGTCTCTTGGGGAGGTGAATGATTGTCTGTGACTTGCTTGACTGCTAGTGAATGATGACTGCGAATTAACCGAACCAGGAGTACCCACACTGTTAGCAGCAACATCGTTATTATTATTATTATGATTATTATTATTATTAATGTTATTGTTATTGTTATTGATTCTTACTCCAGGATTTTCGAAGTAAGAACCATGTGTGAATCTTGGATTATTGATTGTAGGTGTAGATGAGTAATTGTATGGAGCACCATTACTATTGCTTAGAGTTGAATTTTTGCGAGAAAGAGTCACGAGAGATGACTTCCTTGAAAATGAGTGCAAAGAACTCGAGGATCCCACAGAACCACGCATGTTGTTTGTAACTGAAATTGGGATTTTTTTCCCCAATGAATCGGAACAGTCTATACCTAGTTCGGATTTCTTTCTCTTAAACTGTTGATTGTATGCATTCACCCCGACTCCTGGAGAAGAAGGGCTATTTGGTATGGACATGTTCTTAACGGCAAGTGATGAACTACTTGGCGTGTTTGAAAGCTTTGGAAGAATTAAAACATTTTTACCCCTGGAGCCATTAGGTGCACTATTCGGTTGATTGGACATGTAATTATTATAAGGAAACGAGTTTTGCCCGTATATTGGTATACTCATATTATAGTTGTTGGTTTCGCTCACGTTCAATCTATTTATTGAGCTTTCAGACCCCCTAGAGGATATAGGTACTCCTTGCTTAGTGGTCGTAGATCTTCTCGAATTTCTCTTTTTTATGACGTCAGTTTTTAGACTTAAAGGTCTTGTAGTACCATGTAACTTAAGGAACAACCCACATGCATTACAAAGGGTACTTCCCTTTTGATCCTTTCTCCACAAAGGGGTCTTTTGGGTATGACAGTTAGAACATTCGTTGAATTTATCATTGTTTAAAGTATCAACATTCTGTTTTGAAAGTGAGGTAGTCAAGTTAGACTTTGGTGCTTTATTTTTGTCATTAGAGACTTGAACAAATGAAATAGTAGTAGATGGGCCGTTTTTGATGTTACGATTTCCCGACTCAGTGTTCTGCTTAGAGTCATTGTTAGAATTTGGTGACCCATCGCTCATGCTCGAAGGAGTGACCATCGAAGGAAATTTATCAGTCCTCAGAGAAGCGCTTCTCTGAGGACTGGTCTTCATATCATCAACCGATAAAGGAGACAATAAATCCAAAACATGACCATTTACAACAGTTGAGTAATTGCCTTTAGTGTAGCCATTGGGGCCATCTAACAGTTTGCCTTTCTGCACATTCCAATTATCTTTCCTTACCTTCCTGTTTATTACCCTTTCCTTTAAAGATAAGAGCTTCCTCGCAGAATCGAATAATTCAACGATTGACGGAGAGTCCTCAAGCTTTGTTTTGGTAGATGACATCTAAAGGACCTAAGTTTCGAATGATTTACACAACTTGGTAAATATTAATGTAAGAAGCAATTTGGATATATATTCTTGGTATTATCCAACAAATTCTCCTTCCTCACTTTCTCACTATCTCAATATACTTTGTTCCTTTTGTATCAGCCTTTCCTACCTATAATTTCTCTAATATTGATATTATATGTAATTCTTTGAGTCTGTCAACAATTTTTGCTATAAAATATACTATAAGACCTTACTTTCCGTTAATTAAAAACTAAAATAAAAAAAAAAAAATTTTTATAATGGTATATCACGTGCATATGCATTTATTAATTTTACACCAAGGGATATGGATATATAATGATAACATTAGCCTTATATATAAATACAATGACTTTGCGAAAACCCTCTATGAGCTATGTTTGTGACGACGTGTTGAGTATTTCTCGGATGAAGAGTAAATGGCAGCATTATCAGAGTGCAATCTATATTCAAAGGAAACACCATACACCCTCTCGTTAGAGCCCAAATCGAGAGCTGAAATACAATCAGAGCCACCAGCTATGGCATCACATTCTCTAATTATTCTAAGTATAGCGTCACAGATTATTCTTCGAGCCTGGAATGGTGTCAACTTTTTATTGTCATCTTTTCTCTTTGAGAAGTTAAGATTTGAGTTCCAAACACTAATAATATCATCATCTTTCCTCACACTTAGAACAAGCCCACTTATGTCATTCAAAAGCTGTTTCTGAACGTCTTCTGAATAATTTGCACCAGGAAAGAGAGAACCTGTTAGGGTTTTCAAAATCAATCTCTCCCAAATAAGAGTGGTTCTTCTTCTTACTTTAGATGCAGGCTCCCCAGTATCATTTAGATTGTTGCTTGAGCGACGATTGAATCTGAAAATCCAACGTCCTCCTCTTGAGTTAATAGGATCTTCCCAAACAGGATTTATTCCACTTTTAAAAAATAGTAATTCAGTTCCCAATGGGAGCGAGTGAGCCTTTTTAACTAATGATAAAGTAACCCACATCTGCTCTAAAGATCCGATATTAGCTGTTTGTGGCTCTGATTCGTACACTGAAGCGAATTCAATCTTTTGAGTTGTTTGTAAATAAGTATCTACCGCTGCTGTATTAGGTGATTGATTAGACTCTTCAATATTACTTTCCTCCATCTCTTCTTTTTTTGATCTTGCACGAGAATGATACCACGCCGTCCAGCAGTAAGGGAGAACATGTTGATCTGAAGGAATTATATTTAAAGTGTCTTTGGCTACTTTAATTGGGTCGGATCTACGTAACTCAACATTGGGTGTATTGGAGCTCCTATTATGCAGCTTATATGACTTATAATGACCATGCACACCATGTGTCGAGTGGCTGCTATGGTTATGGTGGTGCCGATTATTGCTGTGATGGTGGTGATTACCTGAATTATTGGAATAATGGATATTGGCTTGATGGTGGTTGGGTTTTTTAAAAGTGTTAGCATCCGATCCATCATTTGCTGCGTAGCTCTTCACAGGAGAAGGCTCTGCATTCTGGTTCATAATTCTATTAAAGAGCGACTCCGCTCTCTTTAAGTTCTCTGACATGGGTAAATGCAAATGCTTATAAGTTGAAAATTTGGATCATAAATGGGAATAAAGTAACCCTAAATTCAAAATTAAAATTAAAATAAAATTATGGATTGAATAGAAACTTTAATCAATTACGTAAATAGGTAATATAGCCAATAACTTTTATGAGCCTCCCATTTACCATATATACCTCTTGAAGAAGTTGTTATTTGTCTCAAAATTTTCAAGAAAATCCCCAGTTTCGAGTCGTGCCGGATCATAATTTTTTTGCTACAGTATTAACCTACACCTCCATCAATGTATAACACCTACCGGTTTTTTATTTTTATTTGAATACTGTTAATTAATAAAGCAGGGTAATTAGGTAAACTAAGCCTTACCATAATAATGTAAATAACCACCCAAGGTCTTAACACCGTTGATGTAGTTGCCAACATCCAATTTTTCATTAATAGAGTGAGCACCATCATCACCTCTACCCATAGGCAAGAGTAAAACATTTGATTTAAGTTCTTGTTCAAAAGTCAAGGTGATTGGAATAGATCCACCTTCTCTAGTGAAATCTGGTTCCACATTCCAAACGTCTTTAGTGGCCTTTGCTGCTGCTGTAAAAGATTCATTGAAAGGATCCGAAACCCAGTAGTTACCGTCGTGAATCAATTCAACCTTCAAAGTGTTCGGAGACTTGAGATCCTTGAAAATCTTGTTAACATAGTCAAAAACAAGTTCATCCAACTTCCGTGGTTCAATATCTGGCACAGTTCTAATTGAAAATTTACCAGTAACCTTGGCAGGGATAACAGTCTTGGCTCCTGGGGCAGAGAAAGCTCCCTCTATACCATGTAAGGAAAGAGATGGGAATCTCCATCTGTGCTTCAAAATATCTTCCTTCTTTTGGTGCAATGCAGTTTTGGATCCAGAAGCGGCATTTAATTCTTCAACAGAAAAATCGATGTTGTCATACAATGCATTTTCCTTTTCTGTTACTTCTGCTACCATCTTATCAATGCCAGGAATAAGAATTGTTCCATCGGAATCTACCAATTTAGATAAAACCTTTACTAAGTCAGTCATTGGTTCAGCAACGATACCTCCGAATATACCTGAGTGTAAGTCAGCACCTGGACCATTGACAATTATTTGGTAATAGCTACATCCTCTCAAACCGTATGTTAAAACAGGCTTGGTTGTACCAAGCCAGTAATTATCTGAGATACAGACAGTATCAACTTTTGAGAAGTATTCTTTTGCTTCTTTAGCAATTAATTCATCTAATCCTAATGAACCACTTTCTTCCATACCTTCGAAACAGACCACTAAGTTAACTGGAAGCTCCCAGTTCAATTCCTTGTGAGCCTCAATTACATTTAACCAACCAATGACAGGGCCTTTGTCATCAGTGGCACCTCTTCCGTACAAGATATCTTTCTTTTCATCATAGTGAAGCTTGAATGGTTCAGTGTTCCAACCATCTTCAAGCAAAGCCGGTTGAACATCATAGTGACCGTAAACTAGAACGGTCTTCTTCTTTGGATCCTGGCCATATCTACCCAAAACAATAGGGGGCAATTTCAATTTTGGGTCAGAGACAGGAGGTGGTTGAATACCCAAATCCTTCAATTGAATGTCGATGAACCCCAAGGTTTTAAGCTCCTTAACCAAAAAGTGTGCCATTTCGACAACTTTGGGTCTTAAGGACTCATCAGCTGATACTGAGGGTATAGCAACAGCCTTGCTTAATCTTTCGATGAACTTAGGTTTTAATTCTTCAACCTTGTCGAAGAATGGTTTTAAAGGTAACTTTTCGTGAGACATTGTTATTGTGTGGTGGAATAGAGTGTCTTGCTTGTCGACAAAATTTGTTGGATGTATATATTAAGGACTATTTGAAAATTGCGGCTATTTATCGAAGAGCCGTACATATCTTTTTCTATACATTGCCGTCCACAACCGGCAAAATTGTAGAATGGGATAGAGTCGCTAGAGTAAAACGTTTCATCATTTATACTACAGAGTCCTGTTTACTCTGTTACTTTACATTCTGAATAGTTCATACTGTAGCGTGGTTTGACGTCTCTATATGATAGATCATCACGTGTAAACCCTGATATTACCTTCGCATAATGTTGTAATGATGTAAACGCAATTGGATACAAACTCAATTGAATATAATGGCCTAAAGATGTCCGAAAGTTCATCTGGGGATGAAGACTTTTCAATCCTATCTATAATTAGAGGCAGCAGTGTCGAAAGGAATGGTACTCATTTGGAGGATAATAAAGATGAAATTACTTCGAGTGGAACGATAAAACCTGTACTATCAACGGGTGAAGATGAGTTCAAAATCCAGCTTTCGACCATATTTTTAACAGACGCTAAAAGGAATGCAGAACTTGCTGAAAAGGACCGGGAAATCAAGGTTGAGCTACAAAAAGATGAAAAAATTACAAGAGAGGGTCATTTGTTGGCGTATTCTGAGAAGAAAGCTATTTTGGATGAATTGAATGATAATGAAACAGGAGATGTATATACCCTCAATGAAATGTCCGGGGCAAGACTTGTCGAAGATATATTCTCCGAATTGCAGAAGAAAGGACAATGGGGTATACGGCGATATCCTTACGTCTATTATGATAACTCCAAACAATTGGGAAATTTATCTACTGTTCCATATGATGTTGATCACTTGCTTAGTGATAATTCACTAATTATTCATGAATTGAAGAATAACTCAAACTTTGTTAATTATGTGTTTCATGAGCTTAAAAATCCTAGAATTTTGTTAAAAGTTCTTGATGCAACCCGCTCTGTTGACTCAATTAATATGAAAATCTCTAAGGAAGAATTTGTTAGCCATATGAAAACGATTGGTGTAAAGGAAGCCACATTGCTCCATGATGGAATCGCTCTTAAATTAAACAACATCAATAGGATTATTAAGCTGCAGGTACTAAAGGTGGGAATCTTGTTGAAATTGTTCATGTCCTCGCATATGACGAATACAAACTTTCAGCTTGCTTTGAAAACTTTTATTCAAACATTATGTGACTATAATTTGAATAAAAGTGGATATTTGGAACTATTACAGTTTACAGAAATAGTATTTGAAGCAATTGTTCAACTAAGATACACAGAGGACTCAGGACCCGTCTTTCATGACCTAGTAGCAGAATTGCATTATGCAATTGTCAAGTATACTTCAATAACTGTTGATCCAAAGGCAACTCCAGATTATGTGAGGGGAAGAGATTATGAACTTCACTTTAACGCTCTTTGTTTAATTGAAGCCCGTGCATATAGTCATCATTCAATCAATATTATCAAAGCACTTCAGGTTCTTTTCATTTATGGCCTGGAAATATTACAAGATCCCTTTTATGTTTCTCTGAGGGTTTTTTCAAGGAAATCAACCATTGATGCCTTATGTAAGAGGATTAAGGAGGATTTGTATCTTTCTGGTCCTTTATCGAATAGCAAGATGTCTTGCATTTACCTTAGCTTCTACAAAGCTGAAGTGTTACTGAAATTGTGTAAAATAATCTATTATCGATCAGATCAGAGAGAAACGGAGTCGTACACTTATACAAGCGTAAAAGATTTTAGCCACAAAGAGTTGCATCAACAATTTTCAGCAATTTCCAAATTACAGTCCGAGTTTTATACACAATTGGACGCGATAGAGCATTCAGAAGTTCCCGGACATAATTTCTTCTTGAAAGAAGAGTTAGTGTATTATGCTAGCTCTGGCTTTACCGTACTTGGAGTTTTGAGTGAGAGACTTCTGAAGGATTTAAAGTTAGTGACTAATGAAGTAGGTTTTATTGATTCGCATCTGTAACTCTTTGTGCACGTGTTTTAGTAGATAAAGATATATAGTATGAATCGGGTCCCATAAATTATAGCGCAGTTGCATATTTATTTTATTTACGTCTGTGATGACCGCCGACGACAAGGTGGCAGATGACAGTGTCAGTAGTGTAAGCTATGTGAACCCCGAAATCGATGACCCTCGTCAGGGTCAAGAAGTTTTCTTACCTTATGGATTTGGCCCGGTTCCGCTGAATGTAAGAAACAAAAGGATCTTTTACTTTGATATTGACAACTGCTTATATCAGAGGACTACTGGTATTCATGAGATGATGCAAGTGAAGATTCATGATTACTTCAAGAAGCATTTGAATTTGGATGACAATGAAGCTAGTAGATTGCATAAAAAGTACTTTAGAGTCTATGGTTTGGCGGTTGAAGGTCTAGTTAGAATCAATCATGTTGATGCTATTCAGTATAATTCTCAGGTAGATGACTCATTAGATTTAAAGTCGGTTTTGTTTTATAATGCTGCCCTAAGAGACTCTTTGATTAGAATTAGAGAGGAATATGATCTCCTTTGGTTAGTCACTAATGCTTACCGTAATCATGCATTGAGAGTTGTCTCATTTGTTGGAGTTGGTGATTTATTTGATGGCCTTACTTACTGCGACTACACGAAGTCACCACTTATTTGTAAGCCTATGAAACAGTATTTCTATGATTTTTTGAAAATTACTAACATCGATTATAAAAGCAAAGAAACCATGCAAATACAAAGTTTTATAGATGATTCTTCATTAAATGTGAAAGCTGCATTGAAGCTAGGTTTTGGAAATGTAATTCATTATGTTGAGTTAGATGAAGATTATGACAAATTAAGAGAAACTGACGACTTTGAGGAATTTTATGGTGCTGGAGATAATAAGGATCCATCAAAAATTAAGATTATTAGAGATATATTAGATGTAGAATCATGTGTATGACTTATTTAGTCTAGATTATGTTTAATTGACCCAAGTTTAGACAATGCTCGCTATATTTTCAAAATTTATTTGACAAGCCAAGGTAAAAACTAAGAGCATAAGATGACCCCCAAAAGTGTTGAATATAAAGGTAAAATTTTGTTTTTGCATGGGTTTACCCAGTCATCATCTCTATTTTATGCTAAGACGTCGGCATTAAGAAAGAGGCTACAAAAATTGCAGTATAAAACTATTTACTTAAATGGTCCTATTAAACTATTACCTGCCCACTCAGCATCTAGTGATCTATCAGGTAATTTTCAGCCAGTATCTGAAGTTGATCGGGATTTAGACTCTAATAATCGGGCATGGTGGCTTAGGCCAAGCTCCTTCAATGATTCTATTGAATCTATAGATACAACTCAAGCATTTAAAACTATAGAGAACTATGTGTCAGACGGATGTATAATTCAAGACCCCGATTTGAAACAAGAAGAGACAGAAGAGGAGAGATCACTACCAATTGCTGGAATTATAGGTTTCTCTCAGGGTGCTGCACTTGGAGGTCTAGTAGCACATAAATTTGCTGAATTGTTCAAAACGAGTCCTTTGAAGTTTGCAATTTTATACTCAGGTTACAAGGATTCTAGTATGGATAAATATAAAGAGTACTTTCCATCAGATAGGGCCAGTGTTAAGTACTTGTGTGTATATGGTGAACTTGATACTGTTATTGGTGAACAGAGAGGGTTAGCATTGTATAAATCTGTTGAGAAACATTCTGATATATTAAAGCATCCTGGTGGACATTTCGTTCCTAATTCAAAAGCATTCGTTGATCAAGTAACTAATTGGATTCAGTCTTTAGATCTAAATAAAGATGACACGAATGAAAAGGACGACTTAGATGACATCGCAAACCAGATCGATGCAATATTTTGAATGGCATATAAAGTTTAATATATTTTCCTATATATATCTATAATTCATCATGGACGATTGATTTGGATTTTTTTCCTGATCTGTATTTGGAATAGTATTTTCTGTCTTTCTTGGACAATATACCTTCTTGTGGTATATTACCAGTGTGCTCAATTATCCACTTGCTAATCTGTGTCTTATTATTTAATTTCGCTGCATGATCGTATCGGATAAAACTTCCATTAGCTTTAAGTAAGAGCATAGGTGTATCTTGATTGGTTATCTTGGTTTCTTTACCGTCGATCACAAGTGTGTCTTCATTTAGAGACTTAAATGAAACTGAGGCAAACTTTGTTGTTCCTAAGAAGTCAATTGCTAGTGACTTGTATAATAAACTAATCGCCTTGTTTGAAGTGATCAATACGATCTTGCTGAACTCTTCGTCAGAGTCAAGCCATTTCTGGAAACGATCGGATTTCAAATTTGGAAAAGACTTGACATAATTTTTTACCCTACCTGATAAGAATGATGAAATTGCTTTCAAGTTCCTCTCACCATTATATGCCTCCACTGCATGTTTTTGCTTTGGAATGGTTTTACCAATGGTGTACTTAGGAGGTCGAAAGACCATCAACGTAGGGAAGCCGCTGACTCTATATTCAGAACACAATGCTTTATTGGAAGGTTTATCACAATTAACTGCTGCAACATTAATTGCATATCCACTGTCACTGTGAAAATATTTCCCCAATCTGGAATAAACCGGTTGCAATTGCTGACAATAACCACACCAAGGAGCGTAGAATTTAACTATTGAGGTATAATTCGACTTATGAACAACTTTTTCAAAGTTTGCTGGGTTCAACTCATAGATGTTCTCATTTTTCGAATAAACATCAGCATGATTTCTATCACCTTTAGCTAATGCCCAGCTTAAGACAAATATCAGTATTATTTTATGTAGTTGCATGCTTCCAAAGATTATGTTAAATTAGATTATTCAGATATCTCAGAAAAATAATTTGGCGATCCTAAGCAAGTACATTTTAGAAGGTCAATTGCAAGTATAAACAAAAATTGGAAAAATATATTCAACATGATCTTTGATTAGAGTCATTTTGATATCGTTTATGCTCCCCTGGCATATATGCTATTTGAAACTCTGGGGCATAAGTGACGAATAGCCATTACAGTTTGTTGACTCTATAGTCCATTGTAGTTGTGTATTATGTAAGTATGAAACTATTCATTTATATAGAACACGGTGCTTCATGAACTTCACCAATATTTAGATTAGCACATGGCTTTCTTATGCCTATAGTTCTATACATTAAATGTATAGAATAAAAGAAACTCTTTTATTACATTTTGATCGTACAAATAGCGGATCACAGACTCTATACGAATACACCAACATAATTCGCAATATTGAAAGTTGCTAGCGCAACTGATATCGATGTAACTGAAGCTAAGGTAATACAAATTATTGCTGATTGTTTCTTAGCATCCACTAAGAATGTTAAAAATAAGGAAATGAACGCTGGATTTTATTGTTAGTACTTAGGGCGAATTCAAATTAAGAGGCTCACCTTCAAATAATATCCAACAATAGTTGATGTTCAAAGAGCAATTGAAATCAACTTTGTAAAATATCAAAAGTGTTCTGTTGACGTACCAATTATTATGAGCAGTAAAGTCACAATTGTTGAAGACTTATTTATGTGACTTGTATCCAAAGGAGTTGAAGCCGAGTGATAAAGAAACCCTAATTTCTCATATGATGAGCCGACTGGCATCTTTCTATAATCCTAAAATTTATTTGCCTGATTTTAATAAAGTATAGTTGATACTGTGTTCTTTAATCCATAAATCACAATTATTGTACAATCGCACTACTAACCAGTTCAAAAATAGCTGCAACTGAACTTTCAGACAGTCGAAGTAATTTAAATCGAATAACCAAGAGTTGTATATATTGGAACCAGGTTATGTGTGTAGCAAGAGAAGACTGTTTAACAGTCTTTCCGATGAAGTTCAGCCATTTGCCGGCCTAACATCATGATTAGTGAATCACATTAAGTTTTCGAACTCCACATTCGAGATTACTAGCGAGCTGTTTATGTAGAACTGTATTATATGTTGCTGAATACGGGTAAAATTCAATCTTTTCGAATTTTGTTTGTATGTGGGTGAAACTAGACAAAGGTATTGCCATCTCTCTCACGCTACTTTTTAATCGGTATCGTATCTCGATTAAATATTCAATTTTTGATTTTTAATACTTGTATTTATGCAAATTATCTTAAAAGAAAATGTCTAATATAAGTTGGAATACAATAGACTCCGATGCAGTAAGTATATTGAACGCTTCACTCATATTCAATATTCTAACTTTGATAGGGTGTTTTCACGGAATTAGTTGAAAAGTTAAAGGTTGAAGACACACAGTTCGATGATCTCTACTCTATAGATTCCGAAACATTAAGGCAATTGCTGCCCCTCAGAGGAGTTATATTTCTATTTAAGTACAGTGCTATTGATGCTTCTTATGCTGAAGACAATAACAAACCATTGGAT
Source organism: Priceomyces medius (assembly GCA_030570455.1). Lineage (NCBI taxonomy): Eukaryota > Fungi > Ascomycota > Pichiomycetes > Serinales > Debaryomycetaceae > Priceomyces > Priceomyces medius. Next base: position 537,603 of record JAJLVV010000004.1, on the reverse strand, counting down.
GGAGAGTACGACTCGGATTATCAGAATCATGATATCTTTTTCGCTAATCAAACCATACAAAACGCTTGTGCAACACAAGGCGTACTCAACATATTGTTAAACAAGGATGACGAAGTTGAAATTGGCGACGAATTGAGCAACTTTAAGGCATTTGTTAGTGGATTCGATGCAATCATGGCAGGTGAAACAATTTCCAATAGCGAGACCATAAGACAAGTTCATAATTCATTCTCTTCGCCGTCCCCTTTTGTTGATGAAGACAGACCTCCCCAACAAAATAGAGATAGAAAAGATGATGAAATATTCCACTTTATTAGCTATATTAGAAAAAATGGATTCATTTATGAGTTAGATGGTCTCAAATCATACCCTATTAGACATGTTGAATGCCACTCGGATGAGGAATTCATCGAAAAACTTCCAGAGGTTATTGGTAGAAGGATTAATAAGTATGGTGATGAATTGAGATTCTCGTTACTTGTAATGACTAATGACAAGTTAAAATACTATCAAAAAATTGGCGATGTTGAGTCTTCAATGAATGAACAGCGAAAGAGAGAGGTTTGGTGTAAAGAAAACGAATTAAGAAGACATGACAATGTTGGTCTTCTCATTGAATTATTGAAAAATGTGAGCAAAGATATGGATGATAAGCAATGGAACGAGTTCATTGAAAATGCAAGGAAAAACAGCCAAAAGAATTTACTCAAGAAGTTTGCTAAATCCCAGAATTTATAAAAATATATAATACTATTCGACCTCCAGGAAAGAGAAGAGTCCTCCTCCTCCACGACTATGCCTAGAAAAGTAATCAAAGTCAATACTCAATGCATTGCCGAGAAGAATTGCTCTTTGATCTAAGGTCAATGGACCAGCAACCGATGGATACAAGTGACCCATTCCTGAAAAACTAGCAGGATCCATTCTGACTATATACACGCCGGTGTCAGTAAACATTTCTCTACCAAGACCTACCCAATTACGATCCACTGAGGCTATTACGTCACCTTGCTCATTGGTAACTGGGAAATCGAATGACAAAAATGGAGCATCTATGGCACCAAACTGGGCGTACTCTACTGGATCCTCTTCTTCAAGCTTAAATAAATTATATCGCCTTCTCCATAAATGCCAACTTTGACTGGATTGACCTAAGTTTTCAAGTATTAGATTACCATCACGATCATATCCAGGTAAGAAACAGCTTATATGGGAATTAATAAATGAAAATGGCCTCTTGATAACCAATAAAAGATCACCGTAATTGTTATAAACATTAAGTTCAAATGGTCTGTGTAATCTGAAGAATTGTCTTCCTATCATTTTCATAATTCCCATGTCTTGCTCTTCCATATATCCAAGCTGTTCACCGATGGAATTCATAATTTTATACCTATTTGCCTGCTCAAATCCCAAGAAAATGTTCATCATCTCTAATTGTCTCTCGATTACTAGTGTGGGTTCCTTTAATATATCATAAATTCCATCTTCTGCTGTGATCAACCCATTTTTATTTGGGGGCACCTCAAAGACTGTTCTGTATGACGTGGGCTCATTGACGTAGGCATCATGATCTCTTGAAGGATTTTCGCGATAGTAGAAGTCATTGTTACTGCTATTAACACCTTGTGCTCTTCTTTGCTCACTAAACTTTCTTACTTCATCTTCCAGGATCTCTTTTGTTACTCTGGTTCTATTATACCTCGGGAATTGTACCCTAGCACTAGTAGTCAACGATCTAACTAGTCTCTTAGAGTAGAAATGTGTTGAGCCTTTGAGTGTGTTCAACATTCCTGCTCTCACGCAACCTAACTACACTATTTAACTCTTATTCTGTGAAGATGCTTTATCCTGTGCCTTTGTTGTCGCCTCACTCTCTAATCTTAGGATGCAAATAGATCCTCTATCACATGACTGTGGTCACATGATGTGGTAAAAATAATCTAGTTCGACGTTGGTCATCGATGCCCACGCTTAGCCTTGTCGGCATAGGATATTACCGAATGCGGTAGTTATTGTCCACCTCACCTGAAATACACGATGAACCTGTACGGCAGTCAACAATGTCATGTTATGATGCAGGATTTAACTGTGCTGGGGTCGAGAAATACAGGAAGGACCTGATGCTATCTCGGCACTTTGCCAAAAATAAACAGTAACATCCTCCTTTTAATTTTTTCTTCTGTTTTCTTTCTATAAAATATAACGTACCCTATCTTTTTTTGGCAGCTCGCTTGAACTAAGACCGATTTAAACAACTAGGTTATTATCAAAGAAAAAATGGTAAGTATTGATTAATGTAATTCACTAAGAATTTTATACTTAAAGTGACCTGTCAATATTAATTGATTTATGACAGCTTTAGAGCCTCTTACCGTCTCAACTGATATTTTCTCATTGAGTAATGTCAATTTTGGCCTAGGTTAAGTCTTTGTTACTACATCATTATTGTATTGGTGGTCATCCAAATGTTTTTCTTGAAAGTGACAACGTATTACGTATACATATTGGATTTTTTGCTAACAATTCGACTATAGTCATACTACCAGCAAGGCCCACCACAACAACAAGGAGGTTACTACCAACAAGGTCCACCACAACAAGGAGGTTACTACCAACAGCAACAACCTATGTATGTTCAACAGCCACCAAAACAAGGTGGTGGTGGTGGATGCTGTGCCACTTTCTGCGGATCATGTGCTGCTTTAATCTGTTGTTGTTGTGCTGAAGATTGTCTCCTGATGTTGTGTATGGGACCATAAGAGACATGGACTTAGGTTAACTTTATTATGGCAGGTGTTAGTGTATAAGCTACAGTCTATAAGGTTACTGACGTATAATTATTATCTGCTGACTTTTGATCAGATGCTAAGTCGTTTATTAAATAACTCATTTGTATTAATGTTGTATACTAAGACATTGTCTTAGTTATCAATTAAATTACTACAATTCCTATTTGGTGTAGTTCTAATATACGCTGTCAAATAAAAAAACCTTTCTGTCGTTTTAACAAAACGTATTTAACTATCTTGAGCTCTATAAATAAATCAATTCTGTTGATGACTCTTTTCAAGTGGCTCCTGTCAAAAGGCGAATGCAATTTTTATGTTAGAAATGCATTCAACTATAAAACGTTTTGAGCGACTTTACGATAAGAAACGTTATCAAATTAGGAAAATAACACATTACTCAAAAAGTCAAATAGAGAACTTTAAAATTTACAAAATTTACACAACATTGGTCTATGAATATTCATACAATTGCCACTAGATATATAGATCATATAAAGCTATGTATTTAGATAGTATAAGGACTACTTCTTCTTTTTATTAGAGGTTGAGTTCTTAGGCAATTCCTTTGCATAAGGAATAAAGCTTGGTTCGCCAGGAATGTACTTTCTCAATACCTCTGGAACAACTAAGCCATCTTCCTTTTGATAATTCTCTAAGATACAACATAACGCTCTTTGTGTTGCAGATAAAGTAGAATTGAGACAGTGCACATACCTCTTCTCAGTTTGGTTTTGTTGCTTAATACCACATCTTATCTCTAGGTTACGAGATTGGTAGTCAGTACAATTAGAGCAAGAGACTAATTCCTTATATTCCTTTTGATATGGGAACCAAGCTTCCAAATCGTATTTTTTGGCTGCAGCGTTGTTCAATTCACCTGAAACGATACCAACAACTCTGTATGGCAAACCTAAAGATTGATAGAACTTCTCAGATAATCCAATCATTCTGTCAAATTCCTCCCATGACTTTTCTGGCTCAGTTAATACAAACTGTTCAATTTTTTCGAAGGCATGTACTCTGAAGATACCCCAAGCATCTTTCCCGTGAGAACCAGCTTCTCTACGGAAACATGAGGAGTATCCTGCATATCTAACAGGTAATTGTTCTTGAGGTGACTCAAACCATTCACCAGCATGATAAGCAGAAATTGGCTGCTCTGAGGTGGCAATTAAGTACTTTTCGTCTTCCCCATCAATAACCTTATACAACTCTTCATCAAACTGAGATAATTGTGCGGTTTTGGCCATTACATCTTTGTTCATCATAACAGGGGCTTGCAATGGCGTGTAGTCGTTGTGTGCCAAGAAGCTCAAACCATAATTGATCAAAGCTTGATTCAAGAAAACACCATAGTTCCTTAAAAAGTATCCACGATGTCCAACAATTCTAACACCTCTCTCTGGGTCATAACCATCCAATCTCAACAAAACTTCATGATGTGATAACTTGGCTGGTGCTCCAGTTGCAGATGCAATAGCGCCAATTTCTGTAACGCCTGCAGGTTTCCATTCTCTCACAAGTTCATTATTTTCTTCATCTTGTGAGACAACAACTGACTCATGGACGATGTTTCCAACTTGATTGACTTTATGTTTTAAGTCAGCGTCAGCTTTTTGTTCCTTTTCAATTAAATCCTTTTTCTGAGAGGCTAACTTATCCTTTTCTGCCAATAACTGACTAGCATCTTCTTTTGCCTTGAATTTTTGTCCAATTTGTTTCTGGACAGCATTAGTTTTCTTGTTTAAAGCATCTAAGTCGAACCTGATCTTCGTCCAGTCTTTGTAGTCATTGATAATTTCATCAACTAATTCGACGCTATCGCCTCTCTTTTTCTGGGATTCCTTTATCTTATCAGGGGTTCCTCCCTTTTCAACGAGAAATGAAGTAATATCTAACATAGCAGTATCTTGATGGGGTTATTCGAGGTGTCTTGTTTTAAGTGGAAGATTTTTCGTTAATTAAAATGCAAAAATAAATGTTTGTATACAGTACTTTCGATAAATTAAATTATGTGAAGCAGCACTTAGTCATAATATAATACATCTTGCAAGAAATGCAGTCATTGCATTTGGATAGGCTAACAACTAGGATTAGCCCACTAGAATTTGCAACAAGTATAGCCGAATCTTACTATAGCATACTCAAACAAAATGCAGAGGTCAATGTGTTTCCAGTTAACAGTCATTACAATGCTGCTGTGAACGGCCTTTCATTAGAACAGCAAAACTATCAATATTTGCTAAGTGGGTCAGCAGATTCATCTATCAGACTCTGGGACATTACAAAAAAAACACATGCCCCCAAGGAGGATACTTTAATATGGGATAGAAGTAATTGCTTTGAAAGCGAAGATTATGATAACCCTATATCTACATTCTCGAAGTTAGCAACCATTCCTAGAAAATCAGCCCACCAATTTGGTATTTCGTGTATTCAGTGGTGGCCCTTTGATACAGGTATGTTTGTTTCGTCCTCCTTTGACCATACGGTTAAGATTTGGGATACGAATCAAATGGTAGCAGTTCATTCTTTTGATCTTGGTCACAGGATTTATTCAATAGACGTTTGCGGTCAGGAGCAGAATGACATGACTTCAAATGCTCTTGTAGCTACCGCGAGTGATCACCAATTTATAAGGCTTTTGGATTTAAGATCCACATCTAGTGCACACACTCTAACTGGGCATAAAGGTAAAGTTTTGACAGTTAAATGGAATACATCGGATCCAAATATATTAGCGTCTGGTGGATTTGATGGTGAAGTAAAGGTTTGGGACATTAGACGAAGTAAAAGCTGCTTGGCTCGTCTTGACATGCTTAGAACAAACGGCCAGACGCTAGTCACAGATAATTTAACGAAAGAAACAGTAAAGGCTCATCTGGGGCAAGTGAACGGATTAGTATGGGATCAATCAGGATATACTTTGATAACCGCAGGAAACGATGACAAAGTAAGAGTATGGGATATGACTTCGGCCCTTGCCCCTCCAGTAAACAAGCTTATAAATTTTGGCCCTTTGACCAGAAATAAATATACACAGGTTATACCTCTAGTGTTAAGTCCGAAATACGAGAGTGAATTGCAATATCTTCTCTTTCCATCGGATAATAGTGATATCTTAGTCCTCCGAACTGTTGATGGAAAATTAGTTTCCAGACTAACCAGGAAAGGGACTAAATCGATTGGAAGAACTACGTCGATGATTAACACAGGCCCATTTATGGGTACTTACATGTGTGGGACAATGGATGGTGAAATTATAACATGGTCACCCCGGTGGGATGCTCCAAAACCAGAAGATGTTTTCTTACAGAATAGCTCAAGTGAAGCTGTAAAGGAATCTGTAAGTTGGAAATTAAAGGAAAAGTTGGAAGAAGAGGCTCATCGTATATTGAAGTCTGATGCCATATAATTGGAATATATATTCGCATTTATAGATATTCACGTGAGCATATTTTCAGTTGCATCAAAATAAAATTTTAGATATAACATTATTTCTTTTTGTAGTAACTCTGTAAAGCGAAGGCTTATTAATAATTAATGCTGAAGTTAAAACTTCAAGTGCTTTTAGTTCCTAGCATATACGGGGACCTACCAACTGATGAGTTGGATCCTCGTCAAACCAGGAGGTTTTTGCATATAACTGACTCGCAATCACCGCTTCATGTGGTTAGTATAGAGCTGTCTCAACGATATAAGAAACTATACCCAAATGGGGATGACTTGTACATAGAAAGGCTTCAAAATGATCAATTATGTGACTTGGATCCCGACTTTGAAGCGAATGATGTCTTTGAATCCGGAGATATTCTAAGGTTAGTTGTAAATAACAATGTTCAAAAACACAGTTTTGAGAGTGAAACACCTATGGCCATAAAATCTATAGATATGGCTCAAAGTACGCCAATGTATTCACTCGCTCCAACTTTGATTAGTGATCCAAGTTCTAATAGCAGGAAACGTACACAAGATTATTTCGATCATGTTGCGACACAGATTCCTTCCAAATTGGCTAGTCCTTCAGCTTGGTCAAATACTGCGAAGAGAGATCCAGTGACCTCAAAGTTGAGTAATGTAAATACAGGAGTTCAATCAAGTATAGATAATGATGGCCTCAATGATAGCAATATTTCACTTCCTCCTCCAAATTCTCACGAGGATAGAACGATACCGACTAAGAGGTTGGCGGAAGGATCTCCACAAGTAGAGAAAAAGCGTATAACATCAGGAATGCTTCAATTGCCTCCTCATACTCAGTTGGAACAGGTAGACATATCTAGGTATCCAGATACAAATAGTGCAGCTACTAAGGTTGTAGATTCAAGTTTGGACCTTTCGTTAGATCATAGCACTTCTACAGTGAAAAGAAATGGAAATGAATCGTCTTATATTCAAAGGTTCTCTACCACTCAACCTGTTTCATCTACAGAGAGAAATGGTCCAGACGCAAACTCACTCCGTCTAAATATAACAGAGGATGAAGTGATAAGACCTAAGAAGCATAGAAGTAAATCATCAAATTCTGCTGATACTATTACTAGAGATGAAGTGATCAAATTGTTCAGAAACGGATTAAATAAAAGGCAGCGCAAAAATAGTGATACTACACATGATAAGAGGCCATCCGTGTTGAAAAGCCTTGATATAGATATGGTGAATGGAGGTATGCCAATGACTGATGGTAGAAGAATGCCAAAATCTAAAATCTCTAGTAGATCTAAGATTTCCAATGGAGATGTTTCGAAAACTTCAAGTGAACACATTGAATATCCTGTGAAGGCTGATAAAGACATTGCTCAAAATAAGGAAATCGACCCAAGAGCTGTCGGTAATGATAAGTTTTCAAGCCCCCATGATGTTGACCATTTGAAATTCAACAAAGATTCATCAAGAGGAGGTAGAATACGTCAATTAACTGAAAAGCTCAAGAAATTTGAGAAGAAGTTGAATCACTTTTCTTCACCGGGAGCGAAGTACGTAAGAATGAGAGCTTCAACGGATGATTTAACCGCCAATAATAGTGATTTAATTCCGAAAATTAATCTCACTAATAAAATGACTATAATCCCAGTTGAAAGCGAAGAAAATTCTCATTCAAAAGTCATCACGGATAATTTTGTCAAAAATGATGCAAGTAAACAAGAAATCTCAAATGAATCAGGTCCACCAAATATAAATAGAAGTCAGGATGATTCTTTACTTCCACAAAATTCAAATATCACCAAGTCGTCAAAGGAACAAAATTCGGACTCCAAATCAGTCTCTCACTCTGATTCCAATTCTAAACCTAATTCCGATTCTGATTCCGATACTGATTCTGATTCTGATTCTGATTCTGATTTAGAAAGCAGTGAAAGCAAACGACCTCGCTTAGCCGCTACTGTACCAACACCTGTAAAAAAGAGTTTCGAGACGAAACAGGTAACTAAGAGTAGTTCAATGTTAGCTGAGAATTCTCATGATGCAATCTTACGAGACTCATCTCCAGGCTCTGACGGATATCATACTGCTGAATTCACTCCAACTAACAGAAATGGTAAAGAAAGTACGATAAATCATAAAAAAACAGAATTAGTAAGACCGAAAGCTCCAAAGTTGTCATCATTACAGGATTTAGTACTGAGAGGATTACCTGATGTGAGAGATTCTAGTTTTAGGCGGGAAGTCTCCAAAAAGGAAATTCCAAAAACTTCAAGTGAGGAAGAGAGCAGTTCATCCAGTGATGGAAGTGACTCATCGAGTGACGAAGACAGAAGCAGTGATGATAGCGATGCGGATGCAAATGAGAAAGCACATGCATATCTTTCGCTCAAGAAATTATCAGAGAAACTGAAAAAGAAGAAGAACAGTGCCTTTCTTGGTCTCATGAAGGATTCGCAAAAGAGATCTTAATCCGTTATACATTTAATAAATAGATTTGCTACGTCAAAGAACCCTACCTACCACTTCTATACTCCACGTTTTGTAATCACCGTAACGTATAACAGCTTTGGATCGATTCGCAGCTAGCAGCTTGAAAATGCTTTCATAAACAGTACTCACAAAAGCCTGTGCCACTTCAGGCTGTTCAAGATAGAGCGCACCGATATACGACTCAAAGTAATCCGCTAGAAACTCTTCCTGGTAGCGAATAATTTCTGTATTATTGAAAAAGCCGGGGTTTTTGAGACGTACCAAACTAGGAATGTAATCTGATTTGAGCATCCGTTGTACGCAAGCATCTCCCAACCCATCGTGCAAATTATAGGCTATAGCTAGCTTAGATAAGAGGGTATTGGTTGACAAAATAGTTCGTAGGAAGTTATAAGATTTTTTCCCAAAGTGTATGTTATCAATTGCAAATGATTCGTTACGTAAATTGTACAATAAATCTGAAGATTCCTTTGCAAGAAATAAATCACCTAATCCGTCTAAGAAAGATAAATTGTATTTTATGATATTGTGAGACTTGTAATCAGTCGAAAAGTTCTTTCTCTTCAAGTCTTCTACAAAAAAATGATCAGACGAAAATAATGCTCGATATAGTTCTTTATGCATCAATGACTTAGTTAAAAGCATCTTGTCTATGATCTTAGGCAATTGCGGCAAATCAATCTTAATCTCTTTAGACTCACTTAAGGTTATTGATTTGGGTTTCTTGCTGTATAACTTCCTATAATTGACTGGTGCCGAACTATAATAGACTCGAAGCATATTTAAAATTTCTTCCTCCGTATCTTCCTTGGAGTTGAGTTTCCTATTCATAAATAAATGTTTGTTGGGAGAAGTTGTGTAAATTTTAATGATCTTATCAACAACTTCTTCTATCTTGGCCCTGGGTTGCGAAATCTTCATGTATCCAACAAGAATAAAGAACCACCTAAATTCAGAAATATGGCGATCGGTATAACAAAGTTGTCTGACATCATATTTTTGATTGCAACCCAAACCAACAATCTCCTTAAGTTGCAGCGCAGCAATACTTGCACACTCTTTTGCCCTCAATTCTCTCTTTAAGAAAGATGCCAAATCAAATACCACATTCTTGATGACACCTCCACCTCCAGCGTCAAGCAAGTAACTAAACTTTTGATACAACTCTAGTTTAACAAGATCATAGCCTATAATAAACAAATGTTGTCGAGCCCAGCTCTTATCTAATAATGCGTTCAATTGTATAGGAATGAGTTGGCCGTACAGTCGGGAGATCGCGTGGGAGTTGTGGGTTATAGCAAAGGAATGGCCACCTCGAAATTTATTACCTTGTCTAATTAAATGCTTCATATACAACATAAACTATGAATGTCTTTCTATACAAAAAGGAACGTGGAGAAAGTTTTGATTTAAATTATTGCATTATCGATCGCGATCATCAAAACATGCGATAAGTCCAAAAAAAAACATTTAGAGATAAATCAGCTCCCAATTTGTGACTAATTTAGTCATAGTTCACAGATTAGACCTTAATGATTCTCCTATACTATGGTATGTTTTCTGACTTCTTAACTTCTCCGTCATCATTATCCGCCCACTTCGAATCGCAGAATTCTCGTAATTCTATGAAATCATGCAAAAAAAGATTTAGAATGCTCTCACCAACAACCATTCTGAAGTTGCATAGGTATAAAAAACCAACCTCTATTTTAAATAAATCTTTTGTTGAAACACCACCTACAGCAGCAAATGACTTCTGCTTTTGATGAAGATCTTCCAACATTTTTGTCAGACACCGAATCAGTCCTAAAATGAACCTGTGTACATTAAGGTCGGTTAGTTCAACAATATTAAGTAAAATGCAAAGCTTAAGCATCATATAAGCCGAATGTATATATACCAGTACCGATGTTGCAGAAGAGTATGTTTTAATTCTAATCAAAAAGTCCTCTACCGAAAGCTGAGGCGCTTTGAGTAAGTTGAAAAACTTCGTAAGATGATTCCTCTGCTCGGATTTTTTCAACTTCTCGCTGAAAAGGATTTCCGTTTGTAAACGCTCTTTGGAAGGGGATGTCAAAGAGTCAGAACTATCATTGATTTTATTGTCTATAAGTTCCTCTGTCAGCATGTATGTACCTCCATTTATAGCGGTGGTTGGTCTATGTTTCCCATTTTCAGTTATTGTCCTGTCTCCATAATCGAAAGAGCTATTCACAGGCTGATGCTGAATACCTTCAAAATTATCAGCCAAGCTGTAACCAAAAGGAGAACTTAATGGTGATGCACTTTCGAATTCCGTTAATTTCTCAATGCAATATGGAACCAGGGTTGATTGTGTACTATTTGAGTAGGCTTTCTCGATGATATTTAGATCAATATCACTCTTCTTTAAAAGCCGTTTCCTGAATTCATTACAAAGTCCAGGATCGGACTGTATTGTCATAATGTCATTCAACGTAGTGCTAAAAATGGCTATTGCATGATAGACATGAAGCTTGTTTATGTCTTTCAACCCATGCTTTAGGTCAAATATGAGGTCTTTTAAACTCACATCATCTAACTTCGTAGGTTCATCAACAAAAGTTTCTTGTGGCTTTTTTAAAGGTAACTCATCGATATCATCTGCACGAGTCATAGCAACGTCAAAATATGATAGCTGTGAATTAGAGAATCTTACGAAAGAAGTTTGTTACTGAGTCACGCTGTTGTCGAAAGCCATAATAATTAAAGAGAAATTTATAAATACATAAAATATTATTTTTGTTTATGTCGTCTATATACCGAGCCGTGCAAAAAAAGCCAACTTGAACATATTAACGAGAAATCCTAAACATGCCTCTTTTTGCAGAAAGCCAGATCACTACCTTGACTAGATGTCAAAGATCTCTTTTTGCCCTCTCTTATGAAGTATTCCTTTTTACGTTCTTTTTCCTTTTCTTTTCTTAATTCTTCTCTCTTTGCTATAACTTTCAACTTATCTTTGAACTTTTCGTTCTTCTTAGCCTTTTTCTTCTCCTCCTTGTCTCTTTTAAGAGTAGCTATCTTTTGCATGAGGTCCCTTGCTTTCTTCTCCTCACCTCCTATAACTACAGCACGTTTTGCCATATATGTTTTCTTCTTTTGAGGTTTCATTTGATGAATTTGAGATTTGAATGGCAATGTTTCTTTTACAGATCTAGGCACCATAAGTGGGTTAAATTTCCTTTCTTGTCTCTCAATCTTACCGTATGCACTATTAGGATTTACAGGCGTTGCTACACCTTGCTCTGCACGGACTTGACCTGTAAGCTTCATTCCCTTCCATTCCGAGTGAGATTTCAAAAGTAAGGAAGTGACAGGATTATAAAACTTCTTGATTTTTACAGGATACCATGTCTTTAAAAAGATAACATCTGACATTAAAACTTTATCTTCGAATGTTGCACGGAAGTGACCTTCGGATTTTGATAATGCTCTCTTAATCTCACCTCTAATTCCAGATACAGTTCTGATAGATGCACCTTCGAATTTGGCTACCTCTAATGAATTTGAGAACATATCTTTAATGAATGCAGTGTTCTTGAAAATTTTGTATGGATGTCCTACCAACTTTAATTTCTTGACTATTTCTACTGATGAGTTTAAATCTTCGACCACACCTGTAGCAGCAATTCGGAAAGAACCAGTTGTAGACAAGTTATCAACAATATTGAATCCAACGAAGGTGGTGTTTGGGGCCACTAAAGGACCGTAAAAGGACGCAAAGCAGTATGCATGCTCAGGGGTGTATTTCAACATTCTGTTTCTAGTTCTCGAATCAGATGTGGTGTAAATAGGCACCGTTTGAAACCTTCTCCAACCAAGTGATAATATTAATGGATCATGAGATTTTAAAATTTTCTTATGCCATCTATGTCTTCTGATTCTTACATTCATAATACCGAATCTAGACTCGGTTGGTAGCAAACCACCCAATACTATAGGATACTCTGCCAGCAAATTGTTGATGAATTCACAAGGAATATTATTAAATACAAGTTTGACATAAGACCCTGCTTTGTAACCTTCAATTTGAAGTCTGGTTTCGGCATCCATATTTTCAAATTCATTCTTATTAATTTCAAGTTGCTTGGCCATCTTATTTTTTTGAAAGTCATACCATGTATCAGCCTCAGTTGCACCTTCAGGGTCATCTACTCCAAAATCACGATCCTCTTCTTCTTCAAACTGCATCTTTAATTGGGCTTTCTTTTCGGCGTTAAGTTTTCTTCTTTCTTCTGGGGAGAGATTTTCGTCTTCGTCATCATCTACATCTTCGTTACCTTCTTCATTTTGACCCTCGTCAAAATCAGCAAAGGAATTCTCACTTTGTTCCAGATCACTCTGGCTTCCAGATGAGCCATCGATGTTTTCATCCTCGTCTTCCAAGTCTTCAAAGTCACCGTAGACTTCTTCTTCGTCATCTTCACCATCCTGGTTAGGATTAGTATCACCTTCATCGGGATTCATCTTTGGAGCTACTAAAAACCTTGACTTTAAGCTATTGTATCCATTCTCGTATTCATCGTCGCTATTTTCATTGACTTTTGAACTATCGAACCTTTCTTTGAGTACATCTAGAGATGGATATGTTGGAATAAAGTCGTCGGTCTCTCCTCTAGTCTCGTTAGCCTTTTTAACCTGAAAAAAATCTTCATTTTCTTCGAGATCCAGAGCCTCGTCATCTTCTTCACCGTTCCATTTTCTCAAAACATCATCAGGACTTATATTTCTAAGATAAAGAAGTTTATTGATGTCCCAACGTCTTTTTGAAGAGCCTTTTAATCTTGAAGCTACAGAGGCGAAGTCTTCATCACTCTCATCTGATGAAAGTGACGAGTCTGCAACAAAATCCAGCTCACTGGCGGTATACTTCCCATTGGACAATCCTTTTCTAACTCTTTGAGAAATTTTTTCTTCTATATCACTCTCAGAGTCAATATCAGAGCCAATTTCTTCGAATCTCTCATCCTGATCTTTTAACTGTTTTGAAGAAACATTTCGTAAAGATTTACGGCCCGTATCATTGGAAGTAATTACTTCATCGAAATCTGATTCTTCGTCGTCAGTTACATTTTCATTATGGTTTAATTCTTTAGAAGAAGAGAAGAGCTTTAATCCGGGACCATGTTCGAATCTTTCTGCCACAGTTTCCTTTACTTCTTGTAAATCAGTCACTAATTTTTCACCTTCTCCTAAATCCTCACCACTAACAAAGGATTCTTTGTCACCTAAATCGATGTATACAGCGTCCTTATCAACAAACACCCCACCCACATCTGACATGGGTGCATAAATTATTTTCTGTTTATCTTCCAACCTTTTTCTTCTACGAGGTGTCCTTGCGACAGGTTCATCATTTTCAGCCGCTTCTTTGATATGTTGTCTTTCTAACTCCTCCACTTTTTGTTCAAAGTAAGGCGTGGGGCAAGGATCAGGTAACTTTTCTACAGATTCAACCTCGTAGTCGCCGACACCAGCTATGTGAATACTAGCATTAGTTGATGATAAAGGAGTACCATGCAAGTAACCATAAAGAGCTATTTTTCTGTCACACTTAGGATTTTTTTCGATTAATTCAGGGTGTGTTAAATCTGTAACTCTATCAGCCAACATATAAGGATGTTCATTTCTCCATTTCAAAGGACGAAATTTCATGACTGAGATAAATCTACTCAAGTTAAGGATTTCTCTATCAGGATACCTTCCATTAATAACACCAGATAAATAAAACAATTTGGCACCTTGATAAACTTCCGTCCAAAATCTATGTTTCAATCTTTTCTTTGAAGTTCTCAAAGTTGATTGAGATTTGAATAAATCCAAGTGTGTTACAACACCTAAGACTCTTGGCATACCATGGTGTTGTGCTACATTCAAAAATTCCATTGTTTCCATCTCTAGTCCAAAGTTACCATCTACTAATAACAAGACTAAATCAGCAATCTTCGCAGCATCAACCATAGAATTTAAGTCGTTATTCACTTCCATGAAAGTGAGCCTTCTTCTCTTTCCACTTACAACTGTTATCGGACCTTTCACCTCTGTTAAAGTATGCTTTGTTAATCTTCTAACTAATGACTTAATCAACGTAGTCTTACCAGTTCCTGGAGGGCCAACAACTGCCACAATCACTGGAGGAGGATCGTCATCAGGTGTCCTATCCACCATTGGAACATGAAGTTTTTTCTCATTGACATCATGGGTACGTCTCGCCATCCTCTCCAATTTCCTTGGAGCACTCACGGCAAATGCTTTTTTGTTTTGACCATTTTGATGTAGTTTTTTCTTAGCAGTGGTTTTTTGAGTTCCACCCCGATGAGGTTTGTTTGATTTCTCCTCACTCATATTCCCGCAAGTCCTCGATCTATAGCTTCTTTTATATTAGAATGTTAGTTAATCAAAGACAGCTTTTATGAGTTATGTTGAAATTCAATTACTATCAGTTGGTGTTACAATTAAAATGCTCATCTTGTAAGAGATGCCTTCAAAAAAAATTGATGTCTGCGACAGATACTGCGAATCCATTATCACGTGAATAACCATTTTCGAATTACCGCAAAAACAAAGGTTCCCTGTTAAAAGGAGAGTTTTAAACCACCTATCATACAATGATCAGTTCATGTTTCGTGCTTGCCTTATTATTTTATCACTATTTTCAGGTTTTACATTATCAACATGGAGCTTTCAACAGCCAAAAATATGTAATCAGAATAGTTTGTTTCCGTTTACTGGATTCAAATTAAGCCGCCAATATAAAATTGATGGAATTGTACCCAAATCTATGCACTTCCTTACCTTAACACATTGCAATCATGGTAAAGATGACTATTCTAAGGTTTTAAGAACATTTGCTACTGATGGTATTGATTGGAATAGAACTTTCTGTATATTCAAACCTAAACTCGGATCGCATTTAGCTACTAAACAAGGTGACACAGTTGAAAGTTTATTTCAAGCCAAGTCCAATAATACACAAGGAAATGAGATGGAAAATAGAGTTTCAAATACAGAAGGTTCTAAAAATGAATCCATATGGACACGGTTAATAAAGGTTAAACAAGACATTCAAAATGGCATTTTTAAAGAAATTGGGAAGAATTTAGAAAAAATAACGGAGGGAAGTGTAATAGAATACACGGGAAGTAGAATGAACGATGCTATTTCCGATAAAAGTAAAGCTGATCTACAATCATCCATGGAATGGGAATCTAGGTATTTAGTTTGCTATAAGATGGCGAGAAGAAAAAAGTATGCTAAGAGAAATTTATCGTTTTACATGCCTCAAACATTTGTAGGTGGATTATTCGAATGTCCCATTCCAAAAGAAAAGAGAAGGGAAATCTTCCGAAATCTTAAATCATCAGATTATCTTAAGAGCATTGACTTCAGATGTGATAATTCTCTTGCAAGGCCAATTCTGCCGTTAATCGCAGATGATAGCACAAATCAGTGGTTCCAATTTCGCTTCAAGTCAATAGTTCAAACAATCCCCTACTTATCTACAGCAACCATGTTTAACCCTCGATTTGCATCCGGCACTACACCTGATATGTTTAGAGATACCTGGGCGTCAAAGATTGATGTTAATGAAGAATACACATACTCAGAAGTTGATCTACATCTCATTTCTAAGGCAGTGGCAATGTCAACTGATTATTTAACCAAGCTTCTCAAACCCGTTGACTTAAATGAAGTCATAGGTAGCAGACTTAGAACAACAAGAGAGCATGAACTGGAGAATCCAATCCTCAATGAAAAAGAGTTGAGGAATAAGATAGAAAGTCTATCCATGGATCAGAAACTCAGTATTTTGTTATCATCTGATAAAAAGCAAAAGAGTGCAATAATACATCTTGGAAAGTTACAAAAAATATGGGAAAGCATGGTCGGATGATAAGAGGTTTTGGCACCTTATCATCTCTCTGTTAACAATTCACACAAGGTTAAATAGTATCAATTAAAATACATAACAGAATAGAATAAAGTAATATACAGAGATGAACTTTAAGCAAAATTGAAGAATTGATGACGAACTTATATGAAATCTTGGGCATTTGTAGGTGTATCGCGGGAGTAGCTGGAAATATTAGCTGCGGAAACAGTGGATTCTTGTCTATTGTGTTGGTTGATAGGTGTCTTTGAATTATCTTTAGGAATTGATGGTTGATTGAAAGCCCCTTCTTCACCGGTTAAAGTATCACTGACTCTATGGATTTTGTTATCACCTTGGTCTTTAGACTTACCTTTACTCTTGCTTCTAACTGAAAGGCTCCTTGAAAGGTCCTTCAATTTCGCACCTAAAGAGGGACTCTTTGCTTCTTGAATAATTGAAGCTGAATCATCCTCTAAGCTCTTATCGTGCTCAACATCGTCACCGAACTTCTCTTTAGCACCTTGGGATGGTGTCAAGATATCTTTGGAATTGTCACCGCCGCTTGTCTTTTCATTCAACTCATAAATTTGAGATTCCCAATTATTCGAATGATCCTGGGCAGCAATTCCCAAGGCAAATAGTTCATTTGCTTTTGGATCATAGTTTCCATTTTGTCTATGTTTTATAGAAGATTTTCTTTGGAAGGAAGTTCTATCATCCTTTGCGGGAGCAAATCTTGCATCTGGATTCTTAGAAATTAAACTTAAGGAAATTAACACAATAATTAATACCAACAAGACCAAGGAGAAAGCTGCATTTAAAATGAAAAAGACCCACCCCATAATGGATGCAACAGATTGAGGCTGACCAAATAAATCGGAGAAGAACAAGAATAAAAATGAATTTACCGTGTTAACAACGGACATTAAATAGTTGACGATATTGGTAGGCTTGTTCAAGTATGGTGCCTGAATTATCAAATAGACAGTGTAAGCAACATCTAAAAGGAAAATAACCAAAGCTGACGTCTTTCCTGATCCTTGACACAAGCCGATGAAAAGAGATTTTACCAAGTTGTAACCCATCAATACTGCACCAAACCAATACTTATTTGCATGAAACATGGTGTAGCAGAAGCCATATCTGTTCAAAATTTTGGAATCACCATATAACATTGCGGCGGGGTTATTGTATTTCGCAACAGATAAGCGACCAAACGAGATTGTCCTATATAAGGAATATCCCGTTAAGCCAAGCGAAAGAATCAAGAACAAAATAGCTAAAACAATCACAGCTGGTGAATCATTCTCAGTGAACTCCCACAATGACAAGATCACCAATTGGGTAAAACCAATCCAAAGGTATCTTAACAACGAGCCCTTAACAATCTGTGTGAATGACATTCGGAAGTGGCTCATTCTACTAGCATTGATCTTTCCGAATCTTATTAGAAGGATCAAAAGTTGTCTAATTAAGACCAAAATTACTACCAATAAGAAGCCACAAATTAAAAAGAATGTATAACCAGTGGGAACAATAGAGGTTGGCTCAATATTAGAGTTATATCCTATTCTTTTGATACCTCTCAAGATAATTAAATTTGTGTTTGACTTCAAGTCACTGGCTCCTCTCTTGACGATATTACCTATCCTACTTCTTTTGGCATACTCTAAACCTCTTTGAACCAAAACCTGTTTCGACTGATTTCCACTCAAAAAAACTGCCGGTTTACCTCCCGTACTTTGAACATACCATCTAAAGATCTTTTGCATGAAAGTAACCCTAATTAAGCCCATGGACCATGCTAAATTTTCGGCCCATGCGGAAGCGATTGGTGGAACCCTCTGAACATGTTGCATGGAGACAACTACGACGGATTGGAAGTATAAGAAAAGAGAAACAGCATTTGCAGAGATATGGGAGGCTGCATTGGAGTTTCCAAATGTTGACATGAGTGCACCTATTAAAAGTCCTAAACCTGCAATCACGGCAGTCGCCCATTTTGCACCCGTTTGAGAGACAGTCTTACCGTTAGTGAAAGATGATTGGATGCATGAAAGTGTCTCTCCAGTCTTTCCGTCCTTGACGAATACTCTTACAATAGCATCAATATCAGGCACCGTATATGCTATTCCTGGTATTTGCTTGACGTAAGTGTCACTGACGTACAGAATACTATCAATCTGCAAAGATCCAGGGAAAATAGGACAAAATTGCTTCCAGCCTATATCACACATATCAATATTTTTATGAATCACGGAGAATCCATAGGCATATACCTCCACATCAGCGATAACATATCCATTGATCTCGGTTGTCAAATCAATGGCGTATCTTAAAGACCCAGTATCTGGATCGAACGTAACATTAAAGTAACTTGGAGTGATCTGTGAGTTGTCCATACATGTCACCAAGGATGTAGCAGAAAATGTCCTTTTAGCACTGCATTCTCTGAAAAATAACAACTGCACAACCCATATTACCAACCACAAATTAAACCTCATTTTGTTCTACTATAGCTGCTCTAGTTGTTTTAGTATAGATAGCACTCACAGTGACTTCGATACTTATTAATATTTCCCTATTATTGAAGCGAACGTCTGAGAGTAATCACTAGCAGAAATGTTTGCAAAATGATATAGCCCTGATCTATGTTTCTGCCGCTTCTATGCTTCGATCTACGAACAGAATACTATAGTATTGGCAATAGTTGATATTTGCTGACACTTACCGCCAGTTGTATATCTTATTCACTGTTAAAAACAAAATGCTTAGAGGTGTCTAAAAATAAGACAAAGGTTTTTACCTTTAGATTGGCGTATAAATTTTTCTCAGTTACTCTGATCTTTGGGTTACGTTACCCCTACAAATCGCTAAAGGGGGTCTCGCCACGCGCTCTTATTTTTAGAGGAGCAGGTGACCGATGCGCACTTAAATTATCTGCCGCAGTTACTCAAATAAGCAACTTGGAACTTCTACAGGAAGAATAGTTACCAAGTATTGTGACACTTGAGGGAAATATAGGGATATATTCCGCTAAGACTCTCATTAATGCCGCCCCGAGTTTACACCGGCTCACGATTTCAATTAAATGTCAATTCCGCACATAGTCTGTAACCTGTACACAGTAGGCGTAATATTCACGATTGCAGACGTACAAGAATGTTGTTTATTTCTTGACCTAATGGTTCGTGATGGGGTAGCGGAAGAAAAGATAGAAGTGTGGAACCGTTGGTGCACTAAAGACGCAACTGGGAAATGTATGACATAAAAGTTTTTGTACAATATTTTCGTCATTTTGAACAGAGAACACTTCAACATAAACAAAATTGTTTCTTAAAGGGATGAGAGCTCCGTTACTTGCGAATTTATGACATGAGAAAGGCTGAATAAAATCAAGCAGTAGCTTTGGAGCGTGGTTGTTCTTTTTGCAGTTTCGTAGGATGGACGTTGTTTCTGATTAAATCATACAATAATCAAAGTACATAATACACACAACCTATATAATTTGCTATACTACTTATAAGTGGTATTCAATCATTCTGGCTTGATCTACCTTCACAAGCATGTCATCACCCCAAACAGCTTTAATAACGTCCCAGAACTCAGATGCATAGCTCACCTTCACACCAAATCTGCGCTCAAAGTAGTCTTCAGGATCACTCAACTTAAATTCGTATTTACTTTCGTTGTCCCTGAGGAGATCATTGAGCAGACTATTGTCATTGATGCTACGCACGTAGTCTTCTATTAAATCTTTTCTGTTTTCCCTTGGCACAATAACTCTTTTAATACCAGATAAATGAGCACCCAACAATTTTTCTCTGAGACCGCCAATGGGCAAAACCAATCCCCTGAGAGTAATCTCCCCTGTCATTGCCACATCATATGGCACTGGCTTTTCTAAAAGAAGCGATAAGAACAGAAGAGCCATTGTAATTCCGGCAGAAGGTCCATCCTTGGAAATTGCACCCAGAGGAACATGCATGTGGATCTCTAAGTTGTTCAATCTTTCAGTCAACTTCGACAGAGAGACACCTGTGTTTAATAGATCTCTAAAGATAGTCAGCTTGATGAAGGTCAATCCAATTTTAGCACTTTCCATGAGAACATCACCTAACCGACCAGTCATATTAAGAGACGCCTTGGAGGACTCGTGAATGAAACCAATGCTTTCAAATACTAAAACTGATCCAGATCCTTCAGAATTGTAGGACAATCCATTTACTACACCATATTTCGAAGACTGAATTGGCGACTCAACAATTTCCGATGACATATTAGGGAATGGAATTCCTAGATATTTTGATAAATCATATTCTTCAACATTAGGATTGTACACGGTATCCTTTTTATCCAACTGCTGGGCGTATTCAACGGCTTTATGACGACAAATAGTCCCTAGCCTTCTCTCAAATCCACGGACACCAGCTTCTCTAGTATAATCAATAATTATTTTTTTCATAACATTCTTACTGATAGTAACCGAGTCACTATTCGACAAACCATTTCTTTTAATTTGCCTTGGTAACAAATATCTATTACCAATGATTAACTTCTCATTATAATCGTAGGCACTAACGTCAATCTTTTCAAGCCTATCCAAAAGAGGTCTAGACATATTTTCAGGTTCATTTGCTGTACAAATGAAAATGACCTGAGATAAGTCGATCGGGAAGCCCAAATAATGGTCAGTGAAATTATTGTTCTGTTCAGGATCCAAAACTTCTAATAAAGCTGCAGATGGGTCTCCATTGACCTTGGTTGAGACATGTGATCCACCAACCACCTTGTCAATTTCATCTAATAAAATAACAGGGTTCATGGATCTAGCTTTTCTCAAAGCTTGTACAATAACACCAGGCATAGCACCAACATAAGTTCTCCGGTGACCCCTAATTTCCGATTCATCCTTAATACCTCCTAAAGAAATTCTTTGATATTGGCGACCCAACGATTTTGCAATAGATCTTGCCAATGAGGTCTTACCTGTACCCGGAGGACCCGCAAGCATTATTATAGGAGATTTATTGTTTTTGGACACTAAAACTGATTTGTTTTGGGAAACACTTTCAATCGAAGTTCTTGCCTTCTTGTTCTTATTCCTTGCCGCTTCTTTGGCAAGATATGTCTCTTCATCATCTGGAATAATAAACTCAGATTCAGGATTTGCATTTTTGTTAGAATTCTTAGTCTTTAAATTCCTTTCCTTCTCAGCTTGTATCTCAAGGCCCTTACTGGCATTCATACCTAACAATTTCAAAACAACTAAGTACTGAATCAATCTCTGTTTCACATGTTCTAAGCCATAATGATCTTTATCTAATTGCTCTTTCGCCATATCGATGTCAATATCCTTATTAGTACGAAATTTAGTAACATAAGTATCCCACGGCATGTCAGTAACAATTTCCAAGTAATTTCTAAGGACATGATAGTCTGAATTCCCTGGCTGAGAATTTTTGATCCTTTTGAAGTCTTTAGCAATCAATCTCTTCGTGGAACTCAGCAAAGAATTAATAGTGGGCAACTTATGTTTAATAAAGTTGTCAATAGCTGTGAGTTCATCATCTTCGTCCTCACCCAGACCATCTTGATCATAATCATCATCACCATATTTAGAAGACTGATTGTTTGGGCGACGTATTAATCTGTTTCGATTGTTCAGTAAGTTTTTGACATTCTTCTCATTGGTTATAGAGTCCAAAATAAGTCTAATTGACTTCAACTGATTTGCTACCACATTCGCTCTTTGAATATTAGAGGCTTCATTGTAAAACCAGTGATTCACATACTGACTATCTGTCTTCAAATTAGATAGGATTTGCCCCATAGCATCCGTCATTCTATTGATTTCAGTGAACCTGCCTTTAGGACTAAAATTGTTTAAAAACCGTAACTTTTCATGATTTGGAAATGGGATTATACCACAAGTCAAATCGAGCAATCTCAAGATTGATCTATTCTCAGCTTGAGATTTATTGGAACTAAATGTAGTGAATAACTTCTGCAAGCTTATGTACGCTTTGTTAAAGTCCTTTGACCCCCCTAGCTGTAAGTATAGTGCATTTGCCAATGGATTTAAGCACAAGAGATTGGTCTTAGCATCTGGGAGTTTACCCTTTTTACTAACAGCATTCAATGTTTCTCGGTATTCAACAACAAACTGATCAAACGATTTAAATAGCTCAGAGGCATTACTAATGAACTTATCAAGCTTAGTATCAGCGTTTTGTATATCGAAATCCCAATCTACCTCAACTAATCTTTCATTCTGCCTATTAGACTTATTGCCAGGGACTTTCAATCCTCTGGCTAAAGCTTGAATAGTTAACCTGACATTGCTTGTATCGTCAACAATTGCAATGATTCTCGAAATTGTTAATACAGCATTGTTAGGTTTGCCATCCTTAGAGCTAGGATCTTTTACCTTATCAGTATTGGGGTCGATTGCTAAAACTAACCAATCAAAGTCTGTCATAGACCTTACTTCACTAGAGCTGTTCTGTTTGTCCTTAGCGCTATACTCTGCTTGATCAAGGCTTTTGATTCCTTCAACAGCAGCATTGGAGATTGCAGCAGGTAAGTCAGTCTTGGTATCATCGTTGAACTCATATTCATTAACTAAATTACGCAAAATTTGTATGCCTTGAGCTTTAGACTTATACCGAGATAATAAGGCCGCTGCTTTAAACCTAGAAAAGGTCACATTATATATGATTCCAGGGAGTAGCACCAAGTTGGAATCCAACTGATAAGTTGGTAAAACCACTTGCTGCTTTATGTTAGAACTTTTAGAAGAACCGAACTTCGCCATGTATCCTACTTGATTATAGATGATTTAGAGCTAACAAAAGCTTTCAAACAAGATCTTGATTACCACAATATATAATACTTGGAGGTACCCATATGATTTTAAATCTGATTATTCATTGTGTGGAGAGACTGGAAGCGCGGATACCGAGGACAAATTCACAAGCGCACCATTTTCAGTCTTAATTGAATGATCTGTCCAAAAGAGGCATAGATGCGTAGGGAAGTTTCCGCAAAATGTCAGACCACATATAGTGAAGAAAGGGAAGCTATATTGACGAT
This sequence comes from Priceomyces medius, assembly GCA_030570455.1. NCBI lineage: Eukaryota > Fungi > Ascomycota > Pichiomycetes > Serinales > Debaryomycetaceae > Priceomyces > Priceomyces medius. The sequence continues at coordinate 513,906 of JAJLVV010000004.1, read as the reverse complement.
ATTTTGTTATGCTGAGCTACAAACAGTACCAAAAGTGAGAGACAGGTGCAAAGTAGAATGAAAAAATAGCACGATCTCCATGAAAATGTATATACAAGTAAAAATAGATATCTATAAAGATAGATTATAAGACATCTTTAAGATTTACATCACCAGAACCTCTTGCAAGTGGTTTTGGCTGGTTCTGACTTTTCTTCCATCCTATCATGAACATGGCATTGAAAGTCACAGGTAAGGTCACGTTACCATCTTCATCAGTTTCCCCATGAAGGGACTTGTAAATCTCGTTAGCCGCAAGTAGCACATCTCTTGGAACGAAACCTGATCTTGAAACTAGAGCATTCTGTTCACCCATCGCCTCCAAATCCTCGCAGACAGAAGCAATATCAGGGAATCCACCTACCACGATGTCTTGTGCGTCTATTGTGAGCATATTGAAACCTGCTTTATTAAGAAGAGCTCCAACATCATTGAGTCTTACCAAAGGGGAAACTCTTGGTGTAATGCCTCCTCTTCTTTCAAGTTCGGCTAATTGTAAAGATGTTCTCATTTCATACAAGGTATCACCACCAAGTAATGTTCCCATGAATAAACCATCAGGTTTGAGTACCCTATTGATATTAGCAAGAGCAGATGGTAGATCATTAATCCAGTGCAACGAGAGATTTGAAATGACAGCATCATACTGGTCCGAGTCCTTGAGACACTCATGATCAAAGGATTCCTCATCTCCGACACAACGTATGATTTTACCTTCAAATTCAGTGTTGAAAGGCTCATCGATATCTCTGTATAGCAACTTTTCTGACGACTCTAACATGACTAATTCTTTTATTTTTGATCTGATTAACTTCTTATCATCGTTAAGCTGTTTAGTGATCTGAACATCAGCTTCATCTCCACCTGGGGGTACCTTACTTTCTTTGCAAAGCATCTTTACTAAGTTTCCCAGGTGACAACCTAAATCTAGAACTCTATCAAAGCCTCTAGAGATGAAAGCTAGTCTTTCTATAGTTTTCACGGCAACGTCATCTCTAAGATATTCAGTCTTTCTAGATAAGGTTGGGTTAAGTTGAGCAATTCTCGATTTTTGAGCAATTTTAGTAGAACGATCAAACACGTTGAATTGCAGCAGCCTGGCTGCACTTTCACCGGCTGAAGTAGCTAGTTTCCGAATCCCTTTAGTACAATTAAGCATAAGAGGAAGTTAAAACATTGTGTGTATTTTTTTTATTTTTTATTCTTTGTGAGCATCAAATAACTAATTTTTTAAACTTAAAATAACTTGTCGTTAAATGGCAGAAAATGACACTACGACAACCGATTAGCAATTTGATATCGCTGTATTACAGAACATCAACTAGAAACTGGAAACAATGTTTAGTCCTTATAAAACACACTAGGAAGTTCTCGTCCCAGTTCGTAAACAAATATACTGCAATTAATACTACACCCAAAGGCTATCAACGAGAGGAAGATCATTCAATTAGCAACATTGCTGAAGAGATGGAACTTTTGATTCAAAATGGAGAATTGAAAAGAGTTTGGAGTCTTGCTAAAAGCTTAAAAGAAAAGGAGGCACATATCTCAGCTGATATATATATATTATTGATTAGGGCATGTTATCTTACTCAGAGGTCTGAAATAACTGATGTAGCCTCCAATTTGTTTATTGAAGCAAACCACACCATAAATTTATCAGAAGGTGAAATCGAAAGTTTGACATTTTATCTTTTAATGACCTTTCAATGTTGTAATGATTTCACAAATTCACTTGTTCTTAAGGTCATATGGAATGTCTACGCCTCCAGTAGAATTTCTAATAGAAAAGTGCATGCATTATACCATTCAACACAGTTGAATATGCTAATTAACTCCAATCAAAATCAAATGGCACTTGACCAGTTTGACATTTTCTACAAAGAGTACTCACTAAAAGACGAGTTAAAATTAATTAAATCTTTTCCTTTAAACAGGCTACTTAACGTTCTTGTCTCAAACAAAGATTGTGATAGATTATGTAAATTGATAAAGGTCGTAGTCGAGTTGGAGAAACAGACTGGTCTGCTTATCTTGAAACAAGAAGATTGGGATCGATATCTAACTACAAGCTTGTCATTAAATCATTATGGTTTAGTAAAACTAATTTATGACATCTATATGATGAAGGATTATAGAGATTTCTCAATCACAACTGAAAAGGCAATTTTTGAGAAAAGCCCCGAAAGCACATCTTTTTTCAGTTCAGTTACGGATGATGAGGTTTTTCAAATATTACATACCTTATCCTCCAGTGGAGATGTCAACCTGACACTTTCTTTTATTGAGTCACACTATATCCATAAGGCATTAAAAGGCGAAAGAGCATTAACGAAGGAATTAAGGATTAAAATTATCGAGGCCTACTGTTACCACATAGCGCAACCTAATGAAATCCCCGACGAAATCGGGATAGACGAAAGCATCAAAATAATATTGAAAATTATAAATGAATTGACTATAAGGGATAGAAATGAAAATTTTACTTTAAGTTATAAGGATATTTCGGAAGGTATGTCATTCAAGTTTCTTAACTTAAGAATACACGACGATGCTCTTATGGATGATCTCTTAACAAAATTAAGACCTTCTGCAAAAGGCGAAGAAAACGTATATTCTGATTTGTCATTACTGAATAAAAGGATGAAGAATTCGCTTGCAGGCAACGTTTTGGCCAATATTTCAGTTCTTAATAAGTTTCTAACTACACATATTAGGCACCTAACTGAAGATGCATTTTCAAGACATACAATTTCATTGTTTATAAATTGCCTTTTGAATCATATCAACCTTTATCAGAATTTCAGTGGTGTTGCAAGAGTATTACTAATTTTACACAACGAGAATTCAAAATTTCTCTCAGATTGGCTAGATGAAGACCTGTTTGATATCATTAGTTATGCATTGATAAATTCTCCAGGTGCTAAGATATGCTCTCTTTACATTTTCCACTATCTTTCTGAGAATGGTAAATTGTCCCATGATCGATTCGCGTCCTTTTTTTCAGCTGTATTGAAAGGAAACTCGAAACAGTTCATAGAGTTTTATATGTATCATTACCTCAGGACATACAATGGATTTATAGCGCCATCAATTGATAGAATTGTCAATGAATTACAATCGGAAAATGTTAAAAATGACAAATCTTTTAACAGCTTGATAAATCTTTGCTTGGATCTACGAAACAGAAAAAAATCTATAAACAATCTTGAAATTGACCAATTTTGGGAGAAGCACATATTATGCAAAGATGTTTCCTTATTACTTGAGCAGGAAGAGATCCTGGGAAAAAGACAGTATATCAAATCAATTGACGTAAGAGATGCAGGATATTTAAGATACATATTTGGGGTAATATAGTCCTTCATTCATACATAAATAGAGCAATAGACTAATGATCATTTCATTGAACAGCAGCTTCTAAATCTTGAGCATTGATCTCAACTGACTTTTTCAATTTACAGTCCTTAACACTCAATCTAGGTCTGCCATTTTCAATTAAACTTCCTTCAGCATCGAAATTTATACTTGAAAAGGAAAGAGATGCACTAAAAGTTGAGCCTAACATTGTTGAATCAACAGCCATTCTCATTATATTATCTGCATGGCACGCAAGGTGATCATAATCTGACTCATCTCCATCAAACGCCTTAGCAGATTTCTTCATAGCTTTACCAAAAGCAAGTGACCTTTTCTTTGAGATACCCTTCTGATTTAGTTGATTTACATTGACTTCCTTTAATACAGAAACAGGGGTAGATTGATTAAGGGTATCAGTGTTCCTCACAGGTGCAGGTGAAGATAAAAAGGTTGTTTTATTGAATTTTGGAGTACTTCCATCCCTTGCTTGAGAAGAAAATTGATTATCTAGCTTCTTTTGGACTTGGGTATTTACCCTCTTGTCATTCTTGCTATGGCCATTCCTTGGTAATTCTCTGACATTGGCTTTATTCAATCTTTCAGAGCCAAATAAGTCTTGTTTTTTTACGTTGATGGCTTCTTGATGTTCAATCAAAAGTTTCTCCAAAGGATTTTCTAATTCAGTAAGGCAATCAGAGTCGAAATATTTTCCTAAGGGCTTGCTTGAATATTGAGCGCTTTTCAAACTTGGTATCCCAGACAATGACAATTTATTATTTAAAGTCTCTTCCTTCAATTTTAAGTCATTGGCTTCATTTGTAGGTTCCGGGTAGTTGTAGCCCAAACGTATTGACGGATGGACATTATGTGAGCTTGATGACATATGTGAGTCTTTTGTTTCCATTGAGATCTGCTCTAGCCAAGAAAGGGCATTCAACCTGTTCAATGTAGTAAATTAAAGTATTACAAGATTCTATATGACAAATCCTTCATTTTAATTATATTTGAACGTAATAACACTCTTTTGGTTATCAAATTATATTTATTTACTTTTTAGCTCAATTAAGATTACTGCAAAAATGAAAAAATGTCGTTTATTGCAAAGACATTTTATGAATTGAAGGCAGAATCGGTAGCAGTTACACAAAACGTGAGAAATTGTAACTCAGGTCTTGAAGTAGTTTATGACGAGCCCTAGAGCAATGTTATGACAAATTTGGCCAGCGAATCATGATTCAAAACTTATGTACATATATTAAATCTATCTTTATTTTAGAACCAGAGTAACAGAGGCTTTATTCTGAAAGTTGAAACAAATACGCAAAGGTTTCTAGGTATTTGGAGTCTTCAAAATTTAGAAAAAGCTAAACCAACCATAAGCGTGCTTAGTAGATTAACAAGATTCTTATATGAAGTCTGGTGGAGAAATCGTGTCTACCTATCAAACGTAACGTAATCAAGGAATAATATATATATGTTCAGGATGTTGTGAAACCTATCACAGATGGTGCTTTTCTCCCATCGAGGGGAAAAGAAGTGATGTAATGCAAATGACTATCTCATGCGTGTACATGAATCTTATCAGAGCTTTGAATTTTGTCTTGAAAAGAACTTTCATTACAATTTTTACATTGCCATGTAAGTCATCTTGAGTAGCTCCTAAAGTTGTTTGGTTTTCAGCCTTTCAGCCAAACTTTCTTCAATTACTGATTCGTTTCCATGAACACTATCCACAGGACATGGAACTAAGGAATTTGCTCCAACCAATACAACACAAATTGCAAATGTTGAGCTAAACAATGAACTTGTTAACTTGTTTCTCTGAGTTGCCCTTATACCAGCAAACATGATAAAATTATAGAACACTAGTAATGAGTCAACCCGTGGATGTAAGAATGCACCTACTTGTGAGCAAACACTAATTGAAACCAAGATCTGAGATTGTTAAGTGTTTAGACGTTGTAAATATTTAGAAACGTCTACATTAAATTTTCAACCATCACAAACCACGTGACAACAATCATTTACACCAATTATACGCGATCTATTGAAGTCAAATCAATTCACAAAACGGCACAAAGTATCTTAACTGCTTTACTATAAGTTAGTAGGTAGATAGTAGTATTAATAGTAAGGAAAATAATTTGCCTTACAGTGACCACTTTGCTAAGATTTGACTTACGATTCCACCCACATCCCCCCTCTGAAAATATTGTTCCGGGTAACCATTCTACTTCTAACCTGACAGGAATTAGCTGCTCGGCTATCACTTCATGAAGTAGGCTAGAATCATTTGATCATAATGATTAACAAGCTTCTCGGTACGCATGGGTGAATTAAATTTGTTTTCCTAAAATCGTTTGCTTCTAGCTTTCCCATGAGTATTAATGAGTCACCAGCTTACAACTGACTATGGGCCAGAAAGACGTAACTCTTATGCATGTTTATTAACTAAAAGATTCAATCATATATACAAGTTTTGGTGGTCATATACCAAAAGAAAAATAAAGTAAATCCTCACCGTGTTCACGGGAAATACTTACATATGCAATTAAAGACGCTTTTCATCCCACCTGACATGGTATCAGATTCCAGAAGGAACATTAATGCCCTCTTAATCAGACAACGGAAATCACATCCTATGTCATCACTCGTAAACCTTATTCAACAAGTCACCTTTAATTAACTGAAATCCTGGTTTGAATTTTCTTTCATGAGCCATTTCAACTACTGACATTGGCTTATCGACTAATTCGATTTCAACAAGTTCTTTAACAGCGGCGAGTCTGTGAGCAGTAGAGGGCGACACTTTCTGAAATACGGTTTGATGTCTCCGCTTCAATCCAAGTGCTTCTATATTTTTCCTCACTTTTGGTGGCATTCCTATAGTGGATCGAAGTTGTGTTATCTTATAAAACATATTTTTAGAAGGAGTAGCCATCTTTAATATGGCCTTTGTCATACAGCTCTATTGTAGCCCTTTAAGTATACTTCTAGGAAATTTACAACGAAAAAAAAATGAGAAATTTTTAAATTCTTTCAAATTAAATGCGACATAACAGTATGTCGCAATGATGCAACGTCTTCTTAGTGAATTAATGTGTTTAAAAAGCTATATATTTCAATATATCCTTGCTGTGACATGGATGATCAAAAAGAACAAGATGTTGTAAGAGACAGCGATGAATTGAACTTTGCGATTCAGAAGAATGTACGAGAGCTCATTGCTCTATCAAAAGATGACGCGCTATACGCTAAAGATAGACGAGATCAGTTTACTCAAATACTACGTGGGTTGCGGACAACAATAGATGAATTTGAAGTTTCTCCGAAGCTTTTAGATCCATCTATTGGAGAGGTTGTCGATGTGTTATCTTCCGAGTTTTTACTGTTATTCACAAAGGAGCTCAAATCTAACATATATACCAATGGTTTTGCAGAAATAATCTACGAATTGTCAAAAGTTAGAGGGTTTAAGTTTGTCGTAAATCATTATTCTACTAATGTGTATGTACTTCCAAGTCTTATATCATTATTTGACCATTTGAAAAATGACAATGAAATCTTTTTAGTGTTATCGTGGCTCTCTAACTTACTGTTAGTTCCATTTCCTTTGAAGAACATAGACCAAGGTTTACCAAAGAAGATATTTGAAATTGGTTTGTTTCATGCATTAAATCATGTCACTTTGTCTAAGACACAATCAATTGCTTCGATTTTGGTTTCAAGATTAATAACGCGACCGGATTTGATAAAGGAAGGCTATTTAAGTCACTATTTAGAACATAATATTGGCCCTCAATTTCATCGACCTGATACTTTTGATGATACTTTAGCATTGGGACATTTACTAGTTTTGAATAAGACCATTAAGAGAGTAACTGAAGACGAGATTATTGGTTATTGTCCTACTATTTATGGATTTATAAAATGGAACTTGGCAAATTTAAGATTCCAGGAAGAAAATCTTCAAAATTCGGTACCTATTGATAACTTAAGTATATTTTACATGATTAAAATACTAGGAAAATTAGCTGTTATCTTTGCAAAGAAAAATAACTATCCTTTAGTATCTGAGATAATTAACAACTTGATGGTTGATATTTTAGAGCTTATGCCACATAAAATTAATTCCTTATTGAGGTATGCATTAGCTAAATCTTTCAGTCTAGTATGTTCAACGCTATCCATGTTTGCCTTCAACTATCACGATCAACTAGTAAAGTATATTTTAGAGCTGTTGAACTATAAACCCTCCTCGAACTTTAGTTCACAGGCGCAGTTCAATTTAAAGGTTACACCCATACCTAAACTACATACCATTTTGTTATTTTTGGGTTATTTATCTTTACAAAGAAAGTTGCCAGATTATCTTATTCCTTCTGTTCTCAGTATTGTTCATCAGACGCTATTCTTTGAAAGAAAAAGAATGTCATCAACATTAGGGAGCCAGGTTAGGGACTCTTCATGCTTCGTAATTTGGGCATTAAGCAAGAAGATTTCTCAGGAGACGCTCAAAATATATATGGATCTTAATCCTGATATGATGGGGAACATTTTCTTTGATCTAGTAAAAGTTTGTGTGTTTGACAACGATTTGATAGTGAGAAGATGTGGTGTTGCAGTCCTTCAAGAATTTATTGGAAGATTTGGAAGTATTTTATTTGGGTCTCTACTGAATGATAAAAATGTGATTGGACAAGTGATAATAAGCATCACAGAATTATTCAATGCGAACAGCGTATCTACATTTGAAGAATCATACAAATTAGTAGATGCTTTAGTTGGATTAGGTTTTGATGGCCAACTTTTTGTTGCACGTCTTTTAAGTAATCTAAAAGATGAGTCAGTGGGTTTTCGAGTAAAGAAGTTGAACTCAAAGCATTTGCAATATGTATTGATGAACCCTGCAAATGTGAATCTCGGCGTGAAGGAAGAAGAATGGACTATAGATAAAGTATTAGGCTCATTGAAAGAAGCTGACTCTTTTTACGCATTTTGTGAAGTTTCCACCTTATCAAATGACCTCAAAAAGATTCAGGACAGTCTTTTTGAGAGATTAGAAACATTTAATTTCAATTATCATTCAGATTCACCAGAAAAAGGCGCAAGCTATATGAAAGCTTTAATCATATTACTTGATATGAATATTGATATACCTTATACCTTTTTCGACCATATATTCAATATCATAAGGATGCCTGAAAATGATGATCTAAATGACTTTGTGAAGGTATTATTTCTAAGGCTAGCGAAGATTGAATTTTTCCGCAACGAAGAAAGATTCAGAAATCTACAGCGTTGTATTGAAGGTGGCAGTACTGTTGCAAAATGCACATTCGACTATTCAAGTTACAGCAACACTCAATTGGCTCAGTTAATAGGTCTAATAACGTCTACTAATGTCTCATGTGATATACGTTCAGAATTGATTGACTCTTTATCTCACAATATGAGTAACTTTGAATTCACTTCAGAAATAATTCATTCTTTACTCACACAGTTGGATGATTATACGATAACTATCCAGGGAGATGTGGGATCCAAGGTAAGGTTGTCAACTATCAGATTAATTCACTCTAATTTAAGATTCTTTGATAGTTACATCTATGATATTGAAGAGCGACTAATCAGACTCTCTGGTGAGCTAATTGATAAATTAAGAATCCCGGCGTTTTCCTTATTGCTAGAAATAAGCACCAGTGCGATCAAATGTCCCAATGATGACTGGAAAGTCTATTTTGAGTCACTTTTAAACTTTTACACAAGAACCATCACCCAGAGAAGTAGCTCTGACATTGAAGCATTGTCTTTAAGCTTTTGGAGGGGGATATGCTATACTATTGGTGCAACTACAGGTCCTTCCGATGTCCTTAATGCTTCGTTAAATTGCATGTCCCATTTTTTGGATTCATTGCAGGATTCCTCAAAATCCTCTGTTTTCATAACACTCCTAAATTTATTGAAAGCACCGGTTGGGAGTCAAATGAAACAAAAGAGTACCAGAGAATTGAAAGGATATGTTTCTGTTATTAATGTATTTGTTAAGCTATTTGAGGCAAATATAGAATTTTCAAAAGACTTCAACTTTAAAGCATTATACGTCCGTTGTTATAATCTACTGATAAACACATCAAATACAACTCGTATAGGACTTTGTTTGAGAATCTTCAAGCATTTGTCTATTGAGATACAGGTTCCGATAGAAACTCGTCTTGATGCCCGTAAGAGAATTGCTTTAATGGCCTGCAATCACAGATTGTCAGTTGTCAGGTTAATGAGTAGTGAATGCCTATTTGAAATACTTACAGAGTTGAATCCATCTAATACGTCTTCATTACAGCTATTAGATGATGTCAATTGGGAAGACTCTCTTCAGGAGCTTAAAAAATATCAAAAGCAATTGGAATATATATTCTCAAACCTATAGACTTTACTACGCAGCATTTCCATCCCCTAACTATCATGAATAAATGTTAAATCGAGTTCTTTAAAGCATAACACCATTTAATTTTGTAACTGCTGTATCATTCAGCAATATATAACGGGTAATAGCAATTACCTTAGATCAATCTTCTATTATCAAAAGATATGATCAAATCATCAATGTCTTTCAAACAACCATACTCAAAGAGATACAACTAGATTATCGGAAGACTTATGATAAGCTTCTTCCTTGATCAACCCAGCCAATGTTTGGTTTTGTAATCCCTCTTCGTCTGCATTGATAATGCCGTTGCTGTCTCTTCTGTCGCTTTCATTGTCCGAATCTCTCTCTTGCGATAAAATGCTATCACCTCGCTCAAAGTAAGAATTACCTTCATTCTCCTTCTGTGGAGTTAATTGGGACTGATTAAAGATGTCTAACGATTCGTAAACCATGGTATGAGTTTTTGTTGTTTAAAGATATAGCTTTAGAAATAATGTTGTTCTTGCGACTTTCTGGCCTATTTTAAATATTCATCTGTCACAGATACCGCATCGATAGGGACTTGCGGGGATAGATAAATTGTGGAGAGTGAAATGTACGTGGTAACTGGTCGTGCCACGCCTCCACATACCCGCGTCCGTGACATCATATACGCATCAATTCCCCATTACTGTACTTATACATACGCCACATTTCACTATTTAACGAGAGTGACCTTTTATTGTAATTGATGGTGCCAATTGTACACAGGCTTTGTTTGATTTTACTAATCTCCCTTATCTTCGCCTTCCGGTCTAATGTACCGAGGGAGAAATCTGACTAACTAAGACCCTTAATGCATGTAAGAAAATAAGATAGTCTAGAGCAAGATATCATGTCATTATCTATGAACGAAGCAGTGCACAATTACATCCATTATTAGTACAATATAGATGTATATACGAACTCTATTCAACTATATTTAACCACTTTTGATTGATTAGGTAGTGGATAAATGTCCGTGTATATCGTTTACAAAATTGGAGAGGATATACGTTACCTACAGTATAGTTAAAATCCGAGATTACTTGAGTATTTTTGTGTTACAAGAAGATTCCCCACAAAAGTAGAAGTTTAATCGGAGTAGAAGAGCAAAGTATGTAAAAAGTATTAGAAGGTAGTTAATACATCGAGAAGCAGAAAATTTGATATGATAAATGTTACCTTTCAACACGAAGAGTCGCTTCCTCATTTACCTGTTCCGCTGCTTGACTCTACGACAAAACAGCTTTTAACTGCGTTGAAGCCATTACTCTCAGTAGAAGAATACTCCGATCTCCTAGAAGAGTCTAAAGAGTTTGTTTCTAATGAGTTGATCAATCTTTTACAAAGGCATTTAATTGCAGCATCGCAGAATCCAAATCATTCATGTTACTTGAATAGTATTAACGATGAAACCAACCCTGGTATCTACGGAGAGCTAAGGGGAGATATATTACCGAGAAACCCGTATCTTATTCTAGAAGAGGATCCATATGCCAAAACATTAAACCCTCCAAATCAAGCTCAAAGAGCTTCTAATCTCATTAATTCCACTTTGAAGTTTATTATAAGTCTTCGTAATGGAACCTTAAAGCCGGACTTGACCCCAAAAAATGGCAATCCTTTAACAATGAGATCGTACTTGAACCTTTTTGGTACAACAAGAGTACCTAATTTGGAAGACAAGTACGATCATCATGTTACTATTCGCAAGTATAAGCATATCAATGATTCAAGGCATATAATCATAATTTGTCACAATCAATACTTCAAACTTGAAGTGTTGACTGAGTATCGTGAAGAAGAGATAACAGAATTCCTTTCAAAGCATAAAATATGGTTTAATGATAATGAATTGTCTATAATTTTACAAACTATAATCAATCGTGCAGAGAATGCCAATCAAATGGACTTGACTAATGACTCTATTGGCTCTTTAACAACTCAGTCTTTCAATTATTGGAAGCTTGCAAGACTTGAATTAGAGAAGTCCAATGAAGAAAATTTAAGGGCAATAGATGATGCATTGTTCGTAGTTGCCTTGGACTCAAAGAACTCTCCAGTAACTGATCAAGAGAAGACATCAATTCTCTCCCATGGTTCCTCAGAACTTTACCCTGGAACTAATGTTCAAGTTGGCTCATGTACATCTAGATGGTATGATAAACTCCAGCTTGTTGTAACAAAAAACGCAGTAGCAGCTGTCGTATGGGAGTCTGCATCTATGGATAGTACCGCTATCTTACGCTTCATTAGTGATATATACGCTGATCTGATTTTAAAATTGGCTAAAAATATTAATGGTTCCGAGTATACCTTATTTGACAATAACATAACCTTTGTATCGGCTAATGGCAACATAACCAAACCCGCATGTATCCAGCTTAGGTTTAAAAGAACACCAGAGTTATTGAGTCTAGTGCATTTATCTGAAACCAGGTTGACTGATATTATTAATCAACATGAATATGAAACCTTGAACCTTAAATTAGAAACTAATTTCATAAAAGATTTATCTATCGATTCATTACTTCAAGTTAGTTTTCAACTTGCATATTATTCTCTATATGGAAGAGTAGTGAATACGTTAGAGCCCATTACCACTAGACGCTTCCGAGATGCTAGAACAGAGCTAATCACAGTTCAAAATGAATCAATAGCCGAATTGCTGAAGTTTTTTATTACTGATTCAGATTCTAGCACTAAGTGGAGGATGTTTGTAAATTGTTGCAATATCCATAAAAAACAGTACCTTGATGCCATGAAAGGGAAAGGATTCGAAAGGCATTTTATGTCATTAATACATATCTTAAAGCGACCTCATGCGGTAATCTATTTGAATAACTTGAATAGCAATTTACCACCAATACCAGATTTGTTGAATTTGGATAGCCCACAGCTTCCTTTGTTATCTAATCCAGTGATAGAGAAGCTTACGGCACCCGAACTTCTTATTTCGAATTGTGGAAATAATGCTCTTCATCTTTTTGGTATCCCGCCTGCAATTGACCAGGGTTTTGGTATTGGTTACATCATTCACAAAGATAAAGTCGTGATCACTGCATCTTCAAAATATAGACAGACAAAACGTTTATTGGATACATTCAAGCAAGTCATCAACGACTTGAAAACCCTTTTGAAGGAAAACACCAATGTACTCAACACAGCCAGCGATTCTGATGCAAGAAGAAGAGAGATAAATCAACTAGGTAAGGAGTATGAGCTAGAAAGTACCGACAGGGAGAATCCCCGGACAAAGAATCCTATACCGTTATCCCTTACTTCCGATGGATATTCAATCACATTTGACAAACATAAAGAAGAAATCAATACGTCTGAATCAGAGGATAGCTCTTCGGCAAACACTTATGATATATTAGGGGGATACGGTTACTTTGACTTTGGAGAAATGGGTCATCGTTCGGATAGTATATCTAGAACAGAATCTTATCTAAACTCCCATTCTAACACAAACTCTGCACTACACTCTAGACGCCATTCTTCCTCTAACTTATCAAAGTTGTCTCTAACACATGACAAGGAACATCAAAGTAATTTTGGACTATCATTATCTGAGCGAATCAGAGATAAACTATCTATGAGTGAAGACAATGTTAATAATATCTCTTCCCGTGAATCGATCGACCAATCTGATCCTCAGAAGAGACCCAAGCACTTAATTGGAAGACAGCTAAGAGAATAAGTAGGATTTACATAGGTTGCAAATAATACGTGTATTTACTAAAAAAGCGCAGAGGTGATCCAACTTACTAATTCAGCACAGTTGTAGTTCGTTTGAAGCACTATCGCAAGCTTACTTCTTACTAGCAATTACCATGCCTCTTCCAGTTGCTGGTATAGCTCCACTATCTAAGTCTATAATAAGAATTAGTGGGAAAGATGCTACGAAGTTTTTGAATGGCTTAATAACAACTCGATTGTTGCCAACCGTAGTGAAGAAGAAAGAGCATACACTTAGCGAACAAAAGCATACAAAGCTTACTTCCTTAATAGATATAAACAAGAATTGGGGTTTAATGCACGAAGACATCTTCGATCCTAATGAAAGTATTTATGTCAGCAGGGGTGGAATAAACTCGATGTTCTTGAACAGTAAAGGTAGAATAGTGTCAGATACATTTCTATATGCGGAGCCATTTCACAACGCTGATGAAACGTCAGAGGAATTGTTAAAGCAACCGAGCTACTTAGTTGAGATAGATAATACAATATCTAAACAGTTGATGATGATGCTTAAGCTCCACAAGCTAGGTGCAAAAGTTAATATACTGCAAGAAAGCTCATTGTACTCTTACTATTACTATAACGATAGGATAGAGTTTGATGAATGGCTAGAAGTCCTTCAGGAGAACTATTTGGTGGAGAATACTCCTGATGATGCATTAGTTAAGTCTGCAGCTTTTATCAAGAACAACATAATGATTAACAGTGCATTTGCCTCAAACATCAGAGGGTTTGCGATTGATAACAGAATTCCAAATTTCGGGGTCAAAATTGTTACCAATAGACCATTGGAAGCTAAAAAGTCAGATTCAGAATCTCTGATATATTTGCAGGATTTTTTCTCTGATTTCTTCAGAGGTAAATTTTCTGTTCCTCTCTGCAATGAAGAAGAAATAGTGGAACGTAGGTATGCCAATGGTTTATTTGAAGTACTGGATGCGGAAAAGGGAACCTCGCTTTTACCATTCGAAACAAATCTTGATTACATAAATGGGTTATCTTTGGATAAAGGCTGTTACGTGGGTCAGGAGCTTACTATTCGTACTTACAATAATGGAACTATTCGTAAGAGAGTGGTTCCAGTGCAGTTTTTCCAACTCAATAGTACGTCTTCCCAGAAGGCAATCGGTCGGGAATTCATTGACGTAAATCCAGATGATCCAGTAGTTGATATCTTGAGAGATATCAGCCCGTCAAGTATTTCAAAAATGACTATTTCGCCTATGCATGAATCAATCCCTGAAAAGTCTGAGAATGTTGGCACTGCACCAAGTCCTTTTGCATCATCTCCATTTGATAGTCAAAGAAAAGTATCAAGGAAAAGAAATACATCACTGGGTAAATTACTCTCAGTTAAACACAACGTTGGATTTATGCTAATATCTCTCCTGGAAATTAAAAAAAGCCCATTATTTAAAATGGAAATTCCTAGTATCGTAGAGGGTGGTAGTACAGTTGTTGGATGTAAAGTAATGATACCTTATTGGTGGCCAGAAAATGGAGATTAATTGTATATAGCAGAATACTTTAAATTGATTTAAAAGTCTATTTATATGAAAGTAGTACATACATAGCAAGTTGAAAGAATTAAATACTTACTCAGAAAATGATGCATCGTTCAAAACAACAAACATATCTATATAATACTATTTGACTGGTGTTATCAAATACTTCGCTTAACTCACTTTTTCACAAGAAGTGAAATACTCATCATCACATGAAACACGCATTAACGCAGTCCTCTTAATTCATCTATCTCTTCTACTAAGTCTCTAATATACTTTGATGCTAATTCTACCGTAGTAGCTTTAGATGGAATTGCTACTTGATCATGATATGATTGTGGCACCAATGTTGCTAGTTCACTAACAGCCATATTCATCCTTATTCTCCTTCCTTGCTCCGCTATCTTATGCGAAGCTTTCTTTGTAGCAGGCTTTTCATACTTGGATTTTGAGACCTCGCCAGATTTCTGCTCAATTAATACAGGTGACGCTTCGCTAGATGAAGAAGATTTAGGCAATATTTTGTTCGAATGTGATTTTCTGGAAGAGCTTCTAGTTCTGCCCTCAGTATTTGAGCCTTCGCCAGACTCTTCATCTAATTGTTCAGCCAATCTACCCATGGTGAATCCCATTAGAGCCGGTCCTTCACCATTGGATTGAATAATCTCCACCCTTTTACCTTGAGGAGGAAGCATAGAATTAGGTTCCTCATATTTAGACAGCTGAATACTAGATTCTGGTAACCTCTCAAAAGGTGAGGAAGTAGTAGAAGAGCGACGTTGCCCCCTGGTTTTCATAACAGGAGATTGTTTCACTCTGGTACCTTCGTTTGGTTGCATAATTGGAGTACCATGTGGTGTTCTGCGTTTGTGTGCAGAAACAGGTTCTTCACTGGGCCCGTAAGCTGCAGAAGCTGTTCTTCTTTTCTTATCCAGATCCGCCTCTAAAGCTGGAGAGGTTAATGGCTCGAATGATGCCAGGACTGGAGCGGAATATTGGTTTTTATTCATGTTAACCTGTGAATCCAATGGAGTTACCGCAGGAGAAACTAATGGAGAAAACACAGCATCAGGTCTTACATGTTGAGTTCTTTGTTGAAAGTTATCGGAAGACCTTGTTGCTTGCTGTTTATGATAATAGTGTTGGTTATTGTATGACTTTTCATTTTGTCCTGGTAGAATGGGAGACAAAAACATTTTGTTGCCAGTATCTTTTTGTAAGTTATTCACAATCTTGCTCCCTGGAAGCATATTTGGTGTTGTTGGTGGAAGATGCGACGGTGGGAAAGCTGATGATTGACCATGGCCATTTTCTTCAAAATTTAAATCATCTGGGAGCATGAAATTTATGTTATCCAATTGGAATTCATAATTTTCATCATTGGGGTGCTCTCTAGAACTTGTTACGTTACTGTTTGCAGGTGTATGGTGACTTGAGTTGCTTTGTGAGCTAGCATTGTTACTACCTTCATTGTCGTACAAGTTATGCTCAAGATGTTGTAAAAATATATTATCACCCCCAAAGTTCTTGTGTTCATGATTACCGCTCACTGACGGCAATCCATTCTCACTGACGTCGACTTCTTGGCCCCTTTCATCAAGAGTGTGATAATATCCTCCATTCTCAGTTTTATGTCCATCGACTGGTAGGCTTGCCCAATCTGTTTGATCCATACTATGTGATCTATAACCAACCGATATGTGTGTTGGGGTTCTTAAAAATATAAAGCGTTATGTCTATCTGTTAGATCAGTGAAGTCTATTTAACGCTGCTCTTCAAGCTTCTCACGTATCTCCCTGCGACGGAACCTGCTTATTATGCAGCGTGTTGAACTGTATTTGATGCTGCTAGTTTCCTTAACACGTACTTAACTCTGAATATCTTAGACCTGTTGATCTCTCTGACTCTAACTGCTAGACAGAGACAACGACTAATGCAAAAAAAGAAAATTGAATATCCAACGACTTGAAATGTTTCTGATACTAGATTATACTATAGTTTAAGGCTTTGCGCTGCGCAATTTGTGCTTATCTTTTTTCAGACGTCACTGATTAACGTCTTGGTCCCTATAGTCGTTCCCTATGAGTGTTTTTATCCTCTAGGCAATGAAAAAAATCTTTCCGATTCAGCAGTAGGCTGAACGTTTGATTTTGTACTTATCAGTCCTTTTCACCTTATTCGCTACGCAGTATACCTGGCCCGTCTGAGATATATCCCCACGTGGGTAATAGTCTTAAGTCAATTTATGTTTGTGACATTTTCCGTTTTGATAATAATAGTACAAGCGAATCTGGGGGGGTCGTGTGACTCCGGGTACGTAATATCGCCGTTATGTTTAATTAGGGTATATTTACAATGTACAGTCTAAATAACTTGAGAAGGAGCTGGCCGAAGTTGAGATGCGCGGGCCACGATTAATGTGCTCTACCGGAAGTCTTGTTAAAGGGAAACGAAGAACCTGGGTCTGTTAACAGGATCAGAAGCAGTATCACTATACCGCCTATGGCATAGCGTCTGCTGTAACAGTATGCACTCCCTCATTATGTTGCAATTAGCGACTTCAAACTTCAACCGGGACTGGCAGTGGGTCGTTAATAATTTCCCGTCTCCCTGCAGAACTCGGTGATTTTACGACAGGGTTGCTTACACTCTTGACCTTATTGATACGTTCACCACGAACAATTTTTTCCATCTCATCTTTAGTCAAAGTTTCATACTCAATCAAGCCTTCAGCCAATCTCTTTAACTCAGTTTTACGTTCGGTTAACACATTGCGAGTTCTGCGCTCAGACTCTAATAGGTAGTCCCTTACCTCATTATCCGCCATGTCCCTAATTTTGGATGACCACGACTCCCAGTCGTTTGATAACATAACAGGACCAATTTTTTCACTCATACCATAAGATGTTACCATAGCTCTTGCTACACCAGTGGCATTTGCAAGGTCAGAAGCACAGCCACTAGTAACATTTTCTGGTCCATGAACCATCTCTTCGGCAATTTTACCACCCATACAGACATCTAACCTTGCAAAGCATTCTTTTTTTGTCATGTCGACTTTGTCCATCTCAGGAAGCTGGAAAGTAATACCTAATGCTCTTCCACGAGGAAGAATAGTGGCCTTGTATAGAGGTGTGGCACCAGGAGAGTACATTGCCATGATAGCGTGTCCTGCTTCATGGTATGCCGTGTTTACTCTAGTTTCTTCAGTCATGACCATTTTTTCTTTAGCTGCTCCCATCAAGATCTTATCCTTTGCCCACTCAAAGTGGTTCATATCCACAGCGGGTGCAGAGAGCTGTGATGCATGAACTGCTGCTTGATTGACCAAGTTCATGAGCTCGGCACCGGAAAGTCCTGGAGTACCTCTTGCAATGACAGAGGGGTCAACAGTCTCCGCAGTCTCCACGTTCTCCATATGATGCTTTAAAATGTCAATACGACCACGAACATCGGGTAAATCAACCACGACTTCCTTGTCGAATCTACCAGGTCTAGTTAACGCCTTGTCGAGGGATTCGGGGAAATTTGTAGCTCCAATAATAATTATACCTTCACTTTGAGAAAAACCATCTAATTCAACCAATAACTGGTTCAAAGTTTGTTTGGCATATGCCTGATCTTTAGGATTACGCTTACCACCAATAGCATCCAACTCATCAATAAAAATGATAGCCGGAGACTTCTCTCTTGCTTGAGAGAATAACTCTCTAATTCTCTTTGCACCGACACCAACGTAAAGCTCATCAAATTCCGAACCAGACATGAAAAAGAATGGAACATCTGCCTCTCCAGCAGTAGCTCTTGCAAGTAATGTTTTACCAGTACCAGGTGGTCCAGTCAACAAAACACCCTTGGGTAATTTACCTCCCAAGCCAGTGAAACGTGAAGGGTCTTTCAAAAAGTCGACAATTTCCTCCAACTCTGCCCTTGCTTCATCCACTCCACAGACATCTTTAAATTTAACAGTAGACTTTGAAACATCTACTGATTTGTCAACAACCTCCGAATTCTTGAAAATAGTACCATTCTCAACTAAGTAGTTGAAAGCATTAGTGGCACCGTACGTTAACAAGGCAATAGGTATTAACCATTTGAGCCATTTCGATATCACAGTAAAAAAACTCTCAGACACGATAACATGTACAGGTTCATACTTTGATCCGAAGCCATGTGGTAACATATTACTACCTGGAGTCAGCTGATTTCCCAAGGACTTCATAATCTGATCGGCTTTGCCCTTTTTCCCTATCATTTTTAGAGCCTCAACATACAAATTGGTGGCTTCTGGGGAAGAAGCTATGCCAGGAGTTTCATATCGTTGGACAACAATATGAGGATAATTGTTGGCCATTAATAGCTTATAGAACTCTAGTTGACTAGCTCCATCTTTAAGATCATTGTTAGCTATTTGCTCTTGGTGTTGTAATTGTTGGATGATAGAGTTAGTTGCCAATGCCCTGGAGCCGATAATTGTCGGGCTTGAAAGCGCCACCGGTACTATTCTTCCATAAACAATACCACGGACACCAAGATTTCTAGACGCAAGGTGGTTTATAGATATTAACCTCCTTACTAAATAATTCATCTAAACTATAAAGTCAATACCGGTCGTTGGTAACTCCAGTCAAAAGAAAATGGCGTCACTTCTTTTAGTGTTGATAACTGCTCATTTGTAGTGGCGTGCCCAATTCAAATTTTGGACTGTTCCAGAATACAAGAACGAGCGGAGCTACGCGAAGTTAATCCTCGACTACTATTCTTTTACACCGTAATATAAAGGATCTTACTTGAATTACTGCTATGTATGTCGTTAAAACCCAGAAATTTGTAAGTTATCATGAAGTTCATTAGCTGAAATTTGTAATCCATGCTCATTGGCCAAATGTAATAAACAGATGAAGCAAAAGCTTGTAGATATATCTTTCCTCTGCTCTGGTACATACATTGCCCCAACGGATTTGCATACTTCAGCGAATGTTTTTGATTTTGGTTTCACATCGTTAATATTCTCCCCTTCGTTTTCATTAACCATTTGGGTTGATGAATTAACATCTGAAGTGATTGAAGGTGGTGTTTCCTCCTTCACAGGTGCCGATGACTCTTCCTTAAAATCTTCTAGTTTGATTGTATTCCAAAGATTGTCCTTTAAAACTCTTACATCAACTCTCTTAGCCACCTTGGAAAAATTCAAATTCTCCGGTCTATTCTTGACACCTTCGGGTATGGTTTGCGTTTGGGACAATGTCGGTTCCTTATTGGCAGTTCCGTTATCCAAAGCATCATTAAAATCAACCCCATTGTAATCATCATCACCAAAGTCATTGTTAAAGTCCTCATATTCTGCTTGGTGGAAAGACGCAGCCAATCTGTCTTGTTCTTGTTGTTGTTCCCTCTTTTCATACTGTTTAGCAAAGAAGTTCTCGTCAGTCAATGACTTATTATCACTGGATTTGGACTTCCTCCTAGTGAAGCAAAGGATAGGTAACTGTGGCTTCGTAAAGAGATTAGTTAACTTAGATGAAGAGTAAGATATATCTTCAGGAAGTAAGTTTTCATTTGCATTTGTTTTAGTAGGATATGACCTGGATATGCTCATTTTATTTTTAGGTCCTTCAAACAAGATTGATTCAATGTCTTCATCATCATCTTCCAAAAAGTTTATCACTGTTTGTTTTTTCTTCTTACTAACAGATGCAGTTTCATCCAATATAGATTCGGGCCTTTTAGCATAATCTTGGATCAAATTCTTAGATTTCTTTATCGCAGAGACTTTCCAATGCTCTGGTCCTCTCCAGTTAGCCTTAAGCCTAGAGTCAAAATACACCATAAGGTCCTTATCCAAAATTTGAGCAGATTCTGACCTATCTATTACTGTCTCTGGCTCCCGAAATATTTCCTGGATTATACTCTGATTTAAGTTATCAATCGCATCATTTCCATTTCCATTTCCATTATCATTAATATCATCATCGAAGTCATCCCCATAATCCTCATAACCAAAGTTATTAAAAACATCATCGTCTCTGTTTTCTTCTATTACATCAGCTGGTTCAAACTGGTTGTTCACTTCATTTAAAATTGTTTTCGCTTGACTCACATCACCCACTACTGTCTTTATTTGAGGCATCGAAGAGCAAACTGTAGCATCATCAATATCATCATTTTCACCAAATACTATGGTTTCTAACCCTGAAAAATCGAGGTCATCATTTGGGGCTTGACTACTGAAAAAATTGTCATCTCCATCCTCTTTCTCTCTACGTTGATTTGAAGTAGCATCGAACACAACTCTCCCAGTAGAGTCTATATTCAATGTGTTCAATAATAAACTCTTAGCACCACCTTCATCAAATTCTGCAAGAGCTTTCTTGAATAAGGGATCAATGGCAAGTTCTTGTTCAAATTTCTTTAACCTCAAGGTATCAAACAGTACTAATGTGGATTCTACAATTCTATTAATCTTCCTCTTCTTCTTACCATCATTCTCAATTCCTTCTGTTCCAGATTCGTTTTCTTCTTCACCTTCTTCTTCAGCTACTTCTTCTACTGTACTCGCCTTATTCTTAGCAAGACCACTTAAAAGTTTACCAGTCTCCGTAGCCGCTGATTCAACTCTACTCAGATAAATCTTGACGCATCCATCTAATGTAGCTGATGCCCTTTGAAAGTTGATACTTTCACCATCCTTGATGACATTCAAATCGTGAAAGTAATCTATTAAAGCAAATTGCCAGGAGTTCTTAGATGTGATTTTGTTATCTGTAGAAAGCTTAATCCATTCTTCAAAGTTGGACAAAATTGTGTTTTTGTTTTCATCAAAGCGTATTGCATTCTCCTCACTGAAGCTGACATCTAAGTCATCATCAATTAAATTACGACTTACATGCCTGTGAGTAGAAATAACTCTATGATTTGATAGTATTCTGTTTCCCGAAGCTAACCTTTTTGACATAATCCTACCGTTTATGTTATCGCTAAGTGGACCACTTTTGCCTGAAACCACTCTCCCATGGCTATCTTTCAAGCTCCTATTCTTGGGCAAAATGTGTGAGCTCATTCTTCCTGGACGTGTTATATATATATATATTATCTATATTCTCTCAAAATATCTTCAGTTTCCTATCATTAATTTTAACATTAGCTTTATATATGGTTTGTTTACATTCTATGATTTGCCTTTACACATCCGCATCTCCATGTTTGTGTTATTTTCGCACTATAAAAAAATGCTGCTGTTGAAAAGTCTATATATTCATGATAACAATGTTATATGCAATGCAGAAGGTTGATTAAGAGATCTAGATCTTGCCAGAACATTCAATATATAATGACAGGCTATCTACGTTTGTTCTTACCTTTATCTGTCCGTGGACCATTTATCCTATCAATCTCCCGTTGTGATATGATCAAACCATTTCTAGTCGATTTTCCCACAGAATTGATCTTGAGGCCCCTTTGACGAACTCTGTTAGGCTTACGCACACCTGTACCAAGTCTATCACTTGAGGCTGTTGAACCCTTTCCGGCATCAAGGTTACGTAACTCTCCTTTCTTGACTTTCGATAAAATAATACCAGCGTTTCTTGCCTCTTCCTCGTATTTTGCAATTTTTTGTTCTCTACTTTTAATCATACCTTTCCTCATTGACATAGGCATGCTTTCTAATTTTTTGGGAAGGCCTTTTGTCGACGAATTGATAGCGGCAACTTTTCTTATTCTTGAATCTAACGCCCTCTTTCTTGCTTTACCGGTAGGGGCTTCAAAATCAATAGTCTGCATTGTCAAATCAGCACCGGAATAGTCCAAGCTATTGGATAGAATATGTGACTCCTGTAGAAGTCTTTGTAGCTTTAAATCATTTTCTAAGTTATCGTTATCTTCTTTTTCAGCTTTAGCTTGTTGCTTTTTTGTCAATTTATTCACTTCAGATTGCTTTTTGAACATCTCAGATAATGTGGGAGCTTTGCCTAATCTTAGAAGTTTTCTTTCTGCCTTCGATGCATTTGATATGATTTGACTACTAGTGTTGTCATTTAGCTTTACAATTTTAGGTTTAATTATATCTTCCTCCTCTTCTTCTTCTTCTTCTCCTCTATCTGATACTTCTAGTTCGGACTCCAGATTTTCACCAGAATCACTTATAGGCACATCGCTGTAATCACCCTCGCTCCCAAAACCTCTAAATTCTTCTAATTCGCTTGCATCTTCTGAGATGTCTTTATCTTCATGGTCCTGCGTACCAGATATTTTGGACTTATCTTCAAACCCCATATCCTCGAGTGATGTGAACTGGGCTTCAAAATTCTTCCTTTGAAGATTGAGTATTTTCATATATTCGTCATCCGTACTCATTATCTGTCTGAGGTCCTCGTCGTTATAGTATCAGATAAATTTGTAGCAGATTTCTATGTAGGCTAGCTTTTTTTTTTTTTGTTACTGATGAGACATGCGGCTTATAAATCTAAACTAATGTGTCCCAGACTACCAATTCAGCTCTTGCATTAATATCATCTAAGAGGCACCTATAAAGATACAGACTTAATGACTAGGTATAGGGGCTGTATAGACATTCATTCCGGAAGTGTGAAGCAGATAGTTGGTGGCACACTAACTCAAGATGATAATACCCAAGACACCTCCACCACCGAAAATTTCGTATCGACGAAACCGTCATCTTATTATGCTAAATTGTATAAAGACTCTGCCGTAAGTGGATGCCATGTTATTAAGTTAGGCAGTAACCCTGCAAATGATAAAGCAGCAATCTTGGCCTGCGAAACATGGCCGTATGGATTGCAAGTAGGAGGCGGCATTAATGATAGTAACGCATTACTTTGGCTAGATGAATATAAGGCTTCCCATGTGATTGTTACGAGTTGGCTCTTCCTGGATATTGAAGATAAGAAGGTTTTCGATTGGAAGAAATTGATGAAGTTATCTCAATTAGTAGGAAAGAAGAGATTAATTGTTGATTTAAGTTGTCGTACAATTATACAAGATGGTGAGAAAAAATGGATAGTGGCAATGAATAAATGGCAAACTTTAACAGATTCTTCTTTATCGGAAGAGTTTTTGAAGCTGATATCACAATACTGTGATGAATTTCTAATACATGCTGCTGATGTAGAGGGTTTATGTCGTGGGATAGACCAAGATTTAGTTACAGCACTTGGAAGATGGTGCCCAGATGGATTTGAGAAGAAGATAGTATATGCTGGAGGTGCTAATCTGGTGAGAGACTTGGAACATGTTAATAAACTAAGTCAAGGTAAGGTTGATTTGACCTATGGTAGTGCATTAGATATATTTGGTGGGAAGCAAGTTAAGTTCAAAGATTTGGTAAGCTGGAATGAATCTAATTGATAATATATTTTTTGTAAGAAAAAAAATTCGTTGCTTATACTTGTATATATAAATATACATATACATATACGTATCAAATAAACCCCTCATATGTAGCTACAATTCATTTAAAATATTATATTGAACAAAGCAACAAATATAGAACATGTACTCTATCTTCAGTTCCACGAAGAATTTCCGAAGCCATTATTTTCCTCGTAAGGTGAATAGTCCATACCACCAGGTGATCTGCCGTAAGTAGTGAAGCCACCACTAGTCGCATTACTAGCTTCTATACTGTCTTTGTTCAATTCCATCGAAATACCTGCTAACTTCAATTGTAATGTCTCAATACTTTTCAATATGACTTCATTTGGTGGCAAGTTTCCGATAGTTTCAACATCCACATAGAAGTTGGATGGCTTGGCTCTGAAGTCAAAATTAGCTTCTGGGTCTGGTGCCTCTTCCCATTCACAATTAACAGATTTGGGCCATTCACTATCTGGATCATTTTCATACCAGTAGTCTGTATGTTTTAATTTATTCCAAGGGTCATATTCAAAACCTACTGCAGCACATGGTGACCATTTAGCATGTTCTTTCGCTATTCCTTTCTTCGCTATACATGTTATTCTTAATTCTTGATGCTTTCTTAATTTACAAACCAAAGGCCCTTTCTTTTTAGCATCTCTTATAACTGGATCACCAAGCTTGGAACCATTATGGAACTTGGCAAGATCAGAAGCATAGACATTCATAGTAGAATCTGTGTCGCACTTAGCTGTGAGTTCTAACTTGACTGAACAATTAGCACAATATTGGTCACAGGTGCAATCTCTGGAATACGATAAATTGTCGATGCCTTCACTGTTTAATGGAACCATACCCAACCGGTGAGATATAAACTCATCTGCTAATACTGATGTGTTAACTTCTATTTCTACTAAATCTATTGCCAAGGTTGGAACTTCTGCCAACATTGTTCTTCTCAAGGAATTCGCCATCGCTAAATCTACCTCTTTCAATATGAAATCGACATGGTCCCTTTCGGCTTGTCTTATAGTCACCTGAACCCCTGAATCTCCTCCTCTTTCTATACTCATGCCTACTTTTTTTTTCTACTGATAAACTCAGGTTGCGATGATAAATATAAACTTGACACTGAAAATTCGACCATTTACTCCTGCGCTTTTGTGTAAGTAAAGCTTTCCTGTATATCCAGAATCTTCTCCGTTTTAAACTTTATATTACAAACATTCGGATTATTCATAGTAAGCTTGAGTTTCTTCGTTACAGCATGGCGGCACTAAATGTGGATTTACGGTTTGAGCAAACTTTTATGAAGTCGCTTTACGCGTATGCTGGAAACGAAAAGAAAGGCATGAACGAGCCTACCACACTTACAGACGCAGAACTTCAGAAAGCTATAATAGATCTAGATAAGGAGGAAGAAGAGCTAGCTGATTCACCGGGTTTAGCACCTTTGCCACCGATCCTGGCCTCTATTGTTGCATATGCTGTTATTAAAGATCAAATCTTACTGCCACTAATTTACGGGTTCCTCTGGTCAGGTTTCCTCATCTTGGTTGCACCTTTCAAGGGCTACCTTTTTATGAAGGGTCGCATATTTGGTCAGCATGTATATAATTTGTTTACAGGTTTACTCTCATATCCAAGAGGGCTTCAGCGGTATCCATTGTGATTTTTTGAGTATATATGGTCTTTTAACAGTAAATATCTATAATTAAGTTTAAGTTAGAGGTTCCTTTGTAGAAACGGGAGGTCACGTGCAACACTGCCCTTTCCACTTACTTTAAAGTGGGCAAGCATACAATGCTTAAAATTTACAAGGACTAAACTAAGAAAGCACAATAAAATCAAATTGACTGAAATAAAAACGAATCCATCCGATTCCTAGATAACTTAAGTCGATTTGTGATTGTTGACGGGAAATTAGATATGTTCAGCAGACGGAAGAGTCGCAGCGTCCACAGTACCTCTTATACTGGGGTTAACCATGTTGCTCCACCAAACAATCAACCTCACAACAGTGCATTAGCAGCAGCATTATCCATTGGTCAGAGTTTGAATGGTGGTAATACAGGGCAACCTATTAGTTATAATATTCAAAGAACTGGGTCCCTGAGAAACAGTAGTTTATTGAAACAAAACGGATCAAGGCAACAACATGGTGTACCAAGGAGTAATCTGGTTAGGCTGTTTTCTAATACTAAGAGATTCTCGTCAATTCAAGGATGGGAGCCAGCAGATGGTCACCATGGAACCAGTCTGGAGACACATAAGTCAAAATACACGTTTGATATAGACGACAGCTTTAATGATTCTGATTTCGACGCAATTACAGATGAGACTGCAGCTGCTTATAATCATCGGAGTTTACAGGATCTTAAGTTGCCACAGCGTCCAATTGCTAATGGCTTCCAGAGTCCGGGAACTTACTCAGCTCAGCCCAAAATGGTAAAAAAGTACATCCCAACTCCTAATGGTATCAAGATTATTGAAGTGCCAGAAAGCAACATTGAACAGGAAATTGCAAGATCTAACTCAATAAGATCAGGTCGTGGTATTGGTAGATCTCCCTCATTAAGCTCTGTGAATTCCAAGACACATATTAGTGGCTTCTCATCTCCTAGATCTATTAAAGTAAGGCCATCTCCTTCGCATTTGGGATCTCTCAAAAAGTCAAAAGATGACTTGGTAAATAAAGAGAGACAGTATAGAGAAATATACAGCCAAGTAGAACACGAAAAACAGTTGGCAAAGGAATTGGACGAAAAGACGTTGGAATATGAAAGATTAAAAAAAGAAAGACTTGAAAAGGAGAAAAAATTGGTCATTCTAAAGCAAGAAATGGATACTGAGAAATTAAAGAGGGACCCTGAAACTGTTTTGGAAGAGAACGAACCGGAGGAAGAGGATGAAGATAAAGAAGAAGAAGAAGAAGAAGAAGTTCCGATAATTCAGCCTCCGGCAGCTGTTGATGAATTGGATAAATTAAAATTTGAAAAGAATAAGACATTGAAGGATATAACATCATCTAATGAAAATGACTCTCCATACGAATCTGATCAAAATCACCCACATTTAAATTTCTCTAAAGACATTACCCCAGAGGCTACAAATAAATTAGGAAGCACAGAATATGAAATATCTAAGCCAGAAGTTGTGGATGATAATACTGAACACGATACAATAGACGCTTCCGAAGTGTTGGTTGATGAGCTTGATCAGAAGATTTATGGAAGTCCAAAGTTGAATAAAAAGGGTCTTTCAGATGAAATATTGACGCTTGATCCACAGACTCAGGAAGATTCTGAACTTGGAGTTATCGGGGAATATGGTCGCTTTAATTCGGCAGAACTTGCTGATCGTGGTGAGTCCGAATCATCAAACTACTCTGATGACATTGAGAGCTCGGAAGCAAAACATTTAAAGCCAACCTTTGATACTGTTCCGGTGATAATCAATGATACTGCTTCAGATGGAATAGTGGATAATGGGGTAACAGACACGAATAATTTCAAGCATGAATTAGATAAAGGTGAAGAGAAGGCTGAAAGTTTTGTAGAACCAGAAATAATAAATTCAGATTCAAAAACAATTAATAGTGACGAGTCGGATATTTTTAACAGTGAAGAGGAAAAGGTTAATACAATTGGCAATTCTTCTGATGATGATGGAGTAGATTTAAAGCCAAAGTCGTTTCCTAAACCTGCTTTAAAGAATTCTGTTTTACGTCCCACTACTAAAAATGATCAAAACACAATGACGAATCCTGCTCACTACGCTTATTTGTCACTTACGACTGCTGAAAATACAAGACTTAATTCAAAATTATCTGCAGGTCAATTGGCACCATCTCCCGGTAGCAATGGTAATTCCCTGTCACTTCATGTCTTCCATATGACACCACCACCTCAGACTAATGTCCCGAGAATGAATCAATCTTTGAGGAGACTGCCAGTGCCACCGTCGTCTCAAGGAATGCTGGGAAGAACTTTAAGACCTAATTCATTAGATCCCTACGCTGAACTGTATAACATTCACAATGGAGGTATAGGAGCTAGGGGGTTTAGATCAAGCTTATATGCTCAACCTACGTCTAGGACATCCACACAAGCCAGTCCAAACTCGAAAGCTAAAGTAGCAGAGTTGTATGCAAAGGCAAATTCAAGGCCAAAGTCAACATTCGTGCCTCTTCAGCGTAAATCATCCTTTGATAAGGAGATTTCGAATGATGAAAAACCTGAAGCAACCAAGATAAAGGGACACCGTATGTCTTTAAGGGATCCTCCTCAGCATTATTCCCAACCAATATCACAGCCACCTATGAATGGTGGTGTAAATTCGACAACACCTGCAAATGATGCACGAGAACAAAACATTCAAAATAACTTCAAATCTAGATTCCAGGACTCAGACGACGAAGGTAATGAGTCAGAAAAAGTTGGAGTAACAGTTACATCTAATAGTCATAAACCAGAGCTGAATAATAGATTTAAACCTCAACCAGTAAATACTCAGGTTAATCAACCAAATAGCTTCAAATTATTGACAGAAGAAACTAATAGCTCCCCTCAGACTGAACCTGAGAAGAAGGGTAAAAAGAAATTCAAAAAACTTAGAAAGATATTTGGAAAAAATTAAGTGAATCTTAGTATTTTTTTTTATGTTACAGCTAATTCAATATAGCTTACTGTATTATTCGATTTTTAAAGGTTGGTTCCTGTAGAGAGTAAGTGTATTTAAAATCTATTTATAATAATGGTTACTATGCTAACTATGTGTATATCATGTTTCAAATTCAATAAGATTTCCATCATCTTTAGGTAAATCATCGGCTTCCTGTGTAATTGGTTTTTCTCTGCTTGAAGTTTTAGAGTTAGTCTCGCTTGGACTCGAGTTCTTGGTGGAATCTGCAACTTGAACATCAGATCCTAAAAGGATATCCTTCTCCTGTTCATTAATTGATATGACACCGAAATCATCATCTCTTTCTTCTTCCTCCTCTTCTTCTTCATCTTCTTGGGCTTTTGATCTTGAAGATTGATCAGAAGGATTCATTTGGGTTAGTGAACTGGAAGCTGATGAATCCATACGACGCCTGACTTTATTTGCTACCTCTCTTCCATCTGCTAGTAATCCATCAAACATATCTCTTAAATTGCGAATACCGCCCAATTTGGAGTCAATAGGTTTATCTAGATGGATTGATTTCCTTAAAGTGCGAGAAAAGAGTAATTCATATGTTTCATCCGCTAGAGCAACCATCCTGAACGTTGGCAAATTTACGAAAACGGGGGTGTTTGGGTTCAATGCTGCATTGTGTGATATCTTGGAATCTAAGGCTAAGTCTTCAATTAATAGCTCTTCTTCGTCTGGCTGAGCATATTCAAAAGCCCTTTGAATAAAAGTACTAGCAGCTGACAAATATCTTTCTATCTGTTGATTCTCTAATTTTTGTTTATCGATGTCAACCTCAGTAGGTATATCAATAGTGGCCCCGTTGTCATCGTTTGATTCCCTCTTCTTGACAACAACATCCGCAATTGCATTTTCAATAGCATCTTCAGTAATCTTGTCAAGCATATAACACTCTCTCCATGGCAACGTAATGTAGAGCAAATCTTCTGATAACTGCAAAATACTTTCCCTATCTAACTTTCCTGTATCTTCGATATCGTATAGTTCAAAAAAGTTATTTAGTGATGTCATTAAATCAGGCTCTATGATCTTATTCAAACCTATAACTAGATCTGAGAGAGAAAGACCTTCCTCGATATCAGATGACCAAACTTTGTATAACCTCCGTAAAAATGATTCACCATTCTTCTCATCGACGTCATTTCCAGATACCGACACGAAATCGGATACTTCTGTCATAAATTTTTTGAATGCGTCGAAATCTATCTTACTTGTGCCATTTCCAGTAACATTATGAGCATGAACTATTGAATAAAAGCGATCATAGATTATACTTATAGTATTTTGATCAATATTACTCAATTTCGGCAAGTTCCTTAATTCTGTTCGTTTTATAAATCCTGAAATGTTTTGGAAAATAGAATCTCTATGCTTATTACGGTGCTTTGCTACTAAATCCTCATCAACGTTAGCAAATTCCTTAAAAGCAGTGACCAAGAGCTCTTGAAAGTTAGTGATTTGTCTGTATCTACTGCTTGGTGAGTTTGGATGAGCAGATAAGTCAAGATTTTGGAAATAATCCTTTATAACTGATATAAAAGAACCATCATCTTCCGTCGCTAGCAACTTTTCACTGCATAATTTCAAAATTGCCAATCCTATTTGGAACAAAGTTTTTGGCCCCTGTAAGAAAAAAACATCAATTATCCTTGCCGCAAATACGACTGGCATTGAGCTCAAATATAATGACAAGAACCAAGGAAAAGATA
This sequence comes from Priceomyces medius, assembly GCA_030570455.1. Lineage (NCBI taxonomy): Eukaryota > Fungi > Ascomycota > Pichiomycetes > Serinales > Debaryomycetaceae > Priceomyces > Priceomyces medius. Next base: position 483,028 of record JAJLVV010000004.1, on the reverse strand, counting down.
CCACTGAGAGCTGAATATCATGTCTCACTAAATGCTCCCATAGCATTGGCATGGTTTGTTCAACTAATGAATCAAACACCTTCTGATCTAAAAGTGCTCCATACATTGTTTTCGAGTAGTATCCGGGAACAATTCTGTCTATCAACAAATCTATTGCCCAGTATGCCTGCTCTTCGGACATGTATATAAGCAAAGCTGCTGCCACTATGTTCATTGCTTGACAGTAACCCACTTCAGGATTCTTCCACGAATACGCCGTCAACACTCTTCTTAATCTATCAATTCCCTCCTGATTCTGATAAGCAGCATATTCTGGTAATGAGCGGTTTAAATCTTTCTCGATTTCTTCTATAGCAATAGATTGTTTACCCTTATTTTCCTCCAAAATCCTTCTGTATTCGTCTGGGTTATCTAACCTCAAATACATTGAACCACTACACAATTCCCATATTTCACCTCTAAGTCTATTTGGAAGACCCACTCTAACAAGTCTGTAGAACATAGGGGTTTTAACCATAGATAGATTTCTGCCATCAACCCGAAAAAGATCAAACCATAACTTCATCTTAGGTTTATCTTTGAGTTCTCTAGCGTCCCCTGGAAACTTGAACTTAAGACCCAATCCGCCCAATGGTACATATTCCACTTTTTCATTTGAAATCTTATTTTTGTAAAGCAAATATTCTGAGTAACACGTCTGGATGAATGGCTGGAGTTTAGATACATTAGGCAAATTGCTCTTCAATGAAATCTTTAATGCATTTGAGAATCGTTCACATTCAGTTCTTAGTCCTACAAGGTATAGTATCAATGTTGTTCTACTATGAGTAGTAATAGCCAATGCACACCCATAATTTGTTGTTTGTAGCCTTTCAACCTTCTTAACAGTTGAGAGGTGTAACGAGAAAGAACAGTTCTTTTTATCGTACGCGTCACGGAAAATAAGGAAGTGATCAGTTACATAAACTTTACCTTGTGGCAATGGAACACCCTTGTATGCATCTTTACTCAGCTCTGATTTAATTCTTATTTCTGCTGCACTTTCTGATTTCACTACTTCCCCATCCGGGATACGATTATCACGACAAAACAATTCTTCTTTGCTAAGGCCAGACGCATTTTTCTTCTCTAATACCTGGTTTATAGTATTCACTGCTCTATCTCGAATGCTCTCGAAGAAAGTCATGTCAAATTTCTCATCCACTAGCCCTTCTCAAGCTATTAACTAAGTAAATACGTTATCATCATTATTAAAGGCTATAAATATAATGCGCAATTTAGCTACATCATAAATTACACAAAAGAGTCTCTATCAAAATACAGGACACATAGATAATCACTCTATATTAATACATTGTACATTCATTAAATAGCACCATTTTCGGAATTTCTGGAAACAGTTGTTGAGGGAAGCTCTAATTCGTTTTCGTCAAAATCACTGTTGCCCATCAAATGATTCATTCTTCCTTCATAAGAGAGAGAACTTGATGATGATGCTTTTGCAGGGGCCTCATTACTATTCACGCTATGAAGATGTGTTTGAGTCAAGGATCTCTTTCGAGGCCGAGGTCTACCAAACTTTTCAAGATCTTCAACCGTCATAAAGGAAACATAATCATCAATTTGATTGAGAGGCTTGTTGGTAACATTCCTTTTTTTCGCCTTGAAGAAACTCCCAACTATCTTGCCGCTATGGCTGATGATAACTTTGATAATTTCTTTTCTGAGCTTTAAGATAAATTCTTCACCAGACCATGCACGGTTCTTAAACTCAAGGTTAGGGACCTTTAGGTTGAGGTCTTGGACATTCAAAAAGTTCAAACGCTTCGGTGCATCAAATGTAACGTTTAATCTCAACTGATCCACTTCAAGATTAATAACAGATATGTACCTAGAAGACCTATGAATAATTAATGCAAAGTCATCTTCATCTTCATTCTTTAGAGTATTATGTTTCTTTTTCGTATCATCTTTCTTAGTACTGAGTTTACTAGTGTTTGTATGTCTGTCACTTTCTTTCAGGCTCTTGCTGGACGCAATTGAGGCATCGGCTGAAGATCCTACCATCAGAGTAAATGACGATTCGGAAAACAACGTTTTTTTATCTGTTTCAAAACTTTCAGTGGTTGACTCTGGAATATCTGGAATATTCTTTGCACGATGTCTAAAGTTTTGGAGCACACTTTTAAATCCCTTTTTAGTGGAGGTATCTGTTTCTGTTTCTGTTTCTGTTTCTGTTAATTCATCATTGAGAGTATCTTCCGAGCTGTCTTCTTCTTCAGAATGAGCGTTATGTTGTGGAAAAGCATAGTGAAAGAGTTCCTTGGCGGTTGGATAGTCTAACATCACCCTCAATGGGGAGACGGATATCCTAGCATCTCTTACAATCTGAATTCCTCCAACGGGGTTCAACATTTTCCAGTTCATTACGACCACTGGTTCATTAGAGATATGCAGACCATTCCCATCTTCGAAATCAGGCCTTAATATTTCAGGATAAACAGCGTTATCTTGTAGATTGAAAGCCTGAAGCATTGGAATTTCGATTTTATTTAAATTTGATCGATTTATTGAATCCACTCTTGTAAAAGAAGGATTTGCTAACGCAAAATCAGCAATTGGTTGCCTTTTAGAATCTAGTAAATGCCAAACCACCTGGTCGGCGAAAACATTGAAAAGACTTGAGGTTTTGTGAGCACCGGACTTATAGTTTCTTACATCCAAACCGCATCCCATAATAAGAATCAATTCCAAATACATCTTTTCAACTTCCACCTGAACATCCTTCACAACATTATGGTCCTCCTCCTGGTTTGAAGTATTTCCTATAAAATCAAATTTCAAAAGTATGTTTTTATACTCTCTGATTGATGCCTGTAATTCTTGGACCCGATTTTCCAATCCTATAAAATCACTTTTATCAGAAAGAGAAATCACCTTATTTAGCTTATTGACGAGTTCATCCTTATTTGATTTGTAAGGTACAATAAGGTCAGGAATAATGTAATATAGTGTAGAATATTGATCTGAATCTGCATTGATAACAACTTTAGACATTTGTGCCAAAGTTTCACTGCATCTTTTGCTATTTGAATCATTTTCTGTAAATAAGTCATTAGGGTTTTTTTGTATTAATGTTATATTATTCCTTTCAACAACTAGCTGATCTTGGTACCAAGAGCCGTCATAGAATGCTTCGTATTCGAGCCAAGGTGGCCAACATTTGTTTGTGCCTTTTTTGTCAATTCCATATCTGATGCTGGGATCAAATATAGTTCCATCATCTCTTCTGAAGACGAAAACCTGTGAATCGTTACAAAATAGACCTATCCTAGTCTCTACCAAGCCAGACATATCTGATATGCTATTTAACATTTCATTCGTACCTTTGATGTTGATTTCAACTATTCTTAGCTCCAAGTCCCACATGGTTAAAAAACTGCAAGCATCTTGATCTTTGACACTTACTAGTTGTACCTGAGGATGAATCAACTTTACAATGTACTTGTTCGAAGCCTCTTGATCTTCATTTTCAACTTCGTCTAATTTAGTGTTGATGAAGTCAGCAGTTTCTTCTGCTTTTTTATGGCAATTTCTTGTAATAGTTTCATTCAAATCAAGCATTTCTTTATGGCTTAAGCTATCGTTCAAAACACCTTTCACTATGTTCACAGCTTTCTGTGACATAAAGAATGCTGCTGATTTTCTATCATTGACTCTTCTGGTGTAAATCCCAAACAAATCTCTCACTTCATTATCCCATTTGGCTTGTAAATTGTGTAATATGAAACGATTGTGGAATTTTTTAACCTGTGAAGTATCCATAGAAACTTTCATTTCACCATTTCTTCCCCTCTCCGTAGAATAAAGAGATAACAGACCAGAGAGTGTTTTCTCAAGGTTAAGATTAACTGAACCAGTTGCAGTAGAGTCTAGAATAGCTTCCCTAATGTTGTGTACAATCCTTAGCTTTTTCCGACATATTTCAATATGTTTCTTCGAATCTTGTATAAAAGAATCTGCTTCCCTTTTCATATCCACAGCCAAATTGTTCTCTCTGACAGAAAGTTCATTTCTTAAGAACAGCTCTCTTTCAGCTAGTAATATCTCTTGTGTCTGTTCGGATTTCTCTTTACCCAAAATACATACATGAGACTTTTCAGAACTAAAAGGAAACTTTCCTTCCTCATGAAGGGAGAAGTCTCTGAAATAAGTAAACTTTGGTGAAAAAAAGAAAGGTATAACCTTGATATCCGGTTGAGGAGAAAGTGTTTCACGAAACTCAAGCTCAACAAAATCTTCTGGGTCAGACCAGGAATAGTTTTTTTCAAATGCATTTAAATTGTCCGTCCAATCATCATCAACAATCTTAGATTCCCAACTTCTTTTCAAATTTGGAGGCAGCCCAGTATGTGTTAGATTTTCAAAGAATTCATTGGCCAAATGACCTCTAACAGATTGATCATGGAACACGGCGTTGACTAATCTTATATCAGCATTTTCAATGATTATTTCACCTTCATTCATTTTGAGATGGGGGACTTTGTTCAGAATATTTAACTTCTTGTTGCAATAAGTAAGCCATTCTTTTCTTTGATGAAGATCAATTGCACATTTCTCGAACTTACCCTTCAAGCCAGTAAATGCAATACGATAATCACCGTCAATAGCTTCATCATTTGAGTGCATATACATATGCGATATCATCAACGGCTCTAGAATTAACTGGTATTTAATAGTGAATAAATGAGTGCCCATCTTAATATGTGATTGTGTTCCTTCTGGATTGCTAAACAACTTGCCTGCCTTTATCGGTAAAGATCTCGTATGTGTCAATAAGTTCCACCAATGAAAGAAGTACTGGAATACCATAGGAGTGAAATAAGCTGCATTATAACAATCTCCTCCAGACTTCGATGTTACTGAAATCGCTAAGTGAATGTAATCCGACCGAAACCCTTTATACGAGTCAGGGTGCCAGTCAAATCCTGGGTTAGTAACAAAAATATCATAATGAGGTCTAAAATCATCTGTTCTTTCTTGATTATCAGATAATATGTTTGATTCAACCTTGTTTCTTTCAAACATAAGTCCTACATTCCATATAACTTTATCAGATGATGTTAAAACCATAATCTTCTTAAGGAATTTTTTAGATTCTGAATCAATTGATGATATAGCTGCTCTGCTTTCACCTAACAATTGTACACCCCAAGCTGATTTCTCTTGCATTTGATAATTTGGAACAGCTAACAAGAAAGTGTAACTTTCTAATATAATTAATTGAGTTGTATCAATACCATCGTTGATTCTTAATCTAACATTGTTTCTCCAGCAAAATGCTAACCCTGAACTTTGACCTACTAGATCATAAGGACTTGTTGATCCTTTTATATGAAGACTAAGTTCATTTTCGATGTTGAAAATAATCTTACCGTGTGCAATAAGAGATAGCTTATCCCACCATCCAAGTGGACTGTCATCTATAGCAGGCTTGGTAAAGTTTTCAAATGCCAGTGCTACGGCAGATATTCCTGCCTGGTAAGACTTGCACCAAGTCAATACACAAGCTTTATCTGTTTTGATGTTACAGGATATATCAAACATGAACTTCACAGGAGTCAAAGTCCTTGGGATATAAACGGAGTAAAAATTATCAGTGAAGTCTTGAGACGAAACTACTGGAGAGAAAGGCACAAAAATATATCTCATTTCTTCCTTTCTGTGAACCAACTTTTCATTTATAATTACATTACCTTCAAGTTCAATGGTCGTCTCATCTGATTCACTATTAGCAGGGAAGTGAACTAAAGGCAAAGGATAATCTTTCAAGATAACTTCGAAAGCGACTGCCTTCAAATTAATATAAAGAGGAACAAGAATTGAATAATCCAATTTGGGTTGTTTCTTCCCAAAGTCGTATAGAAATTGGTCCACGTCAGAAACTCTAGCCTTATCCAATTCTAGATTGAGTCCCATGAAAACCGCCGCCATCAAAGGAGGCCCTTCTCCATACTCCACTATATCGTATTTCTCGGTCATTATAGGATTGAAGTCCTCTTCATTCCAAGCTTTAGCGACTTTGTTTCTCCACGCTTTATGTTTAACTGCTCTGAGTTTTTTGTATCTTTGAATCCAAGAACTTCCTAGATTAATTTCTAGAGCCTCCCTCGCTAATCGTATCTCTTCATCCGCTGCCTTCTTTGTTAGAGATCCACGGGACATTCTACCTTTAGGTAGACATGATTTCGTGGACTTTTTAGGAATCTGAAAAGAAGCTGAATTTTCTCTCTTCATACATTTTCTTGATGGGTCTGAAATGTTAGTTGGCCTAGCTGGAGAGCCCTGCGATAGCTGTATTCTTTCGTCAACAGATTGTTCGGCAGAAGAAGTTATTTTTTCAACTTTTTCATTGAATAGTTTCCACTTATTAAGTCTCTCCTTTTGTTCCATTAGACCAAGTTGAAAAATACATGCTAGTTCCGTCTCAAACGGATCATTTTCAATAGTCACACCAAACATACGCGATTTAACATTTACTTTGGGGAATACAATTGCAGGCTTCTTCTCAGGTAAAAGCCTTTCAAATTGATCTATCCCTAATGCCATCATATTAAAATTATGCATAAGTTGTTTCGTAGCCTTGACAAAGGAAATTATATTATCAATCACTGTGTAGAATAGGAATTGATGAGGAACGTTTATCCTAAAACTATCAGGCTCGAAGGAAAATTCGGTACTTCCTTCAGTATGTTGTTCATTGTAAATAAAATCCATATCTTTAATACATAGAAGACGTGCCCATAATCTTGTGCTGGGGTGTATAACATATAGTCTTGCGTATTTGAGCTGGCAACATTTTGAAGTAAAAACATTAAATCCTTTAAGAGTATCTATTTCAAACATTATATCAACATTATTTGGTAGTCTCGTTATAGCTGCAAATGAGTTGATATTAATATCAAGCACTAGTCTTTTTTTATTTCCACTTATTCTGTTCATGTATTTCTTTGGGCAATTTCTTTGGATTGTTGGTTTAGAGTATTCAAGTAATGTTTTGGCATATATGGTACACCACACTAGAAACATATCAATTCGGGCATCTATTTCTGGAATAGATAGAACTAGCTTATTATGATCTTTAACTGAATTACTTAATTCAATATCTTTGACATCTAAAAATTTTTTGACTTTATCTATATCACTAGTGGCTTCTGTTCTTTCACTTTTATCGTCAATTGAAGCATCGGTGAAACCTGAACCTAATGTAGATGACGACTCACTATTTTGAGGACTTTCATAAAAGGCAAATTTATTAAAATCTGTTTGAAATTCAGTCGCATAACCACTTACGGTATAGCATTGTAACGATTTGAGAGTTAGTCTCAACTCTTCTTTAGACCTTTTGAATCTGAACGATAGCTCTCCTGCCTTAATGGAAACCCCCCTTTCGAAATTGCCTAAGTCAACATTTCCCTGAGTAGCCTCATCAAAAATAATATGACTAGGAAGATTCTCTTTGCTGAGTAAATCTAACTGGCAATCAGTCACTCTCAATTTCAATGATGAAAGGATTGAGGGAAAAAGGTCCTGAAAAGGTAAAAAATCTGTTAGAGCAGGATCTTTTTCTTCCAATTCAATTGATCTTATGTCGACGGATGTTTTCCCAAACAACTTATTGTATTTTTTGTTATCATGAATGATTCCTCTGTTCCTTATTTCTCTCACGACCCGAAACAATGCTTTATTAATGCATTTCACACGAATGCTCCTGCTGTTTGACTTAATTGATATGTTATTTTGTTTAAGGTTGTAAGTACCCAAAAAAACAATATTCGCAATATTAATTAGATTACCTTCAGCAGAAAACGTTAGTCCTTTAAGCTTCAAAAATGAATTCAATGAAGGGTCCTTCTTTTGTAGCTCAGATGCAATTAACTTTTGAAAATTTTTAGTATAGAATCTGTGAATAATAGCCTTTATGCGTAATGTGAGCACATTATCGTCCAGATTTCCATTGAGCTTCTCCTTTTCATTTGTTAAGTCTTTAGGAATATACAATGTCAACTTTGTATCAGCAACAACAATTGTAATTCCCAACTTTTTTATCTTGTCAGCAATATTTATTACGCTGGATGACTTCCATGGAGGACTCGGTTGAACACCATCTTTTGGTTTATTATATTCTTGTAAAAACGAATCAATGTAACTGTAATGAAGTATAAAAGTAGGATTCGTGATATACAAAGAAGCTTCAGTATTCGTAATGCGGTCGGAAACTTCACCGACTTTAAATAGTAGGTTAAGAGTACGCAATATATCAGTTTTAAACTTAAGCGACACTGTTCCTAGCTCAAGACATTTGGTATCCATATAACTTACTTTACTAGACGTTAGGTAAGAATTAATGTTAACCGAGTTTTCCATATCGATTTCATCATATGTGTCAAGATTAAAGACGAACTCTGAGAAACTTGCTACCAAATTTCCCACTTGAAGGCTGGAATCTTCTAGTTTCACTTTAACTGAATCTAGTAATCCAAACAAATTCTGCAAAACTTCCATATTTGGATTTAGCTTTGTTGAATTTGTTGATTTACCACGGTTCTGTTTCAGAAAAATTATATCTAGTGGCACTGATAATCTAGCAAACAATAAAGATATTTTAAAGTTCAAAAAACTTAACACCTTTCTGTGGATTAAATTCTCGTCGTCTGTTAGTTTGGTATTACAAGAAACAGTAAATTCTATAATTTTGAATAAGTCAACTTGCTTCTGTAAGTCATTGCCATCTTTGAACAGATGCATACCGTCCATGAAAGTAAAAACCAATTTGAGTCCTGCTTCGTAGTTGAGCAAAGTCTCTATTCGTAAGTAATCGGTAGAAATTGAAGATTTGCCAAAGAGGCTTTCATCCATAATTGAGCATCTTCGGACATAAATCCTAACCTGATTCAACAAGTGATATTTCAAGACGAGTAAAAGCTTCTTTGAGAGCTGAAATCTGAAAAGCTTGTTCAAATTTATTTGGCTATTGAGTGGTTTTCGTGATAAATCAGTTGTATTCTTCTTGAAATTCACTATCTCTACATCTTGAAACTCTATGTTGATTAGCTTTCGCAGTATATCTTCACTCTTGAAAAAGTTTATAATGAGCTTGACTTTACCTATTGTGATGCGGCAATCATTCAATTGAACTTCAACACGCTTGATTGCCATCCATCCAAGAGATTTGACCACCACATGAGGTATCTTATTTAAGACAAAGAGAATGCCAACATAAACTGCTACTAGAAGTCCAACCCACAAATATAGGCTACTAATCATTCTCCAATCAATGTCAATGTCACTTCATCTATTTCTCTGTGTAACTTCTTGATGTTTTTATCTAACTTTTTCTTCGCCTTTATCTTCTAATTTACCTCTTCTGACACTTAGATGGCATGATTTTCAAGCAAAGTATTGAATCCATACTTGTAGGATGTATACAGTCCAAAAACCATTTATCTCCGTAAGTCCCGAGACATCTACATCGAAGTTGAGAAAGCAGAGGGTGATTTCGCTACACAGCACACTTAGATTTATACTACGTCTGCGATTTGTATCCATCTTCTTAACTAGTAGATGGTTTGTGGTTTAGCTACATTTCTATCCGTTCGTTAATCTTCCACCATGTTAACTTGCAAGATTATAAACCTGGAACTATCGGAAATAGTATGTGCAGGAGAGAACCCTTACATCTTTTTTTCACATTTAATTGCACCCCAGAATATTACGTAACATATTTTGACTCTTATAGCAACCAAACTCAAGAAAAAAAGTCATCCACCTAAAGAAATTTAGTTTCATTGGAGGGTCTTTTCACATGTGTACAAGCCTGTATATTTCTATCTAAATAATCATCTCTGTTAGTGGTTTAAAATATCTTAATGTACTAATATACAGGAGTAAGAGTAAGATGGAGGATGTACAGTAAAATAGCCAAATAGAGGATTGTGTTTTTAAAATAATTTTTAAAACTCTTAAAATAAAAGTCGTATTAAAACGAGGAAATACTTCATGGGGCCATTTCCCTTATTATGCATTGTAAATAAGTAACATTCGGCGTAGGTGTGAAATCTACTGATTTGTGATAGCCTTGATCGGATTCACGGTAGCCTTGATCGGATTCTCGTTAGCGAATTCATTTCTACTTTCTATTTCTGTGCTTTGATTTTTGCAGTAATGTGTTTATGGGAGGACGAAATTCTCCACATCTATATTGCCGCGTTCAATTATGTTGTCACATGTTTAAAATCTTAGGTAAATTATCAAAAACTTTGAACTAACTGATTTCTATAGAATGCATGTAAAGAACCAACTTTACTCGAGTTCAAGTAGACCATAAACCAATACTGGAGCCCATCAAAGTCCCCATCGAGATGTAATTTTAGTGTATCTCAAGTTACTTTAATAGTAATGTCGCTTTGGTAATGTCGCGTAAATGTTGCAATAACTAAATACAGTTGCTATTTAACGTGATATTCACTTTTCATCAAGGTAATAAGTCAAAACTTGACATCGATATTTGCGTTGATCATATATTATTCATTTTATACTTCCTTCTCTTCTTGTTTTAACTGTTTCTTTGGTTTTTCTAAAAGGTAGAAGTATTTAAGTAAATTCAGGATCTTCTAGAATTAATGTTAAACTCTCATAAAATTATGTAAATAAAAAGATTATTACTTTACAAAACAAAAAATTTCTAGAATGAAACATGTAGCCAATCTATTATTATATAGTAAAGTCAAGTCTAGAATGGCCTACTCAGACAATTCCCATGTCCTCACATCTCAAAAGGCTACTACTATATTACACACTACCGGGAAGAAAAGTGTAGAATTGGGGACATTTCAGGCAGCGAGAGGAAAGGTTGTAAGCCTCTACAATAAGGTGTCTTAATTGAAAAAAATACTAATCCGTAATGTTCTGGACTAAATTTTCAAAGGCATATGTATATGAGGAGCGGTAGTCTTCTCGTCGTTTTAAAACATTAAAGGGTGGGTGCAAAACCTTGCAAAGTCGTGCATGTTACCAGAAAATGCACCATACTTTACTCTCTGGTACTCTAAATGTTGAAAAAAGTTTGAGTCCTCTCGTTGGACCCTTGTTATCTCTTGGTAACGATATTACTTGATGGAGACGAAGACCATAAGGTCTAGGTTGGTAAATTTCTTGTCCTATTGTAACTTGCCGTACTAGGTAATTACAAAGTTGAAATGCCAGAGTGCACTATACTTAAAATGGTGCGAACATGATATTAAGCGATCCTATGTATAATTTCCCACTAAGTTTTCCTAAAATGGAAATTTTAAATTTAACAAGCTTTACTGTAGCAAAGATTTTGTCAATTATTTGTGAGGAAATACCTATAATAGGTAGTAATATAAACGAAAGTCGAAGGAATATGAGCTATCTCCTCATGATCTAGGTTTTTATTTCTAAATTCGGACTTCTTATTAAGGATACAGAAGTAGAATATATAAGTTGTTTAAAAGAATGCTTTAGTAAAAAAAAACTGTTAAAAGGTGTTCTTTGTATATTGGCCATTACATCTGTATAGTAGAGAAATCAGTCAAATAAAATGAAGTTATCAGTTACCTCTGCTGCATTTGCGTTAGCAATCGCTAGTTCAGTGATCGCAGCCCCAGCTGGAGAGATTCAAAGCAACAGCCAATTGACAAGAAGACAAATTAAGCAATTGAATAGTCTTTCAAACAAGTTAAACTCTCTCCGTGCTAAAAGGGATGAATATACCCCAAAAGAACTTGCTGCTAGAGAATATGAGAGTCTTACTCAAATTTTAGAGCTTATCAAAGATACCGACTTGTCTGCACCAATTCTTGACTTCCTTGTTACTGATCCTACTATTGGACCAAAGGTTACTCAGGCTATTGTTAATCTAGTCAAGAGTGGTGATGTGAATATAACTACCTTGTTCACCGCACTAAACGACTCCGGTTTAGCTATTCAAGTTGTTGATGCATTGGTCCATGATTGTCAATTCTACGCGGAGATCTACCATCTTGTAGGACAATCCGTCGCGAACTTGGGAGAGGAAATTGCAAACAAGCTTACTGGAAAAGGTAACACTAAAAGAGATATTCAAGTCTATGAACAAGAAGTCGCCCAAAAGAATGTTGCACGTGGCGTGTCTGTCTTCAGAAGGGCAAACGTTAGTCCAGCCCCAAGTGACATAGACAGCAGTGTTTTAGAAAATGTTTTGGAGTCATTGAAGGATTCTGGCTTAGCTGTCCAAGTTGTTACAGAATTGGTTACAGACGATGGCTTCATAAAATGGGGTGCTAACTTGATTGAACAGTTGTTTAAACAAAATGCTATCACTATCCCACAGCTTATTAGTGCTCTCGCTCAATCTGGTTTAATCCCATCATTGATCAAAGAGTTCTTGTCCGTCGATACATTGAAAGCTGTTCTTGTTAATGCATTAGCCGCAGCATTAGGTCAATGTAATGGTAGCTCTCTCACAACTGAAACAGTTTCTGCAACATCTTCTGCAACGGAGTCAGCTACTGGAACGAGTTCTCCAACCGGTGGTTCCACCAGCACATCCACCAGTACCTCGACCCCGACTGGGCCAAAGTGCAGAAGAAAGAGAAGATCTTATAACTACTGATTTGGATCTGTACTTCTATGGTCATGATAACTTTATTTTTTAACGTTTGGGTTAAAATCACAGTTTTAAGAAACTTCATAAAAAAGTACCTGATTGAAATCCTGTTTTTTGGGGTACTGCAAAAAGCTAAGTCTTAATTCAATATTCCCTCTCAGACAACTCTGGAGTGTTTGATGAGCATGTATTTTTGACATATACCATTAATTATTTCGCTTTGCTAACTTATGCCCCTTTAAAATGGGACCTGGTTCATATTCGATTAGAATACATTTATTTTACGGTTGTGTCATTTTGTTAATATGATATAGTATGAGAATATTTTTACGTGTAGATTATTTGTTTTCGCGTTGTATAATGAGCGATATTTTCTTAACTCTATTGAATAGTAGTTCCATCGACTCCACTTCCCGATAACATGTTCTAAAATCCTTTTGACAAGTAATATTATTAACAGATCTGTGTAAAATTAATAAGCCCAGAAGCTAAGTTAAAAACCAAACAATACCGGAAGTCACCTGCAATGGATTTGGAGGAACAGCCTAAACATCGCCATGAGTTGCAAATATGTAACAGTTAAGGATTCTCGCATTGCACATGTATTATGAATGAATATGATTAGTATATGGATCCCCGGCTACATTTAATTTGTTACTGACCAAATAAGTTAAGGTAAAGACTGTAACCTATATGTGGCACGCACGGATTAAAAATGCTATATAAGTGATATATTTCGACTAATCGAGATATTTTGCGCGACGAATGCATCCAACAGAAAATTTTACATCAATTTCAAATACATATTTCGTTGCATGAGTACCCTTTAAGTCTATCCGAGTCGAAAACCGGGAAACCACAGTACAGTAACGCTGAGAATTACAGATGGATGTTGCCTTTTGAATTTTCTATAAGCTAATTATCGAAACCTACAGCACTAGGGGCACATAAACGCCATTATGCTCGAAATCGTGATAAGATTATATTGGAGCTACACTCCATTGATGTGGTGAGCTATCTTGGCATCTATCGAGAAACTAACAGAATGTACTACATGTCAAGCTAGGGCCTCACCCGCAATTTAAGGAATCTGAATGCAACCCCATTTCGAGATAATATTTTTACATGCAGATATTCAGATTAGGTGCGCATCTCATATGCACGAGGCTGTTATACGATCAAAACGTACGTAACCATACCGTCGGTTTCTGCTAAGGACCCTGCTTTGCTAACAAAAGTCAAATCTCGACTTAATCCTAAACTGATTCTTAAGTGTTGAAGAGTTAAATGAACTAATAACGAACTACACCCATAATCTTGCTGACAATGAAAGATGTTTAACTTTATACATCAAAAAAAGAGATTGAATCATCTCCTGATAATACCACAAAACATTCAACTACAAACAGCTTGCGAGCTTTATTTTTCAACCAATCTCTACCCAAGTGCAAACATCTCCAACATTTAATTGTCTACATCCCACGGTCTCCTGTATAGTTATTATACACGATGCCATAAATTCAACCATAAACTCGTCTATCTAGGTATTACCCTCGCCTTTAAAATCAATAAAGTTTAAGCTCTCCTAAAAAAAAATAACCGGATATTATGAAATTCCTATCCCCACTGCGTAGACGCACTTTAGTCAACTAAATATTTCGCTAAAGGTACCGAATAATATAGGTATATGCAGTCATCATCATATGTTTACATGTTCGAACCATATCAGATATAATACCATTCCATATAATTAGAAAGTTTAAGATTAAAGGGTTGTGTGAGTAAGCTATTTGAGCTCGAAGAATGATTGAAGCATTTACGACTATATAACTAGGGGATAGTAATTGCTGACTATAAGCATATAGTATCGCTTAGTCAAGCATAACACATGCGGAAACTTTAAACGAATCTAATGCATATTGTTTGTTAATACAGGTCGAAATTATTTGTTGAACGCATTAAATATGCAATAATATTGTACAAAAATATCAGATGCGTACTGCAATTTTGCATTGAAACTAAAGCGGGCCGGCATAGTATTGCTGCAAGTATTCGAATAACTGCAAGGATCTTCTCATAGTGGGTACTATTGCATTCGTATCGAAGCGAATAAGAAAGTCTAACAGGAGCATATAAACCAAGAGAGTTCCATTCTTTAAGATTTAAGTTTTACTATCTTTGCAGGTAACATCCCGACAGTTATTAAATCACATAATTAATCTTTCACTACTATGCGGGTACTGAGACTTTTAACTGCAGCAGCAGCATTTACTATTGGCGCTAATGCTTTCACAGTTTCCCACGATAGAGTTGACCATGGTACACTTAGTCTCACTCTTGATGGTGTCACAATTGACAAAGGAGCTTTCTGGTCTGTCTTTGACAATGCTTTATTCACCTTACTTGGACCTGTTGATAACGAGGGTGGATGGTACATCACTAGTGATAACAACCTTGTCGCTCTAAATGTTGTTTTGGCAGGTACTGTTTTCCCTATCACTAACAATGGTAACTGGGTTTTTAACTCTGTGAACTCCTTGACTACTCCTACTTATAGTTTAGCTGGGCTTTCCTTTAATAACAATGGTAATATGTTCTTCGGTGCAGATGGTGCTATTGGTGTTCCCGTTTTTGCAATTACTGCCGCAGCTTGGGATAATGAAGGTGATATTACCTTTTACCAGGAAGATAGAAGTACTGCTGTCGTTTCTTTAGGCGCAGCTCTTCCTATTACTAATAATGGTGGTATCTGTCTTCACAATGAAATCTACTCGCAAACTACTGCTGTTAACGGTTCTGGTTGTTTTTCCGCAGAAGCACAATCTACTATCGAAATTACAAATTCACTCCTTCTTCCTTGGGACCCAGCGCAGACTGTTTACTTGAACGGTCCAGATGCTTCCTTATTGGTCACTGCACCTCCTCTTTTAACTACCCCTAACACTATCAAAGTTGCAGGTTTTGGTGGTGGAAATATTATCGCGCTCACTGGTGCCATTGCTAAACCAACTTATAACGCACAAACTGGTATTTTGAGTGTTCAATTAGCTTTGGTTCCAGTTCTTGGTACTCCAACAAGTGCTGTACAACAGTTTAACATTGGTACGGGTTACAGTCCATCTGGTTTCCAGATTACTGATCCAGTCTTCGGTACTGGTGTGAATTCCATTCTCTCTTCAGCTGTTGTATACACTGGTACTCCCCCACCAGCTGCAGCTCCCCCAAGTGTCTGTATTACATGCAATATTGTTCCAACAGCACCATCAAGTCTTCCATCTTCCTCAGCGTCAAGTTCTGCTTCTTCTAGTGCTTCATCTAGTGCCGCTTCATCTAGTGCTCCATCTAGTGCCGCTCCATCAAGTGCCGCTCCATCTAGTGCAGCTCCATCAAGTGCAGCTCCATCAAGTGCAGCTCCATCAAGTGCAGCTCCATCAAGTGCAGCTCCATCAAGTGCAGCTCCATCAAGTGCAGCTCCATCTAGTGCAGCTCCATCAAGTGCAGCTCCATCAAGTGCAGCTCCATCTAGTGCAGCTCCATCAAGTGCAGCTCCATCTAGTGCAGCTCCATCAAGTGCAGCTCCATCTAGTGAAGCTCCATCAAGTGAAGCTCCATCTAGTGCAGCTCCATCAAGTGAAGCTCCATCTAGTGCAGCTCCATCAAGTGAAGCTCCATCTAGTGCAGCTCCATCAAGTGCAGCTCCATCAAGTGGCTCAAGTTCTTCTGCCCCACCAAATTGTAGAAGAAAGAGAAGAAGAGCTTATAACTACTAATTTGGTCGCTTGTTAGCGAATGTTTAATTCTTGATATGATTTTCAAAGTTCTACTAGTCATGAATTTGAATTAAAAGTCACAGTTCAAAATTTCTTACTTCACCTTCATCTGTTTTAGTCCCCGCTTGCTTAACTTTGTGCTAGTGCATTAATTGATAATGATATAGTTGGCAGTTATTATACCTTTATTTCGACTTCTTGGCATCACGTTATTTTACACATATTTTCGGCATTTAGATTTACTTAGGAATTAAATGAATAATTTTCATATACCCTAATAAACGTTATAGTATAATATTGCGATTTTCATCTTCTGTTGATCTTCAAGACCACCCAACTAAAGCTATTAATACATTGGCAATTGTTTCTTGGTGAGATTTACCTACACAATACCTTTTGCTGTGATTTTTAGTTTCATCCCCCCCCCCACCCCTCATGTGTACATTTGTCAGAGAAGAAGACCGACATTATGAACGTTAAGGATCTATGCTCTGCTTATAAATGAAATAACGGGCCTGGTTAAACTAGAAAAGTACAAAGATATGGTTCATAGGCTTAATTAAACTTATGTATTCTGGTAAGAGCCTTAGGTAGTGTAAAAAGGTTTGCTAACGCTCACCTTTTATAAAGCACTAAGTATTTGGTTGCAAATACGTGTAATTCTATTAGGGCGATTAAAGATACAAATTTGTTCTCTTACAACGTTCAACACAAGGGCGTGTGGCGTAGTTGGTAGCGCGTCTGCCTTGCAAGCAGAAGGTCACTGGTTCGACTCCTGTCTCGTCCAATTTTTTTTTTGTGCTCTTTAAAGTCTGGTATTCGTATGCTTTGTTATAATAGTTCCTAAATGTGACTTATGGATACTACTATTTATTTTATTTATGTTTCAAAGTCAAAAGTCTGAAATCTTACTGTATAATGTAGCAACTTTTTAAATATTCTAGAGACCAATAAATCACGTGACAAAATTAAACTTTATCACTAGATTTGTTTTGTTCTGGTCTGTTCACATTATTTGAGATTAACCGCGTCTAAACATCACGGAAGGCTCACATATCGCTAAGACATGCCAGGGTAAGTAAATAAGATAGAAGATGTATTAAGTCGTCACATACTAACATTATTAAGTGAAACAATAACCATTCAGGCAGGTCAATGTGGAAATCAGGTTGGTCTTCAATATTGGAACCAACTAGCTTCTGACCATGGAATACATCCTGATGGTTCACCTCTGCCACCTAAACAAGAAGGCCATTCATTTTCAAGTGATGATTACTCTGTCGCTGGAGATAGAGAAGATAAATGTGATGGGTTTTTCACCATTTCAGATGACAATAAGTACACACCAAGAGCAATTCTTATAGACCTTGAACCATCAGTAATTGCAAAATCAACCACTGCTTTGCCAATGTTCAACACAAGAAATATACACCTCAGTAAAAGAGGAAACGGGGCAGCAAATAATTGGCAAAGAGGCTATGACTATGGATTACAATATCAAGATGAACTTATCAGCCTAATCGATAGAGAAATGGATAAATGTGATAACCTCACAAATTTTCAATTAATGCATAGCGTGGCTGGAGGAACGGGGTCAGGTGTTGGTTCCTTGGTTTTAGAGCTTTTAACCGATAGGTATGGGAGTAAGAAATTGATAAATACTTTTCTGGTTTTCCCTTCAAATGAAAAAACATCAGATGTCGTAGTTCAACCCTACAATACGATGTTGACTTTAAAGAGACTAATTGACTACAGTGACGCATCCTTTATATTTGATAATGATGCTTTGAATAATATTGAAAATCTATTAAGCTACAGAAGCCACACCGCATTTGAAGGTGCTAATAAGCTTATATCATACGTTCTGGCCAGCCTTTCCAATCCTTTAAGATTTCCAAACTATATGTACAGTTCATTTGAGTCTATTCTTTCTTCCCTTGTTCCTACCCCCGACCTCAAATTTATTTCCTCATCTTTAACTCCATCCAATCTTAACGAATATGACACGCTCTTGGAGTTATCAAATGATAGATATAAGTTAAACAGTACAAATGGAAATGTGAAATATATTTCCGTCTTGAATTATTTAATAGGACTGAATCTGAAACAAAACGAAATTCGAAAAGGTATTATACGAGCTCAACTGAGACTTGAGTTTGTTCCTTGGACTTCTCCATCCGTAAACTTAGCAAACTGCAGAAAATCTACTTATGCATCAGACACATTCAAGGGGTTACAAGTATCCAATAACACCTCAACTATTCATGTTTTATCCAAAGTTGTAAAGCAATATGATCTATTAGCTAAGCGAGAAGCTTACATCAATTACTACACAGATTCAAATGATAGCCAAGAAAGACTAAGAGTACTTGAAACATTCAGTGAATGCAAAGAAAGTGTTGCGCATGTCATCGATGAATATAGAGCGTGCCAAAGCACGAGTTATTTGGAAGATGAAATATTGGATGAGGATGAAATTATGTAATTCGTTACACATATTTAAAATAAATATTAATGTAGTTATATCGCTATTATTATTGCGCTTCCCTGTATATTCGAGATAAACATTGTATATGCAAAATCGTGTAAAAATAATTGATCTTTAAAGCGAAACTTCGTGCGCCTCTAATAATACAGTACTCCCTTAGAAAAAGTGATAGATAATAGTAAGTCTAATTGAAACTGCAAGTATGTCTTTCAATTTCACAAACATCACCAAGGACTTGAAGAGCTTGGGTGACAGATTTACTAATGAATTCAATAATGAGATTCTACCATTAGCCCAAAGAACATCAAGACTAGTTCAAGAAAAGATAGGTAAAGTTAGTGCTGATGATATCAGCCAATTGCCCTCTGGATATTTGAAGCTTGCTGAAAGGTGCAACAACATTGACAAACTATATAAAAACGTATTAAAAGTAACTACTAACTATGAGAATGAAAGTTACGATTATCCTACAAACTTACAAGAGTCATTTACTGAGTTCGGCAAAAATGTTTCCGTCAGGGTCTCAAACTTATCCAAAGCAACCACACCAGCAGAAGCTCAAGCAGCTTTGGTAAAGAGCGATGAATTCAAACCACCTAAAACCTTATACCATGCTTTGAGCCGTGCCACAGATGCGTCTATTTTGACAAGCGAGCAGGCCCAGGATCCTTTAGTTAAATCACTTGACTTATATTCTTCAAATATCAATAAGATTGCTAATGCAAGACTTGGCCAAGATCAACTAATCAAGGCAAAGTTTAACAAACCTTTAACTATCACTTTACGTCAGTTGATTAGTCAAAGCAATACCATCCAAAAGAAGGTAGAGCAGAAGAGAGTTGATTATGACTTGGCAAGGTTAAACTTAGAAAACTGCTCTAACCCTGCAAAAGAATCTCACTTAAGAGTTGTTATGGAAAACGCTGAAGATGAATTTGCCAACACAGTTGAAGATGCGATGAACGTAATGCAAAACGTTTTAGATAATGCTAAACCTTTGGAAGAATTTTTGGAATTGATAAAAGCTCAGTTAGCGTACCACAAGCTTGCATCAGAATTATTAGGAGGTATTGTTGGTGATTTTGAGGGTCTTATAGAAGAAAGTTCTAAGAGAGCAAGCACAAGTGAATCAAATGACTTCGATATTTAAGCAAAAAGAAACAAAAACTACTAATATAAAAATGCTGTGTATTTTATTCTATAAATTTGTTAAGGAAGCATATGATGAAAGAATTAAATATCATTGTAGTTTTATTGACTCTAACCGTATATCTACTGCACTTTCCTCTTTGCTATAATTTTCCTCTAGCAATCGGGCGTGGATGGATTGCAATGCTCTTATTGTATCTTGTCCATCAATGACTGCAGAAATGTTTATCTCATTAGCACCTTGTGAGATCATTTCAATGTTAATTTTTTCATCAGCTAAAACCTTGAACATGTTACCAGCAATACCTATGAAATTTAACATTTGCTTTCCAACTAAGGAAACGATCGTCATATTTCGTGTAAGATCCACCGTTCCTAATTTCCTTAATTCCTTGATGGCATTTTTGAGTGCATTCTCTTGGTCAGATTGAACCAGGAGTGCCATTGACACATGAACCTCAGATGTTGAAATTAAATCCACGACTAATCTAAAGTCGTCTAATGTAGTGAATATGTGGGCCAAAAAACCATGAGACAATGTCTTCTTATTTGAGTGGACATTGATGACAACTATATCAGGCTTCGCTGTAATTGCAGTCGCAGATCTTTTGTTGTGTGTGGCGATATAAGAGTTAGATAATGTTTCATAGGCGGCAGGAGGATGAGGTGGGGTTGCTTCACCTCTTCTTCCAAGATTATCAGGATAAATAATAGTACCACTTCCTGATGGATTTTCAACGTTTTTTATTCTGATTGGAATTTTCGCCTTAATAACTTGTTCCATGGTGAACGGATGAATAACTTCAGAACCATAATAGGTTAATTCAGCAGCTTCTTCCGGTGTAACACTTGCGAGCAATCTCGCCCTAGGAACCTTTCTTGGATCAGCAGTAAATATACCATCAACCTCTTTCCAAACTTGTAGCTCATCTGCTTGGATACCAACTGCAACTAATGCGGCACATAAGTCTGTATAACCTCTTCCAACACCATTCAACAAACCTCCTGGTACAACACCAAAATATCCAGTCAAAACTGGAATCGTGTCTTCATCCAATTCAACAACTCTTTTTCCAAGTTCATCTGATAAGAACTTGTAAAAGCTATCATCAAAACCTTTTGAACAATCATAGTTGATTGGTATAACATGAGAAAGATCAAGATATGCTGCTTTTAAACCACGATCTCTCATTAATGTGACCATAAACAAACAAGAAAGCTTCTCACCGACAGACATAATAGAGTCTAAAGAGCGAGAGCTCATTTCTCCAAGGACTTGGCATGCCTTCAACAATTCAATAACTCTTTCCATTTCTCTATTTATATGGCCATTCAACTCGTTCAAGAGATCTGAATTCGACACATACTTCTCTGCATTTTTGATATGGTCCTCCTTAATAACATCCAAAAGAGATAGGTAATCCTTATTTCCAGTAGCAAAATCAGCGGCCCTAATCAACCTCGAAGTAGTTCCTTCACTTTTCGTATGAGAAGACCTAGCAGAACAAACCACTGCAACTCGGTTATTCTCTTTAAATACTTTTACAATATTCTCAACAATGTTGTCAGGGAATTTTCCAATGGAAGTACCTCCAAATTTTTGAACTATCCAACCAGGCTTAAGACTAGAAGGTAAATCCACCAAGGAATTATATGATCTTTCAGACAATAGAGGTGATTCAACCATTTTTTTTGAGTCCAGATTCTGGTTCTTTGAAATTTAGTCACGTCTTAAAGCAGGACCTTATGAAATGGATATAGTAGTTACCAAAATATTTAAACTGTTGATTCCCAGGTGTATGAGTCAATGATGAATTGAAAAAAAAATACTCGGAACTTGCTGACGTAATTTACTGTGAAAAAAATATGATGAGATTTTAAACTCACTTGATTGAAACGCAAAGTATTGCAACCGAACTGTAAAATGCCAAAGAGAACTCCTGAAAACACAGAAAATCAGAGTAAGAGACAAGACACTAGATTTCTGAAAGAGGATATAAAGGGTTTTTTTGAGGAAAAGATTTGGAATGATGATTTTCAGAATCAGTTAAAACAGAATGTCATGGAAAGTCAACCATATCGCTGGGGCACAATTAAAAATTTAATTAATGACGAGCTCTTACGAGAGGTGAGAAAAGAGGTTCTAAATGAAATTGCATTCACTAAAAAGGAAACCGATATTTATAAAGTTTATCAGTCTGGAGATTTGGCAAATTTATCTGGGTTGGATTGGAACGATTTATCAAGATTACCATCATTGTACAAGCTTAGAGCTGCAATTTATTCCGAAGAGTTTAGAGATGTTATCTCAAAAATTAATGGCTGTGGAAAACTCAGTGGATCGAAAACTGATATGTCCATTAATACATATCTGAAAGGATGCCATTTATTGACGCATGATGATGTGATTGGTTCAAGAAGGGTAAGTTTTATTCTTTATTTACCACATCCAGACAAACCGTGGAAGCCTCATTATGGTGGGGCCCTTAGATTATTTCCTGCTATGATTCCGAATGTTCCAGAAACTGATTATTCAGTAAAGTTAGTACCTCAATTTAATCAAATTGCTTTTTTCACAGTCCAGCCCGGACTTTCATTTCATGATGTTGAAGAAGTTAGAACAGACAAGAAGAGACTTTCTATTCAAGGATGGTTTCATATTCCCCAGAAGGGTGAAAGCGGCTATATTGAAGGCGAGCAGGAAGAAACGGAGGCAAAATCCACATTACAGCAGTTACAAACAAAGGAATTACAAGAATATGACTTCCCAAAGCCAACTAGAAATGACTTCGCTGAAGAAGAAATCACTAAGTATGAAAATTTTGAAGACCTAAGCATCGAAGACATCAAGTACTTGTCCAACTTTTTAAACCCATCATACTTGGGTAAAGCCTATATTGAAAAAGTACGTGAGGCATTCTTGGAAGAATCTGTTGTCGAGTTGAAAGACATTTTGAATGATGATTATGCAAATGAACTCAAGACTCTTATCAAAACAACAGAATTGGAGGAGGACATACCATCCCTTGCTAAAGACATCAAGCATCCTTGGAAATGTGCAATCCCTCCTCATAAACAAAGATACATGTATATGGATGGGAAAGGTGAGATGGAACTCAACAAGCAAAGCATTGAATATAAGAACATTATAGGTCCTCAAGAGCTTCCTAATTTTGTCTTGACGAGAGGTAGCGAGACAGATAATAAGCTTTCGCAATTAGCTTCATTCTTCAAGTCAATAGCGTTTAGGAAGTGGCTTGTCTGCCTTTCAAGCATGATTTTAACAAGTGACCAGATTTTAGTGAGACGCTTCAGACCCGGTTCTGACTTCATACTTGCGTCAGCGACTGAGAAGAACCTCGCTAGGAGGGGAGAATTGAACTTATTGCTAGAAGCGACTTTGAATTTGACACCAACAGCATCTGATCCTAAGAACTGGGAATCGGGAGAATACGGTGGCTACGAACTTTGTATGGCACTTGAAGGAGACGAGAGTGATGGTTTTGAAGAAGATGAAGATCCCGCCATTTATAGATCTGGAGATGCTAACGATAGCATACTATACACAGGTCAATGCAAGTGGAACAGTCTCACATTGATGCTTAGAGATCCTTCTGTCATGAAGTTTGTTAAATACGTCAGTATTGACGCTAAAGGTTCACGTTGGGATATTAACTGCCAGTGGAACGTGAAGTCAAAGGAGGAACTGGAAAGTTCTGAGAAGGTGACTGCTTCACCTTAAGTTTAGTAACTGCTCTTATTATAAAAACCTGCTGCATATAAAGATAAAAACATGTACATATACACTACTTATGAATGTAAATATTATGTTGTACAGAAGCACAGCTCGAGTGGAAGAAGAAGCAAATGCAGAAGTATGTTCTCTCCGTGTATTATAGGATACTTCTCTTTAGATTTGAGTCCTGCGTTAATCTCTTCATCGTTATGTTTGTTCTTACCATATTTTTGCGTTATCTCTTCAAGTTATTTTGAATCTCTTTTCCTTTCGTGAGATTGAAGATCCTACGGCTTGGCTCTGAGTTAGATACTAAGCAGTGGATACTAATGAGATATCATACTTCATTCCTAATTCCACCTGAATGTCACAGCACCTTTCTCCCCTCATTTGTTCGTTTGGCATGTTCATATGCTAGTCTTCACATTATTCAACAAAGGCGTGGCACCACCAGCTGGTTGCCAGATTTGAATATTTCGCGAACTATCTTTATCGGCATTATGGACTTCTTCACCTAAACCGGGAAAGCTTAAGAAACTTTTGTTGGCATTTAAATGCGACAAAATTTCAACTACATACTTTTGTCAAATTGATCCCGATACCATCACTTTTGAAAGTTCAAGATTAAAATAGAAAGAAATGGTGCAATCAGAACCCAATCCACTTATCATCCTCGCCACAGTGGTAGCGATAATCAGTGGCTTTATTGCCCTTTACTCGTATAAGCAAAGTCAAAAAAATCAACCAATTTTGAAACCAGACCAATTCCAAAAGTTCCCTTTGATCAAGAAGACAAAGGTCTCTCATAATTCGGCCATTTATAGGTTCGGATTACCAAAACCAACTGATCGCTTGGGTTTGCCAATCGGTCAACATATTTCAATTGGTGCAACTATAGATGGTAAAGAGGTTGTGAGATCTTACACACCCATTTCCAATGATGAGCAATTAGGTCACTTTGACTTATTGATCAAGACATATGATAAAGGTAACATATCTAGACATGTCCAATCTAAGGAAGTTGGGGACCATATTGAAATTAGAGGACCAAAGGGATTTTTCACCTACACTCCTAACATGGTTCAAAGCTTCGGCATGATCGCAGGTGGTACTGGTGTTGCACCTATGTATCAAATCATTACTGCCATTTTAAGCAACCCTGAGGACAAGACTAAAATTTATTTAGTTTATGCTAACGTTACACACGATGACATCTTGTTGATCAATGAATTGGAAGAACTTGCTGCCAAGCATCCTGATCAATTCAAGATCCACTACGTTTTGAACACTCCTCCAGAAAACTGGAAGGGAAGTGTAGGTTTTATTACAGAAGAAATTATTGGCGAACACTTACCTAAATCGACTGATGATACAAACTTATTGATTTGTGGGCCACCACCAATGGTGAGCGCAATGAAGAAGGCAGCAGTTGCCGTTGGATACCCTAAGGCAAAGCCAGTCTCTAAGTTGGGTGATCAAGTCTTTGTTTTTTAATCTTTATGACTTCCCTTTCCCTGACGTTTTCTGTATGTATTTTTGATTAGATAGGAACCGTAAATCGAGCTCGGAACTCTGATGCAACACTGCATATAAAAACGAATGATTACACTAAGCTTACCCGTTTATTCCATATAAATACACACCCCCATTATCATCTAATGTTAAAGTGCTAGACAATTTGGTAATAGGCGGCAAGGAACAAAATCATGAAAATAAGTACTTTAAGTAGCTTATCTCTTTTATGTCTAGGGGAAGTCGTGTTGTCTTCATCCATCCCAAAATGGGCGGCAGCAAAACAAAGTTACATATTTGAAACGATAGAGAATTCGGATAAAATGAATATAGAAAGTATGTTCAGAGCTCCATCAGATTATAGAAACTTACCGCCACTTATATCACAGCCAACAAAAGAGCAAAGAACCCTTAAAGAAGGCGAAATTCCAGAATTTGTTATTGATTTTGCTCCTTTAGTTCATTTGTACTCTGAAGAGAGGTATTTACCTTATGATATCGCAGACTATGTTAAGCATTTTCATGTTGAATATTCAAATGGATCAGTGATAGAAGGCACAGAGACGGATATGAGTCTCCTGAAGCTTTCGCAACTTCCGAAGCTTGAGGATTTATACATGGCATCCAATACGGATTTTGATAAGGACCCTGATTGGATTACAGGAGTCAAAAACAAGCCTTCCCTTATTGATGGAGAAATAAAAGGCGCACCAGCAACATTGATAGTTGTTGATAAAGGTAATGGATGGGTGGACGCTTTTTGGTTTTACTTCTACTCTTTCAACTTGGGTCCTTTTGTGATGGGACAAGGTCCTTACGGTAACCATGTGGGCGACTGGGAACACTCCTTAGTGCGATTTTATAACGGAAAACCTATAATTGTGTGGATTTCAGCACATGGTGGGGGAGGTGCATACTACTATAATAACTTAGAGAAATATGAACTTGATTCGAACCATCCTATTATATTTTCGGCGAGAGGAACACATGCTAACTATGTATCAGTGGGGCAACATCCTCACGATTTACCTTATGAAATATTATCCGATTTCACTGATAGAGGTCCTTTATGGAACCCAACAAAGAACTACTTAAGTTATTCTTATGATGGTGAATTTGTTTATCCTGGAACAACAAATGCTAATGCTAAACACGTAGGCAGAGAGTTGGAATATGATAACTGGCTTTCTTTCACAGGCCACTGGGGTGACAAGCAATTGGAAGGAAGTGATCCCAGACAGAGGTACCTGTTTATTGGCGGATATAAATACATAGATGGTCCTCATGGACCTTTACTGAAGAATCTATTGAGATTGAAGCCTTGTGAGAGACACAAGTGGTGGAACTTTTGGTCCGGTTGTAATGTCAGGGAAAATATAAAGTGGGGAGTTGGGATAGAAAGTGAAGGATACAATTGTGGAAACTTGTTTATTAGTGTGAAGCCGCATTGGTTAAAGAACCTATTACAAAAGATAACATGGGGCGGTGGCTTTTGTTACATTGTAGACATAATTTATGGTTAGAGAATTATTTAGCTCACAGGTAAATGGTATTTAATATTACTATTCAAAATTGTGTAGATTAATATTTTAAGTAAAAATTAAAGAATATTTGAACCATACCTTCTAGTTTTGTATTCCGAGGGAAAATGGCAATTGCAAAATTGATGATAATTTTCTTGATGTAACTCAAAAACAGACAACCATTAGAAAATCATTTCAAAGGACACAATAACAAGTAGTTGAAGGGCATTAATCAAGCACATACTATTATGTCAACCCGCCATCCCACCTTCGATAGGTCGGCAGGTTTGGGGCTTGTCTTAAAGAACATTACGAAGGCATTAAAATCAAATTCGGATAAGACTGTTCCTGTTCTGATTAATCCCACGGTTGTGGGAGGAGGTGAAGACCAGCAAAAACTTTTCCAGAATTTGAGAGAAGGATCACTCTCACAACGGGCACATGCTGCTGAAAAAATGACAGAAGCATTAAGTAAATATTCCATCTCATCTGTACCAGAAGTTTGGTATTCTGCAAGAGATATATGTGATTATAGAGTTCAAATCGATATAAGAAGAATAGGTTTGAGGCTTTTGATAGAATGCATAAAATGCAATGAAGATCTGTCTGGGGATAAGCTATTGTTTTTTCGAGATATTGTGCTGTTCTGTCACTTTTCGGATAAAAAGGTTGATCCAGCATATGACCTTTTTCTTGAGGCATTGAAAGGACTTACAAACGATGGTAGAGAGATACATGATTTTTGTCTATATAATGAAGAAAAAGACTTGCTATTATTCCTATCAACAGCAATAACTACTATAGGTAGAAGTATCAAACCCCAATTCGGAAAACAACCTAGTATTCAATCTATTCAATCTATTGCTATTAAGAATTTAGTGGATACTGTAAGTTACTTAAAACATTGCTTGAAATACAATAGTGGGGTTTTAGATGAGATCTTTGTTTCCTCTTTGATAAACAAAGTTCTTGCCGTTAGTTCAAACAATAGCAATAAAGAAATTACTATGAGTGTATTAGATCTTTTGAGCTCAATCACTTCGTTCGGCAGATTCCCCTCTGATACATTTGCGGATGTTATTAAGTTCTTATGCTCCAGCTACCATGAAGATGATGATTTTATGGAAACTGTGTGGGGAATAATTTCAAATCTTCAGTCGACTGAGTATTATGAATTGATAGTTTTGAACTTATGTGAAGTTATCAAAAATAATGATTTACAAATGTACCAAGATACTCAGAATACTCAGCACGTTGGCCTTAGAGTCAAAACTAAACTCGGAGCAATAGCATTAATGGAAAAAGTTCAAATCTCTTCATTACAAAATTCATCAGAGGGCAAATCTTACTACTATTTGCTATTAAAAGCAATTTTCACATCTACATCTGCAAATATTCCAGTTATAAACACGGCACATTTGAGGTCTATCGATAGGATTCTTTTAGTTTCAAGCTACAAAGACAATTTCGGGGTAGAACTTAAGGAATCCTTTGACAAACTCCTACCATTTCAAGTGTGGTATTCTGATAGTTTTTCAATGTACGATATTTTGTCAAATATAAAACTAAACTCGGAACATGATGAGAACTATATGAAATCAATTTGTCTTTCTTTACAAAGCTTATACGAGAATAACAACCTACCATCTCCGAAAGATAAGTTAATAAATTTCTTAATACTGCATCACTCTCTCTTAAGCAGGGATGGATCAATTTTTGTCTTGAAATATTATGCCGAGGAGAAGATGTGTACTCTTCTCAGTCCTCTTTGGAAAGAAAATTGCTTCAAACTTTTAAATCGTTTTTTTTATCAATGTGAAGACAATTTAATAAAAGAAGAATGCTTGAAAGTTATCAAGACTTCTTACGACATTTCAAGCACAATTAATGATAAAAGGAGCTTAGATTATGATGTCATATTTGACATTCTTATGAAATCTAATACAGAGAAAAATGAAAAAGTTATGGATTACTTGATGAGTAAAATAATTTTAGATATATCATTGAGTTCACCACTAGAGGTCCTTGACGAAATATTCAGATGTATTGTATCACATATGCTGCGAGAAAAGCTGACTCGGGATTTAAGACCAATTGTGTCGTTGGCATCAAATGGCTCTTTTAGTCTGTCAATTAAAAATAAAGATTCAACTTCAGACATGTACATCAATAAGGCTTCTGAAGTACTTTGTACAATTTTCTTAATTTCATCAACAAAAGACAATATCCGGGCAAGTAAAGCGTATGAGATGTTAATCCAAGTTTGCAACATCGCATTGATAAATGAAGACTTTAACCCCTTGTTGAAGATTTCCAAATGCTTAGTGAGACTCCGGTGCACTGACGAAGGTTTCGTCTATATCACTAAATCTCAGGATATGACTGGGTTGGCCACAGCATTCAAAAGAAATACGTTAGAGCCTGATTTTAAAGATTCGGAATCATATTTATGGCTATATCCCGAAAATTTGAACTATTTGCCAGAAAAATATTTGTATAAGCATCTCAAAACCTTGCTTGTTTATGACGAATATTCCTCCAGCAACTCAAATACAATTGACTTTTCCCTCTGGCTTGAAGTGGTTCTTGAGATATTGGAGAAATTCTTTAACTGGGAGATTTATTCTTTTATTTGGGCTCACTTTTGTGAGCAGTTATCAAATATGAAGTTATTTGTGAAAAGTGAATCTCATATAGTCAAGTTAAGGAAATTAGTTTGCGACGTTTTGACGTTGCATCTCCCTCCCGCGCTTGCTCTACCAAATAATATTAACAAAGCTGACCTACAAGTTGCATCAGCAAGAACTTTATCTGCATTAATCGCATATCATGATCTATTCTCCAAACATGATCAGGACCAGCTTATCAACTCATTAATATTTGGCTTGGGCTCTTGGGAGAAAACTGCTATCCCGTGTATTAGTATTTTAACTATATGTTGTTGCGAGATACCATTATCGATCAAAAAGTATTTGTCAGTAATCTTAACGAAGCTACAAACGACAATAACTAGTATCTTTGCAGCTCCACTAACCTTGGAATTTTTATCTTCATTGATATATTTACCGACCTTAACATCAAACTTCACACAAGATGAGTTCAAACGGGTGTTTGGCATTGCATTTAAATATATACAATATTCAAATGACATGAAACGCAGAGCAGCTCAAAATGGATCTGAAGATAACGCCCTCCAGGAACATGGTGTTGATGCTAAGGTAGAGAGTAGTGTTTCCACGAAAGGCATAGAAATAACTTCCAATTTATCACATTATTTGCTCACCTTATCCTATGGAATTATCTCAAGTTGGTTCTTAGCAATCAACATGATTGAACGTAAACAGCTTTCATCATTTTTGGTCAAGAACTTGATTCTAGCCAGTAGTAACGATAACCCAGAGGATTTAGACGAGCAGACAATCGCTTTTATTGATTTAATCACAAGGTTCACATACAGCGATATGCCTTTGGTAATTAGTAACCCTTCAAATGATTCACACACCAATGATAAATTTCATTCTGTTTCGTTTGTTTTAGGAAGCTCTATCCTTAGTATTGAAACAAATATAGTGAATGGTGATTTTCAGATTCGAGTTAGACGACCAACTGGATTAACAGAACTAGTCGGTACCGTGAAGGGGGCATCCGACTCAGGTAAAGGTATTTTGAATTCCAATTACATTCTTCTCCAGCTCGTCAATAACGTGGATCCTAACAATTGTATCAAACCTCTACCATTATTGGAGGATGCCATTACCTTAAGAGCTTTATCAATTATTGATAGGATACCTACAGTGGAATTCCATAAAATTGGTATTATGTACATAGGTCGAGGACAATCAACTGAGCTGGAGATTCTTGGGAATCGAGTAGGATCAAGAGCATATCATTCCTTCTTGGACGGTATTGGCCAGCTTATACGACTCAAGGGAAGTCGTGAATACTACGTTGGCGGTTTAGATACTGAAAATGGTTTGGATGGAGAATATAGTCTTCTTTGGACAAATAAGATTATGCATGTTATTTTTCATGTTACAACAATGATGAAGCAACATGACACAGACAAGAACTACGATTTAAAGAAACGGCATATTGGCAACAATTATGTCAATGTTTATTTTGATGAATCAGGGCTTCCTTTCAATTTTAATGTTATCAAATCACAGTTTAATTTTCTTAATATTGTTATATCCCCTGCGTCAATATCGTCTACGGGTAAAGCGAAGACTTTGGATCTGGCATCCTCTAAAAGATACTTCAAAGTTAAGCTGTACCGTCGGGCTGGTGTCCCAGCAGTATTTTCAACCGTTCACTTCAAAATGATATCTGAAGAGAAGCTTCCTTCATTTATCAGAAGTATGGCAATCTTAGCTGATCAGTTTGCAAATGCATGGCATAAATCTGTCACTGGTCCTTATCTTAACAATTGGTGTCACAGGGCTAAACAGATTAACGTTTTAAAAGAGAAAACAATAGGTAGTCATCGTGCACTACAAGAAGAGAATTTGAAGGCACCATCTGCTTCATCTGCAACTGTATTTTCTTTCTTGCTGCAATTGAACGCTGACACTGGTGCGGGTCCCGATGTCGGTATTATCAATAATAACGGTAACGAACGGTATGAATACATATCTTCTTCAGACAGTGATGTTTACTCACGTCTTGAGTTCAATTCATATACATAGTGAGTAATAACACCTATAGTTAAAATAACCATTTTTTCCCGCTGCAACATAAACTTAGTTTTACCCCTGGCATGTCGTAATTCCTTCTGTATCTCATCACTTATTTCCGGCATTTTTTCCGAACCTTTCAGTCCAACGCCTCACTTTTCATATCATTACCGAATTGGTATCCACATGTGAACAAGACTAAGGTTCAGTATAACAATTTCACGTGGAAACGACGTTTTTCACAATATACCGGCATACATGCATGTGTTACGGTAGTTAGTAGCGAGTTCCTCTATATGACCAACAATGCATTTCAGAGGCACAGAGATTCTAGTGAGATATCAACCGCACCTGAGAGGGCCAGTAGCATCAAGACAAACTGAAAAAGGCTGTAACCACCTTTCTAGTTTTGAGAAGATAGCAAATGGTGATTCGTTTTAAACCTGAAGCCCCGATAAATTAACAAGGGATTCTCTATTGAAGTTTTTGCGAAGAACTCTAATAGGTGGGTCAATTCAGGGTAAAACATCAAAATCGGGATTGTAGCCGCAGACTAAGTTATCTGTATATTAATCAGCACATCGCAATACATACGATTAAATTTATAGGGTCGTTAATCAAGAAGCACTAGTATATATATACGCACTGGGCTGGTAGTCTAAAGCTTGTCACTGAGAATAGGCATATCAGAGCAAATATTTTTCAAGTAATAAAAAGTTTTTCAATAGGTAACTACCGAGGTGTCAAGATGGCCAGTTTCTCAATTGATCTGGAGGTAATTAACAAGAACGGAGAAGGGGCCATTAGGTCTGTCCTTAAGACCTTGGCGTGTGAGAGCGAAGCTGTAACAAACTTATTAAATCAGTATAAAAATGACACTTATTCACAGACTCAGTTGATGACATGTTTAGAGATCATGTTAAGAACAAGAAACAGCGATGGCAAAATCATACTCTGCGGAATCGGAAAGTCCTATAAGATAGCAAGTAAAGTAGTGGCAACTTTAAACTCTCTTTCAATTCAATCTACATTGCTTCATCCGGCTGAAGCCTTGCATGGTGATTTAGGAATGATCAGCAGCAGAGATTGTATTTTGTTGATGACAGCTAGCGGCGGCACTCCTGAACTTCTTCAAGTTTTACCTCATATCTCTCCAGATATTCCAATATTGCTTTTAACCTGCAACAAGCAGTCTAAGCTTGCGTGTCATCCACAAATTAGAGGGCTACTTCTTACTGAACTCCCCACTTATTTGAAAGAAGATAATATACATGGATTACCTGCTCCGACTGTATCCACTACATTGGCATTAGTACTTGCGGATGCCACTATATTGGCTCTTCTGGAACTTATTGAAGAGGATGTGTTACGAAGAAAAAAAATATTCTCTATGAAGCATCCAGGTGGATCTATTGGAGCTGATTTAAGTCATTTAAACGATAATTTGAACGAGTCTGCGAAACGTCTATTAGGATCGGAGACTAGTACTTCCTCATTGTTGAGCTTAAACCAGTTTAGGCTTGTAAAAACAGCTACAAGTGGAGGGTCATTACCTTCCACCTCAGAGACTTCAACTGACGATGACGACGATGATTTTGAGGCTAAACGTTATGCTCGGAACCAAGCTCTTTCGTACAAGATTAAAAATACCCAGCAAACAAGGGTATTGACTCTCAAGGACACTAATTTTAAAATGTTAACACAGGATACTTTATTCAAATGGACTCTTTTATACGACTACATAGTGCACAGCACCAAAAACCTGACATATGCCATTTCTTGTGAAGATGTTAAGGTTATAATACGATGTGCATTTTCCAATCAAGCCACAGACTCTAACCAGGTGTGGGATGAAGTGGTTAAGTGCTTTGAGTCTAATTTCAGTGAGATTTTGCTCTAACTGATAAGCCTTGTTATGTTACGTATTTTTCATTTCATTTCCTACGAAATAGCTTCATAGTATTTCTCTATGTTCAAAGTTGATAATACTGACTGCTTGTTGCATTCGGGTTTGTTAATAACCGTGGTTTTTTAGGTTCTCTAGTAAATTTCTCACTATGATGGTGTGTATGTTTGCAACATTTATATATATGATTAAACGTTTGATGAAAATGATAATTTCAATTTACGAGACTGCCTCGTAAAATTAGGTGGAAAATACTTAAATACATATTTTCCTTCACTTCACAATTTAAAAGTAGATTAAACACAAGATAGATACATAGGCCTATAGACAATTTTAGTATATACAAAAAAAAAAAAGCATCAACTTTAGCAACCACAGTAAAACATCAAAAGAAAAGAATGAGGGTGTATAAGTCAAAATATAATCAAAGAAATAAATTATTCAGTGTAATAGAAAAAAAAAGGATTCTTTATACAAGCAATTAGTTTGATAATAAATATTTGACGCTTTCATTGCCATCAGCTATTGGCATTAATCAACTATTTTCCGCTTCGATCAAGGCGGTTTCAGCAACAATAATCATCTTCTCTACTGATGCTAAATGTTTACCATAGGTATTCTTGGAAGAAATTTGTTTAAGGTACTGTCTTAACTTGACAACCAATATTTTCTTTTCTTCACTTTTAGCATCAAATCCTTCCACAAGCTTTTGTATTACGTAGTTAGCATATTGGTCCTTCATCATCAACGCTAAAGGAGAATCATCGCTCACTGTTTCAACATTATAATCTTCATTCCCTACCATCACTTCGTGGAGAATTCTCTTTCTCTGTTCCAAAGATCCAAACTTAATACATTTCTCAATGACATTTGAAGCAAACTTGTGCTTAGAAAAATTAACGACAGAACCCAAGACAACCTTTAAAATCTCCTCTCTGTCTCTCAAGTCCCCTCTCTCTAAGATGTGTTGCATAACATAGTTACCATACTGATCTTGAATCAAGTAGAATATGAATCTGTTTAATTCACTCAAAATCTTTTGTTGATCTTCACAACTAGAATATTCAAGTAATCTCTGAATGACTCTACATCCGTAAGGGTGCGTTGACAAGTGGTAAATATGGCTACCTAGACTCTCTAAGACAAATCGAATTCTATCAAACGGGATACGTTCAATGGATTTTTGAATTACGTGATTTCCGTTCTGATCTTTGGCACAAATTAAAACAAAATCCTTAAGTTCCTCAATTATCTTGATTTGACTATCAACATCTATGGCCTCTAAAGCTCTCTGGACAACTCTACATCCATACATTTGTAACGATAGCTCATAAATATGGCCAAGCATATACTCCAACAAAATTTGCTTCTGAGTGATAGATCCATATTCAAAGTACTTTTGAATCACATAGTTACCAAAAACATCAGTCATTAGATCATATGAGATATCTCTAATTTCATTAAAAATTACTTCTTTCTCTTCTTCACTAGCTTGTGGTAGCTTTTGCTGGATAAATCTCAGGCCATGTTGATCTTTAGTGAATTCGACAGCATGTCCATAAATATCTTTTAAGAAGTATTCCTTCCCTTTAAAGTTAGAACGAACCTCTTCTAATAATGGTGATCTGTAGATATGATTAGAGCTTTTGTTATTTGGATTCCTAGAGCTTTTACGTTTACCTCCTGAAGAAACTGGTTGGTGATTATTTTGATGAACACCGTTCGATCCTTTTCCATCAAATGGAGGAGATACACCCGAAGCAGTAGCTTCCACTGGCGAAGTACCCGCGGAATTGATACCTACTGGAGGTGGAGACTGTTGGTAGACACTGTAAGGATTGAAAGCAGGAAACATGAAATTCGATGTTGATGGAATTTGCCTGTTAGCTAACCCAATTGCGGGATTATTGACATTGATCTTTTGCATACTTGAAGATTCTTGAAAGCCTGCATCAACTGATTCGCTGTTCTCTTCCTTTGATTCAACCTCTCCATTATACTGAAAATGATTTCCATTTGTATCATTAGGAGATTGAGGTGGAACAAATCCCGCGGGGTTAAAAGGTGATTGACCTTTACGATTCCCGTACGTACTAAAGGCTTGAGGAGGTGGGGGTGGTGGCATAGGTACACCTTGAAAAACACCATTATCCATGAAGTAGTTGTAAGAATTTGTAGGTGTGAAAGAAGGTGTTGAGCCTGGATTCCAAAAGTTATGTGAGGGACCTTGTGATGGAACCTTTGGAGGTTTCTCGACTTTACTTGTAGGTGGTTTAGTTTCTGACTTCATTGTCAAAGAAGCGCCAGATTGAATAGGTGACGTATTGTTATAATGATCGATTTTCTCACTTATGGATTGATGTCTGGACGTTCTAGGAGCGGCAATATTCAAGTTCTCGTTTAAAGAGCCATGAGGAGAGCTTAATATAGCTACATCAGTCAACGACTTAATCCCACTCTCGTTATTGTTAAAACTAGTTCTTCTTGATGAAGAACCATCTAAAGATAAATTATTGAGACCGGTTGAGAATTCAATATCCCTTGTTGCATCAGTGACGGATGAGAACTTCTGGAGAAAAGAATCCAGGGGTGGATGTCTACTAGCTATCCCACCACTAATGGAAGCTGTACCAAAATTGAGTCTTTGTGTTCCCGCCGTAACATTTCCTTGACCGGTACCTTGATATGCCGGTGAAGTAATGGCGGATAATGATCCCCTCTTTATACCAAAGAGCCTACTTTCAACATCGCCCTCGTCATTGGAGGAGAGTCTTCTTCCGTTGGAAGGAATCTCGTTCACGCTGCCATGTGCTGAAAACATTTTTGCGACGTCAGGATCTACTTGATCAAGTACTGTTCTATACTGAGGAGCAGTGGTGTTCGTTTGGGATGAGTTACTAGACCATATAGTCTCAGATGGCATTTCAGTATATGAAAGCTTCTAATTCAAGTATCAGTTGAGACACTATTACTTCTTTTAAGTTCCCGAATCTATCAAATATTTAATAGTCAAAACTGAAGTGGCTAACTTATATCAACAGGGGTAGCCTGATCGAAAAAAAAATTGGCTAAGACGATGTAAGAACGATATTCAATAAACCCTCGTTGACTGCTGGCTGTAGTAACAGGATTCTCCCTAAATGCTCTCAGTTTAAACCAAGCTTAGATAGTATAAACTTGTTTTAGCTGATAGTACAACGCCGAAGCTATTTAAGGTGGTGGGTTCAGAATCTTTATTTGAGCCCTTGTTACACAAAAGGTAGTATTAAAGTGTACTTTTTTTGTCGCTTAATATTAGCGTGAACAATAATGTCATGAAGACCTAAATCTGTCAAATGACCAAGTTATCAAAAAATGCTTCTGACAGACTTATAAATCTTCTATATACCGCAACATCAAGAGATGTAGCTACAAAAATACCTATTGTCAAGAAACACTTGTATGAACTGAACCAATTTGAGAATCAAGGGCCCCGATCAATCCTAGAGGATTTACAAGAGAACCAATGGAGACAACGGCCACTTACCCAGGCTCTTGTTGATATTGAGAAGCTCTTAAATACACATAAGAAATCCAATGTCTTGAAATTCAAGTGCCAAAATTCTTTTATTAGTAATGATGATTTCTATAACTTGTATCCTATAACAAGAGAAAGGAAGTATTTGCTTCCGCTGGACCTTCGTAAAGGGGTTAAATTTGAAGTAGTCAAGTCAAGGAATCCTTTCAACCTTTTGCATACTGGACTGTACTATTTGATTTTTCCTAGCTATCTTCACGCTTGTACATATTTGCTAGAGACACTTAGTAAGTCCATAAATGGCTTTCGCATAAATTTTGAATTTGTTGAACCTAATGCTAATGAACTCAAATACATGACTTCACCTTTTTTAGATAGTTCCATTAATGATTCGATGCATTATTCATCGAATCCATTTACTTCGGTGGATCCTGGACGAACAGCAGTCCAAGAAATTTTCAAATATTCCAAATTAAAGGAGTCTATTGTGAGGTCAATCTTATATTTAGAAAAGAATAGGATTCTGGAAAAGTTCCATGCTATGGATGAGGACCCAACGTACTCTAAATTAGTGAATTTAATTGATATGAAAACTAGAGAAAGCTGTGTATTGGTTCGGAATTTACCTTTTGGCCTTTCGAAGTTTGCATTGCCTAAATTGCTTTGGAACTATGACTTAGCTAATCTTTCGGATGAATCTAATTGTTTCACAACTATTATTTGTGATCCCGTTAGACAGGCTCACTTGAACTTAGTAAGATTTGCGGATAATGCGAATGCTAAGAGGTTTGTCAGAAATTATCATGGTAAAAAATGGGAAAGCGTCCAGACAAGGAAAGAAAAGATGTTATATGAACCATTACTATGCGAAGTTGTAAATTGATTATAAACTATATCTTTCTGTACCAATATATAATGTTCATGACGAGAAATTTTTAATGTTACTCCTGTTCAAATGTAAGGCTTTTCCAGCTATAACGAATAAGTTCCCAACGTGAAGTATTTACGGAAGTATCTCCGGGAGAATCCAGTGATTTACCATTCACTGATTCCACGATAACGTACTTTTCCCATAACTTCTTATTTTTCCAAATGATAATAATGCTATCATGACCCGACCATCCTAAAACTCCCGTATCATTAAGAACGGATTCACTCGAGCCTTCAGTATGATACTTGTTTGTATTCACGGAACAAAATGACCAAGTGGATTTAAAATAATTAGGCATTGGCAAGGGAAATGGCAATTTCTGCAATAAATGTTGTCTGTTTGCGGGCACCAGCTCTCTGATCTTCGAAGGGGACCCTGGTACTTCATTCAAGGGAGATATGTTGAAAATATGCAATGTTCCCTTATCTGATAAAACTGCTAACTTGGTATCATCATGTGAAAATCTCATAGATGTTATGACGGCCTTATCTAGACCTCTTCTGAACTCGTATAGTAATGCAGTATTATGTGTAGAGTGTATTCTTATAATAGTACCAATTTCGGACGCCGATGCCACTAGAGTACCAGACCTATTAAGTGCAAGGCATCTGATCTTGGACTTGTGAGACTTAATTATACTTACTAAATTCTTCTCTTGTCCCTGTGGAGAAACATCGACAAGTTGAATTTGACCAACAGATCTACCCGGAAAAGCCAATGTTTGGAACTTTGGACCTTCGTTGGTTGACGGAACTGTTACAGATGTATAGATATCGGTCGAGGATAGTGTTTGGGATGAGTTTACAGATAAATCTGCCAAACCATATTCATTATCTGCCGTTTCATAGACTGCAAACTTCTTTGGTGGAGCTGAGAAGCCATATACAAGAACCTGGTTCTTCAAAACTACCACGATCCTGATTCTTGATAATAAAACATTTAAAATGGGACTTGTAAATTCCAATGTTAAACTAGTCTTTCTTTTCAAGTCATCCCATATCACAAGTTTATTACTTGCGAATTTGGGGTTTTTTCCCCCGCCTACTAGTGCTAGGTAGTTTGTCCTGTGTAACATGGTGATACGGCCAATGCCCGATCCACCTTCATTTTTCCATCCTGATGATGTGCCTACTGATGATGCGAAGTATCTTTTAACCCTTAAGTCCACAGGATTGGCATTATAAACTAGGAAACCACTTTCGTGACCAACAGCAAAACACCCTTGATCCTGGTTGAAATTGATATGCAATATTTCCAAGTCTTTGGAGGACGAATCAGTGCCTAATGGGATATGAGTGTTCATTTATGACATGAGTTGAATGCTGACCTCTAATGAAATAAAAATAGAATAGCCTTGCCACCTTGTAGATCTTGTACTGCAGGCCGTTATCTGAGTACCTATCGTATGATATTGAGTGCTGTAGCTACAGATCAAAGCTTATTCACTGTTAGACGTGTAGATGTGGATCAATAAACTTCGATACTAAAGATTAGAGGTACTTATTGAGTTAATATACAAACCACTTATCCCTTTTTTTAGATATTTCTATTGTGATCCAGTTCTCGTGAGCGCTTTATATTATTGTTCCTTGTTTACAATTTTAGTATTGTATAGCGAATTCGAGGGATGCCTATTTTAGAATACACAGAAGACGATGTGAAGTTATATACAAATTATACATATTAGACGACATACTCATTCTATATCCATAATCTCTTCATCTTCGTCACTAGAATTCTCCCCATTCCTCAAATCTTGAGCAATTGTATCGATATCTTCGCTATCTTTCATAGATTGAGATATCTCCTGATTTGTGCTATCAAATATTTTACCTTTGTTGGTTAATTGTGTAGGAGCTACTTTAGATACAGAAAGATCTTTGTACAGATCTTTGTACAGATCTTTTTGTTTATCATTTCTGAATTTTAAAGTTGGAAGGTTCAATTCAACCATTTTATCTGCCGTATCTTTTAAAAAGAACGAGCTGTTATTCTTATTTGATTCTAACGCTCTTTTTAGCAAATCTGAAGCAACGGGATCAGACGGTAAAATCGCTAACGCATCATGTAAGGTATCTATAGCTTTAAAATAGTTTCCTAGCTTCAAATGTATTAGACCTATTGCAGCCATAACGTTTGAGTCATTCTTGTTGCTAACACGTAAAACTTGATCAAAGCACTCGAGTGCTTTATAAGGTTGGTTACTTCGTCTATAAACATGTCCCAAATTGGCATGTATAGATATCCAAGTTTTGGAATCAGAATTCAAATGCTTCGCTGCTACTAGCGCTTCCTGGAAAAAAAGCTCAGCTTTCGGAAAATCATTTTTATGGAAGCTAATAACACCTATCTCATTCAACAACAACGGGTCAGTTTTACAGATCTGATACGAAGCCAGTAAGTATTCTTCTGATAATTTGAGATTATTCATTTGTAGGTGTTGCATTCCCAAGAAGAGATTAGGTAAGTGCGTTCCAGGAAATAACCGAGCCGCAAAAGCATAAGCACTAATTGCCTGTTCATGTTCTCCCTCGGCAGCGAAAGTATGAGCGAAGCCTATCCAAGCCTGTCCAAAGTTTGGGTTCAATAATGTAGCCTTGCTGAAGTATTTCCTAGCCTCTGTTATTTTATTGGTAGATAGATAGTATATACCAATGGCCAACCAGGTAATAGGATTAGTTGGATGATTGTCTGCAAGTTGATGTGCAATTAAAAAGAGTTTATTTCTACCTCCGAGTTCATGGAGGCAGCTTAAGTAGTTTCGAATTACATTGAAGTTATATGGATCTTTTGCCAAAATCTTTTCACACACAGCCAAACATTCATCGAAGTTACACTGAACATATAGATTATCAGCTTTACTTAATAAAATATCACTGTTTTCCCCTAATTCAAATTCCTCTCTCAATATTGTCTCCACTTCTTCAAATCTTGTAGTGTTCAAGTACTTGCTAACTCTGGATGTGTACAAAACCCTGACTAGCTCATCGTTATCGTCAGTGTCTCTATAGTTCAAAGACGTGATAAGATCCCATTCTTCACTTGGTGTCATTAAATTATTACTTATAAGTTCATTGAAAGCTTCATAGCACTTCACATCCACTATCACTGCTTCTTTATATGAATCTTTGGCTTTCTCAAAATTGTTTTGATTTGCGTATATCAAACCTCTTAAATAACACATGGATGCCTCTAGCTTTATTCCTCCATCACTATTTCTGACTTGGTAGTTGACATCCTTCTTGAAAGGGTTTGATTCTCCAATTAGATCCAATGCTTCATCCCACTCTTCCAACTTCACCAAGCAATATGCTGCTAGATAACGGCAACTGACTGACTTCTCAAACTCAGGCTTACTAGACAATAAGTGCTTTGCTCTAAGGTAGTTGCCGCTGTTGACGTATACCTGACCCAACCAAAACGCATCATTAGGATCATCTGTTAGTGCGAGTACCTTGTCGCCAATGAACTCTGCTGTTTTGTAGTGATGTTGCATCAACGCATCATGTCTCCACAACCGTAATTTCTCAGCTTGGGTTAAGGGCTCAACTTCATCAGTCCCATACTTTTGGTGGTGTGTATCATTTTGCTGATTCTGCAAATTTGACCTTTCTAAATGAAAGAACAGTGAATGGTTGGATCCTGGACTATCAAATAAATTATTCACTGGGTTTGGTGGTGTACTTAAGAGCTCCTGTCTAAAGTTAGTGATTTGTGGTGATATGTATAATGTTGAGTTATGTTGGGAAGGCGTTTTCTGGTTCTGGACCATTTTGTAATTCAGATCCCACAACAGCAATTGATAGACAGTAAGATAAAACCAGGTGACAAGGTAATATCCTCTTCGATTTTATTTGCTGAAAACTATTAGCGTGTTGCCGACGGAGTAGATCAAACTGTAAACATATTTATCTAGGATTGTCGTAAAAAATGCGACATTTGAGGAATTTCCAAGCTCATCGCTATTCAAGTACTTTAAAGTTTCGTTAACGCTTGCAAACAGAAAAAGAACCACATTTTAAATGAGTAAGAACAAAGAAAATAAAATGGCTGCATCAGACTCTGATGTTAAGACATCAGATGTGATCTCAGAAGATAATAGTATTGAATTCGTGAAAAATAAGATTCAATTTCGTATACTAGTAGGATCATATGAACACAATCTTCTTTGCTTGTCCCTTCACATGGATCCAAATTTCGAAAAGCAACCATTCTTCCATCCAATTTTCCATTTCGAAGCACATTCATTGTCAATTAGATCAATCGACCTTGCAAAAAGATATTTAGTCACCGGCTCAAACGACGAACACATTAGAATTTATGATTTGCAAAAGAGAAAAGAGTTGGGTACATTACTTAGTCATCAGGGGTCTATAACTACTTTGCATTTCTCAAAGGAGGGTTCAGAAGAAAATAGTGCTGACAAATCTGGCAAGTGGTTGTTATCAGGCGCTGATGATGGCAAGATTACAATCTGGAGAACAAAGGATTGGGAACCTTTTGGTACTTTAAAAGGACACGAGGGGCGGATTAACGACTTAGCAGTGCACCCATCTGGAAGAGTTGGTATATCAGTTGGGCAAGACTATACAATTAGGTTATGGAATTTAATGACAGCTAAAAAAGCAGCCGTTCTCAAAGTTAAAGGAAGAGATCATTTAGGTAAAGCTTTGGAGTTTGTCAAATGGACATTAGATGGAAAACACTTCCTTGTTGGTCTCAGAGATCAAATATGGATTTATAAGACTACGGATGCTAAAATTGTTAAAAAGATTAAGGTTAAGTCGACTTTAATGTGTATGTCGATATTACTGGTGGAAAACACCGAGTGGCTAGTCACAGGTCATGGAGATGGCCAGATTCATTTATCGGATATGTCAGCAATTCTCCCATCTGACATAACAAATGAAGTCGAAAGTAAAGATCTTGAACCTTCTTTCTCCTTGAGAGCACATACAAATAGAGTGAAAGGTATTGCATTTTTCCCTTATAAGATGGGCAATGATCCTGCAATTCCCTTCTTAGTTTCTATATCTTCAGATGGTAAAATAGTCGTGTGGAATTTGTCAACCAATGTGAGAGATCAAGTAGCTGTCTATGATAGTGGAGAGAGATTAAACTGTGTCGTCGTATGTCCGGAAGGCGTAGAGAAATCATCAACCATGAAAAGGCGTTATGATGATGTTGCAGAGGCAGGTGATCACAATGAATCTGAATATGAAACTGAC
This sequence comes from Priceomyces medius, assembly GCA_030570455.1. NCBI lineage: Eukaryota > Fungi > Ascomycota > Pichiomycetes > Serinales > Debaryomycetaceae > Priceomyces > Priceomyces medius. Next base: position 439,925 of record JAJLVV010000004.1, on the reverse strand, counting down.
GGCGAAGAAGTTCTGAAAATATTAAAAGCTCAAAAGGGAAAATCCAAGAGGAAAAAGAACAGAGTTAAGGTTGAATTAGAATAAATTAAAAGTCATTTTCCGTGTATCATTTTGAAGTAAATAAAATTACGGTATATAATCTCATAGATATTTCACACACAATTAGTTCAATCTGGCAACATGCTTGTCAAACAAATTCTTAGCTCTGACCCAAACAGGAGATGTCTTTCTGTTTGGCAATTCTAACAAAGATGGTAACAAGTCGTTAGCAAACGCCTTCGAAGCTTCTCTTGGTAACAAAGAAGGTAAATGATCTATTGAGCACACAGATAACTTAGGTCCTGTGGTTGTTTCTACTGGTACTGTTGGGCTATCAAATCCAGTAGCAATAGTATACACTGGAATTGGGTTGTGTGGATTAGTAGTATCAGCAGACACATCAACTATGGATCTAAGCTTTCTATCTGGAACATTCAAAGATTTCAAATCGATAAATGGTGGGATAGGCTTAGACAAGTAAATACAGTTAATAAAGATGTCACTATTAACAATCTCCTTGAATGGACCACCCTTAGCAGTCTCTTGCATATCCCATTTGAGAATGTTGTCTTCTGGGATACCAGCCTTTCTTAAGAAGTCAATTGCGCCAGAACCACATCTACCTAAAGCTCCTATAACCAAACAAGTAGGATATTCATTGTTGTTCTGCTTGAGTCCTTCCTTTAAGTTCTTTTTAACAAATTCGATTAATTCTCCTTCGTTGTCATATGGGGTAAGACCTGGTAGGTTCTCGGAGTCTGCGTGTGTTAACTTAAAGGCCCAATCCAAAAGACCAACAGCAGCACCAGCAAATCCAGCGTAAAATCCGAAAGCGGCAACTCTTCTACCTTGATCATTTTCAAGAAACTCCAAATCGTACAATGTACCCTTTCCGGCTGGGAATCTACCCAAGACATCTTTCCAGCCACCTTGGTCTTTGTAACAGTGAGCAAATTGGATATGTTCGTGAACTAATGGGAAGGTCTCATTTTCTGGTAATTCCTTCAATCCCATTATTATCCTATCCTTAGGTGCCTCCTTCCAAGAGCCTTCTGGTACTATGGTAGCTCCAGCCTTTTCGTAATCCTCTATGTCAAATACTGACTGGGAACTTCTCTCAACATAAATATTGAATCCCTTGTCAAGTAACTTTTTAGTAGCTTCTGGAGACAAAGCAGCTCTGGCTTCCAATGGCTTTGTTTCAGCTCTTAGTTGTATGCTAACAGGTTCACTCATCTTCTATTATAAAATAGTATTATACGTATGTAGATAGTAGCGTACATTAAATATCAGCATTCGCAGTTTATATACTATCAAGATGAGTCAAAGTCTGAAGCTGGTCGAGTACTGACATACAGGAATGATATTGTTCACGGTCATATACGAGTTAGAAAAATAAAACTATATACAGCATACAAAATGTTATAAAGACTCTATGTAATTTAGAATGTGCTTCTTCATTGTTGATTCAACAGAATCTTCTTCCAAGAATGAGTCACTAAATGTTTTAAATACTGTTTTAATTTTCTTAGTTTCCCCTTCGTCTTGAACAATACCATTCTCCACAGATTTATTATAAATCAACATTGCGAATTCTCTGTCACGGTGAAGTAAGAAGCTAAGAATTACAGCCTCAGTTAACAACCCACTAGATGACCTCTTTGTCTCTGAATTAAGTTGCTTGGACACATTATTAATATATTTGTTGTATAAGTTAAGAGCAGAATTCACTTCAAAATAACCCTTTGCCAAAATAAGAGCTTGGATCTGTGATATTGTCACTTCAGGAAGAAGTAACGCGTCTGCTATTTTAATGAACTGTTCATTACTCTGATTTATGGCTTGGTAACAGTACGCGCGTACTAATGTCTGTTGTATAATTTCAAACCCATACTTTTCTTTCAGCTGATACATATGAAACTTTTCTAGTGCCTTATCGATATTGTTGAATCTCGTTCCATAAATAGATATCAATTTTATACGAACCAACAAACTTTCAGGCGAGTCATCGATATCAAGTCCCTTTTCATCTAAGTAGGAGATAATATTACTGTAAAGATCTTTACAGAATGGAGTAAAATGTGGTTGAAGATTGAAATTGGAACTAACATTCGAGAGTTCTTGTAAAAAATTCAGCTGTTTAGTGTTAAAAGATTTTATACTTTCTTCAGAAAGTTCGTCTATAGCATTGAGACCTTTGATGAGGCTTTCTTTTGATAATGACTTTGGACTTTTCTGAAAAATTTCTCGAAACAAAATCATATACGTAAACTTATCGAATTTATTATCCTCTTTGTTTAAACATTCTAGTGTTATGTAATTCGGAATGCCAAAAAGTGAAATGGCCAGCTGAATATTTGACTTGTCAACAAATTCTAAAATCTGCATCCATAAGTTCGAATCGAGGGAGCCACTTGGAACCTTTTTCAACAAATATACAATTTTAGATATATTGGTAATATTCGACGCCTCTTCTCCATTCTCACTCAGAGATTCAACTAAAAGATTCTGTATAGTTTTGGAAATTAAACTTATATCATCCAGATCCTCTGCATTATGTTCAAAAAGATCCCATGTCTGGTAAACTCTTCCAGGATTTAAACTGATGAGCTTTAATAGCGCATCTCTAGGTAATTTCAAATCCCTGATCTTGAAATAAATTGAAAAGTTGTCTATGTTGTTGAATATTTCACTTAAAAGAGCATCCCTCTGATCGTTTTTACTTTCGTGTATATGTCTTATTAGACTACTCATTTGTGAATCGTCTCTGGTAGTTGACGATATTTTGAATTTTTCTCTTAGTTCAGGGATTTCGATTATATTAGGGTCTTTCTTCAAGAGAGTTGAGATGAATCTCGCGTGCTTAGAGAAGCCATATCTCTTGACACATGTTAATCTATTAGTTAACATCTTCGAAACATATATTCGTAATGAATTTCATTTCTTGCTGTAAAAAAATATGTATACAATATTATTCGGTGCGACTCTTAATATAGCTTAAGTACATACATATACATATATCTAAATGTCAACAAAATCATGTTAGTTCGATTAAAATGTAAACTTGTCTAACTAAACCTATATTTTGTTGGATTCAAGCTAATCGTGCTTAAGATGTTCTTCCATTTTTGCAAGTAGGCCGATACCTTCAAAGTAATTTTCCCATCTATCTTCAACTTCAAAGGAATCCAAGTCATTGTGGCTGAAAAGATTATTAATGTACTCTTCATAAGGTATCCATTTTCCTTCCGATTCACATTTATAACTCCAACTAGCTTTATAAGCACCACCTAAAGCACAAGCATTAGGAATTTCTACCTTATAGTTACCATTTTGTGCTCCGAATACGGAACCCATCTTCTTGATAAGAGATAAGTTGTGTGAGGCACCTCCAACGTAGAAACATTTATTAGGACGGGCAACCAAGGAGTCAAAGCTATGCTTTTTACCATCAGTATAGAGATCACCAAATTTTTGATGTAACTTGCTATACGAATCTTTCAAGTGTTTGATTTCCGAAGTTTCCAGATCTGAACCGTTACTTCTGCTTAACATTGGGCCAGCTCTTAATCTGCAACTCAAAGATTGAGACTCTACGATAGAAGAAACATCATTTTCAACATCCCATGAATCAACATCAGTAATTTTTCCGTCATCAGTCAACTTTGACCTTTTTACTTGAGCTGAAGCATTAGGAATAATTTCACCTAGAGGGAAATAGATTCCAAGTGACCCGTTGAACTCTGCCGATGCATCTAAAACTTCGTTGAATTTATCCCAAGACTTCTCATCTATGTTATATTTTTTGTTCAATTCATTTCTAACGTTTTCCCTAGCTAAACCACCGTTACAATAACACAACATTCCCATATAATGGCCGGGCATTGTTGGATGGTCGAAGAGGTGATATTGTGATGATGGCAGGTAGTTCTTGGTAACAATTAAAAATGTTGTGGAAGTTCCCAAAGAGATTAAACAGTCATTTGGCAGAAGTGGTAATGAAATAATAGTAGCTAAATTATCTCCAGTGAAGGGATAAATTTGAGTATCCTTGCTAAAGCCGTACTTCTTAACGAAATAAGGAGAAATGGATCCCAGGCTTTGGTAAGAAATTGGCTTGATTTCGCCTAATTTTCTTCTCAATTCCTTTACTGCTTTATTGGAATCTTCTTCAGACACATTATCCAAAGTTGGATGAGCACCTGCAGCCACTGCTAACAACTCGTCGCTATAGTCACCTTTTGGGATGTCATACAAATTCATTCCACATGCCTCCGCTTGTTCTATATTAGTAACTTCTCCTAAAAGAACACTTGCAACAAAACTGGAAACCAAAGAAATTCTATCAGTATTCTTGTAACTTTCGGGATCCTTTCTAGTGGCTATTTTTCTAATTTGCAAACCAGTGAATCTATAATGAGCTTTAGAGCCAGTGATTTCCGCTAAGTTATCCGCTCCGCCGACAACAGCTTCAAAATCTTTGATTTCCTTGCCTGTAGAATGGTCTTGCCAGTTGGGGGACGTAGGAAGCGTGAATGCTTCTTTGAGCTGAGATGAAAGATCTTTTTCACTATTCAAGTCATTCAAAAGCTCAGCGGCCTTTTTAGACCAGTAGACAGAACCATGTTGTTGGCCGGAGCCACTGATTCCTTTCACCTTGTTGAATTCAAAACCATCATCCTTCATTTTGTCAAAGACATAATTGAGAGAATCAAGCCACATTGCTACCGGACTTAGAATCTCATCCCCGTTAGCAGCAACACCCTTTCTGATACCATATTTTTCTCTGTAAACGATATCAAACTCAACATTGTAAGTTTTAATGTGGTTTAAATTTTCATCTGTAACAATAAACTTCAATTGTTGAGTGGATAAATCACAACCTAAGTAATATTCAGTCATACTTTATTGAAAGCCACTTTGATGGATTCTTGGTATAAGCAGGCCAAGGTGGTAAAGTAATTAATAAGATAATAGCAAACTGTACTATAAATGAGTAGACAACGAGTCTGATATCACTAGTAAAGTATCCTATGAGGGCAGAACTTACTGTGTTGAAATAAAGATAATACTTTAAGTAATTGCTAACCAAAGCTTGCCCCTTAAAATCTATTGGAAATTCTAAAGATGTGAACTCCATCTGGTGTAATTTTATCAACGTTCTTATACGCCCAGTGTATTGTTGATACACACGTAAGAACGAATGGTCGGCGGGGTTAGGAATTTTGTTATACAGTCCAAAATATATAATTTCGGGAAAAATCTATGATTTAGTCCGAGTGTTGAGTCAAAATATTTTGTAGCAACAAGCTCAGACAATATTACTGTAAGAAAATAAGCCACTAGTTCCTTACAGGGCGACTATTCACAAAAATAGTAGAGCAACTACAGGGAGCAACCGAACACATAAATGTAGCGATCTCGTCCGAAACTTATCTTAAAAAAAATAATAATAAATAGCGTTAATTCATTAACATATAATTTAATGTTAGTTCTAGGCAACCTAATCACATGTTTTGCTGTTGTTGTTCATAATAATTTAAGTCGTTTCTTATTAACTTTTCTTCGATAAAATCTGTTACCATATTATATTTGTCTTCTTGTATTACAGACATATGCTTCTTGTTATTGAAGTCTTGTTTGTCTAACTCTTGTTTATCAAAGGAAAATGCATAGTCCTCATTTGAGTAAGAAGGTAGGTCATAAAATTTAAAGCTTTTCTTTTCAACGTTGGAATTGGAATTGGAATTGTAGGTAGATACAGTGGTTGATCTGGTGAGAGAGGACATTAAGGAGTTCTCCGTATCTGAATACGGAGATGTTGTTCTTGACAATGCCGGACTGTCAATTAGTTCATCATCCTCATCTATGTCTACATCTAACATACGATCATAATTTATGTAGTCGAAGAAGTCATCTGCTTCTGGAGATTGTATATCATCGTTGTTAGGGGTGTTGTGTGAGAGATCGTTCATATCTGTGATTAAGCTGTTCATCGGATCATTGAGCTCGTTGAAAGCCCTCTTACGAGCACCACTAGTACCGTCGTAATCAACGTACACCAGTGAGGCTGGCTTGTTCAACACCAAATTCTTCAAATGCTTATAGTCATGAATCAAGGACAATAAATGGGTTTTTAGTTGGTTATTTTCTTTCTCTATGATTTCGATATTTTTGTCTATGGTCATTATTTCCATACGACATGCACCTTCAGCGCAATTGTTCTTTTTGGGGAGACCTATAGTTCCTGTAGCCCCAGTACCACTATTGGGGCTAGTCACCCCTAACTCGGCCTGACTTCCTTGTGTCGATACTTTGCTTTTATTAAATGTTTTCTTCTTTTTATCCTTCAGGACATCAGCTTGTTTCCTTCCCGGTTTTGGCCGTGGAGGTAGAACCCATTCTTTGGATGGTTTTACTATCATAGGGCCACTATCTACTACTGTTAGCGTACACTTCATCTACTATTGTCTTTATTTTGTTCAGTTAACTTACCACTCATAGTTCATTCTTGCTATGCAAACTTTTTCGATTGAGAATTGGAAATGGAAATTTCAATATCCATATAAATAAATATGTACGATGAGAACGGATAGTGTCGGGTTCATCATTGCTGACAGTAATCGAAATTTTGTACTCACTAATTGGATACGGTTCCCAAAACCCGCGACCTTTTCGATTGTTTTATCATTTCCATATGCCGGATTTGGAATCGACCGGTTTTCCTCGGGAAGTGTTGCGGACGAAAATCACCCAGAACTGTTCCCTTATTTACGACGAAGTGGTACTTTTAAGAGAAAATGCGCAGAAATATTGGTACCAGACGCAACAGGGTGAATGGATGGATCTGCAGCTCTCAATCCCCGGAAACTCAAATCAGATCCCGACTTCACTGATCTGGGTATATAGTGCCTTTTCAAGCCACCTACAAAAAGCTAAGACCGATGTGTAGCTTATCAGTCGAAAAACATTTCATTATAACAGCCGTAGTTGTACTTAAATACGTCGAAGGGTGATCTCTACTGAGAGTACAATAATACTATTATATATGCTTACCACAATCATTCCTCGGATTTTTAAGATTTTCGTTAAACGCGGATTTACGGGAAGGACGGACAAATTCGTGTATGATTAAAAATTTTGCATTGAGCGATCTCAAATGGCTTTTAACTCAAAATCGGGAAGAATCCTTTGTATCAGTAATTCACGCGCATACTCGCGTCAACATGTAGGCTACAGTGATGATTCTGAGCAATTCCTTCGCTAGTTGAACCAAGTCGTATTCTAGTGCAAAGTAAATGAAATAAAGAAGCTGAGAGAATGTAGAGATTGCGGTGCAGTACAGTATTTTATGGGAGTATGAGGCCAAAAATAACCTCCTATTTGTAATGAGAAGACTTCAAAATAATATTTTGCAGCACTATTTAATTTTATTGGAAACTTAACTGGCATTAAACCAGTGACTAAATAAAAGCGACCAAGTTTACTGTTGAATTGGCATCGATGTTGATGGTTTCAACCACAGCTCATCTGAGGCGTTGTACTTCCAAAGAGAAGTGATAGTCTTGGGCTTTGTCAAGAATAATATACCGCTCTTACCATAGAAGTTCAAGTCACCAAGGAAAGAACCTCTGGAACCTGTGAATGAGAACATTGGTAACGGAACAGGAATTGGCACATTGACACCAACTTGTCCAACGTCTATGTACTTGGTAAAGTGTTGAGAGGCAGTACCTGAAGTGGTGAACAACGAAACACCATTACCGTATTTGTTTTCATTCACAAACTTTATAGCTTCATCGAGAGTTTCTGTCTCAACCACAGACAACACAGGGGCAAAAATCTCTTCGTCATATGCTCTGATACCTGGTTTTACGTTAGAGATAATGGTTGGACCCAAAAAGTTTCCGTGCTTAAATTGATTTTCAACAGGTTCGTAGTTTCTACCATCAAGCAACACATTAGCACCAGAATTTTCAGAATCAGTAATTATCTCCTTAGCTTTCTGCAAGCTACTTGGGTTAATCAATGGGCCGAGATCACTGCTGGGGTCGAAACCGCTACCAACTTTGAGCTTAGCAGCATCTTTGACAATATCTTGTATCCAATCTCTGCTATTCCCAACAGTAACAAGGACTGAAATAGCCATACATCTTTGACCTGCGGCACCAAAGGCAGCACCATTAACGGCATTGATAAACTGCTCCTTATTAGCATCAGGCAAAACTATCATGTGGTTCTTAGCTCCCAAATTTGCTTGAACCCTTTTTCCGAGGGCATTGCCTTTTTCGTAAATATATTTACCAGCTTTGTCACCACCAACAAATGTAAGTGCCTTTATTCTTGGATCTTCGATGATCTTATTAACTGTATCGTGCTTTCCGTGAACTATGTTAACAACACCGGGAGGAACGCCTGCTTTAGCCACCAATTCAGCAATAATCATGGCAGCGCCGGGAACTCTTTCAGAGGGCTTGATCACAGTTGTGTTACCTGTAACAAGAACCAATGGCAAAGACCATAAGGGGACCATAGCAGGAAAGTTAAAAGGGCATATAGATCCAATAACACCTAAAGGCTCTCTAATCAGTTTGGTTTCCATGTCAGTGGAGACTTCTAATGATTCACCCTTTAAGTCGTTGGTGATGTTGCAAGCGGCCTCGGCAACTTGCAACCCTCTCAACACATCACCCTTTGCGTCTGGAAAGGTCTTACCTTGTTCCAACACAATCACAGATGCAATCCTATCCATGTTTTCTCTGAGCAATTGTGCAAATTTAAAAGCTATACCTTGTCTTTTGATGACAGAGTATTCTTTCCAGATAGGAAATGCTTTATCAGCTGCTGCAACAGCTTCGTCCAACTCACTAGGAGTTGATTGAGGGACCTTCAGAACAACGTAGTTGGTTGCTGGATCATGTATATCGAACCATTCAGTTGACTTTGATTCGAAAAACTGATTGTTAACAAAGCTCGGTGTAATATACGGCTTTTGGTTTGGATCAGTATGTTTTGTGGGGTAAGATGTTAGACTAGAGCTTAAGGCCACTCCAGAGCTATGTCTCAATGACTGGTTGTGAATACCTTTTAAAAAAGGTCTGATGACATTTAACCTGAGAACCATCTTGCTTTGATGAGTTCTTTTTGTTGGAATTCCACCGTTTTCATGTGGTTTTGGTATATTATAGATTTTATATATATTACGCAAGGTAATCTTGATTTCGACACGACATATCCGAGACCCGAAAAGATGGTTGCGAACTTATCGGGTGAGGTCTCCTAAAAATTTACTATAGAACCCACATATTGTTCATGAACTGAAGGGATTCTTTTAGATTAAAACTACTTTAATATATTCATTATAGTACTAAATACTACTATAGTTACCTTATTTTTTTCATGAATAGCTTTTTAGTTGATAATTGATAATTGATATTTTTAGTAGCTAGTTTCTAACTATAAAGAACTATATTTAATTTCATTTTCTACTCAACAAATGAAGATGAAGGAAAAACCTATCATTATGCAACCTCTGTATAGTGCTGATCTCTCCAGTAGTCATAGTATAAATCTAATAAACAGGAAGAGCTCCATGCCTGCGTAGGGCTTGAATCAAAACAGAAGGCACCATCTTTATTGGTCAACTCAGTAAGACCCGCCCAAGGGCTATCTTTGAGCCAGACTTTGTTGCCCTGTAATTTCAGATTGATTTCAGTCTTCACGTTGACCCATGCGTCTTTTTTACCTGTCTTGGTTGCGTCAACGTAGCTGAAAAGAGAAAATGCTCTCAAAAAATAACCGGAAAGCCAAACCCATTCCGGCCCTTGATGGTAATTTCTTCCTTTCGCGGTTGCAAAATCCGTACTATCGTCACCATTGTTATAGTATGGTCTGTAGTTCCAATCACTTGGGTCTAATGTTTTTATTCCAACAGGACCTCGAATAACACGATCGGCAAGTCTCAAAGCATCTATAGCCTTTTCATTGGTGAAAAGTTCTGGTGCAACAACCATTGCAATTGGGAAATTTGCTCTCAATTGGTAGTCTTCATACGGCTTACCAGATTGGTACAAATCTTTATAGATCCCTCTTCTATTAACAATTGAAGGATCTATTACGTAATTTTTATCTTGAGCTGGGTCCTTAGGCACATAAAAGCATCTTTCAAAATTATCTTGGACTAAATTTTCCCACTCTTTTAAACTTATCTGAATGCCATCTGGCTTTGTCACATGGGAATAACCGAAATAACCTTTGTCCTGAAGATTGTTAACCCATCTAAGGGCACTCTTTAACAAACCTTGAAGCTCAATAGCAGCACCATCCCTTGGTGTTCCTGGGACACCTTTGGAGCCAGCTTTCTCACTCTCTCCCATTTTGTCCATCCAAGTACCACAGTTGTATTGAGAACCGCCATGAACTAAACCAGTAGACCAATCAATACTTACTTCAACATTGAAACCTTCATCAGACATTTGAGAATCCAAGTTAGGACCCGCATTGGCTTCACGGTATTTGATACCCGCAGCGTGACGTTGCAAAATTTCATAGATGATCTCCTTAATGGAAGACTCGTAGCTAAATGCTTCTTTGTGATCCGGAGCTATATATCTGTCATCCAAAGGAAACCTTCTCTTGACTTTTTCATCAAGAATTGTAATACCGTTGGGAGCATTAAGAGCATACTCTTGAATCGCTTGAAGGAAAAACCATGCTGCATCTCTGGCATTATAACGAGGATTTCTTCCTGCATCAAGGAGATTTGGTATTAACCCATGCTTTAACGTTTGAGCAAATCCTAATATATGGTTTTTCGCATCTTCATATCTCTCCGTAACAATAAAGAGTCCTCTAAATGAAATGAACACATCTCTTCCCCAGCATCTCATGTAATCATTACTAAAATGAGGAAGTCCCGCTGCAATACATGCCACCTGTTCGTTGGGCTTTAAAGATGTATTAGACATTTTCCCTACCATTTGAATAGATGTCAAAGCAAGCGATTGGACAAAATTAGTTGCAGTTTGGATATTTAAACCCAATTGACTTAAAGCCCTGAATCTTGCAGCTTCATACGCTATACCTACTACAAGAGCGAAGTAATGTGGTCTTAAAAAGTATGGAGCCACACGAATAGCGTCAATTCTGTCTTTGAACCACTTCTGGAATTTTTGAAGAGATGGAGAATTAGCTGAGTACTTGTTTAATCTGTTTATAACGTAATCAAGTGCCCACTCACCTTCACGTAAATGATTGCAAATTGGATGACCTAGATTATTTTCCCAGATCACATTTCTTAATGCAGTTATCCAACCTTGTAGACCAGCATAGACTAACTTTCCGTGATTAGGAATGTTGTAAGTTCCTTCGGAACCATGACTAGCATCTCTTTCCTCTTGTTCACATCTATAAAGTAAAGTGTTCAAATCATACAAGTCTAGGTCCTTTGAGGCATCAACGGCACCTTCTTTAACAAATTTATCTAAAGAAATATCAACATGCGGTGTGGATGTAGAAAATAAGGCAATTGATCCCGGTGGGAACTCGTTCTCCACGACAATAATAGAATCTTCATTTTCGACTTTTATCGTTGGGGGTTCAATTTCCTGAACTTCTACAGGTACACCTGTCAAATACTTATCATCATGCTTATAATCGCCTGTTTTCTTCAAAGTGTATGAAAATTCATGCTTTGCTTTAGTTCCACCAAGAATTACAGGCTTGATGATTTGATCTGGGACATTTTCACTAAACTTAGTTCTAGCTATTAAAAGCCAACCTTTACCTGTTCTAGAATTGTATCTTTGAATGTTGATGTATTGATCTTCGTGATGAATATACATCTCATTGTCTTTTGAAGGTTCCTCACTTTCAATTGAAAGGGAACGGCGAATTCCGTGCAACCTTTTCTTGACCTTTCCAATACCATTTGTGCCATAAGTGTACTGCCTCTTCTCAGACACAACGTCTAGAAGGTGAGGGTAAACCTCATCGTATCCTAAAACAGATCCAACTGCTGATGAGCAAAGAGCAACAAGGGCAGCATTAGGTAATGTATCTTCAACGGTACGTTTTTGGTTAGGCGTTTGGTTATCGTGAGTGCAATCCATGAATAATGCGTGAGGTAACTCATTATCTAAAATCTTTGGAACTTCAAGTTCAGATGGACATTCCGGATACTTATTCTTTTTAGGTTCCTTAGAAGCATTGTAAGAAAATTCATCCAATGGAAGCCAAGTTAGAGAGCCTATAGGGTTACCGCCATGTTTGTGAACAAGTGTAGAGAGTTCACTCACCAGCCATGCCTGCATAGCTTCTCTGATAAGACTGCTGATGCCCAATCTCTCGACGAAAACTTTATCCATTTCTTCAGAACCACTGAAAAGTTCGGCTGCAACGTATAGATTTGGGTTCACCGATCTAGCTGCATCTAGTAATGTTTCTCCTACATTTAAGGGCGTAGAGTGGGCATTATCAACACGGAAGCCGTCAAAGGTAGCAGCACAAGCATTGGTGTATTCTATCATTCGTTTCCAAACAGTCGGTGAATCTTCAAGTCTTTTTCCGTATCTTAATTTAACGCAATCGCTCCAGATTATAACTTCTCTTCTCAAGTAAGCCTTGGATTCGGAGGATGCAAAATCAACAAGAGGGTTTCCTCCCCAAATCCAACCATTATTAGCCAAAGCCCATTCTTTACCATCTTCACCCTTAAAGCGGGTGAAGTAGGGTTCAATGAGGGGGTTTTTACCATCAATCTTGCCCAATTTTGGACCATCTTTATCTAGCCGCATGTATCTAATTCTATCGCTCAATTGTTGTTTAATTGTGGTAATATCTTCATCATAAGTCTTGTATAAGTCGAGGTTAATTTCATCGACTATAGAACCAGCTTTTGTGGAGATTGAAGTAAAATTACCTTCACCATCACCTATCAATGATACTAACACTCTTAAAAACTTCGCTATATCAAGTTTATTGCTAAATCTCTTCTCAAGTACTATTCCATCATTGATGTTACAAGTGGAGAGAACAAACTGACCAACCTGCTTGAGGTTCAGACTGTCAATATTTGGAGGAATTGAAATTGGTTCATTGTTCCAATTTTTATCGTGGTAAACCTTCTCAAGCAGTTCAAGTGTTGTCTTTCTATCAAATACATAGTATTGCCAAAGTTTCAACCTATCCAACACATACTTTGAAATGCCATCATTTATAGCTTTCAAATCATTGGAATCATTAATAATTGTAGGAAGGCCCAAATCTGGTAATTTTTTAGAAAATTCTATCAATTCTGTATCTAATTCAATTGCTGCTGTTAAATGAGGTGCTGTTTCGGCATTGTAACCAGATTCTGGCGATTCTCTTAACCAGTCAGAATTATTAGCCGTATGATTCCATACAACATCTGTAATGGCCAATAAGTTGTTCTTCTTCAATTCATTTTTTATAAATTTAATTCCTTGTTCATTACTTTCAAATAAATTCAGATCTAAGCGTAATTGATCAAAGATTGAATATGGAGAATTTGATTCTCCTCTTTCTTGAATAGGGGTAAAGTGTATCATATTATAACCCTTATTCGAAATTTCCCTGAATAGAAGCTCCCATTTGTCCAAAGGACCTATCCATTTAGAGACGACAGACTGGAGATTGATATTGTTAAAAGCAACGAATTCATCATTTATTCTTAAGTTTGGTGGAACGTTGAAATAATACTTTTCTGTTTCTTTATCGTTATTTTCTAAGTCTTGATAACGCGAAAAGAAGCAATATGAACCCGGTCGATAGATAGGGAGTGTAATCTCAATATCCTTATGAAAAGAGTTGTCCAATGGATGTTCGTAGAATTTTGACCTCACGAATGGATCGCTTCCGTCATTTGGTGTATTAGAAAGAAGGGTGCCTCTCCTAGAAACTAATGAAGCTGCATTCAATTGTATAACTAAATTGAACAACAAATCTCCCTCCTTGTATCCCTTTGGTAAAGGGAGTGATGGGAAAGATAAAATTCCATTGGGGACCGATTTCTTGGTAATGGGAACACCCTCATCAGATAACCTAAGAAGAACTGTCCTTGTCATCTTCCAATTGTCTCCTACTACAGGTAATAACTAGATCCTTATTCTGCGTTAGCAATTTGTGTTAATTGTTGGAGAAGCTTGGAAAGTGATATAAGGTTACTGAGTCACTCCCAACTGTGAGGATTATCATTTTGCCACAAAAAAACGATACTTGCAATTGAATTTACTTACTTCAGAGCTACTTTATCTTTATGTGCTTCTTTTTAACACATTGATTTCAATTATAATAACTCAACACTTAAGCAATCAACGATTTTGTGATGAAAATGGACAAAAAAAAAAATAAAAGCTTCCCCACCAGGAGTCGAACCTGGAATCTTCTGGTTCCAACCGAGAAGTGGTTACGAAATCGTAGCCAGACGCCTTGACCATTGGGCCATGAGGAACGAAGCTTCACAAATTTTTATTTTAGCACCATGGTACATAAACATAGAGTTATAAATTAAATTATTTTAAACTGGAATATTCGTCAGTTTAAACAGCTTTCATTGATACCAACATGGCTCTCCTTTGTGCATTTTTTGAAACCGCACATTCTGAGTTTCCTTTAAATTACTTGCATTGTCACCTGAAAAAAAAAACTATGATTAGAGTGGGTAGCTTGTATGTAGATTAAATCGGTATGTGCGGCTTGGATGAGCGTTAGTTTTTTTGAAAGATGAGCTTGTATGGTATTTAGAATTAACAACATGGTTGTATTCAAAACTATAAGATAATCTGCATGGGATCAGTAGATACGGAATCAGTAACATCGTCGGCAGGAACGTCTTCCTCGAAACCAAAGATATTCAGATGTGATCACGAAGGGTGTGAAAAGGCATACTCAAAACCTTCACTTATTGAGCAACATAAAAGATCGCATACCAATGAAAGACCCTTCAAATGTGATCATCCAGGATGTGGAAAGTCATTTCTACGTAAATCACACCTTCAGGCACATTCAATATCACATGAGGCACAAGTTAACAAGCCCTTCCACTGTTCTGTTTGTGGAAAGGGTGTTAATACCCTGCAACATTTGAAAAGACATGAAATCACACATACAAAGTCTTTTACATGTACTTATGACGGATGTACAGAATCCTTCTATAAGAATCAGTCATTGAGGCATCACGTTTTATCAGTTCATGAAAAAAAATTAGCTTGTGATACTTGTGGCAAGACATTTAGCAGACCTTATAGACTAGCTCAACACACTATAAAGCATCATAGTGATTCACCAATTTACCAATGTGATCATCAAGGATGTTTTAATAACTTTAAAACATGGTCTGCTTTGCAGTTTCATATTAAAATGGAGCATCCAAAGATAAAATGCCCAATTTGTGATAAAGGTTGCGTGGGAAAGAGCGGTTTAAAGTCACATATGTTAATTCATGATGAAAATAAGATCATAAGGCTATGGAATTGTAACTATTGTGACGTTGGAAAGTTCTCAAAGAAACATGATTTGATAGAGCATTATAAAATCTACCATGATAAGAATGTACCTGATGAACTTTTAAAGCCGGACGAAAGAGAATATTTAGAAAAATTATTACAAGGCTCTAATGGTCTTGATAATTCTGCTAAGATTCAAGAAGCAAAAGAATATGGCGAATTTGACAAGTATGGTTCTGACTGTGAAGATGGAAATGGTTTAGCTGTCGACACCCAAGGCTCTCAGAAGTCTCTTGACACTTTTAACGAGGCGTTGAAGACGCCCAAGAATTCTATTGTAGGTCTCATTCTGAACAACTTTGATAAGAGAAAAATTGAATGCCCCAAAAAGAACTGTAAAAGAAAGTTCACTCGTGATTTTGATCTTAAAAGACATCTTAAGTGGCATGAATCACATATGAGGAAAGTAGAAAGCTATTTAAGTTCATTGGATGACACTAAGGCGTCACCTGGAGATGATGGGCCATACTCTGATGGTAATGACATGCTAAGTACTTTGCAAAATAGAGAAAATACGAATGGATATTCTATAATGACAAACGGCAATATTTACCATAAAGCCAATGATAATGATGATGAGAATGATGATGATGATGATTTAGAACTCGATAATTTAATAGACCTGGAACTCAGGCTGTTAAAAGCTGGAGAAGCCTAATATCAGTAAAAGTTGGTATTTATTATAGAGTAGTACATATAAATACATGTGTAAATCACGAATATCTCAGTCTTTTATCTGGGTAGTTCAGGTAAGAGTCGTTCTTTCTCTTATTGTCATATCTGCCGCCATTTGGTTCCCGCCTTTGAGATCTGGAGCTAGAAGGCGGAGGTGGTGGGGGTGGTACAGGAGCTGATGATCTTTGAGGGCCCCTTGAACCAATTGGAGGAGGTGGGACTGGAGGCCGTTGACTCAGTCCTCTGTTGGGTAGACTTCCTGAATTTCTTTGGTTGTTGTATCTTGCTTGGCTATAATCATTCTGCCTTCTTGGACCAGTGTCCTTATACCTACTCTCAGATGAAAAGTTCTTCCTTCCACTGACCAGCAGAGGTGCCACTGGAGTACGCTTAGGTCTAGTATCTTCTTGCAGTGATGATGGCTTCTGCGGAGGAAGAGGTCCAGATCTTCTTGCCGAATTCACAGATCTAGGTGTGTTCAGATTTTCGTTATTTGTAATTGAGTTTGCATTTGCATTTGGCTCTTGTGACAACTTCTTGAGTTCATTCTTTGCTTCGCGAATTCTCGCCTTCAAGTCAATAGACTTCTGTGGCGACTCTTCCTTTGAAACATCGACATCTTCAGAAGCTTCCTTGGATTCTTCTTCCGGTTGATCTTTTTTGCCTTCATTCACGGTTGCTTCCTCCTTGTTGTTGTTGTTGTCATCTTTGGATTCACTCATTTCTTCAACGGTGTCAACATCTCCTATGTCTTTCTCGTCTTTTTTCTTCTCATTGATCTCGGGATCTGCTCTTTTCTTCTCTCTAATCTCGGGTTGTTCTTCTTTCTTTAGCTTTTGTTCAACGCTTTTGTTTTTTGTTTCTCCGTATTTAGAGTAATAGTCAAATCTTTTCTTCAGCTCTACTGCAAGTCTAGGATTAGAACGAGAAACTGGGTGAGAGTTATTATCATTATAGCTGATGCTAGCTTTGGACAGTTCTTGGGCTTCTTTCTCCATTCTTCTCAATTCCTCCTCCTTGGCTTTAGCTTCCTTTTTTTCAGCTTCTTCTTTAAGCTTCTCCACCTGGATCTTTTCTCGTAATTCCATATGCAAGGCTTTTTCTTCTTCAGGGAGTTCGACGAAGTCCCATAAATGAATCCATTCCTTCTTTCTTGACTTTAAGTGACCTTCTAGAGCAACAGATGATAGTTTCAAATCCTCTCTATCATCATTTTTAGATATGTTTTCAATGTAGCTTATCATTTGTTCACAATGGTCTTCAACATTTGGATAGATCCCAAGCAAATTCTTCAAAAACGTAATAGCGTTTCTCCTTGACATGTACTCGGAGACCTCTAAAGCTCTTCCGATATCCTCTAAAATTATGCTATGGTACTCAAAAAGTATCCTTCGGAATTCGTGGAATTCAATAATATTACCTTCACCGTCTCTTATTTTAGAGTTAATATTAGAAAATAGATCAGGATCTGTCCAGGTATGTAAAGTTCCTAAGATATCCGCGAAAAATAAACCAAGGTTTTCTGCTTCGATGGAGCTCAGAGTATATAAAGTTCCAAATAAAATTTTTGTCCTTATCAATTCGTCCAATATGGTTGTGATTGAGATATTAGGGGTTCCTAGCTCTATCAATTTAAATATAAATTTGGTAGAATATGCAGCATCAAAGGACGAATGTATTGCACGGGGTAAAATACACAACTGCAAAAATGTTTGTACTCTCTCCTTGCCAGATCCTTCTTCAAACCAAAAGGTTGATTCTTTTTGAAGTCTCTCCTGAATTTGCAAATGATGTGACAAGTGCTTCTCTTTGTCTTTTGGTAATTCCCTAATGTAATGTTCATAGGCTATTAAATCATTGCGAAGTTTCTCAACTCTTGCCTTAGGTACATCTTTATCCTTTTTGGTTAATGCTAGTGTATCTTTCAAACTACTGATGGTGGATTCCAACTTTTCTAACTCATTGTCATAAATTAACGCTGAGTAGTTGATGTCATAGAGTGAGAGCTGCCAAAAGGATACAAACAAGCCCATACTTATAAACTTCACAGATTCGGGTGGAATAATTTTGGTAGATTCCTCAATAATACATTGCAATGAGGGTGCCCAAATATCATCATAAACAGGTTCTTCTAAGAGTTTTTCAGTTAAAAGTGGTCGCCATATTTCAAAACTCCATTGCAAAGGTACACCAAATTCAGATAACTTTGAAACAGATAATAGAATACTTGAGAGTTGCTCGGGTTTACCGAAACAATTCAAAACTGTAGTTAACAAGTGTAAAATTGTATTGAGATCGTCATTTTTATTGGATAAAGCCTTCAAATGAGATAAAGTAGATTCAAATAGAATCGACTCACTTAAACGACAAAGCAATACTAGTAATTCATTAACTATATTTAAGTCTTGAAGTGTTCTTACCAAAATAGCCCCTGATTTATGTCTTTCTAACCTTAAATCATCTATAGTTCTGTAGACGACTTTCCGTAAGGTCAAACCGCTATTTAACAAGTCAATCTGTCGTAAAGTCAAGTTCGTAATTGACTGAATTCCACCCATGGATTTAAATATCTCTTTCAAAACAATTAATCCAAATGTTTCTCTTCCATGGAATGACTTTATTAAAAACTTCAATAGAGTACTCAAGTCTATTGAAGTTGGGTAACGCTGGCATATTTTACCAACGAAAGACGCAAGTGACAGAATCCACAAACGTTCATTCAATCCGTCATCCTGAATATTAGATCTTCCTGATGCTGTGAGTCTGATCATAATTGCTAGTGTCAATACATCCCACCCATAGTTATTGAAGTATCTTGCTGTCTCAACAACAAGAGAGATTAAGTTGTCATAACTTTCAATTTGTTGCAATATTGTTATTAAGCATGGTAACGGATTAGAGAAACTAATTTTGGCTAATCTTCTCATCATTGGTAAAACATTTTCTTTTGAAAGTCTCTTCAACACATCCTTCGTTGATTTCTCTGCTTTCCCGTAGGCCATTTTAACATAAGGGTTATTTTTGGAAGTGACTTGATAAAGTTCACCATATAAATTAAACCTATCTTCAAGACTGTAAAAGGTGAGTATTGTGAATGCCTTGTCAACCGCAATTGGATTTTCTTCAATAAGACATATTGCTGGAAATATATAATTTCTGAAGAAATCAAGCCATCTTTGTTTTCTTTCTTCGTCTGTTTTATTATTTGATATATCCAAAATTCCTATTTCACATACCTTTGAAAAAAGAGCCAAATCCTTGGATAGATTAACACCAATAAACTTGAAGATTTCCTTGGCATTAGATAGGAATTCATCCGGTGACTTAAATTCTGGTAACTTATCTGACCATTCAGAGTAAAAGTAAATAAATTTTTTCTGACTATAGCTTTTTATGGTAGGTTTAAAACTTAAAATTTCAGAACAAGTATAAGGTTCATAAGAAACCGTGTTCAACGGTCTTGTAAATGCAACTCTTTTAGATTCCAGTAGAGACAAGATTTCATCATCTGAAAATGGCTTGATAGAATTATATAATCCAGCAATCATTGCGCTAGCCAAACGATTTAACAATTCTGGTATTTCGAGATCCACATTCGCTAAAAAGGGGTACTCCGTTAATATATATATCGATGGCCAATAGAGTCCGTTTCCTAAGAAAACTCTCAACATCTGATATTTAAAATTATAGCGAAGCTTCTGTTCAACGGATTGCACAGTTTCGAGCTTCCTGTCTTTATTCCTTTCCTTGTTTGATGAAGAACCGTTACCTGTTTCTTCTTCATCTTCATCTATCAATGGAGCTGCGAGAGATAACGCACTGGCACTTGCTTTAGATACTTCTTCTTCTAATTCCTTTTTATATTCTGTTTCTAATCTACTCATCTCATTATCATCAGGCCTTAAATATCTGTAAAGTGAGCCAAAACTGATAAAGCCTTCCTTCATTAGACATGAAATTAAAATCTTGAATGTCTCAGGCAAGTCTTTGTCCTTAGGATACTTTATTAATCTTAACCCGATTAACTTAGATGCTGTTTCATTTCCGCCTATTGATAAGTTTTCTATTGATGTGGAGCAATCACCTTCAGTATCTGGCCACCATTTTGATTTCTTTAAAAGTTCTATCGCAAATCTATGATTACCCACAAAGTGATTACTATAAATCTCAAGTAACAAATCGAGGCACCTATTTGGATCAAGTGAATAGTGACCAATTAACTTTTCAATAACTTCGATGGCATAGTTCAGTTGGTATTCAGTATCATTTTCACGAAATACGTGGTAGAGCTCAATGATGTATTTTGCATAGCCTTCACTTTCCTCATGTAATAGGTTATATTTCCGCTGGGTATAAAATTCATCTCTCTTATGTGTATTCAAATGCCTTGTCAATGTTGTTCCAGGAACTACCCCCAGCTTCAGAAGCGTATCTGGTTTCAAACATCTAGCAAAGGTGGACGCTTTTATAATATTCTGCTTATTGTAGAGAACAATTATTAGGTTTTGCAAATTTTCTGAAACTGGAAACACATCGAGAACTTCGCAGAACAACACGGCAATAGATTCATCTTTAATCGCTAAGGATAGAAAGTAAATCACTTTTTCAATAGGCAATTGACCCTCTTCAAATGCTAATAGAACTTCTGAAAAAATCAGACTAGATATACCCTCAAGTTCTTCTACGGTTTGATCAGGGGCTTGTAATACCTGTATCAAGCTTTCAATACCTGGTCCATCAAAGTGTTCTAGTACCTCTTCAGACAAGTAATGATATGACTCACTGGTCATTATGCATTAATTATGGGTTGCTTCTATATTTACGATGTTCAGATGTTTCTTGATTGCATATTATATGTGAAAAGTCGCCCATTTGTTATACTGCATGTTACACAGCATTGAACTTCATAGAGCTATCTGCAAGATTATGAGATTGATCTGTAAGAGGAAGAAAGACATTCGGGGGCTGAAATAAAAGCTAACATTGGTAATATTGAAGAATAGCATATTAGTCAGTATATTGACTGAACTAAAGAAGTTTGTCTATCTATAAAATTAAAGTCTTTGACATAAGTTTGTGTTCTTAAAGATCATATCTTCCAAGTTAAATGAGGTGGAAATCATATCTTAGAAATTGGGAATATACCATTTCCATATTAGTTTTACTTTACTTCATAGTAGTGAACTTCGTGTTAGAAACTGCTGAACATAAAGCAAGTGACCAGTTGAAAGTTTTACCAAACGAGGTCATTGATTATTATGACAAAAGCGTTAGTATTGATCCAAATAACAGATTCGCATATGTTCAATACTCTACGGACTATGAATATCTTAACTTGGCAATTATAAACTTTATTACATTGAGAAACTCAAATACTAAAGTGAATAACTTGGTGGTTTTATTCGATAGGACTTTAGAATTTGAGGATTCTGCCGCATTCAAACGATTGAAGAATCTCTCTCAGAATTACAACATTACCTTGCGACCTGTGAAAGTAATAAACATACCAAATGCAGCGAGCTCCGATTGGGCTAAGTCATTTACAAAGATTCATGTGTTTGGGCAGACTGATTTTGATAGAGTAGTATATTTTGATTCTGATTCAATGTTCATGAATGTTCAGATCGATGCTGATGATTTCAAGAAACTGATCAACTTTGCGGGAAACTTTGATGAGCTTTTCAAATTACCTAAAGAATTTGATCTAGCCCTTCCACATGCTTATTGGTTAGACAGCTTTGTATCTAAACAGCATAAGAAAGCTGAAGTGCCCACTGAAAATAGATATAGGCTCAAGATTGGTAAAATCTTGAACGATTTGCATGCAAGAAATGGAAATGGATTTTGGAAGTTGTTACCACTGTTGTTAGATAACAATCAAAAGCTTAAGAATAGAGATCACTTTTTTTGCAACCATGTCATGCTATTAACTCCGTCGAAGGGAGATTACAACTCGTTAAAAAAATACGTGCATAATCCTCTTCACTGGCACATCACAAGCAGGAAAAATCTAAGAAGGAAGTCAGACTACGATATGGAGGTTATGAATAGATTTATAGATGACAAGATGGCCAAAAGCTCTAATTTTAAAATTGCAATTTTACCCCATAAAAACTATGGTGTTCTCACTGGTGAATTCCGTGAACGTTGGCATGCAAGATTTGCTATAGAACCTCAATATTTACCTTTCATTGAGAAGTTTTCAAATGGCTATTGGGATCCTTTGAAAACCCTTGCCGGTATTAAATCAGTACACTTCAGTGATGCCCCGATTCCTAAACCTTGGGAGCATCAAGATAATTTGGATGTATATAATATGTATAAAATCTACTGCCTTGACAACTCTTTTGATGAAGATGAGTTCAACATGTTATATCCCACGGAATTCAAGCCCCGTCTCACGCAGGACTGTGATGGTGTGAAGATCTGGGATTGGATTATGGGTGAATTTGGAACCTTAATGTCGAAATATTGGGTGATTTAGCTTATATTTTTATTGCTCCTGTATACCATAGGTTTATACATTCGTATTATAAGTTAGAGTCTAAATATTCTCTCTTTCTATGAAGCTTGAAGCCTTTAAGATCAAATCCCATACATTTCATTAGTCCGTTTCTTCTGATGTGAAATAATAAAATTATGGGGCAGATGTCTATTTTACATTATATTTGCAATAAATGACCAAATTGCAAAAAATGTTTTCACTGTGGATCGAGTGAGTTTGTGGACATAAGAAGTATAAATAACTTAAATTCGGTATGCTTAAAAGTTACCATTGATATATATCTATGTATATATAAGCTTCTTCCAAGGTACTTTAGTCCTTATCAGATTTGTTGGAACACGAAGTAGTCTAGGACCAGTGGTCTAGAAGTGAAAAGCAAGAGGACTGTATAAAAGCATTTTAAGTCCCACTTAGGGAAATTTTATTTTTTGTGTTTTAAATATTTCCCGAATGTTTTGATTTGGAAATCTATATTTAAGATGCCACTAAATTTTAAGCCTTTGAGCGAGAAGGAAGTGAAAAGGAATATACACCATAGAAGGACAAAGAAGTTGCCAACTTTGACCGATTATAAAAGAAGCGAGAAAGGAGCTATGGCATCAATAACTCAGGGGTTTGTGACAACGACCACGGGAATTAAATATAACAAAAAAGATGATTTACCTGATTTACCTTCACTTACTGGCAACACTGCAACTGATTTCACTACACCAGCTATCACAGTCCCTCCCAGTAATAACAATCCATATATAATCAGACAAGAAAATCCAAATGGAACTGTTTTTATAGCTGTTGGATGTATCGTAGGGGCTCTTTTATTGGGATTTGTATTGTATCATTTGATCAAATCCTTCTGGGCATCCAAATTAGCAAAAAAGACTCTCGAAGGAGAAAAACAACTATACGAAAAATATCAAAATAACAACAGCTCGGCATATGGAGGTAACTTGTCCTCTCGCACATCACTCAACTTTAATGAACAACAATCAGTTACTAAACTTCCCCTTTTGTCTCATCATCGCAACAAATCGCTTTTGACTGGAATTGGAAGTAATACCAGCGATGCTGGAGAAGTTTCAGGTATCTATGGTTCAGACGTAGGTGCGACTTCCAAGCATGATTTGACAAAAATGTTCATTTCTCCTACAGAAGAAGTTATGCAAAGTAGGAGAAAATCTAGAAACGTATCCACGCTTGGAGGCTCAGTTACAAACTTAAGTAATCCACCAGCAGCATCCAGTTGGCACTCACTGATTGTACCAAGTCTCTACATAAACAACGACACTAACAATAGTGACTACTCCATTTACAATTTAGGCAGTCAGCCAAATGTTCCAAGTCAAGCGTCTCAGGATGATGCATCAGGAATTTCTCGTCCTGGCTCAGAAAGAGGAAGAAAGAATAAAAAGATAATACCATCCATGTATTTGGAAGATTTAATTGACAATGAAACTTAGGATTTTAGTAAATATATTCTTCCCCAATATGCGAGGGCTAGATTCTTTTTCCAGGACTGAAGAAAATTTTGTCAATACTGCTTATAGGATAATTTAAATATATGCATCGTTCGCTGCCTAATCCAATTTTGATCTCCGTCAAATATCGTAGATCCTTCACAATAACGGTAATCACACGACTCAGTATGAATTAATTATGTTTACTCGTATTTGAGATTGATAAATCCTACCAAAGTTATAAATTAATAATCTAACACTCGTCAGAAATGCCTCTTTGTGGGAGTAGCCAGAAAACAAGTAAGTAAACGGGATTTCAGTTAACTTTCTATTCTCACAACCTTTGTCTTAAGACTGCTGCTCCGCCAGTAACATAATATGTGATACTTAGCAATGTGTGCTAGACGATAAGGTTGCAAGGAGAGAGAGTCTATGCGAAACAACTTGATCCAATTTAATTTTCAAGTACTAACAGTTATACCAAAGTTCAGCGTAAGATTGTAATTTTAGGTGATGGTGCATGTGGTAAAACATCATTGTTGAATGTGTTCACTAGAGGATATTTCCCACAAGTTTATGAACCGACGGTCTTTGAAAATTATGTACATGATATATTCATTGATGGGCAATCAGTTCAATTATCTCTATGGGATACTGCTGGCCAAGAAGAGTTCGACAGATTAAGATCTCTTTCATATTCAGACACGCATTGTATCATGTTATGTTTTTCCATTGATTCACCTGATTCCTTGGAGAATGTCCAGTCTAAATGGGTCGGAGAAATTGCCGACCACTGTGAAGGTGTTAAATTGGTTTTAGTTGCATTAAAATGTGACTTAAGAAATAATGCTCAAAGTGACTTAGACAATATTCAAAATGAAGAAGAACCATATAATCCATACAATCAATCTTCAAATCCATATAGTCAGCAAAAGAAACTAATCAGCTATGAAGAAGGTTTAGCAGTTGCTAAGAAAGTAGGTGCATTGAGATATTTGGAATGTTCTGCTAAAAAGAATAGAGGTGTTAATGAGGCTTTCTCAGAGGCAGCTAGATGCGCCCTCAATGCAAAGCCAAAAGGTGCAAATGACAATGAACCAGAAAATAAGTCTTGTGTTATTGTTTAATCTGATTACTATAGAGTGTAAGCATATGTCACGAGTCTCATGGACTTAAATAGAAAAGTAGCAATCGTTATATCTATTTTGCAAATATTTACATGTAAATTTATATAGAAATTGATTATTTCTTATCCTGATTTTGAAACTGATAACCCTTAAATGGCAGCTTTAAAGGCTTTTCTCTTACATCCCAGATGTCCTCCGAGCTACCTTTAGCCTTATCTTCAAGAAGCTTCTTTTTATAAAATTCTTGAATTTTTTGCTTTTTAACTAACTCATTCTCGCTTAGGTCAGTCATAGGAACCAGACGTTCATAGAAACTCCCATTTTTTAATGCAAACCAAAATTTGTTTCTTTGCTCAGCACAACTAGAATAACCACCATATCTGTAATAGTTTTTCAATTGTCCTCCTAAAGAAAAACAGCTAACTAATTCGTCAAGTGCCGTAAAGACTGATAGATTACTGGGAAAGGAAGCTAAACTGTTTTCATTAATTGACTCTATAGATGTTTGTCTTCGTTTCAAAATATCTTCGGGCACCTCTTTCAACTGATCCCATATTTGTCGTAAATCTTCATCGCTCTCTAAATCAGGTAAGTCTTTAACCATATCAATGGTTCACGTAGTCGTGTGAAATGATTGGAACCGGCAAAAGATTCCAATGGAGTTAAATCGCTCAGACTAAATACCCTATAACGTCTGGGGTTTAGTAATGATTTTTTAATTCAATCCATATTAAGATTCTTCTATCAAATACCACTTTTCATGCATTTACACGACTCTCTGATTTTTTTTTGTCTTGAAATATGTTGATGCGCCCAAGTACGTAGATTTGACCCTTAAGTCAGTCAATAATTATGTTCAGTATTGGTAGGATACTACAGCCTAGGGCTTACTCAGGAAACAATATACTTAGCTTAACTCGTGGAATTTCATATCTCGGGTTTTTGAAACCAAATGATGGCTCTGTTGTTGGTTATAAAAGACTAGGTAGAGGTCCAGCTTCCGGAAAAGGTAAAACTTCTGGTAGAGGTCAAAAGGGTCAAAAAGCAAGAGGAAAAGTTCCGAGATGGTTCGAAGGTGGTCAGACTCCCTTTTATAAACGTTTCCCTATAGTTGGATTCAAAAGGGCACATAAGAAGGAATTTGTTGGTATTAATTTGGACAGGATTCAAGAGTTTTGGAATAACGGTAGAATACCTCTTGCAGAAGGAGAAACTTTAACCATGAAGATAATGAAGGATTGTGGTATTGTAAGTGGCTCTATAAAGAATGGAATTAAGATATTAGGTTCTGGAAAAGGAGTCTACAACGTACCTTTAAATATCGAAGCATCAAAAGCATCGGAGGGATCCATTAATGCAATTGAAAAAGCTGGGTGGAAATACACAGCAAGATATTTCACGAAGCTAGCATTAAAAGCACATATAGACCCAAACTACTTCTATCTAAGGACTGGTTATTTACCTATTGCCGCTAGACCTACGCACAGAAGAGACATCGAATATTATTCTAACCCGGAAAAGAGAGGTTACTTGTTAGAGGATAGGTCTCTTTTGTTAGATTTCATGGGTAAAGCCAGTCAGAAGAAGAGGTCAGTTCGTAAAACTGAATTAGAAAAGCAGTTAGAAAATGCCTCATCGAAAGTCTACAAGGAATTTTCTGAAACCAAAGTGGTTTCAATCGACAACTTGTAGGTAAAATGAATCTTGTATATATAATGCTAAATTGATCGAATTGAACTTGTAGAGAAAATTGACGTGAATTCAACAATATATCTAGGGATCCGATACATCGACATCGAGATACACCTGAAATAGTTTTTCGACTATATCTTGTATATCATTTAATTTGATCAGTCGCTTATTGCCATTGATATCAAATTTTCGTAATGCAAATAATGCTGACTTAAATGTCATTTGGTACACTTCTTTAATTGTCAATCTTTCATTCACAGACTGGTTAGAATTTGTTAAACCACGCAACCTTAGACCTGACGAGATTACTTTATGAATCGTTTGATTAATCTGTTCATTGGTTCTTAGAACAGAAGATGATAGGGGAGGTACTGATTTAGAGGTTCGAACTAGGAATGGATTAGACTTTTCTTTCTTCCTAGATAGCACCTTATCAAATACTGAAGTATTGTCTTCTTTTAAGGAAATAAAAATTGTTGGGGGATCCAAAAAAACAGAACTATCCGAGTTGTATGGAGAATCTTGATTGTTCAAAATCACGTCTAGCTTATTCACGATATCAAACAGGACGATAAAACATCTAATCTGCTCAAGTGTAGTATCAAAATAGAAGACAATATAAGATTCAGACATTGAGTTTTTATACAACAAGCCTAACAGTCCACTTTTATAGTTGGTATTTATCAAATTACTTTTGAAGAAATTTGTTGTATCGTAGTTACTGGTATATATCGTAAATGGTCTATCTTTGATCAAATGGAAAGGAACAAGTTTGTAATCTATTGTGTTATTAGGTATCTGGTCATAATGAGTAGACAATGCAGCGATTTCTCTCAGAGTTTGTTCCAGCAGCCATAGTTGAATATCGCTGATTCTATCGTCATCATCTTGATTAAGTGTTAAAGTTTTGACTTTCTTCATATTAATATCATGGCTAAATTTTTGATTACTGGGGTTTGTTACTTATTACTTTATTGGACTAGTTCATGTTACACAAATTATGGTGATCAATCGCGATGACTTTTTGAAGTACGATACAACTACACACGGAATTTAAGTGGTTATTAAAAAAATAATCTCATACCCCCTAATCAATTTATAGAGATAACCTAAGCAATATTATGAGTGTCAGCA
The DNA here is from genome assembly GCA_030570455.1 of Priceomyces medius. NCBI lineage: Eukaryota > Fungi > Ascomycota > Pichiomycetes > Serinales > Debaryomycetaceae > Priceomyces > Priceomyces medius. The sequence goes on along the minus strand of JAJLVV010000004.1, from coordinate 411,775 downwards.
CTAGGGTGTATTCTATTGCGAGAGTCTACGCTGATGTAAACAGCAATAAATCCCTGGAGTATTGGGATTACGAAAATCACAAAATTCAATGGGGTGACATAAAAAGGTATGAAATAATTAGTAAAATTGGAAGAGGGAAATACTCAGAGGTATTTCAAGGACTAAATATACTAAATGATGAACCCTGTGTGATTAAGGTCTTAAAGCCAGTGAAAATGAAGAAAATTTATCGGGAGGTGAAAATTTTGAAAAACCTTACAGGGGGTCCAAATGTTATTGGATTATTAGATATAGTAAGGGATGAACAAAGCAAGATACCTGCATTAATATTTGAGAAAGTCAGTAACGTCGACTTCAGAGTCTTGTATCCAAAGTTCACTATAAAAGATATTCAATACTACATGTCTGAATTATTGATTGCCTTAGATTATTCCCACTCAATGGGAATTATCCACAGAGACGTTAAGCCCCAGAATGTGATGATCGATCCTGTAAATAAAAAGTTACGTTTGATTGATTGGGGTTTGGCTGAGTTTTATCATATGGGGATGGATTACAACGTTCGTGTGGCATCTAGGTATCATAAGGGACCTGAGCTTCTTATAAACTTACAACAGTATGACTACTCATTAGATTTATGGTCAGTAGGATGCATGCTCGCGGCAATAATTTTTAAGAAGGAGCCCTTTTTTAGGGGTTCTTCAAACACTGATCAATTGGTTCAAATTGCTAAAGTCCGTGGGACTGATGATTTAATGAAATACGCAAGTAAATACGGCATAAGACTTAGTGATGAGTATGACGGTGTGCTTGGACATTATCCTAAAAAGCCATGGAGCTATTTTGTTACGTCTGATAACGAACACTTTGTCAGTGAAGAAGTTATCAACTTCATTGATAAGTTATTGACATATGACCATCAAGTACGTCCTACAGCAAAGGAAGCATTAGACGACCCATTTTTCAAAATATAGACTTAATCCAGTAGTGTATAAATCCCAACATGATATGTACATAACTCTAATATTCTTTTGCAAGATTAAGTAGATCTCAAATTCATAGCTAATTCTATACAATACACAGAAAAAAAATGTATGCGAAAATATCGTGAGACGCGGGAGACCTGTTTTAAACGTGTTTGAACCCCCTAAGAATAAACCGGGACATTAATGGTTACACATCACGACCAATAGTCATAACGAATATATATCGACACTAGTATACATAAACAAGGTAAAATATTACATTGATAGCTTTGCTGATAATTAAATAATATATTTAATTCGTGTTCAGCATGGCTGTGAAATATCAAGAAGAAGTACCAGAATGGATAGCTACGCAGAAAAAGACCATGACAAGGTGGATAAATTCTAAAATTGAAAGGGAGGTAGTGAAGGACTTGTTCACTGATTTACGGGATGGAACTATTCTCATACAACTAACCAATAAGATAATTGAGACTTCAAATAACATCAAGGGAGATAAAATTTATCTACTCACATCTGTGTATGAAAAACCCAAGTTTAAGATTCAAATGATTGAAAATCTAAACGAGTTTCTTAATTTTTGTAAGTTAATTCTCAATATAAACATATTGAATGTTAATGGTGACAATATCTACGAAGGAAATACGAAACTTATTTTAGGGTTAGTTTGGTCATTGTTCATATACTCAACATCAAGCTCAATGCCAATCTATAACACTCAATCTTATTCGGAAATAAAAGCTATCTTATTGAAATGGTGTAATGGAATCATCAACAAAAAAGGTATGGCGATTACAAATTTCAATAAGGACTGGTCGATTGAAATAAACAGACCAGACCTTTATTTTTCATGCATTTTAGATTATTATTTACCATCTCACTTTGAGAATGTGCCGAAAAAGCTCAAGAACTTGAGTAACATTCTAGCATATGCATCTTCAATTCAAATTAAAGGATTTGCAGATCTGGAAGATTTTCTTTGTTTGGTTCCAGAGGAAAGGTGCATTGTGACGTATTTAGTGGAATGGTATAGATTCTTTGAAAAAGATAACCAACATGCTATACTTTTAGAATCAGAGGAAGAGATATATTTGGATTCAGTCATTTTATTGGTTCTAGATACAGTGGAGTTGAAAGCTAATTATGAATCCAGAGGAAAGAACTTTATGGATTCAATATTTATTTTGGAAAGACAGATGAATGAAAATTTGATTTTTTTCGAAAACATGATAACTCCAGTTAAAAATCGCCTTATACAATGCATGGAATTATTCGACTATTCTTTTCAAAATGAGTTTGATCGTATTGAAGATTTCTTTGATATGTTCACATTTATCCAAGAACAACTAGATGATGTAGTTCAGAGACTAAATGAATGCGAGAAATACAAAGCAACCACAAAGCCTCAGTTAAGCTACATGGAATTCCCAGAGATAGGAACCCTTTTTCATTCTATTACAAATAATCTTCAAAAATTGCAAACAAGGTATGAACCAGGAAAAGAGTTGAATTTTTCCATAATAAGTCAGAAATTTGACGATCTCATGAATTTAGATGAAACTTTGAGCAACGTGCTCAAAAGGGCTCTACTTCAACTTAATGAAGTTGCCAAAGTTGCGGACCTCAATACACACCTAAACCAGATTGAAGAGTATTTGAAGCTTCATCGCAACAATCTTGTTCCATTAGACAAGGAAAACATAACACGAAGCTTAGGAATTATTGATTATCTCATTAACGTAAGTGATAAATTTGACTATCATTCAAGAAGATTAAGAATTAAAAAGTCAACATCGGAGTTAAAGAAGCTTATTGATTTTGCAGTTGCGAAGTATTCTAAGGACTACGAAGTTAATGACAGGATGATCGAAGAGTTTAAACAACTCTCAAGGTTTACACTGTTAACTTATACAGATGTTGTCAGGCAACTAACGAGTGTCGTATCTGAGAGTTTTCCAGTAGAATCTTTGGAAGCTTTTATCCCACTTATACCCAACATATCACTTGTTAAGGAAGATTCAGACTTAAATACTCATTACTATTCAGATGAGAGTGATGAATCATCTATTTTTGATGGGATTCATAAGTTTAATACACCGTCCCATGGTAATAGCAAGACTTACTATTTAAATGACTTCATTTCAAGGGTTGAAAATGGGTTTAGAATTTGATTTTAGAATTCTGTTGAGACTTCGAAACTTATCTTCTAGTATATAATAATGATTACACGACTAATTTTTGATCTCATCTATATTTAATTTTTGTATCATTTCTAAATTTCTTGAGATAGGAACATCAAGGATCAGCTTTCATTTTACGCTAAGTCAAGAAATGGTGGAGATTACCATAAATGAACCTTTATCGTCTCATGTGAGACCTGCTACTGATTCAGTTCTTACAGTCCGTATTATAAAGTCATTTCCTTATAGAAACGTTAAGAATTACATATTAAATCATGTCGACTTAAAAAATACAACACCAAGACAACTACGTGAAAGAATGCAGCACTTGATTGAATCAGAGGGTAAATTAAGGCCGTACAGAAATGTGGCTTACGACACCTTAAAAGTTTACACTAAGGCTCATGGAACTAAGTCTATGAACCTTGTAATAAACATGGAAAATGATGATAATTGGGTTTTAGTGAGCCATACTCTTGAAGGGAACGACAAGTCACTCTGGGACTTGGGTATTGAGAATGAAACTGAAATCAGCATGTTTAAATGGGACGATTATGTAGCATATAAAGCAAATCCAGAAGAAAAGTGGTAGTCTAATAAACACATATTAATCATATTGTAAACTGCTGAATTGATGTTGTAATTACTTCCAGATTTGGCCACATATACTATTAGATTAAAACTTGAATGTTCATAAGGATGAACCTCTAGACTTTCTTATCAGGGGCAAGGGAACTAAAATATGTATAGCTGAATACTGGAATGCCTTTGACATTCAAGAGACAAGAAAACTTAAAGCCATAAAACTACTCTTCGAAAATATGTCTTCACACTCTGCCCCTAAACGAGCTCGCCAATTCTAATCTCGTAGTGCTTGTAATGCTATGTAGTGATATCAGGCGTATAACCTGACAAGAAGTAGCTGATCGACTCGGTATATAGCACGTGACATAACAGGTAGTGTAATTCACCATTATTTTGGCCAATTAAAGCACCCTTATATTTTTTTTTTCATTGAGAAATATCAAGACACTACGTGAGTGGGAAGCCATAGGATAATACCATTGAAATTTAATTAGGTTGGAAGTCAATTTTAATTAGCAAGCAAATAATCTACTGTGATTTCTTGTCTATACTTTTCAGTTTGGTAAGAAACTAATTTCACTGAGAGGAATTTCAACCACATAGATCACAATGTTCAGAATAACTTCCAAAGCAGCTAATCCATTGGTTCAAAAGCTTATTGCAGGATCCGTAGGTGTGACAGGATTGACAGCATCATATTTGTTATACCAGGATTCTGTTACTGCTTCGGCTATGACTGCAGCTGAGCATGGATTACACCCTCCGGCTTATGGTTGGTCACACAATGGTATGTTTGAAACTTTTGACCATGCCTCAATCAGAAGAGGTTTTCAAGTCTACAGAGAAGTTTGCGCCTCATGCCACTCCTTAAACAGAATCGCCTGGAGAAATTTAGTTGGGGTTTCTCACAACACATCTGAAGCAAAAGCCTTTGCTGAAGAGTTGGAGTATGATGATGAACCTGATGATGAAGGTAACCCAAAAAAGAGGCCAGGTAAGTTGGCTGACTACTTACAAGGCCCATACCCTAATGAAGAAGCTGCTAGAGCTGCCAACCAGGGTGCATTGCCACCAGATTTGTCATTGATCGTCAAAGCTAGACATGGTGGTTGTGACTACATCTTTTCTATTTTGACAGGTTACCCAGATGAACCACCAGCAGGTGTTGTCTTACCGCCAGGTGCTAACTACAACCCATACTTTCCAGGTGGTTCGATTGCTATGGCCAGAGTATTGTTTGACGACTTGGTTGAATACGAGGATGGTACTCCAGCAACTTCATCACAAATGGCCAAGGATGTTACTACTTTCTTGAATTGGGCTTCAGAACCAGAGCATGACGATAGAAAGAGATGGGGTTTGAAGGCCTTGATTGTTCTTTCCTCCTTATACTTATTGTCTGTCTGGGTAAAGAGATTCAAGTGGCAACCAATCAAGAACAGAAAGATCACTTTCAACCCTCCAAAGAAATAATCTCGCTCATCGAAGGTCCGATGGTCTCGGAGCCCCTGAGCTGAGAGACTGGGCAGCTTCTCTACTGCAAAGCGAAGATAAAAAGTAACTTTGTCATGATTACGAACGAGATAGATTCTCCGTCGGCTTAGACGCACACAATAGCATGTTTATACCGCCGACACAGACCTTTCTCAGCGTGCGATCCTCTAATTATCACAATATTAAGCTACATTCAAATAGATACTTGTCATTAAATAAAATGTATTAAGTGGTTTTTTTCTGTAATTTATATATTCTTCAGGCGACATGTATTTGCATTTTAAAATCTGCTTGAATTACTCGCTGCTGCAATCAGCACTAACGATGCAGGCTTCTCGAGGAACAGAATACAGGCCAATTATAAGTGATTGATTTGTTAATGGCTACGAACGCGTGATGATAAAAGACTAAGACAGGAAACGACACGGTCGACTTCCACGCGACAATACACGACATTTCCAAAAAGGGAGCCACTCGCCGAAAATTTGGTCACATTCAGTGAAATTTCTCTTAAAATGCGAAATAATGCTATCTGATTGGTGCATTCCCCGACCGCCTATTGTAATTCGGCGAAATTGCAATATTAATGATGATCAGAAGATTATTCTAGCAAAAACGGGGAAGTCAAGAAAGTTTTACAATAATAGTTTTTTCTACAACGAACGGCACCACCAAGCAGAAAGATACGGATCTAGTATTTCGAGTTCATCATTATATAAAGCCCTAAGAGCCTCTTTTACATACCAAAGGCGCCAACAATTCGATATACATAAGATTTGTGGTTGATAGAATTTGTCTATTACTGGTGAAGTAAAACAAAAAAACAGTTGATAGATAAGCATAACATCTGCATCAATTGATCCTAACTGGTACAATAAGAATTTTATTTTCCAGTGTGTTTCTTTTCTAACAACCAATAAAATTCGGAGCATATTTTTGATTCGTTCGTTACGTGTTTAGAGTTACTTTAACTACTTAATCAAGCATCTATTTACAAGTCTTTGATATGACAGCATCTAAAAAGAGCACTGGGCCACAAACTGTAAGTGAAGCTCGCAGTGTGTCTTCAGAATTGCACAGCTCCTCATCGGCTAGTGCGTTAGTTGGCAACGAGTTGAGCTCTGGACAAACTTACCAGAAGCCTTCTCTGGAAATTGGTAGTGAATCAGAACTTTTGTCAGTTACTGATCAACATGCCAAACCTTCAAAAATGGTTATAGCTATAACTCTTGCTTCTTCTCTATCTGGCTTCATGTTTGGATATGACACTGGATATATATCATCTGCATTGGTAAACATCGGTACCGATTTGAGTAATAAATACTTAACATCTGGTGAAAAGGAGTTCATTACTTCTGCAACTTCCTTAGGTGCGATCATTGGAGCATTTTTGGGTGGTGTGTTGGCCAATCTTCTTGGTCGAAGAAGAATCTTACTAGGCTCTAATGTGATATTCGTATTAGGAACTATCATTCAACTTGCAGCCAAGACCGTTTGGACAATGATAGTAGGTAGATTTATTTTAGGGTTGGCTGTTGGTGTTGCTTCATTGATAGCTCCTTTAATGTTGAGCGAATTGGCTCCCTCCAAATATAGAGGAAGGTTGATTGTTACAAATGGTATGTTTATCACAGGTGGCCAGCTTATAGCCTACTTGATAAACTGGGCATTAACTAGTATGAAGCATGGGTGGAGAGTTTCTGTTGGATTATGTATGGTGCCTCCGGTAATTCAGTTTGGATTGTTTTGGTTCTTACCTGATACCCCTCGATTTTACGTTATGAACGGTGACGTGGAAAAAGCGAAGGAAGTTATCAGAAGGACACACAACAACCCTTCCGAATCTTTGGTGAATGCCACAATTCAAGAAATGATCAGTTCAGATTCGACAGTTCCTGGAGATAGTCCATTGCAAAAGATATGGAATTCAATTAAGCTTCTTCACTCTAGACCAGCTAATTTAAGAGCTTTAATACTCGCTTGTGGATTACAAGGTATTCAACAATTCACTGGATTTAACTCACTTATGTATTTCAGTGCAACTATATTCGAAACTATAGGTTTCAAGAACGCAACTGCTGTATCTATTATCATTGCTGCGACTAACTTCGTTTTCACTGCAGTTTCCTTATCTATCATCGATAAGGTTGGAAGAAGAAGAATTCTCCTCTTGGGAATGCCTGGTATGTGCTTGTTTATGGTTCTTTGTGCTATTGCTTTCCATTATTTGGGTATTAAGTTCACTTCCAGTGATGATCTTAAGGTCCATACACTTGGAATATCAGGTTGGGGAGTTATAGTCATAATCAGTATGGTTGGATACGTTGCAAGTTATGCCACAGGTGTTGGTACCACAGCATGGACTGCTGTTGAATTATTTTCGGATGTCAATGTTAGGGCAGTCGGCGGTATGTATGCAGCAGGTACAAATTGGGCAGGTTCTTTGGTTATTGCATCTACTTTCTTAACAATGTTGGAAAATATTACTCCTACGGGAACATTCTCTTTATTTGCTGGTCTTTGTTTCATTTCGTTTTTATTTGTTTATTTCTTGTTACCTGAAGTTGCTGGTTTAGAGTTAGAGGAGACTACTGACTTTTTGTCGAAAGGATTTAACGTTAAGGCAGCTTCTCGCTTGTCTAAAGAAAGAAAGAAGACATCTAAGTTTACTAGTAAGCGCCAGGTCCCTTAAGTTTTTTTTCAGTTGATAGTTAGACTATTTAAGCATAATTTTTATTTTTTCAAGTCAAGGCTATAATTTTAATAAATTTGAATTAAAAATAGTAAAATACATAATTTTGCAATTGTAGTCGTGCAAAATTTCAGAAATGAGACTGACATTAATATCAGCCGCTTATCAGAAATTTTGTCAATGCTGATTCTAATCTATATCCACAATGGGGGACTGTACCGTTACAAGGCCCAAGTTACAGCCTATTAATAAATTTCATGTAATGAACTCATTGAAAAGTTATCAAATTGTCAAAAAATTAGGGCAAGGAACTTTTGGAGTTGTTCAAAGAGCTAAAAATGTGAAAACCGAAGAAGATGTTGCATTGAAACAACTACTTAATCACTCTGCGAAAGAAGGGTTTCCTATCACAGCCATGAGAGAAATAACAATATTGAAACAGCTAAACCACAAGAATATATTAAAAATAATAGATATGATATACGAAGAACCAAAGGTTACAAATTCTCATGATATGATTCACCAAAGAGGTTGCTTCTACACCGTATCACCGTACATGGCGTCAGATCTCGTAGGCTTACTAGAGAATCCTCGTGTTGAACTTAAACTTTCACATATAAAATGTATAATGGTACAACTATTGGAAGGGATTCAATACGTCCATGAACAGCATTTTCTTCATAGAGACATCAAAGCCGCTAACATTCTCATCGATTCTAACGGTGTACTCAAGATAGCGGATTTTGGTTTGGCAAGATCTTACCATGGTAAAATACCTCAACTTGACGATGGGCCAGGTGGGGGAGAAAGAGCTTACACAGGGCTTGTAGTGACAAGATGGTATCGACCACCAGAGTTATTGTTAGGGGAAAGAAAATATACTACAGCTGTTGACATGTGGGGAATAGGATGCGTATTTGGAGAACTCTTCAACAAGAAACCCATATTAGTGGGCCAAACAGACTCACACCAAGCCCAATTAGTATTCAATTTGGTGGGACCACCTAGTTTATGGGTCCACGCATCAACTTTACCTAATAAGCAGGATTTTACGATAGGTTTAACATCGAAGAGAACTTTAGAAGATAGATTCAAAAGCATAATGCCTCCGGATGGGATAAGCTTGTTGAGCGGATTGTTGGAATTAGATCCATATAAAAGGTTCAATGCTTTAGATGCATTAAATAACAAGTTCTTCAAGACTGATCCGTTACCATTGAAGCCAAGTGAGCTTCCGAAGTTCGAAGAGAGTCACGAAATTGACAAGGAAAAATTCAAAGAACAAAAGGAAAGAGAAAAGCGTCCTTTGAGCAACATTCCTCGTGGCCCTAGCCATGGCCACCAACAATCTTCTTCTAGTAAGTCTGGACATTACAATAATAGATATAATAATTGGAAGACAGATACTTATCTGCACTCCAAAGGAACCGGACCGAATTATTCAACAGAAAACACCATAAAACACCAAGCTCCAGAGCCACGTGAAAATTCCGCTTCGTTCAATTCTTATCTGAGTTTAAGAAATCGTTCACCTAAGCATGTAGCGGATGAGCCGCATAAGGAGGAGTCGGTTCCACGTAAACATGCTACTTACCAGTCTTTATATGGCAAAAGCTCAGATGTGGCTGATACTAACACGAAGAGAAAGTCGACAGAATCATCAGTTTTTATGACTTCTTCTAGACAAAAGCGTCCACCTTTATCATCTAGCAATCTCCCTCAAAAGAAAAAGCCAAAACATTTAGAAGACGTGGTTGAGAGTGATCTAACGGACTTTGATGAAGACGTCAAGGAAACAGACAACCTCAAGTCTTTCTTAGATGACGATATGTCCAAGTAGTTGCATAGGCAACTTGTTTTCGAAAAGAAGACATAATTAAGGTTCTTTGCTGTCTTGATGCCGCACGTATATGAACCTTCTATATGATGTATGTAGAAGAAATATTCATTTCCGTTACCGGTAATAGTCTCCGCATACTTTTACACACAGGAAATCACGATCTCGCGAAAAAGATTAGTAACTGATGCGATCAGATAAATTGTGCGAAGCCGGTAGCCCATATAAAATTTGTATATAAATATATACTTGAAGTATTTCAAAAATAGAAGCAGCAAAATTTGAACGTAATGATATATTACTATGGACTGGCTCGTTCTTGATAACATATTTTCAGCCCAAGTGTTTCTCATTGTGTTTCGAGAGACTTTGGAGCTGGCAATCATAATTTCGGTACTTCTTGCATTTCTTCACCAGAGTTTCATTACGACAGATAAGGAGAGAAAAAGGGATGGGACGACATATACATCCATTACTGAAGAAGAAAGTGTTTCAGGACCCCATTTTCCAGATTCTGACTCGGATCTAGAAGTTGACAGTTTGGACTTATATAAGTATTTGAAATTACAAGTATGGGTCGGTGGCCTCTTAGGTTTGGTGGTGTGTCTTTTCATCGGTTCTATCATATTATTTGTATTCTACAGACTTGGAAGTGACCTTTGGTCTGTTTCCGAGCACTACTGGGAAGGCACGTTTTCAGTTATTGCAAGTATCATAATTTCAATCATGGGTGTGAAAATATTGAGAGTGAGTAAAATGCAAGAGAAGTGGAAGAAAAAGCTAACAGTACTCATCAAGAGTTCGGGCCATCTCAGCAGAGCAGTTAAATTTAATGGTTCGAGCACTGCAGAACAAATTTATAAAGATGACTCTAAGGCATCCCAGTTTAGTGAGAAGTATGCCATGTTTATCTTGCCTTTTATCACGACATTGAGAGAAGGAATGGAGGCAATAGTTTTTGTGGGAGGAATTGGAATAAATGAGAATACTTCTATTGCTGCTATAGTAATCTCTCTCATAATAGCTGTCGTTCTAGGAACATTTATTGGGTTTTTATTATATCGCTATGGAAATAGCTTGTCTTTACAGTGGTTTTTAATCACCTCGACATGCTTCCTTTATCTCGTCGCTGCAGGTTTATTCTCAAAGGGAGTATGGAGCTTCGAATTACAACAATTTATTGACTCATGTGGAGGATTCGATGTCTCAGAAACTGGTCATGGCCCGGGGTCATACGATATTGCCAAATCTGTATGGCATGTCAACTGCTGTAATGGTGAAATGCAAGAAGATGGTCCATTTTGGATGATGGCTACTGCTATTTTTGGATGGACTAACTCTGCAACACATGGTAGTGTCATAAGTTACAATGTTTATTGGATTGCAATAATAACTATGTACCTGGCTCTATTGTACGAAGAAAAGAAAGGCGTTCTTCCAATAATCCCACTCAGTTGGCAGAGAAAGAGAATAGAGAAGAGAAAAAGTAACGGATTTCAAACTAGTCCGGAAGTTGATATCATTCGAACAAGCATTGATTCTGTAAACTCCAAAACTCCTCTCAGTAGAGGTAATTAATGATTTTTAGTATTTAGCATATCAAATGTGTGTTTAACTTAATTATTTATTTATCTATGTACCCCTTCGTATCTAATATTATGTTCACTAATTCACTGAGAACCTTTCGAAGAGTTCTGTTCTAAGTCTTTAAACATTTCATCAACGGACGATCCTAGATATAGTTTCAATGTCTTACGGGTAGCAGGTAATATTCTGCTTTTGACCATAACTTCCTTTCCTCCTTCTGCATTGATTCTATCATAAGCCTGAAATCGATGACACCCACCAAATGCAAAATAAATTACATTTCCGGACTCTTTGACACGAAAGACATCAACCGGAGGAAGCTCCCCAGACTCTATCTCCTCTAAGCCACAAGTTGCAGATGCCATAGGTTTTCCATTCAAGGTAGAGACCATAGCATCAATTTTCTGGTAATCCAAAACTGGTGGGATTGGTCTTCGAATTTCCTTCAAGGGAACATATTCGACTTTTAACTGTGATGATTGTAGCGACATCTTTTTAAATTGAAGTTTCAAGTTCTGCCATTATAAAATTTGGTACGATTTCTTATATACTCTTTTAGCAATTATAAATATTCGTAAGCATTTAGATCTCGAATTTAATATTCGCAATTAATAAATGAGATTTCTAGAATTTAGTTATTATTAATGGCTTTCTATTGTTGGCTAAAGTGCACATCAACGAGTTATGAAACTGCTTTACTTAAATTGAATACGTAATTGACTTTTGTTATGGGGCCATGAAGACCCTGGCTCCTGATATGCGGCTGAATAGTTATTTATCGGTAAAAAATTCTTTTACTATTGGATATTATTAAAGCATTGTCTCGAACTACGTTACTTCTGAATCAGGATTCATATATATATCTATCTTTAGGGTAGGGTCAACTTCAGGTACAGTAAGACCAAAATAACTCATCACAGTCTTATCTTTCTTGGGTGGCGAAATGGTTGTAAAGTGCAAGCGTTAGTAAGTTTTCTGAGAGTCCGATTTCGGCTTACTCAAGTTTCTTTGTAATTATAACCGCCGATCTCATATAAAAAATTTACTACGTTTGCAAGAAGTCATCATATAGATTAACAGGAGCTGTAATTCCGGCAAGCGGAAAGGTTCAAAGATTAAACTTTGGAGTACATATTCTCCAGCAGGTTTCCTTTTAAGTTCTCCTTTATCGGGTTTGAGCCTTTTCACTAAAGGAGAGCAATTAGCATACCTTCCAGATAAAAGTTTAAAACTTCTATTAAATTACAAGTAATTTCAAATACAATATTCCAAGCCAATTACACTCTTGAAACATTCTTAAGCTTTTACCAGTTCAATTTTCATCGCTTTCAACAACATTATATTTTTATTTTTTCTTTTTAATTTAATCTGATTGATCTGATTGATCTGATTGATCTGATAATTGAAATAATTTAAATATAATGTATTATTTTGGTATATTTATAGCTGTGATCCTTCTGTTATGCTCAGTGGTATTACGTATTACTACACGTCATACGAACAAGTCGATAAGGAAATTACGTACCATCCTGTCGGTGGGAGCAGTGATATTTATTTTAATTGGCATTTTTCCTGATAAAGCTAAAGGGGGAGCTCCTTTCCATTTATATGGATCCAAGACAGCCTTTTTCAACTGCGGTGAACAAGTAAGTGATGCCGCAAATTTTTGTGGTGACTATTATAACCCATCATGCCCTTGTCGAAACATAAACGCTATGGCTACAATGGCTCATTGCTATCGCATTAGTTATAAGGATAAAATTGACTCGTTTTTAAAAATATGTCAAAGCGATTATAATGTTAGCATTTCAAAGAGTACGTTCGAAAATGCTCTCAGCTATTACGATAGCTATTCGAGGCTGCCTAATGAACCTGACGGAGCCTCCGTTAATTTTCCTGTAAAGCTTAATGATTCAAAAATATTAATATCAAGGGATTCTTATGACCAATTTTTGGGTAATTATGATAGATCTGTATATTATGGAGGAGTTTTAATAACGTATTGGGTATTTGTGTTTTGTTTTGTTGCAATTGGTAATTGGTCAAAAGTGTTGTTCCCTCAAGCTTGTAAGTGGCTAATTGGACCATTGAGCAGTTGGTATAGATGTCATGTTTCATTGCCCGCGAATGGGCGTCGTAAAACTCAAGAGAAACCATTTATGTACTTTTTGGACATGTTGGTTCCCACAAGAGAGGAAACTTTAATAATAATAGGATTCACTATTTTGTGCATCATTTTACAATTCAGCAAAATACATTACATACCCGGGGATCCAGTTTTTCGTTCTAAGAAGAGCGCTCTCCTACGATATTATGCAGTTAGATCAGGAATTCTTGCTAGCTCTGTGATGCCTTTATTAATTTTGTTTGCAGGTAGGAATAATTTTTTACAATGGGTTACTCGTTGGAATTACGCAACATATATAACGCTCCATAGGTGGATCTCCCGCATAGTGTTCACCTTAGTACTCATACATTCAATATGCTACTACCTCTATCTCTCACCAGAAAGCTTGACAGATATGGACGGTTATATTTATTGGGGAATACTAGCAACCTTCTCTGGGGCTGCAATTCTCATACAAGGTTTACTAATCTTACGAAGAAAGTGGTATGAGCTCTTTTTGCTATTACATATATTATTAGCTTTGTTATTTATAGGTGGAGCATGGTTACATGTTGAGGATCTCTATTGCCTTTGGTTTTATTCTGTATCTTCTTTGGTCTGGGTATTTGATAGAGTTATAAGAATTGGAAGACTTTTTCTGTTTGGATTTCCTAAGGCTAAAGTCTTTCTTTTACCCGATGAGACTCTAAAGGTGATTGTGCCCACTCCAGAAGGATGGGATATTGTCAGAGGGGGCCATGTGTTTATTCATTTTTTAACACCAACATGTTTTTGGCAGTCACACCCATTCACTTATACTTCTTCTATTGGCAGGGATGATGAAATTGTTTTATATGTTAAGGTGAAAAAAGGTATAACAGCTACGCTTTACGATTATTTATCTAAATGCCCTGAACGAAGTGCCATTGTCAGAGTAGCAATTGAGGGCGCTTATGGTGAATCTAGCCCCGCTAAGAGATATGACACATCTGTCTTCATTGCTGGGGGTAATGGTATCCCAGGAATCTATGAGGAGGCTTCTAGTCTTGTGGACTTATGCGGACCATATAACAAGAGTGTGAAGCTTGACTGGACAGTCAAAGACTATAACTCCCTCTTTTGGTTTTATGAAGAGCTTATTGCTCTCAAGCTTAAGAATATTAATACCACCATTTATATTACAAGACCCAAATCAGCTTTGAATAATGCTGACTTTGAGAAGCGGTTTCCTCCAGGTATTATAAGTGAGTTTACGCAAGATGAGGGAACAACTCCTCTATTACATCATAAAATTTTTAATGAAGTTATGAACAAGACGAAGAGAAATTTCTCAGAAGATGGCACGTGTGATATGGTACTGGTTATCAAATCTGAGCTATCACATATAACCATAATTGAAGGTAGGCCGAACATGTCTCGGTTGGTTGAGCAGAATGTTGAAGAGTCGGATGGGTCCACCATATTCATTCCTTGTGGTAATCCTGCTATGGTAGACGAACTCAGGGCAGCGGTGGTTAATGTAGTTGGTAGGTCAAACACGAAACGTGTAGACTATTTCGAACAGCTACAAGTATGGGCGTGAAGGTTATTTTACTACAAAGTAAGTTTTAGACAGGGTAATATACTTCATGCTTCAATTTAAAACAAACTCAGTGCGTGATCATATTCTTCAATGACTCTATATGTGAATATATCTTATCCCATAGAAGTTTCGTTTGAGGAAACGGCCTCATTAGTAGGAATTAAATAATTAAACTTCAAGTAGAAGTGAAGAATTAATTCTCTTGCATGTGCTCATATGAAGTTAGTTAGATTTAACAATAAAAATTGGTTGTATAGTGTAGTGGTTATCACTTTCGGTTTTGATCCGAACAACCCCGGTTCGAATCCGGGTACGACCTATTCTTTTTCTATTCGGATTTTTTTTTCCTCACTTTGTGATGTAACGCAGTGAGATGAGATTAAAATAATTAAAAAAAATAGTCAATCGTCTACAGGCTGTTCTCTTCAAGACTAAAATGATAAGAACTATGTATGTAAATGTGATAATGATTGTTAAGAATTCTTAACTTTGAAATTTACTAACACAATTTCAGCAAGCCGAAGAACGCACGTTCCAAAAGAGCACTAGCTAAGAAGGAAGGAAAGTTAGTAGAAAACCCTAAAACAACATTGTTTGTTCCAGGAGCTACAAGCAATAAACTTTTGCATGATGCTATGTGTGATATAATTGCTCTCAAGAAGCCTTTGGTGAAAAAATTTTCAAAGAAGAACGATATCAGACCTTTTGAAGATGCATCCAATCTTGAATTCTTTTCAGAGAAGAACGATACATCTTTAATAGTGTTTTCAACGCATAATAAGAAGAGACCCAACACTTTGACGTTTTCTAGATTTTTTAACCATAAACTTTATGATATGGTTGAATTATCAATAACTGAACACAAATTATTGCACGAATTTAAGAAGTTAACGTTCACTGTTGGATTGAAACCTTTGTTTGTCTTCAATGGCCCAGAATTCGACAGTCACCCCCGTTATCAACAGTTGAAATCATTGTTTTTAGATTTCTTCAAAGGAGAGGAAACTGACTTGCAAGATGTGGCAGGCTTGCAGTACGTTATCGCCTTATCCACAGGTGAAATCGAAGATCCTAATTCTAAAGTATTGTTACCTTTACATTTCCGAGTCTACAGATTGAAATCTTACAGATCTGGTCAAAGGATACCTAGGATTGAGTTGGATGAGATCGGACCAAGATTTGACTTTAAAATAGGAAGAACAGTTGATCCTGCTCCAGAGCTAGAGAAGGAAGCTTTTGTAAAACCTAAACAGCTACAACCTAAGGCAAAGAAGAACGTTAGTACTGATATTATGGGTGATAAGGTGGCTCAAATCCACGTTGGTAAGCAAGACTTGAACAAGTTACAGTCAAGAAAAATGAAAGGATTAAGACCAAAATATGACCAAGTTACCGATGACGAATTTGAAGAGGGAGTTGAAGATGAAATTATAGAAGAAGATGCACCAGTAGCAAAGAAGCAGAGAACTTAATTGCTTTCAGATATGTTTTAATAGTTCAGCCTCTTCGTAGCACGCGAGACACCAAGTGAAAATATCTTACACGATTACATAAGCTAAACACTATATATTACATAATTATATTTTTTTCATTAAGCTTTCAAATCTCATATAATAAACATTCTAGTTCATACTGTGATATATTTCAAGTAAGATTGCATGTCAGCCGGCCAAGAATCGATTTTCAAGCCTAGAAAGGTCGTTGAAGATTTCAAATCTTCGAAAAGCCCTCCAAGTGTGAGATCTTTAGAGGGAGTGAAAAGCTTAATTGAACTAACCAAAAATGAGAACTATTGTGTATCAAGATTACCAGCGACGCCGTCCTTTTTGAACAATATACTGTCAAATGATATAAAGGGATATGCTGATTATCTATGCAATTATGGCTTAGTAGTCAACAGAGACTCTATTCATGTTTGGAAATATAAATCTACAGATTCAACTCCTCTATCTATCCAGTTTCCGTTAGATAGAAATGAGCATTTATCTCCACCTTTGGCTATATTAACTAAGCCAGCAAGTGGAACTAGTCCCGATCCAGGAGTTGTTATTATAAATTCAACTTCGGGGGATGTCAAATTTTATGAAAGTGTCCATCATGCCCCAGCTCTAGGACTTATTAAGAACAAACTATTAGAAGTGACAGTAGATATCAACAATACAAAAGGCGAGGTAATCACTCTAGCAGAGAATATAGAACCAGCTGGAATAGTTATTGCAACATCATGGAAACGCTGTGTTTTACTTTCATTGCGGGACTCGAGGGGAAGATCTAAGTTGACAGTTACCGATATTATGCACCCAGCCAGCAACTTAGTTTTTTCAGGTTTCTTCGGAGGGGTATTAAATTCGAGATCGGAGAAGATATCTGATGAGATAGTGAGCATAAAGTCTGGCAAAGTCTTCAATAACGGAATGACTCAAGAGATTATTATCCAAGATTCGTTTGGTGGCTTCAATATATTGACACACGAACTTTCAACCGACGGTATTTCATTTTTCAATAAAAAGAAAGCATTAAGGCTAAATTTGGTACCTTCTTTAGAAAGTGGAATAGAAGGATACCTCCCAGGTGCGAACATAAACTTAAGATTTTTAGATTTATGGCCATTATATAATAGAGATGCCGATATTTACTTAGCATTATGCTACATAGATGCTACTGTTAACGCGTCGGACAGCAAAAACTTACTATTAGTCACAATTAGAATTGATGAAACAGGAGCTTTATTACTTGAATCCCATAAACTAATGAGATATTCTCCAACAGAGCCCATTACAATGAATCACAAACCAAAGTTGTTTGTACCAAGCCCAGGAAAGATTGCGTTCATCACAATTAATAACTCTGTTATAATGTCAGAACTTACATCTTCTTATGTTCATACTCAAAATACTTTTCAATACTATAAACCACGTTGGGAGGACATCGTGGAGTTAAAGTCAACCGTTTCAATAATAGGCCAAGGATATGAGAATGGAATCAATGGATCCAATCCATCAATTATATTAATAACGAATAACACTGGTGTTCTAAGAATTGAAGTTTTCTCAGACTCCGTTACTAGTGAGAAATTATCAGATGGAGAATTCCCGGCTCGTAATAAGATCATTAAATCACATATTGAGCAAGGTGTATTCTACTCATCATCACCCGCAATCGATTTTAATGTTAGAGAAGAATTTCCTGAATTAAGTATTAAAGAGGCAATTGAGGATATCAGTTTGGAAATTCTAAATTCAACATCTCCATACTTTCCTTCATTATTACCTTCCATAAGTGATGCATTGGAGGTAAAAGTGAAATTATACCATACTTTCATTTCATATATCAAAGAAAATTTCAATTTCGTGTGGCCTAAAGTTGCTTTAAGTGTTCTAGAGTATCTTGAAAAAACTCATGTTGCTTTAAGTTTATGGACTTATATTAACAATGAACACTTAATCGCAAGAGATTTGAAGGAATTACTCGAACGGGCAATTAGAGAATCGAGCACGGTAATTATTAACACCGAAGGTGACCTTATTCGCAAATTCTTTTCTCAAGGAATTGATTTCATAAATCCTGTGTTAATCCAGTTCGTTGAGCTAATGATAGCCTCTGAATTCTCATCAACTATTGTTATAAACTTAATTGTTGCCACTATGTACGATGGCGTCTTTTTGAATGAAAAGATGTATATTACTAATGATGAACTTGAACCGAAAAGACTTTGGATATTTGATACTGCAATATTGATTCGCATCGAAGAGCTCTTCACTAATGAATTTTGCGACCAAGGGATAAATACAGAATTCTTGCTTACACAAGAAAAGAAAGAGAGCTTAGTCAAGTTGTGCCAAGTTCTTTATTATTTTATCAACAATGCTATATTATACATGGAGAGATACGACAACTCCAATGATCAACTACACGAATATGTAAAGTGGTACAGATCTAGGAAATCGTACTGGATTGATGCGTTGTTAAAATATAAGTTATCTAGTCAAGCGATTGGAATAGCTGAGAAATATAGTGACTATTCATCATTAGCTTTGATTTTGGAGACAGATCGTGCCGATATCATTGAGAGACATGGCAAGGAGAGTCCTGAATATACAGCACTAGGAAAGAGGTATTCTCATTACTTCAATAGTCTTGGATATAATTTTGCTGCAAGTCTTTTTCAATACTTAATTAAGACTGATCAAATTAGAACTTTGTTTTTAGAATTTCCTGAGTGGAATGACTACTTATACAAATATTTTGAACTCAATAAGCGGAAGACTTGTGAAATATCCTGGATTAGATATTTCCTTGACAATCAATTTCAGCTAGCCCCAGAAGTACTTATAGCATCAGCGAAATTAAACGACGAGGACAATATTAGTAATGCACAGTTGAAATATTCATTGGCCAAGTTATCTGCTATAGCATCTAATGGTTCTGTATCTCCGACAACCTCAAACCAAGAATATATAAGTGAAGCGGAAGCAAAGTTGATCAGTATAAATACTCAAAACGAAACCTACGCTTATTTACTAGAATATGTGTCAAACCAAAAGGAGTTATTAACATTGGACTATTTGATTAGGCATTTTACTAACGATAAGATAGATGTAAAACTAAGAAGAGAAATTTTAGAGTCGTTTTACGACAGATTTATCGAAAATCAGGCGTTGTCTATCGTTGATTTGATAAATCTAGTAACTCTCATAGCTCCTTCTGGAAACTTTGCAGATGGTTTCGCCAAGGCTTTGAAGGTAAGCACCTTATTCAAATCTTCATCTTTGTACTCATATTGGAATAAAGTAATATGGGTACGTTTGTTAGCGACAACTGACGATTGGGAGTCATTCGCCGAATCACAAAATAAAACAGATGATTATTTAAAGCAAAAAGTTCACGACACATTCTTGTATAAAACACTTCTCCTTGTGGGCTTTGATGAAAGGGTGATGAACTCTTTGAATGAATTGTTGGATGGGGGATCATTTAACGTAAACGAGGATTACGAGAAGGAAATACCCTCCTCTGGGTCTCTCAATAACGTCCTTTTTGAAAAATTGAAACTTTTATTAAATAATTCGGATTTGGCATCATGGATCTCATCCGTTAAACAAGAGTACAGTACCAACATATAATACTCTTCAACAACAATTGTATATTCTTCCATCAATATAACTTTAAGTATTGAATAAAAATTTGAACATTTATTCCTCTATGAAAGGATTTTCGTTACTTTTCATCAGATCAATATCTTCCTTATTAGTATATTCTTTTTCATCATCAGTGGGCAGTATATTGACTATTGAGTCTTCGTCTCCTTTGTCCAATCGAATTCTTACTAGTGATTCAGGTAAAGGCGCCTTGGTACTGTAATCTTGATCAGTATACTTCATGAGACCCAATGAGGCCAATGAAACAGATTTAATGACATTGTTCCAGTTACTAAGGACCAAGGCAACACTTTCTGACCCACTATTCATTTTGCCTAGCTTCTCTTCTATGTCTCCCAACTGCATGGCTAATGTTGCTGATAAGTCTTTAAATTCAACTAGTTTCTCTAATTCAGCTTTCTTCTCAGCTATCTTCTGATCATATATATTGGGCTTCAGCATCTTGTAGCATAGCTGATATGAACCTTACAGTATTTGTTTTAATAAGTTTAAATTCTGGACATATAAATATTAGTCGGAGACGCGACTCTGCATTTTTTGGCATCAAAAGTATTTTGAGTTCACTTGCTACAAAATTTTAATGTAGATAATTGACATGGAGGGATGTATTATCAGGATAACATGATGATTGTAACTATATGTGAACATTAAAGTACAGTTGAATGATCACCAAAAGCATATATGCTATGTAGCCAATTAAGGTATGTCTCGAATTGAAAGAAATCTTGTTCAAAAAAGTATTGAGAGAAAGGCAAAAAATGAAAGATTTGAAGGACAAGAACAAGAACAAACGCAAAAATCGAAATGCTTACTCTTCAAAGGAATGAAATTCCAAATCATTAGCATTACTGAGTCTATGGTGTTCTAGTAATTTAGTAAAAGGTGAAAACTATAAAATATTAAGTCACGTGTACATATTTACAAATTTATTTGTTTTTGTTTGTGAATCTCAGTAGGTTAGTTAGAATAGATTGCAGAAACCCTCAATAACTTAACACTCCCCTAAAGCATTAAGTTAAGGTGATGGCTCGCAAATCAACGAACTTCTCACAATCACTTTTGCAATACCAGTCATCATCAAAATCTACTGGTAGGGCTAGTGATGTCAATGCCCCAGCGCTGAGCAACTCTCTTAACGATACTAATACACAAGATAAGGCGTATCGTGATGCAGATATGGAGTCTTTAAGAACTAAGTACATTCTTCAAAATAAGTCATTAGCGAAGAATAATTCGCTAATGCTCAGCAAAATTGCTGACATGGAACAAAAAATAAGTGAGTTAATTAACGAAAACATGAAGATGAAAAAATCTAAGACAAGGAGATGTCTTGAGAACAGAAAAGAGTTGGAAGAGAAACTTTTAGGAATAGAAAACAGTTTAATAAGTAAATTTGATAGTATCTTTCAATTATTGAAGCAAGTGAGGGAAGTTGAAGAACTATGTGACAATCCAATTCTAAACATACTAACCAACATAAATCGCCCGGTGACTTCAACTCCTATAGAACATGATTTTCAGTCTAACATGAATCTTTCAGAAGGATTGGGTATTTCTTCCCTCTTAAGTAATCATGGGCGTGATGATAATGATAATATTCAAGAACCTAAACCTCGAAAACATGATAGAAATGAACTTCTACTCAATTATCCCACTAATCATAACAAGCAATTTACAATATTTGAAGCTAGTAACAGATCAGAGGTCATATATAATGACTATGCAGATCAAACGCTTATCGACCTTGAGGATAAAAGCATGAGTAATCAACAGAGTGAAATTGCATTTCCAATCCTCCATGACGAACAGGGTAATTCGCAGCCGAATTTCTCGACCGCAAACTCAAACGATAAAATACTAGACACGGAAGAGAATTCAATAAAAATGAAAAAAGACATGAAGTCTCAGGGTGATGGGGCTACTAATGTAGATACAGTTAGCTCATACATTAAGCTAGAAGAAAATGATGAAATGAAGAGAAGGCCTTCGAGAACCAGAAGACAAGTGAACTATGCAGCACCTTCCCTCAGAATGAAAATGAGAAGAGAGTCAGTTAAGCTCTTAGATGCCGTTGGTGATAACGTCTCAATCAAACATGCCAATGATGTGAAAAAGGTTCTGAATGCAGAGTGCGATAACGAAAACTCTGATATTATAGATCAAATACAACCAAAGCGTCAAAAGAAGACACCAAAAAACAATGAAGACAATAAACCAAAGAGAAGACCGTTGGAAAATATCACAGTTCATACGAACACAAATGTGAGCCAAGGGAGCGCTGAGAAATCTAACACCTTGATGGAAAAGACTTCTGAGCGCCAACATGCTCAAGAAGATGATCCATCAGTTTTTGATTTCATAGATGATGAGGAGAAGGAAATGCGAGTTTATAGGGGAAGGAGAAGCTCAAACAAGAAAGAAAAAAGACGCTCAATGTTCATATAAATAGTCATTTCTTACAATACACGGAACTCAGTAGTTTACCTAAACCATTATACGGTAAGTATGTATTTTCTCTAAATGAAGTAATAGAAGCAATGTTTTAGACACTCATCTTCATTTTAATCAGTTTATGTGGGTTATAATCGATTATTTCGAAATCTTCAAATTTGAAGTCATCAATTGTTTTAATTCTTTCCAAATTCTTAATTTTAAGTTTAGGAAAATCACCCGGAGTTCTTTTAATCTGTTCTTTTAAAGGCTCGATATGGTCCAAGTAGACATGAGCATCTCCCATTGTGTGTATAAACTCACCACAGTCCATATCTACTATATGTGCAATCATCCTTGTCAATAAAGCATATGAGGCGATATTAAATGGAACACCCAACCCCATATCACAAGATCGTTGATATAACAAGCATGAAAGTTTCGGCTTTTGAAATACCTTTCGTTGTTTGCCTGCATTCGCTTCTGGGGAAGAGTTCGGAAAACTAACATAAAACTGACAAAAGACATGACAAGGAGGAAGAGCCATTTCCGGAAAATCAGGCGGATTCCATGCAGACATTATTATTCTACGATCATAAGGGTTTTCTTTCAATTTTTTGATTACATCCAGTAGTTGATCAACACCTTGACCTTGATAATCAGCCTTGCAGTCAACGTATTTTGCACCAAAGTGCCGCCATTGGAACCCGTAAACAGGGCCAAGATCGCCTTCTCGTCTATCAGTCAACCCGATTGAATCAAGATATTCCCTAGAGCCATTGCCTTCCCAAATTTTCACACCTTTATCGCTTAACAACTTTGCGTCAGTACTACCAGAGACAAACCATAACAACTCATGAATGATTCCCTTAGAAAAAACTCTTTTGGTAGTTAATAGAGGAAAAGTGTCATTTGATAAATCAAATCTTAATTGTGGAGGAGCGAAGATAGATTTCGTTCCAGTACCAGTTCTATCCGGGCGAAACTCACCTTCATTGGATATCTTCTCGCATAAATCTAAATATGCCTGTTCTTGTGGGTTAGGGGAAACAGTCATACTAAATATTTAAAACCTGGTGTTAGTACTGGTTCGCATCTACTCTTTATCAACAACAAAGTAGTTTATATATATATAACAAATACGCGTTTCTCAATTTTAATGTAATCACGCGCAAGAATACGTTAACGTTAATTCTTAAGTATACAGTGGAAGAACGTCTTATCATCGCTTTATTTTGACGTTTGGTGAAAGATTTTAGACCTGTACTAGTGTTCTAATGTTCTAATGTTATACTATTATGCTACAGGTAATAATGCTTTACTAGACTACCAATTCGTCACCCATTACTTAAGTATGTAAAATTTTAACTATATTATTTTTCCGGTTTTATCTATGGTTAAACCTTGATAACTTCAAACAAGGAAAACATAGTGATACATGGGGTGGTGCTTAAAGCATTCCGAACCATGAAAAATAGCGAAACCATTTAGGCTCAACAAGAACGCATTCCGACTCTGCAATTCTTCTTGGTATTTCTTCATCGTTAAACGGAAGAGACTCCAAACTTCCTTTTATCACCACCTTTCTCCCGTTAGCACTTGAGACCTTGGCTCTCAAAATTACGACACTTTTAGGAGCTGCTTGATCTTTAAAAGTTATTCCAAGACTCGCAGTAACGCCCCTCTTAGATGGAAGCGAAGGGAAACCACAACCACACAATCCTTCATCTAATATGGTAGATATGATACCGTTGTGAATTTTACCATCGTCACTAATCAATCTATCCCCTAAATAGTAAACGCTAGTCAACTCATTTTTTTTACTATTCAAAAACACGAGGGGATCAATTTCAAACAAATCAGGACCCGAAAGTAAAGCTGTACCAACATAGTTATTTTTATGTTGCTCTGGGAATGTTTCGCTAGACAGATATTGATGAACCAGAGGATCGTTTATTAACTTCTTTATTTCGGGATTGGCCTCTATCTGAGATAAAACATCATGGTTTAAATGCATCAATTTTCTTTTTTCCCGTTTTTCCTTTTTCCAGTCATGAGGAAAAGTAGCAAGTCCAACACCAAAAGCAATAATTGGAAACGTTGTCCTTGTAATAGTTCTAAGCATTTTACTAGGTAGCATCATTTATTCAAAATGTTTAAATTATTGATAATCATCACATATAATCATAATATACAGGATACACTGAGGTATAAATGTTGAAGAGAATCTCCGTTAATAAAGATAGTAGAATCTTACGAAAGAATTGAATAATTTGTATAAATGTCTTAAATAAGTAATATATATGACGCTAACATTTAATTCTTACAAATAACCTTTCAATTTTATTTGCTGCCTTAAAGTCCTTAAAGTGATTACTTCAATTAATCACATTTCAAATAGAAACATCAACGAAAGCAAGCTTCCAAACATATGGAAGAAATATTATGTCAAAGGCAGGTGAGTAATTTTCATGGAAAACCTATAAATTTGGTGCTCTTGACATCATTCATCTTTTAGAAATATCAACTCCTGAATGTTCTTGTATTAAGCCGACAAGCTTTGGTGGGTTTGCACCAATGATTTTATCTATCTGCTCCCCATTCTTGAAGAAAAGGCACGTAGGCATGGCAGTAATCCCATACTCTGTTGCAATATCACTTGCTGCATCAACATCAACTCTCCCAAATTTCACTTCAGGAACCCTTTCCGACAACATACCGAATATAGGTTCTAATGCTTTGCAAGGACCACACCAAGTTGCATAAAAGTCCATGACAGAAACCTTGTCTGCATCACCTACAAATGTTTTGAACTTGGACAACTCTGAAATTTCTGTAACGTTTCC
The DNA here is from genome assembly GCA_030570455.1 of Priceomyces medius. Classification (NCBI taxonomy): domain Eukaryota; kingdom Fungi; phylum Ascomycota; class Pichiomycetes; order Serinales; family Debaryomycetaceae; genus Priceomyces; species Priceomyces medius. The sequence goes on along the minus strand of JAJLVV010000004.1, from coordinate 386,290 downwards.
AATAGGTTTTTGACTTGAATAAGTCCTCAGCGCCACTCTAAATGGGGCACTGTTTCTAGAAATAGCATATATATATTGGGATGCTCCCCTAGAGTTCCAAGAGCTTCTTTTAATAGCGGACAACATATTGCTATAAAAGGACTGATGAAGGCAAAGGTGGATATCTGATTGCGTAATTCAGCCGTTGATGCTCAATGGCAACATTTCAATATCGTTAAATAGTAAGCCGCACGCATCGAGGCTCGGCATCTCAATTCATCAATTTTTTTATTTTTCAACCATATTGTTAAGCACAACGTATTAGTATCTAAAGCTTACGATTTTAATAGACAGTAACTATGGCAGTAGGTATAAAGCGTAAGGCATTGAGAGGAAACAATTCTGGGACTAAAAAACCCAAGACACTAAATAAACCGACCCCAGCCAAGAATGAGAGTCACGAGTCAGAAGATGAAAAGATTTCAAGTTCTGATGATGCCTCTGCTGAATCTAGTGAGCTGGAAGCTAGTAGTTCTGACAATGAAGATGATCTAGACGGTCTTGATGATGTGGCTGAAGAAGGCTCAGAGGAAGATTCCAATCCCAATCAGCTTGATGAACTTGATGAAGTAAGTTCTGAAGAAACTGAAGAATCAAAGTCAAAGATTACAGGTGAAAAAAAGTCTTCCAAAGAGCAACATTCAGAGCAGAGGAAACTTTTAGCTGAAAGGAAAATGCACAGAAAGTCTGGTATTGCTGTTCAACAAATTAAATCTTTATGGGAAAAGCTTAGGGTTACAAAGCCTCCTTTACCAAAGCAAATAAGAGATAAACTTTGTGATGAGATATGGGATCTTTCAAAAGATGTCGTATTAGATTTGGTTTTAAAGCATGATGCCTCGAGAGTAGTTCAAACTTTAGTCAAGTATTCACCAAAAGAAAGGAGAGATGCGATAGTGAAAGCTTTAAAAGGTAACTACTACCAATTAGCCACATCTTCTTATGGAAAATATTTGTTAATTAAATTATTGCATTATGGATCTAAAGAATCTAGATCTCTTATCATTGATGAGCTCCATGGCAAATTTCGTAAGTTGATGAGACACAGAGAAGGTGCTTACGTAGTTGAAGATATGTATGTATTGTACTCTACGGGCAAACAAAGAAGGCAAATGATAAGAGAATTCTGGGGAGCTGAATATGCATTATTGAAGGATTCTGGAGAAGACAAGACAGTTTTAGAGATATCAAAAGAGCTGACTGAAAGGAAACTGTTAATAACTAGCAATTTATTTGGTACTATAAGTGCAAGTGTCCAGAAAGGTTCAACTGGTTTTCAGATTTTACATGCCGCTATGAGAGATTATGTTTCCATTTTAATGAGTGACATAGAACATCATAATAATGATATTAGAACTTTCATTGACCTTTTGGGTGAGGAGTTTGCAGAATTAGTCCACACTCCTGAAGGTTCAGAAGTTGCTTGCTCTTTAATTGCTCTTGCAAATGCTAAGGAACGTAAAATAATTTTGAAGACATTAAAGAAGCATTCTAAAGAATTATGTAAGAATGAACATGGAAACTTGGTTCTCATTACATTGTTCATGACAATCGATGATACTGTTCTTTTACATAAAACCTTTTTCGCTGAATTGATTGATAGCGATCAAATCGGCGAATTAGTTGTTGAAAAATTCGCAAGAAGGCCCATTTTGTATGTTTTGAAAGGTTTGGATAGGAGGTATTTTGCACCTAATGTACAAGACAGGCTTCGAGAATATGAACTGATAGCTTACAGTAAAACCTCTAAGAAACCTCAAGAGCAGAGAAGAAGTGAGTTACTTTCAAAAGTGTTACCTTTATTATATTCATCTCTTATCACAACTGCAGCCCCACAATCAGACTCAAAAAAGATTTTCAGAGATATTTTATATGATAATTTGGGTGCCCAGTTTGTCACTGAATTAGTACTCACCTCCACCGATCTTGATGAGGTTAATGACAAATTAAGGCCACAGCTAATGGATGCCGTTTTCAATGAATTGATCAAGGGTGATATTTTAGAAGATTACCACATGATCAATAAAGTTCCGAACGTTTCTAGGTCTTTAAAGTATATGATTCAAGGAACAGAGTTCAAGTGGGATAGCGAAGCGCGTAAGCTTACAAAACTGGATTCCGAAAGTGTTAAAATCCCTACAGTTGGCTCTGATCTTGCCTTGAAAGTATGGAATTATATCTCTGAGTCAGGAAATATTCAAGACTGGTGTTCAGGACAAGGTGCGTTTGTCGTAGTTGCCGTTTACGAAGTGTTACATCTTCTGCCATTCAAGACTGAATCCAAAGATTTGCATAAAAGTTTATTAAATATCAGGAAGAAGCTAGTTGAAGATAAGGATAACAAAGGTGCGCAGTTGATTATTAAATTGTTAAATTGCTAGATATAATATTATTGTATTTTACATAAATTTAACTAAATTAAGACCATGCTTTTTTATTAACCAAGTAGTTCATCCGCCTCGTATTCTTCCCCTTCACTTTGGTCAGCCAAATCTTCAGATTGATCCGACTCCTCAATATCACTAGTATCATAATGTTTTTCATTTTCAATTGTATTTCCGTTAGAAATAAAGTAATCCCGTTCATCATACTCTACTATTATTGCATCTTTGTCTAACTCACCACTTCCGAATTCCTCAAACCAAGCAAGAAGAGAGCCGCAACGGAGACACTTAGAATTCTCAGCATCCGATTCCATAGCATTAAACTGAGATGCAATACAAATATAGCAAAATATATGACCACAGTTAGTAGCATAAGGGTTAGTAATATTGCATGAATTCTCCGTCATCTTTCCATTGTTCGAAGCGGCTGCAATATCTCTATTATGATGACATATAGCACATTGGCTTATCGGCAAATTTGTGTAGGGCGTTATCATAGACTGGGAAGAAACATGACTTTCTTTGTTGTTGTATAAAATTTTATGAGCCAACTTCTTGACTTTTCTAAGTTGCAATAATGGCAAAGTAAACACCAAAAACTCTGTCATCACGTTCCATACCAACTGCCTATTCTGAAATTCAAAATTAACATTGTTTCCATTAAACTTGAGTAAATCTGTAACAATAGGAGTTAAGGATATTCCTAAAACCCTATGCATAATCGAAGGGTAATTTCCGTTAATCATGAAAATTGTAAAATTAACTAAATTAACAATTTTGAATGTATCATTAGTAAAGGAAAGAATAGTACTTCTATTTCTCATCATATAGTTTTTGACTTTACCTAATAGAGAGCTCCCATCATAATCTTCCTGGATTTGTGTATCTGATGTAGAATAAATATATGATGTCAACTTATTATAGAGATAATTCCCCACAATCACAGATAATAACAATAATCTTTTTGTATATCCTATGAGGCTTTTCTTTCTTGAGTCAGAAAGCTTTAGATTTTGTAATGAGAGACCATACGACGATCCTGTCTTCCATATAGTGAGTTTGAAGATAAGAACATTAAGCAAAAGTGTCCAAAGTTCTGGGTGCAGATTGTAAGTCCACCATTTATTTGAATGTAATTGGAAGATATCTGTTAGCTGCTGTTTTAAAAGAGACAACAACTCCGAGTCTAATATGTACGCATCGAGTTGCGATACCCTAGGCGAGGGATACGATATCAATACCATATTAACGAAGAGAATCTTGAACTGATTATGCTAGAGAAAACTATGAAACCACTTTTCCGAGGTTTAAATTTAAGTTTATCTACAGGAATGGCAACTCTAGGGTACTCATTTTTTTATGCTATATGCGACATTATATCAGTAGCTAACTCTTCAACTAATATAGAATTTGCTTTAAGTGCTTTTAACTCATTGGATACGTTGTTAAAAACATTCAACGACCCTAAAGTTCCTAGTCTTTCCCCATGCAGCACCAACAATTTCAATACTTTAAGCAAACCTAATTGTACAGCCGAATTTGAACTATGAATGTTTAGTTTTAACAACAAGTTTTGGATAACTGGCTCTTTAAGCATAACTCCACATAACCTTCCATTTGTTGTCAAAAGCGTTGAGTAGCTATTTAAAGATGACTCTAAATTTGAAGCTTTGGAAATCATAAATCCTCCAATCAAACAATCACCTGCCACTTTAGATTCGAGGTTAACGTATGTGGGGTCATATTTATTCCAGGTGATGATAGAATCCAAGGCACTTGACTGCCAATATGGATCCACGAGCAAATTAAAGTATACGCTCAATATGTTGTGCTTCTTCAAAACTTCTCTGATTCCATCACAATATACAAGCTCACAAAGAATTGGTAAAACAAATTGTCGAAATTCTAAGTTAATCTTAGACAAAGATTTAAGGTACAGAACAGCTCCTAAATTCACCAATTCCACTTCTCTAACATGATTCAAATAACATATGTTATATATGATGGGACAAACAATATTTGTGACCTCTTTATAATTTTTTATTGTAGGAGAATATTTTTCCAAAATTCCAACCAAAAACTCAAGAATGTCTGCAGAATTTAAAGCTTTTGAAGCCTCCGTTACACATGACATTGATTTGAAAAACTTCAAAATTATTAATTGATGGTGAAACTCTAAATTAGCAAAAACTTTAATAAGAATTTTGAAAAGGTCTGTATTTGAAATGTTAACCCTTACTTTCGCTTCAGACATACTGAAATACTTAACGATATCAACAATTTTGTCAACAGAACTTTCGATTCTTTCCATGTCACCAATATTAGCTTCAAGTTTTCTTAATTTACTAAGTCTATTCAACAAAACAGCAAACCAAAATAATACTCCATATTTGGATAAGATGCGACAAAGATCTGATTTTGACCTTGTGATATCCCTCGACAAAATACTATGAATACACCCTATTGCGGCCAATGGAAATTCAGGAGCAGTGTCAAAGTCTTCTTCAACAAATTTGGATAATACTCGGAGACCACCACATGAGATAAACATAGATAAAGCTCGTTCAGAGGTATCCATGAGTTTAATAAACTTCATCACTTCCAATCGAATAGGTAAGTCGAATGTGATATTTCGAAAATGAGTTACTATCGGTATCCCACCAAGTAAACAAAAGTTTTCAAATTGCTGTACGTTTCTCTCGAAAATAATATTTAAAACGGAAAGTGTATTGTGCCAAAGTTTTTGACATTTAGGAACTTCTGGTGCACCTGACAAAAGCTCAAGTAGAGTCAACACACCATGCTCTCTAATTAGCACATCGTGCAGAATAGGGTACTTTTTAACTAAATGCAACATTCTTCCCGTAATCTTCACTAATGATGAAACTACATCTTCGTGTTTGGAATGGAAAATATCAACTCTGGTAGAGAGTCTTGTAACTAAAATTTCCATCTTTCCTTGAATTTCAATATCATTTGTATCAAATGTTTCTATCTCAAGTTCCAAAAATGGGTCTCTTTCTTCAATTTCGTTTTCCGAATTTAATCTTAAGTCTTTATTTTGAGGATCGTTTATAAATATAGTAGGAGCTTCAAAGTCCATTTCAACTTCAGATTCTGTGAACCTGCTCAATAGTTCATCTTTATTCAACTCTATTATCCCTTCATATGTTCTTGTATTCATGTCCTTATCCGATACCTCTAACTTGATCATATCAGCCTCAGTGGGTCTTTTCATAATTTTGATTACTTCAAAGTCATTTTCCCAGTTTACTTCTTCATCTAACTCTGTGTAACTATTAATGGGCTTCACACCATTTTCAATCACATTCCACTGTTCTCTATGTGGAACAAGTTTAGAGACCTTTCTCATCGGGTTTAGCCATTTATGTCTTAATAGTGATTTTGCACTAGTCCTAAGCTTTGGCAGTTTTTGAAAACACTCTAGTAAAAAATCTTTAGCTAAATTAGATATGTTTTTTGGCAAAACTGGATGTTCATCTGTTCCAATTGCATGTAGTGTTGCCATAGGATTAAGGTCGCTATATGGTGGATTGGTTGTGAAAAGCTCTATAATAGTAGCACCCAATGACCATATATCGGAAGCTGTACATAGTCCCTCTCCACCCAATACCGTCTCAGGTGCCATCCAATTAGGAGTTCCAACAACACTATCATGTTTCGATGTGACTTGAGCAGCAACACCGAAATCAGCAAGTTTTATTTCGTCGTCCTCAGTGATAAGGACGTTTGCCGCCTTCACATCACGATGGACCACTCCTTGTTCATGTAAATATCTGAGACCTTCTAAAATCAGTCTTACATACTTTACTATACGGTCTTCTGGTAGACCATGTCCCAATTTCTTGTAAAGTTGTCTTAGAGATCCCTTCGAACAGAATTCGAGCAAAATATTCAAGGATGTTGAAGTTTTAACAAAGCCATGATATTTAACGATGTTTGGATGTACCAATATTTTTAGTAAATCTATTTCGCCCATAAGTACTCTAACATCTTGGCCAGGTTCAAGATTTATTTGCTTTATGGCCACAACTTGTTTTGTTTTTAGATTTAGGCCTTTGTAAACACTTGCAAATGCTCCTCTCCCTACTAGAGTTGAAAATTGAAAATTTTGCAATGCATTATGTGGCTTACGATGGCTCAGCTGACGTTCGAACCTTTGAGCTGGTGTTAATGATACTTTTACGGAACCCCTCTCCTGAATTCGATCCGGTGTATCAAGGATAGCTTTATCAATAAGGTTCGTTGAGGATGCATTTGACACAGTTGTATTCTTGGATCTCACATGTTGTGAAGTTTGGTTGTGGTGATGTTCCAACCTCTCGTCTCTTATTTTCCCGTAAGAAACATTTCTCAGATTCACATTAAGGTCAAAATGAGGTGAATGAGCTATTCCATTTTTTTTTTTATCCAAGAATGGAGATTCATTTTCATCATGAACTGCTTCTGGAATGGGTGACATTAATAGATTCTTGGCGTTTTCATCTTTACTATTATTATGTGAAGAAACACTTCCATGTTCAAACTCAATATTCATTTTTGATTGAATTCTTTGCACAAATGGTGATTCAGTAACTGAATGAGCATCTCTAGAATTGTTGTTGATAATGGAAGTACCCGATACATGGGAAAACTTAGAATAAGATAGATCAAGTTCATCGTTGTCATCGAGATCAAAGTCATTGAACAATTGTTGATCATGAAATGTTTCTTGGTATTTCCTTAGAGAGCTCTCCTTCTCTCTCTTATTACTAGTAGTGCCCCTCTTTGTTGATCTTTTTGAAATTGTGACATTGCATTCCAGTTCTCCACTGCTGGTGTTCCGTTCTCTCTGAGAAGGGCTTACCAAATCCTCTTGCATCTGTTTTATATCTAACATAATTGGAATCTAAATATGCACATCGCGCCGCTATCAAGCAGTGGATTCCACCTTAAACCGTTTACTTTGGTATATATGAGTCTTTTAAGAGTTGAGATCTTTACAGTTTGTAACCGGTTGTACACAAATCAATATTTTGTTTACTTAAAATCATCGAGACAATCAAAACTGGGCTACATACAGTACGTACATTTAGTGGGCTCAAATTAAGCCTTCTCAGAATTTGATAAAGAATAGACATAAATTACTATATGCTTTGTTTCATCAAACTACATTATTCAAATAAAGGTAGATATATATCTATTAGATAAATCTATTTGAACGGATTCCCAAAATGAAATTAAATTTCAGCAATCTTAGTAACTAACTTACCATTACCTTTAGTGTTTGAAAATAACTGCTTCCAAATAGTTGGAACCTCCCTCAATGGTTCAGATTCTTTTGAAACATCGTAAAGATTGATACCTTCTGAAAGTGAGATATGACCTGCGGAAACGGCGGCAGAAATATCAGCGATTGCGGAAGGGATCTTTGCATAATGATCAAAGCAAATGAAACCTTTAACAGTAATTCTGTTAATGATAATTTGACTCCAGTTAAGAATCTTTCCTTTATCCCTATCATTGTAAGACGCAATAGCACCACATGCGATGATACGGCCAAACTCTTTCATTTGTGGGAGCATAAAATCTAAAATTTCGCCACCAACATTATCAAAGTAAACATCAACGTGATTGTCACCAATAATTTCAGTTAAATCCTTTTGGAAATTTGCTGAATTATAATTCACACACTCGTCTGCTCCGATTGATTTGACCCACTTGCACTTTTCATCTGAACCTGTAATCCCAATAATCTTTCCTGCACCAAGAATATGTTTTGCAATTTGTACAGCCATAGATCCCGTGGCACCTGATGCTGCAGAGATCACAACTGTTTCACCTTTTTTCAACTCCCCAACCTCAGTTAATCCAATGTGTGCAGTAATACCAGTCAAACCAAGAGGGCCGACGTAAGCACCCAAAGGAATGTTTTTGGATGTGTCAATCTTACTCATCAAATCACTTTCACTGTACACACCGTAATCTTGCCAACCGAGCTTACCAGTTACAATATCACCAGCTTCGAATTTGGAGCTTTTCGAGTATATAACTTCTCCGATAGCTAACGATCTCATCACCTCACCCTCTGTAACAGGCTTAGTATACATTCTGCCAGATTCGATACCTTTTTGGATCCAACCTCTTTGGGTGGGGTCATTAGAGAGGTATAATATTTTTAACAAAACGTGTGCTTCTTTAACTTCATTTACATCAAATGTTCTAGTTTTGAGGCTGAAAGTCGAATCTTCTTCACCAAAATTTATGTTAACATCTGCAATTGGAGCATTTTGAAGAATTATTTCATTAATTTTACTTGGTACAGACATTTTTAGGCTGAAATTAATTAGAGTTAAGTTTTATGAAAGCTCAGAAAGGATTTCAATGCATATTTAACCCTTCCATTATTATCTGTCATTAATAAGCTGCATTATTTTAACACGGCCCTGTTGAACAGCTGTACGGCTTTCTAAGAGCTGTCAAAATAATTTTGTGCCGGAAGGAACAATAAAATTTTTGAAAATTCCGAAACATCACGGCTCATGAATAAAATTTCTTTACTTATCCATCCGACTCAATTCATAGCTAACAAGCTAATCCATAGTACTAAATATAGTTATTTTGACTATACTTAAAGAGTGCTTTATGAACGAAAGCCGTACTCAAGTAATGATGAAATAACCAAACTGTTCTTGGAATTACAATTTTGATTTCAAATGAAATTGTCTCAATAAGGTAGTCGTGGGCAGAAGGATGCAGATCTGATTTGATGTTTCAGTAATTGTTTCCGGAGTATTAACGTCACTCATTGTTCGTAGATATCTACAATATTTACGAGTACGGTTTTATAAATTACTGACAATGAAAATGACACTAAATATTAGCAAAATGAGAATCAAATGACATGCAAATATTGCTACTCTTATATTTGATTTCCCTAAGGAACAAAATCTACGCAATCTTGGTGACAAGTTTACCATTGCTCTTAGTGTTCGAAAATAATTGCTTCCAGATAGCCGGAACCTCTTTTAATGGCTCTGCTTCACTTGAAACGTCATGGACGCTAAGGTTATCTTCGAGCTCTATTTTACCTCCACTGATCGCATTACCAATTGCTCTAAGAGCCTCTGGAAATTTCTCAGCATAGTCAGAGCATATAAAACCTTGGGCAACAAGGCGCTTGACAACTATTTGAGACCAGTTTGATATCTTTCCCTTTTCCCTGTCATTATAAGATGCAATAGAACCACAAGCAATTACACGGCCAAAATCTTTCATCTGTGGGAGCAAAAAATCTAAAATTTCGCCACCAACATTATCAAAGTAAACATCAGCCCTTTCCTTTCCAATAAGTTCAAGCAAATCCTTTTTGAAATTTGCTGAGTTATAATTAACACACTCATCTGCTCCAATTGACTTGACCCACTTACACTTCTCATCTGAGCCTGTGATCCCAATAATCCTTCCTGCTCCAATGATGTGTTTCGCAATCTGTACAGCCATAGATCCCGTAGCACCTGATGCTGCAGAGATTACAATTGTTTGACCTTTCTTCAACAAACCGACCTCAGTTAATCCGAAGTAAGCGGTGAGACCTGTCAACCCAAGTGGACCAAGGTATGCACCTAATGGGACGTTTTCAGAAGGATCAATTTTTCTGATAACCTGACTATCATCGTATACACCATAATCCTGCCATCCAAACTTACCCGAGACAACATCACCAGTAACAAACTTGTGGCTTTTAGAATAAACAACTTCACCGATGGCAAAGCATCTCATTGTCTCTCCTTCATATACCGGTCTGGTATACAGACTTTTGTCATCAGCACCTTTTTGAATCCAACCTCTTTGCGTTGGATCATTGGAAATGTATAATATCTTTAATAGAAGTTGATCATCTTTAACTTCTTTGATATCAAACCCCTTACTCCTAAGACTGAAAGTTGAGTCTTCCTCACCCAACTTGACATTAGTATCTTTGATTGGGGAATTTTGCACGTAAATTTCTTTAACGTTCTTTGGCACGGTCATTTCAATTGATATATAGATGGTTAGGTTAGTCGGAAAATTTAGTAACCTGAAAGGAGCAAGAAATGTAGAGTAGATTCCGATCTCTTTTATCTGATTTGGTTGCTATTTGTAATCACTGTTGGCAATCATAAGCATAGGATTAAACTATTCTAGCATACAGGTCAATTACGTAATAAAAAAATTACTTAATAACTTCTCGGTTAAGGATTCTGGGGTTACTTCTCGGGATTTTCGGGTAAGTCGGTTAATTGTTCATCTCGAGCAAATGCTTCTCTATTCCAACTAAGTAGATTAACGTCACCTGTTTTCCTTGCTTTTATAGTATTTACAATGAGTAACAGTAACGCTAAAAGGAAACAAACTCCACCACCCACTATCCAACTAATCCCAATGAAAAAATTTTTTCCACCGATTACCGATCTCTGTGAAATGTAAATATATTTGTTTCCATTGAACGGTAATACAGGGAAATGAAGACCAATAGTAATTTCATATACACCCTCCTCAAGATCATCATCATCATTACGTAAAGCTAGTTTGTTGAAAGTTGAAAGCCCTGAAGGATGCATCCAATTTTGAAACTGGTACCATTTAGAAATGTCAGGTACATTCTTTTCATTATAGCCGTTAGGAAACTTCTTGTACCAGTTTGGAGGCGGTGCAATTTCTGAATAATGATATTTAGTCTTTTTAAATCTATTCTTGTCTGTATCCCAAGCTATTCCTTCCTCTGTCAATTTGAAATCCTTAGATGTGCCGTTCACCCCTTTAAGGGTAGTGTCATAAGTGTCATTGAATAAACTGTTGGCAATTAAACCACAAGGGTAGTATATCTTTCCTTCTTCGTTAACAGATAACGGCTGACAGTTTTGGCCTGCTGTATTTTTTACAGTGTTCTCAGAGGCAGCGTGGCCTATAATTTGCTCTTCACTATACGACTTAACAAAACGACGGTGATTTGCATAAAACTTGTGAAGTCTGTAAAAAAAGTAGATGGGACCCTTTATTTTGTTGGGAACAGGGAACTGAACTCTGCATACTTGCTTTTCATCGTCAAATTGCTGTGAATCGTCTGTGTCAAGCTTCCATTGCGGTGTCTGTTTAATTTGGGAATCCTTAGTGTAATAGTTAAATTTTACATACTCGGAGGGGATCTCACTCCAGTGGAGACTCGATGCTAGATTTTCACATTGAGTATAGTCTATAACCACGTCTTGTATTTTATGAGCAGCGTACCACATTGCAGCTCCAAGGGGAACAAATATAATTGCAATAACCATCAAAATTGGAATCACCGTCTTAGCGGTCATCACGGGATTGACTGCACGAAGTCTTTGCTGCCTGAATGCATTATCTCCTGGGCGGTGAGATACTTTATTCTCCTCCTGTAAAGGTGCATCTGAAGAAACGTCTGTATCATAATCGGATTCATAATTTGGAGCAGGGTTAGCTAGCTCTGCGCTTTCGGATCCTAAGTGAAGATGTTGTTGGGCTTGGCCAGCTTCATTTACACCAGTCATAATTAAACTTATGATATATGTGATTTCCCGTTTACGCCTAAAAACACACTCTTAGTACTTCGTTAGATCCCGAAATACTCTCTACTATAGTTAAGTGATTATTTGAATATATCCTGTATGTTATCCAGATGTTGATACACAAAGTGCGAAGGCCGATACAGTTTGAAAAATTTTTAAATAATACAGGTTGCAGGAGGAGAGATATAGCACATTTGTAATTATCAGGGCCTTGTTAGGTATCAGGACACATTAGAGGAAATATAGATAAGATGTCATACCAAGAAACAGATGTGGAAAAGAATATTGAAATGTGGAAGATCAAGAAATTGATCAAATCCTTAGAACTTGCAAGAGGAAATGGTACTTCCATGATTTCATTAATTATTCCACCAAAGGGACAAATTTCACTCACTCAAAAGATGTTAACAGAAGAATACGGTACAGCATCTAACATCAAGTCTCGTGTGAATAGGTTATCCGTTTTGTCAGCAATTACTTCCACTCAACAAAAGTTGAAGCTTTATAACTCAGTCCCGAAGAATGGTTTGGTGGTCTATTGTGGTGATGTTCTTACTGATGAAGGTAAAGAAAAGAAATTGAATATAGATTTTGAGCCATTCAAGCCAATCAACACCTCTTTGTACCTCTGTGATAATAAATTTCACGTTGAAGCATTGTCAGAGTTATTACAGGATGATGATAGATTCGGTTTTATAGTCATGGATGGTCATGGTGCATTATTTGGAGCTGTTTCCGGTAACAATAGAGAAGTTTTACAAAAATTCACAGTCGATTTGCCTAAGAAGCACGGAAGAGGTGGTCAATCTGCTGTTCGTTTCTCGCGTTTAAGAGAGGAAAAAAGACACAACTACATTAGAAAAGTTGCAGAAGTTGCAGTACAAAACTTCATTACTAACGATAAAGTTAACGTTAAAGGGTTAATTTTGGCCGGTTCCGCTGATTTCAAGACGGAATTGTCTAAATCTGATTTGTTTGATGGTAGATTACAAGCTAAAGTTATCAAGATTGTTGATATATCTTACGGTGGTGAAAATGGTTTCAACCAAGCTATCGAATTATCTGCTGAAACATTGTCCAACGTGAAGTTTGTACAAGAAAAGAAATTATTGAACCAATATTTCGAAGAAATCTCTCTTGATTCAGGAAAATTCTGTTACGGTATCGATGACACACTTAAGGCATTGGATTTAGGTTCATGTGAGATAATTATTGTTCATGAGAACTTGAATACTATGCGTTACACATTGAAAGATTCTGAAGGAAATGAAGTTGTTGAGCATGTTAACCCTGAATTACCAGATAAGTCATGGCAGATGGATAGTAAATCCGGTATAGAAATGGAAATTATCAAAGAAGAATCTTTTGTTGAATGGCTTGCAGAGAATTACAAAAACTTCGGTGCTAACTTGGAGTTCGTTACAGATAGATCATCTGAGGGTGCTCAGTTTGTTCAAGGTTTTGGTGGTGTAGGTGCAATTTTGAGATACAAAGTAAATTTTGAACAATTGACCGATGAGTCAGATGATGACTACTATGAAGATGATGATGATGATTTCATTTAATTTAGATCAACGTTTCTTTCTAATAAAAATACTTTACTTTATTAAGTGTCTATTATTTGTATTTGCTTTCAATTTATATACATTATTGCATGCTATCTTTAACTTGTACTTTTATTTGTCATTGCGTGAACTTCTCTTTTTATTTACTTTACCCTTCTTTTCTTTCGATGAAGTATTCTTTAATTTATCTAAAGCTCTCTGTTCTTCCAATCCTAAAATATCCTTATGCGTTTTCCCTGAAACGAGTTGATGAGCCAAGTTCTGCAAGCCGCTTGTAAGGTAGGATCTTCTTAAGTTCAGCCTAACTGGAACATCTAATAATTCTTTCAAGTGGAATCTTAACGACTTTGACTCGTTCTTAGTAAGCATTTTATTTTCTCTCTTTTGTTTGCTTTTCGATAAGATTTTGTCCTCGAAACTTTCCGAATCTGCATCATCAATGCCTAACTCTTTAGCAGCCTCAGTAATCCACGATTTTTCACTTCTAGCAGAAGCTGAAGAGACTGTTCCTTCTGCTAACTTCGATGCAGCCGATACTCTGGGCTTCAATTGTGATAGAATGTCCATCTCGATTGGCAAAAGCTTCATATCGCTGTGAATGTTGAAATTTACATGTTTGTTTGATACAACGAGCCTTCTCAACTTCTTTAAAGATGTGCTAGCCTCTTGGGGAGAGCACAACATAACAGATACACCCTCCTTACCAGCTCTACCAGTTCTTCCAGATCTATGAATATACAAATCCGCAGTACGAGGTAAATGATAATGGGCAACATGGTCGATATTAGGGATATCCAATCCTCTTGCAGCAACATCAGAAGCTATTAAAACAGATATCTTGTTGTTTTGACTAGATTCTGTGAATCTTTCTATAGCACGTAATCTCTGTTTTTGCATCATGGCAGAACTTATAGAGAAGGCAGGGATTCTCAAATTATTCAAGAATGGTGTTAAACGCTTTACCGTATCAATAGAGTTTGCGAAAACTAAAGTTGAACCAGGAAACATGAGTAAGAAATAGTATAAATATAAATCTCTTTCAGTAGGTCCACATTCGACTAAGGCTTCCGTTATTTTACTATTAACCAAATGCTCTGGATTGGCATCAATAATAGCGGGTTTAGTATCTTTGAAGTTTAGCTTAGAATTTAAAAGCTTTAAGATTTCATCATTATCAATTAGAGACCCACTAGAAGAGCTTTTATTTTTATTATGTTTATCTAACTTTCCAAACAAATCTCTTGAGAAGGTGGCACTGAATACCAATGTTTGCCACTTCCGCTCAGTCTTGGAGTCTCGTTGTCTGTTTTTCTTGAGAAGTTCTAAAATTCTATCAAATTCTTCAAAATGGCCATCCTGAAGTAACCTATCTGCTTCATCAAGAACAATCGTATCCACCTGTGCCATTCTCTTAACTAAATCAGTATCTTTTTCGAGTAATTCTAAAAATCTTCCTGGAGTAGCTACTATAATTCCGGGACCCTTAGCTAACAATCTTTCCTGCTTTTGAATTGAAAGTCCACCTGTTAAACACAAGATTCCATTCATTGCTAGAGGTGAAAACTTTGCAATTCTATTGAGGTGATCAACAACTTGCTGAGCTAATTCACGAGTTGGAGTGAAGACAATCCCTGATGGAATAACTGTTGACCCATTCTCTTCCGTAGTTATTTTTCTCAAATAATTTTCGAGTATTGGGATTCCGTATGCCAACGTCTTTCCTGAACCAGTTATGGCCTTACCTACCACATCTTTACCTTGAAGAGCCAATGGAATTGTCTTCTTTTGAATTGGAGTTGGCTTAGTAAAATTAAGGCGGGAGAGAGCTGTTAATATGTACGAGCTCAAGATAGTATCTTCCTTCAAATTTTCCCATTGTGGCAAATCGACTTCATCTGCTAATTGGTGATTGAAATGATGAAATCCAACTTGCTCAAGTTCTTCTTTCTGTTTCTGATCCTTCGACTGGGGAGCGGTGAGTTCATTAGTATCAACAATATTGTCACTGACATCATCATCAACATCATTGGATTCATCGCTTTCAATGCTACTTTCTATGTTATCGTCATCAAATCCTGTGAATTCTTCTTCTTCATTTTCTTCTTGCTTCCCAGACATGTTTTCTTCCACTTCATCGGATGTAGCTTTGCCATCATCTTTAACTATAAATTCCGGTTTACCATCTACAACTTGAATATCAACTCCATCGAGTTCTTCCAATCCATAGAGTCCTTCATAATCATTCAAATTATCTGGAATTTCTACTGGCTTCCATTGCAAGTTGTCAACTTTAACAATCTTAGACTCTTTTTTGAGCTTCTGCTTTAAAGTTGGGGTTTTTCTTGGCTTAAACACCTTCAGTTTGCCTTTTCCCTTAGCTTTAGTTTTGTCTTTTTGGCCCATTATGTTGTCATATAATCTCTACTATATCCTACTATTTCTGTAACAAAAAAAAAAAAAAAAAATTATAATGAGAAGAGCATGTTGTATACAATATCATATAGTTGATTAACTGGAATTGTAAAATCTTATCAAAATTTAAGATAAATACAATATGGGACCAAAGAAAAAGAAGCTGGGAATGCTTCTTGGATCCAGATCCATTTCTGGCATATCTCATGGGACCAAAACACTAAAACCTCAAAAAACTAGACAACTAATTCGTCGGTTCCATACCCTACAGAAATATAAGCATTCCATCTTAACCAATTTGAAAGAGAAATTAAATTTAGATACTACCCAAAGTACTATTACTGATCAGAACTACAAGCAGTCACTTAAGCGATTTAATTTGAGACTATACAACGTCTACCAAAGCTCGTACGACAACTTCAAAATTTCCAAATCAATCCTTACGAGTGAATTCCATTCTAATGCACATGACTTGGACATTAATAACTTACTTGAGCATTTGGGTCAAATAGATTCGGAAATAGATCAAAGGGGTGGGATACAAGCATATCAGACTGCATCTACTCAGGGACAAGATAAAAAGAGGGGTGGAGATTCTTCCAAAAAGTTAATTGAATGGTTTCAAGACCCAGAGTTCATTAAAACACACAAATTCGTTGATCCCCTTACAGCTTTAGAGATAGGTAGCCTCAGTCCATATAATGCAATATCTTTGTGCGGTATTTTCAACATTGTTGATCGGATAGATCTTAATTCCTCAAACAGTCTAATTTTACAACAAGATTTTATGGAGAGACCGTACCCCCGGTCAAACGATGAAAAATATGATGTCATTTCTTGTTCGCTAGTCATCAACTTTGTGCCATCACCGAAAGACCGTGGTGATATGCTTCGTCGCATAACAAGATTTCTTAAAGAGCCATCGGCAACGGCAAGGAGCTGTTTATTCCTAGTTCTTCCTTTACCCTGTGTCGCCAATTCGAGATATTTTAATCACAATGTACTAAATAGCATCATGCACTCCTTAGGGTTTAGTCAGGTTTTTTACTATGAAGCTAAGAAAGTTGTGTATTGGTTATTTGATTGGCTTGGAAGTGCAGCAATTACCCTGAAAAAAGTTCCCAAGCATAATCTCCTCACTGGCGGAACAAAAAATAACTTCTGCATTGTGCTTGATTAAAAATTGTAAAAAGATGGTATTACCCAGCCGATTTGCTAAACTTTTTACGCCGGCAAAGTTTGAAGCATTGTTTTGCAGTGTTGCTTAACTTTTAATAGTTACTTCTGTGCTGAATTTGATTAAAGTTGAATGTCTATCACCTAGCTCCGACCAATCCAGGTAACTGTTCATTTGTTCTTGGTATGTTCGGAATAACTTATCCTGCATTTCAATTATTTATCCGGAACATTTCGAGCGTTGACGTTAAAAACAAAGCATTCAATTTTTCCGTAAGACGTTTCCTTCCGAATTTGGCTTGTTGTTGCATAGGGGAACTACCCTTTAGTCGGGAACGAGGTCGGAACATTAGAAAATTTTTCCGCTAATATTGTAGCAAATATGCAACAAAGTATAAATAGTAAGCTCAAGAGACGTTTGATAAACGTAAGATGTTTCTCTTTACAGAGTTCATTCTAGTCATAGCAATTCACTGAAAAATGTCGGAAGAACAATTACCCTCTGGTGCTCAGACACCTGTCAATGATGCCGTTTCAATCCTTGAAAAGGAAAAGGAGGATTCCAGTTCCTTGCACTTACCTCTGATGCCAGAAAGGTCAATCAAAGATCACTTCCTCATTTCGGTTTTCTGTTTGTTTGTTGCTTTTGGTGGTTTCGTCTTTGGTTTCGATACCGGTACTGTTTCGGGTTTCGTTAACATGACAGATTTCTTGAGGAGGTTTGGTCAGTTGCATCCTAATGGCGATCATTATTTGTCCAATGTTAGAACTGGTTTAATTGTTTCTATTTTCAATATTGGTTGTGCTGTTGGTGGTATCTTCTTATCAAAGATAGCTGATGTTTACGGAAGAAGAGTTGGTCTTATGTTCTCTATGCTTATTTACGTCATCGGTATAATAGTTCAAATCTCATCCACCGACAAGTGGTATCAGATTTGTGTCGGTCGTGCTATTACTGGTTTAGCTGTAGGTACAGTGTCAGTGTTGTCACCTTTGTTTATCAGTGAAACTGCTCCAAAAACTTTGAGAGGTACCTTGGTTTGTTGCTTCCAATTGTGTATCACATTAGGTATCTTCTTAGGTTATTGTACAACTTATGGTACTAAGTCTTCCTATGATGACTCAAGGCAATGGAGAATTCCTTTAGGTTTATGTTTTGCTTGGGCTATCTTCTTGGTTGTTGGTATGTTGGCTATGCCTGAATCGCCTAGATATTTGGTTGAAAAGGATAGAATTGAAGAGGCTAAGAGATCTATCGCTAGATCTAACAAACTCACAGCAGAAGACCCTAGCGTTTACACTGAAGTATTGGCTATCCAAGCTGGTATCGAAAGAGAAAGTATGGAAGGAACTGCATCCTGGACTGAGCTCGTTTCTGGTAAACCAAAGATCTTTCAAAGAGTCATTATGGGTATTATGATGCAGTCATTGCAACAATTGACTGGTGATAATTATTTCTTCTACTACGGTACTACTATTTTCCAAGCTGTTGGCTTGAAGGACTCTTTCCAAACTTCAATTATTTTGGGTGTTGTCAACTTTGGCTCTACATTTGCCGGTATTATAACTATCGAGAGGTTCGGAAGGAGAAAGTGTTTGCTTACCGGTTCTGCTTGTATGTTTGTCTGTTTTATCATCTACTCAGTGTTAGGTTCCGTTCACTTGTATAAGGACAATTCCTATAACAACGGAAACACCTATGTCTCCACTGGTAATGCGATGATTTTTATAACATGTTTGTACATTTTCTTCTTCGCCTCTACATGGGCTGGTGGTGTTTACACTATTGTTTCGGAATCTTACCCTATTAGGATCAGATCTAAGGCCATGGCTGTTGCTACTGCTGCAAACTGGTTGTGGGGTTTCTTGATATCTTTCTTCACCCCATTCATCACCTCTGCTATCCATTTCTACTATGGCTTCGTTTTCTCGGGTTGTTTGTTGTTCTCTTTCTTCTACGTTTACTTCTTCGTCATGGAGACTAAAGGTTTGACCTTAGAAGAAGTTGATCAATTATATGCTCTGGGTGTTGTTCCATGGAAGTCTTCCAGCTGGACTCCACCAACTAAAGAAGAAACTATTGCTGCAGCTGCCACTGCTGCAGAATATAAGGCCGAAGTAGAGCGTGTTTAAGTATGATGGGTTATAAATGGATTAGTACATGTAAATAAACGTTAGCATTGCAACTTTTGTCTATGATTTTTTATCAATAATTGTAGACGTTCATATTGTCCGGCATGTTGCAGATGTATAATTGAATCACTTCATTTACGACCACAAGTACCCCTCTTCATCATCATATACATATTGCACTCCTTAGTAGTGTCATTACCAATAATTGTCTTTCCTTTCGAATTTCAGCGCTTTTTAGCTCGACTGCATATAAGAGACCCTCACGTCTCCACTGCAGAGGGCGCTGACTCACTGATTAATGTCGGGTGGGTCCTGTGGTGGCCGTAAGTCAGCGTGTCCTCCACGATGATTCTATTTCCGCAAAAACCCGAAATAGACTCCCGACAGACATGCCCAGCCTATTGATTCATGTGCTTCCGCTGACCCGCACGATCTATTTTCGACGCTATGACACAATTAACCTCGCTATAGTGTCTTGTCCCATTAAGCGGCATCCCGCACCCCACTCTTGAAAAATTAGGTAACCCCGTTCCGGACAACATTGGCTGAAGTTGTGATTGAGTTGTGCGCTTAGCGGTAGTGATATATATCCAAGAGTTAGCCGCTGTCTTTAAATTTTTAGTTTTTATAGAAACCGTATTTTCCACTTAAATAAAGCACTTCAGTGAATCGAGTGAGCTGCTGACAATAGCGAAGCCAAAAAGGTCACATAAGAAGCCACGAATTTACTTTTCGGAATTTGGAACGATTTAAAATGATCTCAAAAGTACAAGGTGTAAGAAGATTGACGAACGTCAACGTTAGACAATTCTCTGTCTTGAATAGCAGAGTCCAAAAGTGGAACGAGATCCCATTGGCCCCTCCAGACAAAATTTTGGGTATCAGTGAAGCATTCGTCAAAGATGAAAATTCTCAGAAGATTAACTTGGGTGTTGGTGCATACAGAGACAACTTAGGTAAGCCAATTATCTTCCCATCAGTTAAGAAGGCTGAAAGTGTATTGTATGAAGCCGAAACCCAGAAAGAATACACTCCAATTATTGGTAGCAAGAACTACCAAAATGTCGTTAAGAATTTCATTTTCAACAACTCTGGTAAGGACCCTAACGGTGCTAAGTTAATTGAAGACGGTAGAATTGTCACTTCTCAAACAATCTCTGGTACTGGATCTTTAAGAGTCATTGCTGACTTTTTGCAGAGATTCTACTCCAACAAAAGCATTATTGTGCCAAAGCCAACTTGGGCTAATCATATCGCTGTCTTCACAGATGCTGGTATCAAAGCAGATTACTATGCCTACTACGATACTTCCAACAATGATTTGGATTTTGTGAAGTTGAAGGAATCATTACAAAATGCTGAGTCTGAATCCATAATTTTGTTACACGCTTGTTGTCACAACCCAACTGGTATGGATTTAACACCTGAACAGTGGGATGAAGTTTTGGCTATTGTCAAGCAAAAGAAGTTCTTCCCATTGGTCGATATGGCTTACCAGGGCTTTGCTTCTGGTGATCCATATAAGGATATCGGTTTGATCAGGAGATTGAACGAATTAGCTGTCCAAGGTGAAATTCCAACTTATGCTTTGTGCCAATCTTTTGCTAAGAACATGGGTTTGTATGGTGAGAGAACTGGTTCCATCTCCATTGTTACTGAGTCTAAGGAAGACTCGACTGCAGTCGAGTCCCAATTGAAAAAATTGATCAGGCCAATGTACTCTTCTCCACCAATTCATGGATCTAAAATCGTGGAAACAATCTTTGCAGATGAAGCTTTGTTGAGCTCATGGTTATCTGATTTAGACCAAGTTGTTTCTAGATTGAACACTGTGAGACAAAAATTGTATGAAAAGTTAGATAAGACAAATTACAATTGGGACCATTTGTTGAAGCAGAGAGGTATGTTTGTATACACTGGTTTGTCTTCGAAGCAAGTCATTGAATTGAGGGAGAAGTACTCTGTGTATGCTACTGAAGATGGCAGATTCTCGATCTCTGGTGTTAATGATAACAATGTTGAGTACTTGGCTAACGCCATCAACCAAGTCATTAACAAGTAAGCCAATCGTGTTAAAAGATATTTCATAGGATATAATTCATTATACTTATCAGTATCTACAAAATGGACTTATGTATAGTTATTAGAGAAATATATGTCAATATAATATTAGAAATCTCAAAGTTTAATAAGTAGTCATTTAATCCAACCTAATTCCCCAATATTTTTGAATCCAAAAATGTCACAAACGCAAAACATAACAAAAGTCCCACTTTTCAAAAGCGTGGGTGAATATTCGGTTATATTGATCCACTGGAAATTCACCATCCATTTTACATAACTACAAGTAAAACATTTGAAGTCTCTACCTGTAGACTAGACTGTACCAAGAATCGGCATAACTTTTCTTGCGATTGACACCAATATTAAGGCAACAATGGCTAACATTCAAACAGTGAATACCACCCCTTTTGCAGACCAGAAACCTGGTACTTCAGGATTGAGAAAAAAGGTTAAAGTTTTTCAACAAGAACATTATACTGAGAACTTTATTCAAGCAATCTTGGATGCTATTCCAGAGGGTGCTGAAGGTTCAACTTTGTTGGTTGGTGGTGATGGTCGTTATTATAACGATAAAGTTATAAGTTTGATTATCAAGATCGCCGCAGCTAATGGTGTTAAAAAGTTGATCATTGGTCAGAATGGTATTTTATCGACTCCAGCTACTTCTCATGTAATTAGAGTTAGAAAGGCAACAGGAGGTATCATTTTGACTGCTTCTCATAACCCTGCGGGTCCAAACAATGATTTAGGGATTAAATATAATTTGAGCAATGGTGGTCCAGCTCCGGAGTCTGTGACGAACAAAATTTTCGAAGTCTCTAAGAGTATCAAGTCCTACAAGGTGACAGAATTGCCTGAGGTTGATTTGTCTGTCATTGGTGAACAAAAAGTAGGGCCATTGGAAATTGAGATCATTGACTCAACGAAGGACTACATTGATCTACTCAAAAGTATTTTTGATTTCCCATTAATCAAGTCATTTATACACAAAGCATCTAAAACACAGAATTTCCAAATCTTATTCGATGCTTTGAATGGTGTTACTGGCCCTTATGCCTATAAGCTCTTTGTTGATGAGTTGGAATTATCTGAAAATTCAGTTCAAAATTGCCATCCTAAACCTGATTTCGGAGGTTTACATCCAGACCCTAATTTAACATATGCTAAAACTTTGGTCGATAGGGTTGATAAAGAGAAAATTGCATTCGGTGCGGCTTCTGATGGGGATGGTGATAGAAATATGATCTATGGCCCAAATACTTTTGTTTCGCCAGGTGACTCTGTAGCTATCATTGCTGAGTATGCTGAGTTTATTCCATACTTCGCCAAACAGACCGTGTACGGATTAGCTAGATCTATGCCAACATCTGGTGCATTAGATTTGGTGGCTAAGGACAAAAAATTGGACGTTTATGAAGTTCCTACAGGCTGGAAATTCTTTATTTCTTTGTTTGAAGCCAAGAAATTGAGTATTTGTGGTGAGGAATCGTTTGGTACAGGTTCAAATCATATTAGAGAAAAAGACGGATTGTGGGCTATTGTTGCTTGGTTGAATGTTTTAGCTGCCTTCAACAAAAAATTCCCTACAAAGGTTACATCTATTGCTACCGTTCAAAATGAATTTTGGCAAAAATATGGTAGAACTTTCTTTACAAGGTATGACTTCGAAAACGTTTCTTCTGAGGGTGCTAATCAAATCATAAAATTGTTATCTTCAATTGTTGCTTCAAAGCCTAAAGGTACCGAACTTTCTCCTGGATATGTTATCAAGGAAGCAGATGACTTTTCGTACACTGATTTGGATGGATCTGTGTCCTCAAATCAAGGTTTGTTCATTAAGTTCGAAAATGGCTTAAGGTTCATTGTTAGATTATCAGGCACGGGCTCTTCTGGAGCTACTGTTAGATTGTATTTGGAAAAGCATTCAAGTGACAAACTGACTTACTCTACTCAAGTTGATGAATACCTTCTGAAGGAAATCAATTTTGTCTTAACTCTCTTGAAGTTCAAAGAATTCTTAGGTAGAGATGAGCCAGATGTCCGTACTTAGTTTTCATGAAATAATTTCATTCATGTTCAAATATATTTCTTTAATTGACAATTCGGATACAAATTCAATAAAAATAATTCTTACAAGCGAAGGTGTAATCTAAAATTGTAATTATTTCATAATATAGAAGGGTAAAAACTGATTTACTTTAATATAAATAATAGATATTGTTCCATAACAAACTTTTGTATTCTAAATGGAACCTAAAGTCCAGAATACTAGTGGTACAACAAAACACATTAATAAAATATATGAACTCTATTCCATCGTGACACATTACCTAAATTCAATCCATTTAACTATCTGTTCTTGATTTCTTGCTGGGACTTGGTGGTTGTTCCTCGTTTTCTCTTTTCAATGAAGGGATCGATTTTTCCTGTAAATTCAAAATCTCATCCAATCTTTTCCTCATGGAGTTCTCCCTTAGTCTAGCTGCCTGCTCCATGGCTTCCAATTCCATGATTCTTGTTCTGTACAAGTCGTTAACAAGTTCCAACTCAGAAATTCTTGTCTTCAAAATTGTCACATAATGTTTATTTCCATCCTTGTTATTATTATCCTTGTTATCTTGGCCACCACTATTATTACCCTCATCTATGCGTTCGTTTGCATTTCTGTTGTCATTGTTTGGAGGGCTCTGACTATTAGCTTGATCATTGTAGCCGCTAAAACTATTTTGAAAGTGGGGCAACGTAGCTCTCTGGGATCCAGATGACGCTTGCGTTATAGGAGGAAGTGACATGTTCTTTGTTTCTGATGATTGGTTACTCAACGCTGATCCAGGCGTTCCAGTAGGCAGACTAGATTCTCTGCCCGTTACTTTATTAATAGGAGTTTGAGATGACTGCAAATGGAATTGTGGACCAAAAGAGGGTGAGGAAATTGTAGTGGTGTTGGAGCCAGAGTTCGGAGCAGATCCAAAGCTTGGTAACTTTGGTGGAACAGGTTGTGATTGAACATTCAATGCAGTAGAAGGAGTAGATAACACTGGTGGGGACTCTCTGGTTTTATTATTATTATCACTTCTCATTAAAGACACACCTTTTGAACTTTCTGAATTATTTGAAAGCGGTTTAAAGGTGGCACTGGGTCCTAATTCATGGGACATGTTTTCTAAAGTACTTGCTGCTTGAACTGCAGCGTTCACGTTTGCATTATTTCCTGATGATGAGCGTGCGTTGGATATTGAAGATGTTGAAGATAAAAGCAAAGGTGATGTTATTCTTTGTAGCCCAGGGGCGAACTGGGTTGGTGTTGAGGATGGATAGTGCAACGGCTGAACTTGATGCTGAAGGTGGTTCGCAAAGTGGAAAGACGGAGTAGGATGAGGCAATACTTGACTCCCATTTTGCGATTGTCCCAGCACGCTTGTTGACCCGCTAGCAGCTGGTAATAAAGGAGTTAACGAGTTTGGATCAGCTGAACTTATGTTAGGAGTACCATTATTTGATTTTCTCCTAGATAATTTTGGTGATTTCTTTCCTCCATTACTGCTTGGTTGTTTAGAGTCTTTGGATTTCAATTCTGGTGTGTTTGGACCTGAAGATTTGGTAGAATTTGGTTGCTTGATTCTATTTCTGGATTTGATAGTATCTGTCTTTAAAGAAATTGGACGAGCTCTACCATGAAGCTTTAAGAAAAGTCCACAGGCATTACACAACACCTGTCCAGTCTCATCACGTCTCCAAAGTGGAGTGGTCTGCGTTTTGCAATTGCGACACACCGGACTGGTTATATTAGTCTTGGTTGTAGTTGTACCATTATTTACATGGGTAGTAGTCTTGGCATTAGGATGGATCGGATTGTGGTTATGATTGTGATTAACGGATGGAGGTAATCGTTGTTGAATTTCACTCATTTTACTTTAGCCTTAAAATAACACTGCAAAAGATTCCAAAAAAAATATTAGGAAAAAAATTTATTTGATATCCCTATCGTGTAGCTTCGATGATAGCACCGTAATAAAATAACGTAATTAATATAGCCTTAGAACAATTTCAGTAGTTGCCTGGTTTATAACTCCCCGTGCTACTTCAGAATTTCAAAAAAAAAGCTGAGAAAGAGGGTTAAAATAAGGGTTTTATTTTTCGTATAACGAATGGAGATAAGTTATTGCTGATATGAACTGATATCAGTAGCACTCCTAGTAGATTAATTGGCGAATCCTCGTTTAACTTTTCAATTCTTATTAGGTTATTATGAACCTTTTTAAATCGTTCTATGCTTGTTACTCTGCTTATCAAAATCGTTGGGAAATGCCTTTAGATTGCACTGCTAAGGAAAATGAAAACTCTTTATCGTCAGGCTTTGTGTGAAATTTTTTGATTACGGCCGTTATTTTTTTTTTTTTGTGTAATCTCGGGATTATGTAATCAGAGATAAGTAGAATATGAAAGTGGACAAGGTGGTTTTTACAGGATTGGCAGGACAATTTCACAATAGTTGTAGAATAAATTTTATCAGTAAGCATGTAGTTGCAAATATATTATACATTTATACTATCAGTAAATCACTTACAGTCTAAAATTATTAGTTAGCTGGGCTATATAGAGCGCTAATTTTTCGGTATTCTCAATGAGTAGGACTTGCAGCTTCTGTCTATGAATAGGAGCAGATGTATAGAATTCGTCTTTGTAAACTGCTAATTTACCCGAGGGTATATTTGAAGGGAGGTAACGCTTATTTCCAACAATATAGAGACCATAACGCAGAATGGTGTATGGTAGCATGCTTAGTTCCTTTGTTATACCAGCCTGAGACACTATGAGATAATCATAGGGTGAGCAATCACTAATTAGTTCGATGGTTGGCCGTTCATCTTTGGGTAGGTTCTTCGCATTACCTGAGGTAAAAACCTCATTCATGAGAATCTTTTGGCGGACAGAATAGACACCTAAAACAATTTTACCGGCAGGATATCCCAATTTCCTTAATAGCATATATAAATTAAAGCAGTATTCTGCTTCCTTGACGCTTGCATCTGATAGTTCTCTTTGATCGTCTAGATGTATATGCTGAAGTACATATTTCAAGCCAGGATTGAACAATGGCAAATCCTTATCGCACAATGAAATATCGTCGTAGTTGTCTTTAAATACGTCATAAATCTCTCTTTTCACATTTTTAACCTTAGTTAACTTAATTGATGGTAAATCAATATGTTTGGATCTCAGATATAATGACATTGGTCTCCTCTGGAAGGAAGGATCATTTGCAATTATAAATCTGCGAAGCAGTGCATTATCTATAACAGGAAACAATGTTGGTAAATATTCTGTATTTCCGACTGATATTATATTCTCAAAACGCCGCTCTGATATGATTTTGGGCATTCGACTTAAGTCTTTAGCTGTAACAAAGACGTACTTTGAAAGATTTCCAACAACATAATCGGCTACCTTCTTTGCATTGTTCTGTAATCTGTGTATTGGTATGACTTTTTCAAGAAACTCAAACAACTTAGTTATTTCAAAATATAATCTCATACATGTTTCAATATTTTCGCCATAAGACGTTTCCCCTTTTAATATTGCAAATTCACGGAAAGGGTATTGGTCAACATTGCTTGGGTTTTCTTTTACTTTCCTTAAAAATTCGTCCCATAGCCTAGATACGTGAAGATTGTAAAATATTACAGCATTTTGGCAAGTTTCACTGTACCCTAAATTTTCAACTTTCAAGCAGGAAGCAAGAATTTCAACATCTCTCAATAACTCTTGAGTGTAACTCATGAGATAGTCTGTTTGCTCCTCAAATAAATTTGAATGATATTTGAAAGACTTAGGAGCAATCACAGAGCTTAGGGGGAAGTTTTTTAAGGTTGAATAATTAGGTAGTAAGATTAAAACTCCCTCATCAGGGAAATTTAACTGGAGTGTTTCTAATGCTGCATTGAATATATTTTCCTTCTCAGAGCCTGGCACAGTGTCGAGAATGGATATCCCAGGTTTCATGATCTCCAACAACAGGTTAGCTTCAGCTACTGTTAGCTCCAATTTTGTAGAAGAAGCAGAAATTTGCTTAGCAGTTTTCTGATTATTACCATAACTTAAGAGGAAAGACTTCTTAAAATCGGAGTAAGAACTCTCTGAAATCTTTCTTCTTTTCGGAGCTCTAGATTCTACTGAAAATCCTAGAGAATCAGAAAGTGTGTTCAGCGATATTGAAGCAACTTCCAATTTCAATGTAGACGGTGTTGTGTCCTTATTGAAATTATTTCCAGATAAAAACGTTTCAACAAAATTTGGAATTTTAAAGGTATCAATGTCAAATGCGTTAACACTGGTTTTTAGTAACGTGAACCAGTCATAAAGATCATCAGAAGGTCTGATTGCATAATTAAATCTGCTGAACAAATCTGTAGAAAGTTTCATTTTATTATCTAAACTGATTTTTAGATTTTGATCTACTTTGTCAACACTCAAAATCTCGAAGGGTCGAACTAAGCTGATACCATATTGTTTTATCCTTTCATGCGGAGAGAACTTATTGGGTTTTATTATTTCTAAAAGGAAGATAAAATCATTTGCCTTAATGCTATTTTGATTCCAATCTTTATTGGCTTGGACTCCTATTGAAACCCCCATAGTGTTTGGAGCTAAACCTGAATTTTGAATCTTCGTCATATACTTACTGGTTCCTTTGAAATATGACGTAGCATTGGGATCAGTCGTTACTTTCATTCTCTTGAATGTGTTTCTCAAGTGTAGTTTGGAAATTTGTTGAAAAATTTGGAACACGAAGAGTACCAACCTAAAATAAAACTCCTTCAGTGATAAATATTGCGAAAAATCAATGGAAGGGAATATGTCAACAGCGAAAGCACTTCCAAATGCAACACCTTTATTATCATCGAATAAATTCGGTTCACTTAAATTATAGAATAAGGTTTCCAAATACCCAAAATCAATGGGTTTTGAGAAGGTCCATTTCACTATAAGCTCACTTAAAAAGTTGGCAGATCTATGTTTCGTTGTAATATGGCAAAAAATATCTAGCTTTTGGCTAAGTTCTACCAACAGTTCTTCCCCAACCTTTATCATCAAATTTCTCAATTCCTTGACAGAATGATCTCTTGAAGAAAGTGTCAAAATAATGGAATCAATATCGGTAGGCTTCTTGCTTAACAGATCAAGCTGAATCTTTAATAAATTAAATTTCATTTCAGTTGACATTGATATTGATGTTGTTTCATTATTGTCCGAATAATTCAAGTAATATTCTAATAAATCTATTAATAAAATTATCTTCGAAAATCTCTCATCCTCGAATGAAAATGCAGCAGAAAATCCTAAAGCTTGAACTAACGTTTTCGTATACCTTCTCGTTATTGGTTGTGAAACAACATTTATTATAAAATTCAATAAAGCCTCCAGGTAAAAAATGAAGTAGTTTTGGAATTCACTATTTAACAGGATTAATTCACTGAAGCTCGAGCCAATCACCATTGACATGTAGTTAATAAGTAAAGAGTGAAACCAATTCGACTTCAACTGGGTCAAAATTCGTACTTCCTTCTCGGGTATCTCTTTGTTAGCCCTCTCCGTCATATTCTGTGGTTCATTGTTAACTTTCTCTTCAACTAACTTCTCACACTCAGGTATATTTTTTAAGCAGGTAATGTCAAAGAGTGAAAGGACATTTTTTTGAACCGTTTTATGACGTAATTTAGATGTTATAAGCTCTCTTATGAATAACAAGGACAATCCTTGTAATCTCAAGTTGCTGTATTCATCGAACAGTCTTGTCTGCTCTAATAATCTTAAAAAGAGATGCTCGAATTTACCACTCTCCGATAAAATAATGTTAATATAGCGTCCTTGAGAGACCTTTAGTTCAAAATAGCTGACACCCAAGATTAGTTCAATATGGTTATTTGTAATGTCCTTTTCAAAATTGTTCCAAAGGACGTTATTGAAGTAGTTAGTATCAAGCAAGATTTGAAACAATTTACTATCATAGGAAGTGCAAACAAGACTATGCACATCATTTATAATTGATTTGTTGAACTTTTTTAGGGACTTAGGAAACCATTTCTTTGATATCAGATTTAGCTTTCTACAACCACCATCATCATCCTCATTAGAATTGAACATGATGAAAGCGAGCCCATTACAGAAGTCATTTGCATCTCAGTATTTTTTGTTTATAGTGTCTGACGTGTATCAACCGATTACTTAAGTTAAAACTCTTTTTTTTTTCAAAGAAAGCTTTATCTACAAGCAAAGGCTTTCGAAAGGCATAAAAGATGTTTAAGATACCTTCTCGATTCTTTTCCTGTGGAAGATTTCTCTCTAATGTCCTGCCATCTGTGAAAATCCAACCTACATTAGCTGCCAAACAATTCATCCCTGATACCGCTTCAAGATCCAAGATCAGAAGCTTGAGAAAGAGAGAGGGAAGATTGAAAAGACAAATCATAAGAGATGTTAATAATTTGAAAAAGCACAATTTGAAGAATATTAACTTTCAAGTTGACCCTGTCTTGGGAGAAGCCAATAACGCATTTATAAAAAGATTCAGAGAATACCTTGAAGATCCATCTAACTTGGGCCATGGCTATGAACGTGAAGAAGTTGAGAAGCTTCTCTATGGTGCTGAAAAAGCTAGTTTAGACAAACTTGGTGGTAGTAGCGTTTTATCTGACAGTGTGATAGCAGCTGAAGAGAGAAAGAAAAGGGCGCTTTTGACTATTCTTAATTTAAGAAACTCGGATTCCAAGTCGAAAAGATCTCTTGCAGTGAAATTTGCACGTCAGGAATTCCAAAGGGAAGAAGGGGATACAGCATCTCCTGAGGTTCAAGCAGCAGTTATGACAGTGAAGATACACTTGGGTATGGACCATGTCAAGAAGTTTTTCAAAGATAAGACTCACATTCAACACGTTCGTGAATTAGTGCAACAAAGACAACTGATTTTGAAATATTTGAAGAAGAGTGATCCTGAGAGATACTATTACACAATCTCTAAGCTAGGACTCACTGATGATGTGATAACTCGTGAGTTTAACATGGGAAGACAATACTTTCAAGATTACAAGGTTTGGGGAGATAAACAATTGATAAAGTTGTCTGACAAGGAAAGAGCTAAGGAACAGAAATTCGTGGAGTTGCAGAAGCGTGTTCAAAACTACAATACATTGGCCAAGAAGAATTTTGAGTTATTGCAAGCACAAAACCAGTCTTCTAGCTAAGATTGTAACATCGTTCATGTACATAGACAAACATAATTGTTTCAAATATTATAATATACACTTTATTTAATCGTCGCAAATTATTACTCTTCATAAGATGAAAAAGCTTCAAACAGCTTTTTGAAATCGATCTTAGAACTTTCTGACTTTAGTGTCTCTAGTTCTTTACTCAAGGTCGAAAGCAGAGTTGTTATGTCAGACCTTATAGTTTCGCTTTCCTCTGTTAATGACTTTAAAGACTTATACAAATCTTCATTATCAACACACAATTGGTTATATATTATTTGAAGATTTTCAAGAGATGTAGTGCCACCTGCAAGAAGTGTTGATTCTATTAATTCATTTGGACTCAATGTGTCAACTGGGATTGGTCTCTCAGAACTGTGTTGCTTTCTATACTGAGCTGTTTGTATAATTTCGTCTAATTCATTTAACTTATTCTCCACATCCCTTTCTTTGAATATTAACTCAAATTCTTCTAAAGACTTGCTATGCCAAAAATTTATAACTTGAGACCTTGCAATCTCTAAGGATTTAACACCCTCATCAGTACTTGCAATAGTAGGATAGCACAACATTATTTGATCTAATGATAAAGATTTTTTGATCAGCTGCTCTAATGCCTTGCGGCAAACCTTCTTAAGTCTTTCATATCTGATCGTCTCTATTTTGTCAGTAGCATCGTCCATTATTTCCTATTATACATTCTAGTGTTAGGAATGATGTTTACATTAAATGAATATATTCCTGCTTGTAAAACATTAATATCGCACAAAAATCAACGTCATAGAAGGCTCATTCGAAGTACACTCTTGATGAATTAAGTCTTTCATTACTAATTTCAAGTCTTATTGTTATACAATGGCAGACCCCAGATCATTTATATCTGAGGCAGAGAAGTTAACGAAGCCGCAGCTGGGACTTCTTCTGTTTTTTTCAGGGTCTTCACAGTCTTATAGATTAGAGGAAGCGACCGATTTATACATCCAAGCGGCAAATCTGTACCGTTTAAAGAAGGACTTTAATCAAGCCGGTAGCCAATTTCTTAAAGCTGCTAATATTCAAGAGAAGCTTGGAAACCATAATGATGTTGCCAATCATTTAGTTGAGGCATATAAATGCTTTAAGGGAGTTTCACCCAAGGATGGTATAAGTGCGTTGTCCAAGGCTATTGATATATTTTTAAAACAAAATGGCCAATTTAGAAGAGCTGCTAACTTCACGGGAGACTTGGCAGAGCTATATGAATCAATCGGGGACAATGAAAATGCAATGAAAAGTTATGAGCAGGCTGGTGACTATTACCTTACTGACCATGCGGAGGCATTGAGTAACAAGTCTTACCTAAAGTGTGCCGATTTATGTGCTTTGAAAGGAGACTATAAGAAAGCTGTTGACTTGTATGACATTCTTATTAAAAACCTGATTGGTAATAATTTGACAAGATGGAGCTTGAAGGACTACTTTTTCAAAGATATCTTGTGTATTTTATGTCTTGATGATACTATTGAAGCACAAAAGAAACTAGAAAATTTCAATGCAGAAGAACCATCATGGCAGTCCACAAGAGAGTTTAAACTCATTCAAGAAGTATTGGAGGCTATTGACCAAGGTGATGTACAACTATTCGCAGATAAAGTGTTTGAGTACGACCAATTCTCTAAGCTAGACAAATTGAAGACTCAACTACTATTGAAAATTAAAAATTCAGTCGTTGAAAAGGATGATGATGACTTGTTATAAAATAGCACTTGTGATCTTTTGACTTTATACTACTTGCTGTTTCAATTCTTATCTCTTTTAAAACATTATATATTGTCATTTTCCCATAATCAGTTAATGTAATTGCTTAATAAGTGTTGATTGATTCGTATGTATTCTTGTAGTTTTTCTTGTAAGCAGTTGATCTAAACTTATATCTACAGTTGTCTTGAATCTAAATTTACATTACTATATGGTTCCCTTAGTCACTATAAGACTGGTTGTTTATTAGAATGGTTTAGTAGAAAGTAAGGCTTAAACTGGTTTACCTTCAATGAATTCACTCCATCTTTTAACTTCTTCTGGTACAATAACTGATTCTGGAATACTGTCGAATGTAGGCTTAGTTTGTATTTTCTCTTGCAAACATTGAGCAAAAAGTAATGATGTATTAGGTTCATTGAATAAAGCGATACCGAAATCAATGGCATTTCTTCTCATGACGTAATCTTGGTCTAGCAAATCTTCTGCTCTTGCTTTAGCAAGATTGAAGACAGCAGCAATCTTATTAGACTGAAATATTTCTCTTAAAGCACGTTTGTCAGTCTTTGGGAACTCAATGACTTTTATTTCTTCTGAGACATAATTTCTCAAGTATGTAGCAACATCATCAGAAGCAGTGTAAAATTCATAACCCAAACCTGAAACGGTTGAAGCAACCTTTCCAAGTTTGTCATTTGTCAAATCTCCACCAAATAATAGTCCATATCCTGGGTGGGGAACCTGGAAGTTCATAGTAGATTGTATGGACGACCAATAAGCGTCTAAGACATTATTACCGAAACATGCAACTTCACCTGTTGAAGACATTTCAACTCCTAAGAATGGGTCAGCCCCGGCCAATCTCGTGAATGAGAACTGTGGAACTTTAGTGGCAACTCTGTCGTAAGTTTTGTCCATTAAGTTAATTGGTGCAGGGACATTTTCACCTATGAGTGCTTTTACGGCAACATCGATGAAGTTAACACCCAAAACTTTGGAAACGAAAGGGAATGAACGGGAAGCTCTGATGTTACATTCAATGACCTTAAGATCGCTTTCGTCATCTTTTAAGGTGCCATTTCTATCATCCTTGATTATTTGCATGTTGAAAGGGCCAGTGATCTTCCAGGCCTTTGCAACTTTGCTTGCAATATCTCTTAATCTCTCAAGAATAACTGGAGACAAATTTTGTGGTGGTAAAACTAAAGTAGCGTCACCAGAGTGAACACCTGCATTCTCAACATGCTCTGAAACTGCGTGAACCAAAACTTCACCATCACTTGCGACACCATCAATGTCGATCTCCTGTGCACCTTCGATGAATTTAGAAATAACGACTGGGTGATCTTGAGAGACTTTAGATGCATTCTTCAACTTAGCCTCTAACTGACTTTGGCTCGTGATTACGGACATTGCAGCACCAGACAAAACGTAGGAGGGACGAACTAAAACAGGGTACCCAACTTCATTAGCAAAAGAATCAGCTTCTTCGATTGAAGTCAATTCTTTCCATTCTGGCTGATCGACACCAATGGTGTCAAGAATCTGAGAAAATTTATGACGATCCTCTGCTTTATCAATATCTTCGGGGTTAGTTCCTAAAACGTTGCATCCTTGTTCTTGTAAAGTCAATGCTATATTTTGAGGTAATTGACCACCGACACTAACAACCACACCTGTAGAAGTCTCCAATTCGTAAATATCGAGAACTCTTTCCAAAGATAATTCTTCAAAATACAATCTGTCGACCTCATCAAAATCAGTGGAAACTGTTTCTGGATTGTAGTTAATCATAACAGTCTTGTGACCTGACTCACGTAAGGCCCTAGCTGTTGAAACAGCACACCAGTCAAATTCAACAGATGATCCAATACGGTAGACACCTGATCCAAGAACCATAGTACCACTCTCATTAAAATCAACGTCAGAACTTGTAGCATTGTAAGTGGTATATAAGTAGTTTGTCTTAGCGGGGAATTCAGCAGCTAAAGTGTCAATTTGCTTAACAAATGGGACAATTCCAAAGTCTTTTCTTGCCTTACGAACTTCAAGTTCACTAGACTTGACACAAAGGGCAATTTGTTTGTCAGAGAAACCTAACTTCTTAGCACGAGACATAAGATCACTGTTAATACTTTCCAACTTTGAAGCACTCTCCAATTCTCTGTACATATTGACGATATTCATCAATTTGTGTAAGAACCATTTGTCAATTTTGGTTAAAGTATGAACTTTATCAACAGAATAATTCTCATGCAACAAAGCTTGACCAACAGCCAACCATCTTCTATCAGTTGGGTTCAGTAAAGCGTCATCCAAGTCTTCAAAAACGTCACCTTGGAAGCCAATAAAAGATGGATCAACTTGTCTAATTGCCTTTTGGAAAGATTCTTCAAAGTTTCTACCAATAGCCATTACCTCACCAACTGACTTCATGGCAGAGCCAATGTCTCTCTTCACATGCTGAAACTTAGCTAAGTCCCATCTTGGTATCTTTGTAACCATGTAATCTAATGAAGGTTCGAAATTGGCGGTTGTGGTCTTAGTAACAGGGTTAGGAAGCTCGGGTAAAGTGGAGCCTAACGCAATCTTAGCAGCAGTGTATGCCAATGGATAACCAGTTGCTTTAGATGCTAAAGCGGAGGAACGTGACAAACGAGCATTGACTTCAATAACTCTATAATCCAATCCATCAGGCTGTAAAGCATATTGAACATTACATTCACCAACAACACCTAAATGTCTAATAATCTTAATGGCAGCACTTCTTAACATATGGTACTCGGTATCTGAGAGAGTTTGAGAAGGTGCAACAACAATTGAATCACCAGTGTGGATTCCCAATGGATCGAAATTTTCCATATTGCAGACAGTGATACAGTTATCAACTCTATCTCTAACAACTTCATATTCAACTTCCTTCCATCCTTTCAAAGATTTCTCCACGAGGATTTGTGGAGAGAGAGATAAAGACTGTGAAGCCAAATTCTTCAATTCTTCTTCATTTGCAGCAAATCCGGATCCTAGACCACCTAAGGCATATGCAGATCTCACAATTATTGGGTATCCAACTTCTTTGGCAGCGGATAAAGCTTCATCGACTGTTTCAACCGCGATGGACTCGGCGATTGGAATATCTATTTCTTTCAAAGCTTGGGCAAACAAATCACGGTCTTCGGATGTTTCTAATGTTTTGATTGGAGTACCTAAAACCTTGACTCCATATCTTTCAAATACACCCATCTTTTCTAACTTGACACCAACATTCAAACCTGTCTGGCCACCAAAGGTTAATAATATACCATCAGGCCTTTCTCTTTCAATAATGTACGTTATGTACTCAGCTGTAACCGGCAAGTAGTATATTTCGTCTGCCAAAGCGTGCGAAGTCTGATTAGTTGCAATGTTTGGATTTATCAAAATAGATTGCTTATTGGCTTCTCTTAATGCTTTTATAGCTTGAGAGCCTGAATAATCAAATTCACCGGCCTGTCCAATAGATAAACCTCCAGATCCAATGACTAACACTTTTGATACATCAACCACTTGGTCAGACTCCTTGTTGTTGAACTGTTTCAACAATTGTGCACCAGCATATGTCGGAGAACTGGTTCTTAAGCCTCCAGTAAAATTTGAAAAATTTTTGAATCCATGTTTCGAAACGCTAAAGCTATTAAGAAGCTTCGCTTTTGCGTTACGAGCAAAGAGTGATCCTAATGAAATCATTATTCTCTCTTTATGCTAGAAACGATAGTCTCCTATATCAATTTCAATAGTATATTGAGAAGAATGTGAATAGATTAACTGATGATGAAAATTTAAAAAAAAAAAAAAAAGTCGTCCAAATATGGTAATGAGTCAGTACTAGCGCGTTGTAAGATCAGTAAAAAAATTTATACTGTTACCCGTACTATTACATCACCATCTACTTGCACGTGATATATTAGACAAAAAATTAAGACATTTTGAAGTATCGTATGTTACAGAAAATCCTAACGATTGTAATAGCAGCATTTCTTAATATCAAATCCTAGCTAAATATTTATATAAAGAAATGGTTAATCATGTCACACTTCGATTTATCTTTAGTATATTTTTAATCATTTAAATCATTATAAGCAATACCTTATACAATTTTCTCAAAATTTCACTACTTTTTCAATTTTTAGCCATTATAAATTAAAATATTCACTCATATTTCACGTTAACTGTTGTACAGAAGAGGACAGAAAGGAACTCGCTAAAATATCTTCCAAAACAAAACAATAGGAAATCTTACCTATCCTATCATATTCACTCTACTCTAACACCAATATACTACAAATGTATGTAACAGGCTTTCACAGTATAGAAGTTGCAGCAAAATTACACAAAAACAACAACACCTGTAATTCTCGCTTTTAATGAAGGAGCCCGAAATTGATATCATTAAGAGCATATAGTGGGAAATGTCGTCGCTACAGCTACCGTCAATACCCAACTTGTCTAGGAGCAAAAGTAGCGGTAATGTGATTGAAGATTCTTTAGCAAGGCAGTCTGATGTAACTGTTTCCACCAATATTACCCTGTACGCTGAGTATAAAGGTTTTTTCATATATGTGATCAGTGCTTTAATCCTAACATGCTGGATATGTTGGGCCTTGATTCCAAACTGGGTTTTAAACGATGTCTTTTTGATTAGCTACTATCCCGACAAGTACTGGTCTGTTGCTATACCAGCGTATTCGTTGATGCTCATGTTATACTTATACGTTGCTTTAGCTCTATATAATACCGAGGTCAAAACGTTGCCTTTGAATGATATTAGAAACTTTTTTGACGATTACTCTATCTTGACAGGTGCTGATAATAGATCTGAAACAAATCTAATCCAATCATCCATAGAATACATTCATACTGCTCCCAGTGGAGTTCGTGATCTACCAATAACATTGGTGAATGAAGTGTTATATTCTGAATACTCCTATGAGATGTCCATGAGGTGAAAACAGAATGTTTATTGTTACATTTAAGTTTTAATGATTGACGACTATAATCGATGAAGATGAAAACTATTTACTATTTATATATAAGCAATTATGCAAACAGCTAAGCCCACGGATAATGTAATCTATACACCATAAACCTCTTTAATATATTCCCTTGTCTCACGGTCAACGTGTACTATTATTTGGCTCTCCCAAATATCAGCACTTAAAAGAGTCTTATAGCTATGTAAAGTTTGACCAAAGAGTTGCTTCAAGTGATCTGGAGGTTCAGCATAATTACCAATACAAGCAACAAACATTGCAAGATTTTTCTTACCCTGTGGATTTGACAAACCACCAAACCCTTCGTTAGGATTCTTGTGTATTATGTTAATCATACCATCAAAAGCGGTTTCCTTCTCACTATTATCAACCAAATAAAGCATTTGTGAACACCATTGTACGATAAATTCAGGTAATCTTGGAGAAACAATCTCAGATCCTTCATTAAGACCTAACCTACCGAGGCATATTGCTGCATTCTCAAGTACAGTCTGCTGAGTATCAGGACTATTCAAGACTGGAATGAGCAAGTCCAAAATATTACTTAAATATGGCTTCATAAGTTCATATGGTAGTCTCATGGCAATCTCCCCCAATGCCCAAATTGCATTATTGTATACAGCGAAGGTGGTATAAGATCCGTTGTTAATTTCATTACCAATACTGACAATAACTCCTGTTAAATATGGTCTAACAGTGGCATCAAGGGCATATATCGCCAAATCTCCCAACAACGCATATGCAGATTGTCTCACATCAGCAGTATAATCCTCAAAACAAATCAAAGTGAGTTCCATCAAATTGATGTTATTCAGTTGAATTAGCTCTACTGAATGAGAACCAAATCCTTGAATAAGCCCATCTATTAAATCAAGAGAG
The DNA here is from genome assembly GCA_030570455.1 of Priceomyces medius. Taxonomy (NCBI): domain Eukaryota; kingdom Fungi; phylum Ascomycota; class Pichiomycetes; order Serinales; family Debaryomycetaceae; genus Priceomyces; species Priceomyces medius. The sequence continues at coordinate 348,051 of JAJLVV010000004.1, read as the reverse complement.
GTAACGATGAAGTCTTTTTCAGGAGACTCAATTAATGGGTTTGTTTGACATTCCTGGTCTTGCTGGATACAGCCAAACAAAATCTTAATAGCCCTCTCATAGACAGAAATAGCATAAGGTGCAAAATGTTCTCCTAATGTTGCAGCAATCGAAGCCATGCATTCTAATAAAGGCCACAAATCGGTATCTTTATCATCAAGTATTTGCCATTTACTCAAGAGTGGCGGAAGAAGTAAGTTAACATAATCTGGCGACGCAGAAAAGACTTCATAGCCCATCTTTTCAACAAATGTTTGAACACAGTCGTACAATATTATCAAATTTTTTCTTTGGTATGTCTCAAAACACTTTGAAAAATGATTTAACAATGGTCTCATATAATAAACTATGAGGCTTGAATCTGATTCTTCTATAAAGAGTGACAAAGCGGAGGAAGCTGCCTCTTGAACCACCTTCTTGTCATCTAACCCACACTGAACAATGGACTCAAATGTAGGTTGAAAATAATTTGAATAGTTACCGCCCTCATGTGCCTCTTCTGCTACCCAAGATGCATATCTAGACAATGTCCAGCAAGCAATCTGACGAACTCTAGGTTCCAGATCCTGCAATCTATCTACCAAGAACGGTACCAAAGTGGGAAGTTTATCACGAGATAGCTCAATGCAGCACTTACTGATTGCACCAAATGCAAGTATTGCTGCCTCACGAACTGGCCATTCTGGAGATACAATCCTTTCCTGTAAGAAAGGGAGTGAAATTTCTAAAACTTCATTTGGAAGATTAAGAGACAACACATCCAAAGTTGCAGCCGAACATTTTCTCAAAGTCCATTGGTTTAGCTCTGAGTCATCGTCATCATCATCATCATCATCTGCGTCAAACTCAGAGTCACTTTCATTATCAGAATTTAATTGAGCACTATCATCTCTTGGTTTACTTTTTGTTCCAGCAGTATGCGAACTTTTCGATTTGGCATTTTGTGGGCGAATGTCTTCATCTTTATCCTCTACTTTTGAGTCATCTTTTTCATCAATTAATTGCATGAGAAATATTTCTTCCTCTGAATATACCATTTTCTCTAATAAAGTTGGCAAAATTAATTTTAACTTTGGTTGAAACAATCCTTTGTTTGTTTCAATTTCTGGAGAGGTTGACAAAGCAAGCAAGAACTCACAAGCTTCCAAAGCAACTTCTTCATGTGAATCTTGCATCATATGCAAACAGTAGTTTATAACACCATCTAAATGAGGAATAATCTTGTCAGGTCTAGTTTCAAGAATAAGTGAAAATGAAGTACAAATATTACATCTGACTTCACTTTTAGAATCGTTAGCTAAATTGAATAGCTTCTGTAAAAATTCATCTATGTGAATTAAAAAAGCTTGAGACTTCAATGGGATAATTTGATTGACACAGTGTATTGACAAAGCTCTAATACGACCGCTATGCTGATGTTCCAATAACTTGATGAAATGAGGCACCATGAAACTTAAAGGTCTTCCTTCACCGTATTCTTGGTCGAGTTGTATAGCACTATCCTCACAAATTTTACTCAATGCGCTCATCGCCGCTTCCTGAGCGCTAAACTGTCCGTCTTGGGATGGCATATTCGCTAATTCCATCAATTGAGATAATGATTGGGGCCACTCATCCACGCTATAAATAGAAAATAACGACGTAATTACATTTCCAGTGATATTCTTTACCATATTGTCGGGGACTGTTAGCCCCTTAAATATATTCTCCATCAAGAACAGTCTATCCTTTACCTGCTCTGGGTGATCATTCCTTAATATACTATTCTTTAAGTTGATGCCTGCTGCCGCCCTAACATCTGATTTGGCAGCATTATCCAAAACCAATAAGTAGAAAAGATAGTTTTCAATCTCAGGCTGCTGTCTCGCTTGATTCAAAGCTTCATTTGCAAGTTTTCTTTCTTCATTATTGGATGATAAAGTGCCCCGAAATATATGCCTGAGCTGCTCTAAAGATTGCGAATCAGCGGTCCACGACATAATATTTTTCGAAGAACTAATGCTAACCACAACCTTGAAATGTAGAATATATCGGGTTATAAAATAGTTGTAGCTATTCTTAATAATTTCTTCCTACAAAAAAAAAAAAAAGAATTTGATGAGAATTGGTGCTGACTTTCACGGGATCAAAAAAAAAAAAAGAGTGGTTAACAATATATGCATTGAAAATGTTATACAACTAATAATACAAAGTCTTGTAGCTATTATTTCAGAAAAGTTTAGAAATGCTATAATCGAGGAATGAGAAGAGAATTCTATATTATTATAATATCAAATGTTTGAGTCAATGATTTTTTTTTGAGCACCCGAAAATGCAGACTACTATTGTTTTCGTAATATCGTTAGGTCTTTAGTTGCAACCTAGTCGAGAAAAACGAGCAGTGAAAATAGTCATTATGCTTTAATCTTAAAGTGAATTTAGTTTATTAAGCTTGGTTTATGAGTTTGCTATCATGTTTATCCGTATGCAAAGTAGTATCAAGGTTCCGGGCGATATGACCACTTTCTTCGTCATCATCATCATCATCATCACCGTAGTCAAAGTCTAATGTAAGTTTTTGTAAATCCGACGTGACTTTACTAAGCTGATCAAGAATTGCAGCTCTTCTTAATCTTCCAGAAATTATCTCTTCCTTGTCCATGTGGTAATGGGGACGAGGAACGGCTGGTGGAGTACGCCCAGCAAGTGAATTATCGATAAATACTCCTTTTTGTGGAGTTGGCAGCGTAAAAGTCGCCTCCAAAGAACAATTGGTATCTTTTGACTCACCTTTACTCTCGTGGCTAGGCAGCTTTCTCTTTTGAATAATTAGTGGCTGTTCATTCGGGTAAATATCGCTCAGTATCTCCGAAGTTTTTTCATCTTCATGAGGAATGTTCAACTCATCAAGTGAGATATCGTAGTAGTGCTTATGAAATTCATTAGCAAATTCGTAGTTGTCATCTGCATCAAATTTAAGATCTGCCAAGTTTTCAAACGTGACACTTTTACTCTTGGATTTCGAATTCTTTTTAATTAACAGGGGGGCACTCGAGTTTGTAGTTGGCGGAGTACAAGACTCCAGTTTTGCATAATCACTACCTTCGCAGTCATCATTGCTTACATTGAATCGATCAGTGTTGAAGTCATTGTAGACATCACCATCTTTTGAGCTCTTTTCTAGCTCCTCATTTTTAAAGCAGTTTAAACGAGCTAATCGTTCACCAAAAGTTTCCAAACACTCAGCAGGAACAAATCCAATCTTCCCATCCTCATCCTCATCTCGAATCAAATGTTCATTCAGGTCTCTTTCGTGTCTTCTGTAATACAAAATTCGTTCCTCCTTAGTTAATTTTTTTATGAGCCACCAATAATTATCCTGATCATTAATCAAATGAACTGGCTCATCTCTAGACAATGTGCAATGCAGTGGGTCAGGTCCGCTAAAGTCGTATAGCCCATATAATTTGTCAGGTTCTATTTCTCGTGGCGGAGAACGTGGAGGTGATGGAGGTAATAGTTGATTCTGATCATCAAGCTCGTCTACATCGTATAGAGCGTCTTCAAAATCATCAGAATCTTGACGGTAACGAGGATCACATTGAAACGTATCTTCATCTTCGTAAATGCTCCCGTAGTCATCAGATAATTCATCTCCTGAAAAGAGCTCTTCACTTAAGCTATTAACTTTTCGAGCCTCTAATTCTTTTCTTCCAGAACCGATCTCATCTTCCACCACAGATGTGCTATTCATTTCTCCCCTACGTTGGACTTGAGCATTTTGCCGCCCAAGATTTGTCATTACGTAGTTTTGTCTCTGCTCAAACAAATCATCAGTATTGAAGCCACTTTCATGACTCTTGATGTATTGCAACACACTAGACTGGATGCTCTCTCTACCAATACCAGCCATGCTAGGATTTATCAACACAGAAGAGTTCTGTGATTCTACTGACTGCGTTGAGCTATGCGAGTAATGAGATTGTTGTGACTGTTCTGTCTGGTTAGAAGACATGGAAATTGTGGACAATTTCCGATCTAACCCTATCGCCATTTCGTCGTCTTTCTTCTTTATGTACCCTAAACGAACGTCCTTCTGGGCCATGTTATTACTTCTGCTATCTAAGAAGGCTAGTTACCAGGTTAATATTTATTTTGGTTGTCTTCAATATCAAGTGGTATATGGTACAAAGATCTTAAGCCGCGCGTCATATTCTTGAAATCCTGTATCGAGCTGCTGCATATCGATTCACGAAAATTTGTTGCAGAGAGAAATTTGAAATGAATCTGAAACTGCAGATATGTATAGAATAGGAAGATGCTATATAACGATTTGAATTATACATATGACTAGCTATTAATAGATGATATGAATGCAATGGATGCAAGTCAAGGGACTAGGTCCACTTTAGGAGCTAAGCAAGACTTGAGTTTCGGCTTCCCTGGCCGTTAAATCAAATGAGAGGCTAGGGTCTCTGTAAACAGGACCCGCATTGTCAGGAACTACTCCTGCCGATTGCTGCCTACGTGCCTCAAAAATGATAAGCTTTTTCTTTATACGCTTGAGTTGCCATTTAACTGGGATCAAAGGAAGAACACCTTCTCTTTCCTCAAAGAGCTTGACCTGAAGCCAGACAATGATAACTGTCCAGTATGCACAATAGGAACCAACACTGCCATAGGTAGCAGAATTGGTCCAGCCGAAGATGGCGTTAAAGACCATCCACCAACCGTCTGTCAAACCATTGCAGCAGTTGACATGCCATACACTATGGCTGATGTCATAAGATCCTGGGCCACTTCCGGTTTCACTAACGTCTAGTCCTCCACAAAGTCTGACGAATTGTTCCAATTCTAAGAACCACACACCTCTACTCATCAATCCAGCACTAACAACGTAAAGAAAACACGTCAGGAAAATAAGAAAATATTGGAGCGACATCTTGTTCCCTCCACGATAAAGTACATACCCAATGACTGAACCCATTAGAGCGCCTGATAAAATGGAGAGAGGAAGAGACGTGAAGGGTTGGGTCATACCGATACCACCAACAAACACAACAGCTTCTAGACCTTCTCTTAATGTTGTGACGAATGGTAAAATGGCCAAGAAATACCGCGCTGAAAAACTTCCCTTACTTTTCTTGTAATTTATGCTTGCCAGCCCACTATGTTGGCCCTCTTCTGTGGTTTCACCACTACAGTCATTCTTTAGAGAGCTGCTATCGTTGTAGGCATCACCCAACTTCAACCACCATTTAACCTTCATAACCTTGTTTATTCTAAGGAGTCCTAAACCCATTATAGTGATTATGAGACTTGACAGAATAGAAAATATGCCCTCCCATAGCCTTTCAGTGTAGGACCAAAAGTTTTGACCAAACAAATAGAAACTGATAATGAAAATAAGCCCCACAGTTACACATACCAAAAACCCCAATATAGCTCCAAGCCAAACTTGAATCTTTAGGCTCCTCAGCGCCGACTTGACTTCACTTTCGCTGCTTGATGGCTGTCCATCAGTTGGTTTTTTAACATCTGATCTCTGGTTTATGAAAGACAATAATACTGATATAATTATAGCTGTTTCGAGAGTTTCTCTAAAGATAATAAAGAATATCTGGATAGAAAATACATCTTCGAACGCCATAGCTTCTTTTCCATAGAGACTACTTTGAAGAAAAACCAGCTAGATAATACTTTATAATTAAAAAATTCAATGCGATTTTTTGTTGCAGTTCTCACTAAATTAATTACACGCTATTTTGGTCACATAAATCCTCACTATATAATTTGAATTGAGGCCAAAATAGAAAGAGAGGAAAAAAAGGCTGACTTCTATTAAAAAGGACAAACTATCTAGACTTATTAGTTCACCAACAGTTAGCGTACAAAATGTAGAAGTAGAGGTTAGGATACTTAGGGAAGTAATCATGCCTTAGCGGCTCCAATTCTTAGATTCGCAATAAAAATCAACTTGGGGGTATATCAACTGTAGCACTCAAGCATGTTATAAGCTCATCATCTTTAGTGTAGGCTCTAACATTTACAATGTATCTTCCAGGTGGAACCTCCTGCGGGACTTCAAATTGCTTCTTGACAACGAGCTCACCCTGTTCAATGGGACAAGATAATTCTACTTTAGTGATCTCTTCACATAAGTCAAACTCCTGATTGATGAGCTTTATAAACCCATACCTGACTTCAACTTCGGCATAAGCACCATCTTCGACAGTTTTCGCCAACATTCCTTTAGCAAAAAAAGTCAAGTTTTCACCCCTGACAGGGGGCAAGGGATCCACAACAATGGTTTGCAAATCCAAAAGTTGGTCTTGATCAGAGTCACATTGAACAATTGGAGATCCACCAGGGACAGGCTTATCTCCAGGGAGAGTTAATGATAAAACGACTTCAGGTTGCTCAAAGGAGGCGGTATTTTCTCCTACTACCAAACCCTTAAGATGTTCTGCGTATCTACCCAAAGGAGAAACTAAAGACAAACTTTGAGCGATGGAAATGCCAACAAATACTGAGCTTACTGTTTTCAAAGAAACCATATTAATATAGTGTATACTATTTTATACGGCTTTTGTAATTTCTTGTTATCTGTAAATGATTATTGCTAGGCTTACATGTCCCTATCTTATATGCAAACTATACATTTTGTATTTGAGTGTATTAAGAAGAATTAAACATCAATATATAATTGAATAGATTACCTCTGAAGTGAACTTATGCTGATATTACGAGGTTTGCTGTCAAAGCATCAAGTCTTTCTTGGAGTAGCCTGATGTCAATACTAAGAAGCTCTTTATATATTTTCTGACCTTCAGGTATGCGCAAAAGCTCCTCTAACTTAACGTGAGACAACTTCCAAATTACGGACTCATTAACTGTCTGATACATAACGTTTCTTCCATGATTGTTTTGTACCAAATTACCAAACGCAGTCATTGGCAATATACTTGAGGTCAATTCTTTGTTGTTTTCGAATTTGTACTTAGATTTCACAAGGCCCGATTCCACTAAGAAGAACGACGGAGGGTCAATAGAGCTGTCGTAGAAATTGAACTCTTCAGGAACCCTTTCTTTCACAAAGTATGGAGTTACCGCTGCCCAAAACTCTTCATCCATAGTGGACAAGCCTCCAAATGTAATCATGATAAGTGGTAATGGCTGTCTTTTGAATGAAGAATCGGATGTAGCGTAATATCTCTTCAGTGTACTCTGATCATCCTTAACGGTTTTTGCAGCAGCATGATAGATTTGAGTAGTACGAGGGGTGGCAATAGCATTATAAGGAGACTGGTTCCTAATTGCCTTAATTGGTCTATGGGATGAGGGTGCCTCTTGTGAATCCATTAACAACTTGTTGTGAGTCCGAAGTTTACTGTAAGTAGCTAAAAAGGAGTTTTCACACCATTCTAAGGCATAATTTAAAGTATTGAATAATTTAATATCATGATCAATATCCCACAATCCAGCATCTCTAAGCGCCTTTATAATATCATCGTCTTCAACAACTGATGATATAATTAAATGGCTTTTAAACTCATTTAAAAGGTTCAATATTCTTCTGAATCCTTCAGCTGCAGAGAAGTCTATTGAATCAACTCCTTTCATATCTAAAATAAGAAACTTGATTGGAGTTTTACGAAAAGCTTCTTCTTCAAACCGAGATCTTATTGTTGACTCAAGGCCACCAATTGACCCAAAAAATAGAGTCCCTTGTAGCTTGGCAATGCAAATTTGATCCCCCACATCCTTCAAAAACTCTTGTTGCTTTGGGTGTCTCAAAACCGTGGATCTTGCAACAGTGCCAGTATACATTCCTTTAACAACAGGTCTTCTCGCTGCATCTACAACGAAGGAAAGACAAGCCAAAAGAATACCCACGAAAATACCGATCACAAAATCAAAGGCACCCATGGTTACGACGATTATAATGATAGTAGTATATTCTATCTTCTTCAATCTTCCAAAGGTGTCATACAATGATTCCTTCAATAGCTCATATCCCAAAAGATAAATTAAGGCTCCGACAACACAGATAGGGATATAACCAATGACAACAGGTCCAACAAACATCACAGAAGCAGTAGCAATTGCCAATAACACACCTGCTAATCTCGAATCAGCACCAGCCCTTATGAACAATACTGAATTTGTATAAACCAAGTAGTTCTGAATCGATCCCACAAGTCCCGAGAGCACATTAGAATAACCATGAGCCACTAATTCTCTATCAACATCAACCTCATCCATTCCAATGGTAACTGCCAAAGCCGGGACGTTAATTGGGACATGGAGGATACCGAAGAATGTTAAAGCAAACATGGTTGGTATTTGTCTAACGATACAGAGCCAATCTACCAAATGGAATTTATACAATTCGTAGAAGGCATACCATGGTTGATTACCCTCAACAGCTGGAAATATCCAGCCATACTCTCTTGCTAAAGTTAAGTCCCACGAGGGAACGACCAGAATAATTAAATGAAACAAGCCGAACACCCCAATAAAATACAAAGGGACTAACAAGGAGTTATGATATTTATGTTGTAATGCAATCAAAACCAAAGCCAATACAAGAGGTATAGTCCACTCTAAAAGGGTCAACTTACTCATAAATAGATATTTGAAAGTCTCTAAGTTATACTCAAGCCCCCCTTCAAGTCTCGAAGATACTTCAATTCCAGTGACTATCAAGAAATATCCAACACCACCAATGCACCCAACTAATATGTGACGAGGAAAGAAACCAACTAAGACACCTAATTTCATTTTCCCTAACAAGTAGAAAATTAAACCAGTTACAATTGAAGAAATCGAGAAAGTAACTATTGTTGTTGCTATTATTGCATCGTCACTGGCACCCGCCATGTCACTGGCAATAGCGATAGCCATAGTATGGAAGAATGGTGTTACTTCGATCATCTCTGAACCAATACCTGCTTGTAATGCTGAACCACCTAATGAATAAACTAGTTGCGCAACAATTGTAGACACGTAGAACATGGATAAACCAATAGGACCCAAAGATGCAAAAACAGATTCACCAATAGGGAACATAATCATACCATACGATAGACCATCTAAAATGTTCAATAATGTACCCAAAAATACAGCAGGAATATTCTTTACTGGGGGCACTAAAAATTTTTCCACAAATCCGTGCTTAATCTTATCCTTCTTCTGGTGAGCTCCACCCTTTCCTGAGTGATGTACTAAATCTCCACTCTCTAAATCTTGATCAAAGACTCGAGGATAAGTACTATCATCTGTATCATCAGTATATGATTTGTTAAATTTGGTGAAAAGTGGTGTAGATTCGTGTGTATATACATCATTATCATGGAATGGAACTTCATACGCCTTACTAATAGAAAGCCTACCTGCCGAAATTGGAATTGATGGAGGTGATGAGCTTATTACATTTTCAGATTGAGAGCTTTCCCAATTCAGTTCATTTCCATCTGTCACACCTATGTTTGCCAAATTTGCAGTTTGCTCATGAACTTCAACGCCTGAGAACACGGTTGGAGAATTGTATTGTGCAAGTCTTTGATTAGTGCTAACATAGCTTCTACCTCCAAAATCAAAACTAGGGCTCACGCTATTATTGAATGAATTTAGATATGCCTCTGATACCGAGAATGTACGTCTAGCATAGTTTCCATCTTCATCCAGAATTTTATTAGGGGCTGTCTGGTCCGTCTGGTCTGCAACGGCTTCAAAAGAACTCATTGATGAAAGCTTACCATGTAATCTTTAGATTCTAATAAATTAAACAAAAAGACCTTGTTTCTGAGGAGGGGTATTCTCCATGAAACGTTCGTAAGAATATTCTGATTTGTCCCAGAACTCCTTCTTTAATATAACTTTCCCTTATTACTTTTATATCTAAAAGTTCGAGGAGAAAATACTGGTATTATGGAATTTTGTGCCGAATTTGGAATGTTCACATTTTCTGCTATCTGAAAAAAAAAAAAAAATAGAATGCTGATAAAGAAACAGCAGAGGAAGAAATGAATGGAAAGCTTATTTATTATAAACATCTTAATTATAGAACACTTTTAGAAAATTACAGAATTTCAGAATTATAAAAGTAAGTTGGTACTTTGCAAGAAGTAATGAATTGAATTATATGGAAACTATGTCGTACGATTTCCAAATGTAGGACTTCTTTTTCCTTTTTATATACATTTATATGATTAATCATGTTAAACTAGCATATATAAGGTACCTATTTGCAGAAGAATCGTTAATGCACAGGGAAAGGGATTGCCTAAACCAATTGCTTTCTAGAACCCTTAAAGAATAATTGAACAATGGTAATTTGCAAGAATGCCATACCAACCATTAACAATACCTCAATAATGGAAAAGTAATATATTCTAGATTCGGTAGACTTAACAGTAGCTTGGTTTCTATTGTTTCTGGTCTTGTAATATTGTAAAGCTTTCAAAAGGTCGTTAAGTTGTTGGTCAATTTCGTCAACAGTTTGTTGCATGTTCTCAACGTGTTCAATTGGTTTAACATTTGGTTGATCTGGCATTCTTGCTCTGAAACCAGCTGCACTATCTTCATTTTCGACCTTAACCTCGAAATCTACTACTTTCTCTGCAAAGGTGGACATGCCATTTGCGAAACAAAACTCGTATTCACCGGGGACTTCAGCGTTTAAAACAAAGTCACCCTGTCTCTGTTTCTCACCCGAGTCCAAATATTCACCATTTGGTGCAATTATGGTATAGTCGACATCAAATGAACCTCCACTTTGGACCGCAAAATAGTAGCTGATTTGTGTCTTCGGCTTCTCAGTATAAAGGAAGAAACATGACTTTTCTTGAGCACCCAAAACAAAAGTCATAGCTGAAGCATTAATCAACTGCGATAACGCAAGAAAAACCGGAAGGAAAACTAAGAGCATGACGACTGTCAATATATTGTAGGATGTTTACCGTAAAAATTCGGCTTGTCATTTTATTATTTTCAATCGTAGTTTTGCGTTGATCCATATTTCGAGGGACGTGTCTTTCAAGAATCGTGCACTACACATTTAATGTCAATGGAGTAGTTATTTAAGACCTAATCTACTTATATATACAAGAAAGTAAAGAGATACAGAGAATCCCTTTCAGCAAATATACTTTACCAATTAGAGGTAGACCATGCGTCCTTCATTATCAAAACCGATATGTCTATCCTTCTTTCTGTCTCTTCTGGAGGCACCATAACGGAAACCTACTTGTCCAACCCTGGAATGACTAAATTTGAAGTTAGTTCTTTCACCTTCTCTTTCGGTACCAACCGTTACCTTATTTTTTTTCACATTTTCAATTTCATCATTATCGTGGAACTGAGTCAAATTATTTAAGGTATCTTGGGCAGGCTCTAAGTTGAATAATCTTGCTGCATCAACAGGACCAAAAGGTTCTGATTCTGAAATTGTCAAAAATCTTTGATGTAAAGTTCTCAGAGGAGTGGGAATTTCTGTTAGATTTTCTGCTTGAACAGGAGGTTCATATAGAGGGAACATACGGTACATAGTTTTAGCAAAAACATTTAAGTCATCACTTATTTTATTCTAAAGTAATAGTTAGTATCCTGTAAATGGAACAACAACATCCAGCTAAAGTAAAACTCAGTGTAACTATTTTTAACCATTTTGTTGTCTTAAAGACTAATCGAAAAATTTTATAGTAGAATCATCATATAGAAACTCGAGCCAGATAGTATTCAAGAAAAATATAAGAAAATTTAATACTTACTTCACCTTCCCACTTTTTTTCAATTCGCTGTAATTTAACTAATGCTTCGACTCTTGCAACTTTAATTCCATATTTATGGGCTGCTTCTTGTACATGTAACCCTTTCTCTTTGATATCTTCACAGATTTTTGCTTTCAATTCATCTGAAATCATGAGTGCAGTTCTGCAATGGGGATTTTGAGGAAACGGTTGGAGAGAAGAGTCTCTTTTACTACTATTATATCTTCTTTCATCCACTGTATCAGATCCGGAAGGATCCACGACAGATTTTCCATCTGGGACAATATAATTTGGTTTGTGATTTTGAGGTGGGTAGTAATATTTGTTCCTATAGAATTCTCCCCGAATGTTAACAGGTCCCAACCACTTTTTCAAATGTCTTTGGAAAAAACTTGCATGGTCCTTCTTAGGATGGCTTGGCGGATCCACATTAGCCTTATAGCTTTGTGGGTATGCCAATCTTCTCTTCAAAGTACGCACTTGTTGCAAAGACAAGCTCTTACTGGAATTCACTCGAGCTCCCAGAGATAACATTGGCAATGAAGTTTAGTTTAAACGTAAAATGACGCTAATACTTCATTATTCCCTGGACAAATTTTTCAGCAGGACATGAAAATGTCGTCACATTTTACGACATTACGAGATCACTACATTTTCTGTGTTCAAATTTCGTTTATTTACATCTGAGTAAGCGCTGTATTTTATCAGGATTCACATTGAACACGCTGTTTCCGCTCAACTCGGAGGCGTTTTCAAAAATTAGGTAGTTCCTTACAGCTTTTAAAGATACATGGAATTCTTAAAGTTAATCAAGGAAAAAATATCGCCTCGTAAGAGCCAAGAATCTCACGCGTCTGTTGCCGTGAGAAAGAGAAAGGCATCAGCGAGTGAGGATAATCCATTCTATGATCCACAGAGTAGGAAGCCGGAAGTAAATTGGCCTTCTAATGATGAACCAACACCAGTAATAGCGCCAAAGACTTCTCATTCTTTCTTGAAGAATAACAACCTGTCGAAATCAGCAAGTAAGCAGATATCAAGCTCAGTTCTGCCACCAAGTGCATTGGATGAACGTATTAACGACCACACGCCACAGGAGCTTTCAAAAGTCGAAGAGACCCAAAAGATCAAATTAAAAACTCAAGTTGAGGTTGATGATAAAAGCAATGAGGAAGACGAAGTTACGCTAGAAGTCCTTGAAGACATGAGTAAACTAGTCGAATATTTTCCTGTGTTATCTATGAATTATCGATTAATAGATAAAATAGGGGAAGGGACTTTCTCTACCGTGTACAAAGCTGAAGCTTTGCATGGCACTATAAAATTAGGTTCCGATGTTTGGCGCTCACCTCCTTTAAAAAAGAGAAAGAACTCCCCAAAAGTAAAAAATCCTATTGTTGCGTTAAAGCAAATTTACGTAACATCATCACCTAACAGAATCCACAATGAGTTAAATCTTTTGTACATATTAACAGGAAATTCTCATGTTGCACCATTATTGGATGTTTTACGGTATCAAGATCAAGTGCTAGCCATCTTACCTTACTACCAGCATTCTGATTTTCGTGACTTTTATAGAGATCTCCCTATCAAAGGCATTAAAAAATACTTGTGGGAACTATTCCAGGCTTTAGAGTTTGTTCATGATAAAGGTGTTATCCACAGAGATTTGAAGCCAACAAATTTCCTTTATGACCCTTTCAAGGGCAAAGGTGTCCTAGTTGATTTTGGATTGGCAGAAAAAGTACAAAATAGCAATAAAAATTCTAATATCTGTCCATGTGAATCTACATTAGATAAGGCTACACGGCCAAAAAGACAAAGTGTTAGGGCCGCATATCCCAAGCAAGACCTGCGTCCACCCAGAAGAGCCAATAGAGCGGGAACCAGGGGTTTTAGAGCACCCGAAGTTCTTTTTAAGTGTACAAATCAATCTACTAAACTTGACATTTGGTCTGCCGGTATAATTGGGTTTTCAATACTCTCAAGAAAATTTCCATTGTTGAATTCTCCAGATGATACTGATGCTTTGCTAGAATTAGCATTAGTTTTTGGAGTCGACAAATTGCAAAAATGTGCTGAAATACATGGCGCAGCCTTAGATATTGACCACGAAAACATGAACACACTGCATAAGTCATTGATACACCTATTAAGCATGTTTTTACGTTATGAATGGGACAATGAGAGCTTCCCCGCAGATACTGTTGCTTTGGATACGTTAAAGTTATTCAGTGAGGAAGGTGATAAGTTTGTTAAACCACAGGGGGACGAAGAAGAAATGGTCAAAGATCTTGAAGACTACAATGATCACAAGCACTTAATGGAGGTCTTCAATGGCTGTTTTCATATGGATCCTAAGAAAAGGTTTTCGGCTAAGGCCATTTTAAAGCTACCTTTTTTCGATGAACTCCATATTCGCCATGAAGATGAGGTTCTTTTTTAATTCTAATAGAAATTGCTACTTTAATATAGTTATAATATATGCATAATATTTAAAAACACTATATTACATACCTCTCGTCATTAAATCTACGTTAAATCTACATTAAATCATAAGTATCGTTTTCTTCGAATAAGTTTCTGCCTCGTTTCCTCGAACTCGTTGTAGGCTCTTCAATTCCAATAATACCTGACTTATTCCATTTTTTATTGAGTTTGTTTAGCAACTTATTCTGCTCTATGTGTGAGTCAGCGTTCTTCTTCTCTGTCGTACCCATCAGTTTAAAAGGCAGATGTCCTTCATGTATATCGACAAACCTTGCGTCAATGACTTCGCGTTTGCTTATATGAGAGCCATTACCTAAAAGCTCAAACTGAAGTTCCTTAGAAAATATCTTTTTCTTAAATAACAAGCCTTGTCTGCCAATAATCGTTGGATTTATTTTCTTTTGAATTTTAGGATTAAAGGGGGGAAGCGAGGTATTAGCCTTGAGATTAGTTTCGTGAAAGTCATGATTCACAGACGGAGGCGGTACGCTATCTCTCTGCTGTGGTATTCCTGTAAAGTTGTTATTAGTTTGCTTATACTGCTCATGGTAACTAAACTTAAAGTCCCTGAGGACTGGTTTTTCAAATGTATGTACAGTCAGTTTTTGCTTGGAAGGAGCTTTTGTAATTGACTTGTTCAGCTCGTAATCTGATTCTTCATCAGTTAATAACACTTCTGAGTCAGGTGTAGCTCTTATGTGTTTTCTGGCCACTTTAAGACAATTTTGAGTTGATGTGTTAGTTGTAATTGCATTTGGAGGTTGACTTGTTAATGAGCTCAAACTCGCAGAACTGCTATTCCTCGTGGGACGAACATCATCCAAAGATACAATAGAATTTCTAGGACTATCCAAACTCACAGCTGACATACTTCTATTTCGATCAAGATTTGGTAAATTACTTCCAATATTCATTACTGAATGACTTGATGAGATGGAGTTTATCGATGATGACCTTTGTTTATTTGTGGAATGCGTCTTACTGCCATGAGGTATACTCGATGTTGAGAAGTCACTGGGGCTTCTGGGAACTATACCTTCGTTGAAGTGTTCGGGTGACAAAGATGTCATTTCTATATCATCTAGCGTTGTTATCTTTCTTTAGCTTCACCTCACCACCTATCTTGCTGATCAAAAAAAAAAAAATGTGCGATTAACAGAAGACGTCATCTTAAGATAAAAAGTGGCTTGATGTACATGTCTACTAAAAAATGAATCTTCAGTGTTGCTTTTAATTTAAATATCCCTATTACAATGAAGACTAGAGATAACTATAATATTAGGACTCTTATCTAAGCACCTACTATACCAGAACATGGGAAGTTCGTCATCCTCCTGGGTTCTGGCTGTAGAACTGAAAAATAAAAGATAAATAAAAAAGTTTCATTAGAACTATAAAGGAAAGGCATAGAACTGTCTCTGTTATTACCACAAGTGAGTTGCTGTTAGTCAAAGGTGCGTCCCGAATATTTCAGGAAACTTTTTTAATGATTCAAGCCATATTAATAAAAACAGTAGGCATTCTTCGATTCAGCTTCGAGAATTTTGATTTTATGACATTTTTAAATCAAATGACCTTATACGATGGCTGACATACATAGTTTAAGTTCACCAAGATTTGATATTGCACATTTTTGAGTTATTCCAAATTTATTGTGATGGTGGAGAAATTGTTGGTACGCTTCGGGCGGGTATAGTGTTATCAGAGTTCTATACCGGATATGTGGTCAACTCCGGTTTAAGAAGAATTTAAGATTTAACATCAAACATGGAAATGAATAGGGAGACACGATCAAACCTTTGCGAGGGCAATAAGCTTTTTTAGAAGAATTTCCATATATATATTGAGTAACTATTGCAAACCATATGTCGTTAAGTAAGGCGAATACCCAGTATCTTCTTTATCTATCAAAGTATCCACTTTTTACAAAATCTATAACAGCTGGTGTTTTGGCGGGCTTAAATGAAGTCATTGCATCTTGTGTTACGCATGACTTCAAGGAACAAACTATAGGCAAGTACAAAATAAAACATGTTCTTACCCCAAAGTTACTCAGTATGATCATTTACGGCAGTTGTATTTTAACACCTATTTCACATAAGATGTACGGAGTTTTGAACAAGATCTTCAAAGGTAACTTATCCTTTTCAATGAAATTACTTCAAATATTGACATCATTATCAACTATTACACCTACATTGGGTGCGGTATATACCAGTTGGATATCAATTATCAATGGGTACTCTTTGCCAACTAATCTTGAGAAGGTTGACATAAAATTGGAGATTAAAAAAATCTTTCAAGTTGTTAAGGGGGGCTTGAAGAAAAACTACTTCACAATTTTAAGGACATCCATTATCACTTCGTTTGTTTCACTAATTATTGCGCAAAACTTTATTAAGCCTGAACTTTGGGTTGTGTTTTTCAACCTAGTCTACTTTGTACTTGGTACAATTCAGAACACAAGGTTGAAAATACGCCTGAAGCAAGAATTACAGAAGAAGGACCAATAGACATAAGCATACCATATGTGCTTGTAATCAATTCACAGAGTTATTTTTTATAGCCAGTATAAATTGTTATATAGGCTCGAAATACATCGCACTTTGGCTGACATACATGAATATTTAAATCCGTAGCAATTAGAATCTGAACTCTAATATTTCAAAATATAGCAATTTATAAGTCTCCAATTCATTGATTAAATACTGTTTCAGGTCGTGAAAAGTTGGGGAATGTTTTCAGTAAGACAATTGCCTAGGAACTTTTACAGAAGTAGTTACTCATTACAACAATTAAGATCAATGATTACAGTTCAAGCAGTAGTTTACTCGCAACACGGAGAGCCGAAAGATGTCTTGAAGACTCATACGTATCAGCTTGATGATTCTAACCTTGACGATAAGCATGTTATTGTGAGAACACTAGGTGCCCCTATTAATCCATCCGATATCAATCAAATTCAGGGTGTTTATCCATCAAAGCCGGAAAAAACAACTGAGTTAGGTACTACAGACCCATCCGCAGTATGCGGTAACGAAGGTCTCTTCGAAATTATTAAAGTCGGTAAAGAAGTAAAGAAGTTCAAAGAAGGTGATTGGGTAGTTCCAGCAAATGTTAACTTTGGTACTTGGAGAACGCATGCATTGGCAGGTGAAGATAACTTCATTAAACTTCCGAACCCAGAGCAATCCAGAGTTGGAGGCAAGCCAAAAGGATTGACTGTCAATCAGGGTGCAACCATTTCAGTCAATCCACCAACCGCTTACTTGATGCTTACTCATTATGTGAAGTTAACTCCAGGGAAAGACTGGTTTATTCAAAATGGAGGTAACTCTGCTGTTGGTTCGTATGCAACCCAAATAAGTAAGCTCTTAGGTATCAATTCAATTTCAGTTATTAGAAACCGGCCAAACGTACAAGAGTTGATAAACAAAATGATCCAAGAAAATGGAGCTACAAAGGTTATTACTGAAGAGGAAAATGAATCTCGGGAATTTAGTGCTACTATCAAATCATGGGTTAAAGGAACTGATGGTGAAATAAAGCTTGCTTTGAATTGTGTTGGCGGTAAGAATGCCACCGGAATCGCAAGGAAGTTGAACAACAATGGTCTCATGTTGACCTACGGTGGTATGTCTATGCAACCGGTGATTCTTCCAACGTCTTTGCATATCTTCAAAAATATCACCTCCGCGGGATTCTGGGTGACCCAGTTACTTAAGGATGATTTTGAATTGAAGACCAGAACATTGAACCAAATTGTGGACTGGTACGAAACGGGAAAGCTTAATGATGCACCATCTATTGAGACTAAATTCAGCATCAAAGGGGAAAAGTCTTTGAGCCAGTTATTTCAGGAAGGTGTCGCAAATTCAAAAGTTGGAAAGCAATTGGTCACATTTTAGCTTATCTACGTGACTAACGGTGGAGCATTTTGAGCAATGTGATCCTTAAAGTTTTCACTATTATCAAACTCGTGAAATTTCAAGTAACCATACAAACAATATATATACGCCAATACACGCAACCTATTTGCCGTCAATAACGAGTAAGTCGCCTTATGCTCTGAAATTCTTTGTAGACATATTTTATAGACAACACAAAATCAATATTTCATCGGTGATCTCCGAGAATGCCTGTAAGGTCGAGAAGTAAGGTCGGGAAAAAAAAAATCTGAAAAAAGAAACGGTTGACCCGACGCCGAGGAGATGACCGAGACCAAATATCTCTTATCAGCTCACTTGGGACTAAATCAATAAACGCCCAAAAATTTATTAATTCGCATATCTTTAGATAACTTGAGTCCTTATCGCAAGTGAAAAACTATCAGGACTTTGCTAGTATAACACCTGCATTCACGTGGCTTTATACTCAAGCATATACCCCAGTTTTTCAGTTATTGCAAAAAATAAAAAAAAATCGCTGCTAGATAATGTCGAGAGCTTTATCTTCCACAAGGGTTTTGTTAAACGGCAAGCTTACAGAAGCCACTATCATCTTCTCTATTGAGAGCGGAAAGGTCACACATATTGAACATAGAATTTTGGAAAAATATGATGTCCTTTTGAACCTTTATAATGTGTTACCAAACGATTATAGGAACGTATCACCTAAGGTTATTATGCCTGGTTTAGTTGATGCTCATGTTCACCTCAATGAACCCGGAAGAACCGAGTGGGAAGGTTTTGCCACTGGTACGCGTGCTGCAGCTTCTGGTGGTGTAACCACTGTTATTGACATGCCTTTGAATGCCATTCCTCCAACTACTACCGTGGCTAACTTCAACCTAAAAATCAATGCAGCAAAGGGTCAAACTTGGGTTGATGTTGGTTTCTGGGGTGGAATTGTTCCTGATAATTTACAATCATTGAAGCCATTGATAGCTATGGGTGTTAGAGGTTTCAAGGGTTTCTTGATTGAGAGTGGTGTCAAGGAATTTCCAGCTATCGATCCCGACTATATTCTTAAGGCTATGAAAGAGGTCCATGGCCACTCGACTATGCTTATGTTCCATGCTGAAATGCAGCCTAATGGCACTCATGGGCACAACGGTGCGGCTATAGAAAGCACAGAGCACCCTACTATAGATTTTGACAATAAGCCAGATTTCACATTCGGAGCTGACGATGATGATGATGATTTGGGCCTAGCTGCAACATCTAGTGGTGAAGATAGAAAAATTGAAGAAGTCAGTAACGATATTGAAGACTTCAATTTGGGAATGTCTGCGTCTTTCATTAACAGAGCACCTAAACCAGTTGTTGAATTATTAAACTCTTCTAAAGGCATCATATATGAAGAGCACGAAAACTGTCATTTGCCTCACAATCATGCTGGATCCATTGACCACAGAGTTTTGACAGATGAGCAAGCTAAAGCTTTAGCTCAATCTCCTATTTTGTCTGCTTCCGAGCCTAGGTTTGGAAAGTACGCTAGAATGGCCCATCGCTATGATGGATCCCCACAAACTTTCCCCGTAGAGATACCCAGACAGAGTGATAAGTTTCAAAAACAAGATGGCTCTTTTGAAGCACCATTAAGTTTGGCTCAAAAAGAAGATAAGTTGTTAAAAGACATCGACCCTACTTCTTACGCATCATTCTTAGCTTCACGACCAGATAGTTTTGAGACTACCGCCATCGCTGAAATTATTAATTGCTCCACACAAATTCCAGATGTGCCATTGCACATTGTTCATTTAGCTACACATGAGGCCGTTCCGCTTATCAGAGCTGCTAAGGAACGCAATTTACCAATTACCGCTGAAACTTGTTTCCACTATTTATCTCTCAATGCTGAAAAAATAGCTGACAGTTCTACTCACTATAAGTGCTGTCCACCAATTAGAACGGATGACAACAGAAAGCTTTTATGGAAAGCATTGAGGAATAACATCATCACAACTGTGGTTTCAGATCATTCCCCATGTACGCCTGAATTGAAGGGTTTAGAGAAGGGAGATTTCTTCTCGGCTTGGGGGGGAATATCTTCCGTTGGATTTGGTTTACCTATCTTGTTTACTGAGGGTTCTAAGCTTGACCCGCCTGTGTCCTTAGCAGAAATTAGTAAATGGTGCTCACAAAACACTGCAAAGCAGGTTGGATTAGATCATGTTAAAGGGAAAATTGGTGTTGGTTATGATGCTGATCTCCTCATATTTGATACTGAGGCAGAATACATAGTTCAGGATTCGGAAACATATTTTAAAAATAAGTTAACTGCTTACAACGGTATGCCTTTCCGTGGAAGAGTAATGGAAACTATCGTAAGGGGTAACTCAGTATTCGCATTTGGCAAGGGCCACACTGATATTCCAATTGGGCAGCTTTTGTTGGATCCTAGGAGGTAGTAGTCATACAAAATCGGGCTTATAAAATTACTACGCTTTACTGGTTAATTCGTGAATTCTTCATATATAAAATAAAACTAAATAAATTTCTCAAAAGCAAACAAATCACACAAACGCATAATTCCAAACTCTCATAATGTCGTGAATTTGCCTATAATACTACCTAAGCAAAAATAAGAACAGAAACACGATTTCTTATTGGGAGACTTGGACAGTCCCTTAATAGTTGCGATGTTTCCTTCTACCGTGATGCAGCTTATGCTTCCCAAAGTAATCTGTTAAATGCCACTTACTGTGGCGACCTCCATGATGATCGTTCACACGAAACTTGTGATTTGATCTCTCGCGACCGCTAAATCTTCCACTACGTTGTTTGTGATGAGGGAGAGCGCTAGAGGAGCGGAAACCGTACCTTTTGCTATCATGGTTTACGACCTCCGTAGTTTCGGTGGAGACATCATGACCTTGTTGATGGGACGCAAAATCGATCAGGTCAACATGACTACTGTGATAACGACCTAATTTATATCCAACAAGGCCCCAAAATAGAAGCCATACAACAGCGAAAATGTAAAAAAAATACTTAAAAACTTTGATACGGGCTGCGATCCTCTCCTCACTCAAACCATCCTGTTGACAAGCAGCAGCATCCACATCATATGTTTTGGAAGGTTGCACTGGTAAGATAGGTGGTAATTTCTTTTCTTGGTAGTTTGGGGGACTACAAGGAGGGGCCTTCATATCATCAGGGAGGTAATTCTTTTCTTCGCTACTAAGGGTTATTTCATCTTCCGATACGGCAGGCTCCAATTTTGGGTATTCGAAATTTGGTAAGCCCAACTCCAAATCTATAACCGTGTCTTCTCTCAGATTAAGCATTTCCGGACCACTATAACTATATCTGACGCTGCTACTTCAGAAGTAAAAAGTTCTAATAGAATTGTTATTTATTGAGGAGTGGACCCTGTCTTTTAAAAGGGTGCGAAAACAAGGTTTTGGTCGTGTTTGGTATATACCGAACAAATATCGCACATAGAATATCGCTTGGTGACAAATCAAATCCCAGCCGAGATAAGTTAAACTTTTGCTTAAGCTACCGAAATCACCTTTAATTTGATTTGTGTAGCAAAATTTCTTTCAAATCGTAATTCACGTATGCTAGAAAGACTTCTAAAGCCCAGTTGTAAAATAAAGCGGCAATGGGGATTTAATGTTGCAAATCAAAGTATAATCTTTTCTTCTTTTTTTGACTAACACTAAGTACTATATCTCTTAAAAGACTCATCCACAATTTTCAGGCTATCAGATCACCATACTTAATCTTATAAAGACCGAGAGCCTTGACTGGAAATAAGAATCTATACGATGGATACTCTATTGCACAACTGTGGTTGAAAACACCTTCGACGGCTTCAAACTTCCACTCACCGGTAGGAAGCTGACGAGACATTAATAGCTTAATACCCTTATCAATTACCTTTTTGTCTGGATAGTCGGCAAGAAGAAGACCAATAAGGGCCCATGCTGTTTGAACAACTAAAGAGTTATTGTCATTGATGTAAGTTCCAGTTTCGCATGCTTTCATAGATTCAGACCAGCCACCATCAGGAAGTTGCTTAGATACAAGGAAATTACACCCCTTTTTTGCTGTTTCTGAGTTTAAATATGTCAAACCTACAGAATTGAGCGCTTCGAGTGCAAACATAGAGGCGTATGTATAGCAAATACCCCATGAACCATACCAGGATCCGTCAATCTTATCTTGTGCAGACTTGATGTAATTAATAGCGGACTCTATGACGAACCTGATCTCATCAGACCGATAATTTGGAAAGTATTTTGTGAAATAAGTTAATCCCAATACAGAGGAGTCAGTACATTCGACATATGGATATTCGACCATAATATTGTTGAAAACTTCTGCCGGATTTAGTTTCTCGAGCAATGGAGTAGCCCTAATGACTTCATATGCTGAAAATGATCCATATTCAAAAGATTCTCTATTTTGCAATGTAAGTAAAACATTAACGGCATTGTAAAGATTTTCATCCGATATATTATCTTTTAAATCGCTAAATTGTGGATGATTTCGGACCATAATAATTGCCTTTAACGCTTCTGCTGTACAGTCGCTAACAGTATAGCCTTGAGATTTAGTACTGAAGGGCCACCCCCCTATCCGTTTGTCCCTGTAGCTTCCTGGGATGCACTCTTCATCAAACTGAGATCTAACTAAAAATTTATATGCCTTTCTAATCATATTCTGGCCTCTGGGTGAATTTTGAAGTCCTGCAACAAAGAAGTATTGAACCATAAAAGCAGCATCCCATACTTGGACACCATTGGTTCCCATAACACACATTCCTTGTGGGCCGTGAAATAAAGTATCATTCATTCTTTCCTTTAACTTGGTGAAGGAATTTGACTTTGGACCCTCCTCAACGTATGCGACCACCATGTTGAAGGCAAAACTCACTGGTGCTATACATAAATAGTCAGTGTTCTTGAATTCTTTTTGAATAACTTCGTATACTTTCTTGCTTGAATATTTCAAAAGCCAATTTGGTCTTATGTACTTCTCATACTTCACAATAACCCAATTCAACGCGTCCATAACTTTAGTATGAGGGTAGTATAAGTCTACTCCGCATACATTATTTCTGTGCTTGGAAAAGTCAATATTTTCGTATGGAAGCTGCTTCTCCAAGTAAATTTCGCTTCTTATTTCTTGCAAAAGTGGATCTAATTCACATTTTGTCCTATTTGAAGAAAGATAAGCCAAGGGCAGATAAATTGCTCTAACATGAACCCACCATCTTCCCGGGTGAATTGGAAGCTGATAAGGAAGTAACCAAATTTCTGGTGGGGCTGGGTTAACACCATCCCAATCATACAAATTTAAGACTGAAAGCCAAGCTTTACCCCAATGAGGATTCCCAAGTGCGCCACCCAATCTATGTAATGTCTTTCTTGCCTTAACACAAATTTGATGATCAGCTGGAAGCCCTAATAATCTCAAGCATACGTAATTGATAGTGGTACCAAAACAAGTAGATTTATCTACAGAATGCAATCCCCAGCCTCCATCAACGGGATGGGATGAGTTGACAAGATATCTTATCATTTCTTGTTTGTAAGGAGTAGGAATTTCGTTTCTGCAAAAGTAATTGGCAATAACATAGCCAACTGTCATGAACATAGGTCCTTTGTATTGGCAAGGGAAAATGCCACTGTCATCCTGCAAAAGCTCGAGGAATTCGGCACCTTTATGAATTGATTCCAGTGGTGTCTTGATCTCTGTCGGTTCAGGTGCTGGAAAACCATCGAGTTCTAATAAATGTTGAACATAAGTAGTCTGTGGTTCATCTTTGGCTTCTTCCCCGCTAATATAATGCCAAGTTTCTCTGCCTAGCTCATCTACCCTTAATCTCCAACGGTTGGGATCAGATCTGGGAAGATTCAACTGCTCCGAATAATACATCTTAACTTTTCTCAGGAAATGTTCTTGTTACAGCACTTATGGTATCTCTCGTTTAGCCTGCTGCAATTCTTTCCCAAAGTCTCGTATTCAATTATGTATGGAGTTATATGCAATCATCTTAGGGCATCTCGTTAGGTCGTGTGTAAAAATCAATACTCTCATCATCAGTTGAAGAGAGGTATCGTAGAAACATAGAGCAGAGTTTAGCCTAGGCAACAAAGTTTTATAGGTTAACTGTTTCTCACTTTCAAGTACCTCCTTTGAGTTATTACGATAGTCGAAAATGGCGAAAAGAAAGCTTGAAGAGAAACAAGGCTTACCAAAAGCCCAACTGAAGCCTTTGGATGAAAATCTATCATCAGAGGATAACCTTGATGAGGGTGTCGAAGAGCCTATTCAAGATGAAGTTGAGCATATAAAAGAACAGGAAGATGGGGATAATGTTGAATCTGAGGCTGTAGATGATGATGATGATGATGAAGAAGATGAAGATGAAGTTGAAAGTCACGATGGAGCAAATGATAACTCTGAGAAGTTATCTGGCGAACCAAGGAACAAGAAGCAGAAAACAAAACTTTCAGCCCATGATATCCAGGTAGCGAGAGAGACTGCTGAATTATTTAAGTCGAACATCTTTAAACTTCAAATTGATGAACTAATCAAAGAAATGAAATTCAAGGAATCTCATGTCACTAAAATAGAACACGTCTTGCACAAGTTACATAATATAATATCAATGATACCTACTACTGAGAATTTGACGTTGGCACAAATAGAAAGCTACTTTCACTCAAAAAAGGTAGCTATTCCATTTCCAGACCCAAAGCCCACAGGCATCAATTATACTTTTTCATATTTACCCCCTGAAGATATCTCATTGGTAGGATCATTCGGTTTAAAAACGGCAATCAGTCTGGAAGGAAGCCCATCTATTGACGTTTCATTGACTATGCCTGCACTGTTATTTCAACCAAAGGACTATTTGAACTATAGAGCTTACTATAAGCGAGCATTCTATACGGCTTATCTTGTTGAAAATTTGATATCTTTAACTAAAAAGAACCATCTACCTGTCAAGATGACATTTAAATTCTTGGATGGAGATGTTTTGTGTCCTATCGTAAAGATGCAAAGCATTGAAACTAGTGACCCAGAAGACTTGTCTTTTTATAAAACCAAGTTTTCAATTAATTTAATTGTTGGTTTCCCTTTTGGTGTTTTTGATTCAAAAAAACTATTGCCTGACAAAAATTCGGTGAGAATTCAGCACGATTCCAAAGAACTTCCCCCAACTCCTATCTACAATTCATCCCTTCTTTCACTGACATCTTATGACTACTATTTAAAGTACTTGTACACAGCTAAGAAATCAGCGGAAGCATTTAAGGATGCTTGCATTTTGGGTAAACTTTGGTTACTGCAAAGAGGTTTCGGCTCTCATTTCAATACGGGTGGGTTTGGTCATTTTGAATACGCTATAATTACCGCAGCTCTATTGAATGGGGGAGGTAACAATGGTAGTAAAACATTGTTACATGGTTTTTCCTCCTATCAATTATTTAAGGGTACCATAAAGTACTTGGCTACTATGGATTTAACTTCAGGATATTTATCTTTTTCCAGCAAAATCAGCGAAGCATCAACCTCTAAATATCATTCTGATACGGGTTTTAATGTTCCAACAGTTTTTGATAGAAATGCCCGTTTGAATATTTTGTGGAAAATGACGAAGTTTTCCTATGAGCTGTTGAAAAAGCAAGCTTCAGAATCCTTGAATTTGTTGAATGAAGTTGTGAAGGACAGATTTGATCCTTTGTTACTTCAAAAGTCGCACTATGACCAAATGAAGTATGATGTTGTGTTAGATTTCGAAGTGACAAATGAAATCTATGACACTTTTGGACCACTTGAAAAGATTTCATTCATTACATTCGAAAATTACTTCAAGCATAAGTTGTACTCAATTTTACAAGCTTCATTGGGCTCAAGAGCCACTCAAATTTTTATCAAGAGCTCAAAGGTATCTGGGTCATTTCCTTTGAACAAGAGAAAGCCACTAGATTCTAACAATAGTTTTATTATCGGAATACTGTTAGATGCCGAAGAATGTGAGAAGTTAGTCACTAAAGGACCAACCATTGATGAAGAAGAACAAGGTGCAAAGTTTAAATCATTTTGGGGTAATAAGTCATCTTTGAGAAGATTTAAAGATGGAACAATACAACACTGTGTTGTTTGGTCAATAAAGGAAAATGAATCAATAATCGTGTCTATTGTTAAGTACATTTTAGATTTGCATCTCCATCCTGAAGCCTCTCTGTATTTGCATACAAATGCAGATATTTGCAAGAATAAGTTGCCTGTGTCATTATTACCTGCTGCTTCTCAACAGGTGACAACATCCTTACACGGCTTCATGGGATTAAAAAATGCTTTTGATAGTTTTTCAAAGATCTTAGGTAATTTGGAGTTGCCACTTAAAATGAAATCGCTTCTACCGGCTTCTACTTCATTACGATTTGCGTCACTTTTGCAGCCTGTTCCATTTGCTGTTTCAAACCCAGATTTCTGGAATGATACAGTTTTACAGTTTGAAGTATCTCGTAGGTGGCCAAATGAAATATCTGCCTTGGAGAATATTAAAAGTGCTTTCTTCTTGAAGATTAGCGATATTTTGTCTAAGGAGACTGTATACCGCTCTTTCATCACTAAAGATGAAAGTATTCCATTTAATACCAGTGCTACACAACTTAATGTATTGACACCAGAAGGATATGGCTTTAGAATAAGAATTTTGACTGAAAGAGATGAAATCTTGTATCTAAGAGCTGTCGAAAATGCCGGAAAACATCAAGCTATGTTACAAGATGTTTATCTCAAGTTTAATCAAAAATATATCAGTGTTCTTAAGCATTCAAGAACAATCAGCTCATTGGCGCATCACTTTCCTTATTATTCGGCGACTGTCAGATTATTCAAATATTGGTTAAATTCGCAATTGTTGCTTCATCATTTCAATGACGAACTTGTGGAATTGATTGCATTAAAACCATTTGTTGATCCAGCGCCATTTTCTGTACCACACTCTGTTGAGACTGGCTTTTTGCAAATCTTGAATTTTATTGCGTTTTGGAACTGGAAAGAGGATCCATTGATTTTAGACTTAGCAAAGAATAATGAACGTACAGAGGACCAAGTATTTGACAAGCTTAGTGATAAGCTAACTATTCAATCGCATAAGGTTATTGAGCTGAACTTTGAAAAAATTCGGAAAAATGATCCTTTGGGAATTAAAACTCAATTTTTTGTAGGCTCTAAGGATGACATATCAGGAGTTGTTTGGTCCAATGATTTAAATTTGCCCATAGCAACTAGGTTAACAGCTTTAGCTCGTCTGGCCGTACAATTAATCAAGAAAGATGGCTTCAATGAGATAACCTTGGACCAAATTTTCACCCCTGTTTTAAGTGACTACGATATTGTTATCAAAACCAAGGGAAGTGATATACTGATTTCATCAGGAATTCTTCCTTCTAATAGCTTCAAAAATTTGGTTGGCAATCTTACATCCTTCCCCAATGACATCACCACAAAGTATGATTTAGTTCAAGAGTATGTCAATGATCTTAATAAGAAGTTTGGAAACGTGATACTATTCTCTACTAGAAAACTCTCCATACTCGATAAAGTTTCATCCAATGTCATTACTGGTTTGTTTGTACCAACTTCTTTGACTGAGAAAAAGTTTAAAGCAACTTTGGGTATCAATGTAAAACCAAGCGAGACCGCTAAAGATGATGTAATTATAAATAAGGAAGCTATATTGTCTCAAATCAAGCTATTAGGTGGTGATTTAATAGAGTCTATAAAGCTTCGTAAATAGTCAGGTAAGCAATTTAAATATATATTAGAAAGAAAAGATAGAGGATCAAACAACTCTACGAGAATACTTCAAAAAAAAATGATTGAATTAGTTTGATCGATTTGTATACTACTACTGACATGAAATTTATACCGAATTCATCTCTAGACTTAAATATATACTTATTAACTAGAACTCAACTATTTAATAAGTGCTCGTTACAGCACAATTAATTTCACAGACTGTGTAATAGTTATTTTTAATCACATGACTATATTATGTTACACCTTTAACTTAGCTATAGAAAGGTACATTTTCAACACAGTAGAGTAGATCATAATAGATTATGCTGAAGGGGATCAATATTGAAGAACTGTTGAGGGAATTTGATACTCTGCAGTACCCTCTGCTTGAAGAAGTGGCCATAAATAATAGGCAAAATCTATATAAACGTAAAAAGGTTTTTTTGGAGGATCTCAAGCACTCACTAAAGATAACAGGATACTTGCTAATAATACTAGTATATCTCAAAGACAATTCATCTTTCCTTTTCATTTTAAGAATATTTACTCACTACTGTCTATCAAAACCATTTATCTCATCTGTTGTTGTGACTGAAGAACGAAGGAGAGCAATGGCGAAGCATCTATTAGTACTGATCATGGTAAGTAATTCATTGTGCTTAATAACTCATCTACTACGTTTGAAGTATCACAGTCCACTCCCTACGTTGCATGGAGGTATGACTGTTCAGTTCATTGGCGAGCCACCATCATATTTTAGCACTTTCCTATTCGATATAGGTATTGCGATGGCACAGCTCGTTTATCACAATTTTATGTGCGTGTTGGACGCTTCAGAGATACTAGAGGCCACACAAGCTGAAGATTCTGGAAGTAGCTCTAATGCACCCAACTTTCAGGGTGACGGTTATAATGGAGATGTAAAGCTCATGACTGTTGACTTACGAGGTGATATAAAGAAGGTTTTGAACTATAACGAACGACTAGATTATAGCCAGTTTCATTCAGAAACATTTAGTGGGTCCTTGGCTAGTGAAGCCCCCAGATTTAACAGCTCTGCCCAATAGATTGACCCTCTATAGGGTATTATCCATTAGAGTCTCGATTCATTATCATATTTCTATCACGTGACTTTTCTTTGATGAGAAAAAAAAACCCATCCCTCGATGCCCATTAGCCATATTACATTTACCACGCCAGTTAACGTACCCAAAAAATCAAATAAATCGAGACAATGAGTGATAATATTGTTGGTATAGAGCATAACAGGGTCACTAATACAGCATCTACCGATTACCCGGGTTATACTGCTAATGGTGATTATGCCTGGGATATAGAAAAGTTTAGAGATGCATTAGAAATCGACATCTCGTATATTACTGAAAGAAATGCCAACTTCGATTTGGTTCATATAGATACATCTATAGCTAATGCATTCCGTCGTATAATGGTTGCAGAAGTCCCATCAGTGGCAGCCGAAACCATTTACATATTCAACAACACTAGTGTCATTCAAGATGAAGTCTTGGCGCATAGAATTGGATTAATACCATTAAAAGTTGACCCAGATTTATTGACATGGGTCGACTCTAGTCATGATGAAAAGGATCGTTTCACTGATGAAAATACAATTGTCTTAACCTTAGACGTTTCTTGTACGAAGAACCCACACCCACCTAAGAAATCTACCGATCCTAAAGACTTATATCGTAATGCTCATATCTATGCTAAAGATTTAAAGTTTGAGCCTCAAGGACGCCAAGTTGATCTTTTTAAACTGAATCCTGTTTCACCCACCGATCCGGATATCTTAATTGCAAAGTTGAGGCCTGGTCAAGAAATTTCTTTACGGGCACATTGTATCTTGGGAGTAGGTAGTGATCATGCTAAGTTTTCGCCAGTTTCAACAGCTTCTTACAGGTTAATGCCATCAATAGATATCAAACACCCTATTACAGGTGAGGATGCAAAGAAGTTTCAAAAGTGCTTTCCTTCGGGAGTAATTGGTATTAGTGAAAATGGTGAGGCATATGTTAAGAATGCCAGAAAGGACACCGTATCGAGAGAGGTTTTGAGACACGCTGAATTCGCTGATAAGGTCAAATTAGGTAGAAAGAGGGACCATTTTATTTTTAATGTCGAATCAGTAGGTGCAATGTCTCCCGAGGAAATTTTCTTCAAGTCTGTTAGAATTTTAAAAAACAAGGCTGAATACTTAAGGAAGTGTCCAATCAAGCAATAAATAATATATAAAAATATATATAGCATGATGATGTTCTACATGAGATTTACATTAGAGTGATAATTGTATTAAAAATACATCTTAAATATATCATTTGACTGAAAAGTTTGAAAATTTATGAAATGAATTGAAAATGTAAATATTGAAGTATCAAATGTTTTACTCGACGTGAGAGACTTCAGTCTTATCATTCCATTCAGGATTTGTAATAGCCATTCTCTGGTGCTTGTATAATGGAGCCATTGGGGTTGGATTAAGACGCAAAATGTGTTTTTTGAACTGGTAACCCAAATTGCGGACCTGCCAAGAAGCGTGCTCATACATGTGAACCGAGAAAACATCATCTAATTCTTCCAAGGTCAAGCCTTTAGTTTCAGGCAAGAAACACAAAACCAAGAAAAAACCCATCATATTCCATGCTGCATACCATCCAAAGGCACCTTGAGGCTTGAAACTAGTCTTCATCTTAGGCCAACTGAAGGCTAAAAGGAAGTTGAAGAGCCAACATGTTGCAGTAGCAAAACTCATACCAACATCTCTGAGATACAACGGGAAGGCTTCAGCTGAGTAAGTGAATGGAACAGGACCTTCTCCTGCAGAATAAACACATGAAAACAAATAGATACCTGTGAGAATCACACCTGTTCTTGCTGGACTCACTGCAGATTTTGCTCCCTCAAGAACTAGATTTGCGCCTTTTTCATCAATCCAAAAACCAGCCATAGTCATCAACAAGAATGCTGACATCAATGGGAAAGTAATCAACAATAAGATTCTTCTTCCATATTTATCAATAGTAAAGAATGTTGGAATAGCAAATATAAAGTTGATCATACCAAATCCCCATGAAGACAATAATGCATCAATAGTGCTGAAACCACTGTCAACTAAAATAGAACTTGAGTAGTAAGCAATGACGTTAATACCACAGAATTGCTGCATGAACATAACAATAAAGGCTCCAATAGCACCGTTTCTGTTTCTTCTAATAGAAAACAATTCAACAAGCTTTCTGTGGAATGGCATATTATAGTTACCTTCTTCTTTCAACAAGACGTATTGGTAAAAACAGTCTCTTGCAGCTGCTATTTCATCGTGACGTAACATCTTCAAGGACTGAAAACTCTCCAAATGTCTTTCTTTACCCATTAACCATCTTGGAGATTCGGGGACAAATGGGACTTGAAACAAAACAATAATAGCTGGAATACATGCTGAACCGAAAGTCAATCTCCAGTTAAGTCCAGTTCCAAAACTATGGTTAGGAACGTAGTAGAATGCTAATGTTGCAACATAACCGAACATAATACCCACTGCAGTGAAGAATTGCCACAACATGACCAATGCACCTCTAATCAATTTTGGAGTACATTCTGCAGCATAAGCTGGAACGGTAGCAGATTTTATACCAATACCGAATCCTAAGAAGAATCTTGCAATAAACAAATGATACCAGTTGTTAGTGAGAGCTTGCCAGATACAGGTAACTGCGGAAATAACACATGTCCAGAAAATAGTCCATTTACGCCCCAAGGCTCTATTAAAAGCATCCGACAACCAACATGAAATAACTGCAGCACACAAATATGGAGCACCATTGATCAAACCTTCAATCAAATCTGGTTGAGCCAACTTATCAAGATGAAATTTTGTGGGGTAAAACAAAGTAGCACCGTTTGTGACGGATTCATCCATACCCTGCACCGCAGCAGCCATGGAACCCAAAGCAATCACTTGAAAAAGTTTATAGGGAACATGCCATCTGGAAGTGGCTTCTTTGTTTAAGCCGATCTTCTCTTCTTCACTTAGGAATTCCATAGAGTTGAACGCATTGGGACTTCTGGCTACCGCAGCAGCCCTCTCAAACAATTCAGGCTCCAAGCCGTGTTTAACGGCGTAATTCCTACCCATTGCCATAACTTGTTTTTCTGTGTAGTGGGCCAAAACGTTATCGGATTCACCGTCTACTCTTTCTCTCATTGACTCATTAGACTCTAAGTCGGTGTGGATTTGTGCCTTCTCTCCACCACTAGAAGAGCTCGAGTGCTCGAACAATCCCTCTTCGTGGGCTGCATCTATTTTCGGTTCGACTGACATAGCGATCTCTGTCTCACTAGTGAAATTAGCTGCCAATTCGCAATATTAAAAGATGATTGAAACTACGATAATGAAAAAATCCATCCGGAAACTTGCCATTTTATACTGGTTTTCTTGGGTGCTTCCTTCTCAACATTGTTTTCTTCCTGTTCCACATAACTATTCCCCAGGTTTTGTTTGCATAGAATTGAGGGTAGGGTTATGAAACTGCAGGCGCACTGCATTACCTCTCAATGACGAAAAAGGAAACTCGACGTTAATACAAGGCACCGCAGTTCAATGTTTGTTAATTATCGGAGGGGCTCCCCAGTCTACGGCGGTCACCAACGCGCCAAAATAAGTGGAGACTACGTGATTTGTCTTTTAGAAACGGTTATGGAGACGGAGCCCATTGTTTAAAAATAGTATAACGAGATATAGGATAGAAAATTGGAGGACCGGACTAACAAAAAGATCAGGTACCGAGAAGTGGGGTGAAAGACTTTGCCAAGGGGTGAACGAAGGTCCTTTGGTGCCACATTATGTTCCGATAAAGCGACCGTGAACATCCCGCCTCTCACTTCTTTTCTTAATGTGTTGATGCTCAGCATTTTCAGTTTCCGTATATCTCTCCTGTAGTGGATTAACCTAATTATGCAATCTTCAGAGGGTCTCAATGCCGCATTGGCGTCTACAAATTCATTTTCTACATGTTAATTTCCCATCTAGCCAGGTTTCGCAGCAGAAATGAAAACAGGCAACCCCTTTCTCTCCTGCACAAAACCCTGATCGGCCAATGGTGCTTCTTATCTTGGTAATGTCGAAGGTCCCCACCATAGTTAAACTTTTAGATGACAAGCAGATTATCGTAGCAAAGCAACTAACCAACGGTTGGTGCCGTCCGTGTACTACTTTTGGTCCGTCCATTCTGTGTGCAAGCTCCACTCGCGTTGGTAAGCAGAGGCTATTTTGGCGCCCTTTATTGTTCGCAGCTGGTTGGGAGTGTGTTTCTTATTTCGTTTAAATTTCACTGTCAACGGGAATAACAAACTCTTACTTTACAATGAAACTTGAGAGGAATTTCCTAAGGCAGCTGTCGGTGATCTGACTAGATTACATTTTTCTTACATCTTACACACTGGCTGCAGCGATTCTATCAGAGATCTAGCACAAGATTCCAGAACTGGTTAGGCTGTTGGTATAGCTGGATACGTTAGGGGCGTTAGAGGAACCACCAGAAGTACGGCGTACGTTTTTGAGGGAAATTGACGTATTATTTGACTTTTCATTAAATCCGCTCGCCGAATAAATTGGTTCCGTGAGGGCGGGGCTTTAGATGACACAGTTCGGGGTCAGGGACTAATAACCAAGACATATCGGGGTGCATATCAAGTCATCTATCCATGCTCCTGCAATCCCTCTTCAATTGCTTTCGTTTATATGCAGTCTTGGGTGAAACTACAATAGGCGGTAAGATGTAAGTTTCTCATTATACCGGGGCAGCTTCATGGTAGCACATTGTAGATTGAATTTTGCGACTGCATGAAGATTGAATCTATCAAACAGATCTTAAGGGACAACCCTAGAGTGTCTAGTATATCTAGAACCTCAGTCGCGTAGTGTACTGAGACATTGTTCGTCTTGAGCCCGGCTGCTGTCGACTCCGTATTTGTCAAAATAAGAAAACGATCGAGACTGCTCGACGAAGTACGATGAGATCCAAGTAGAAATCGATATGAAAAACTAAGATGTACAATTGACTATATAACTCTGCTGAACACTATTGGACACAATTGAAAGAGAGGTACATGGTAAATGGAAGAGTATTAGATAGTACTGCAACTGCTGTAATAAAATCCTTTGATAACTGCGGTGGAAGACAGGCGGTAGGAGGAGGCATTGGACGCAAATAATATATTATTTGCGGGCATTACCGGAGAGTTTATCGCAAAAAGTCTCTCAAGTATGATCCGAGTTTGTTGGCTCCATCCTCCAACGCGTCTTTCAACACATCCAAGTCCTGGTTAGCATTGCCAGAGAATCTTGAAGCGAAGTCTCTGGCTGATACTTCCAAGTCAGACAATGATCCAGAGCTCTGGCGAGCATGCTGTTTGGCCTGCTCATCTTCCCCGAAGTATGAGGACGAGGAGATAGAGTTTGCACCGTTGAATGCCTGAAGCTTGGAACGTGCCTCTTGTTTAGCGTTTTCATCGAAACGAGGACCCCTACCGAAGAATTCGTCAGAAGAGATTCCTTTTTGTGTTCCAAATTTGTTAGACACTTCACCTGTATATTGAACCTCCTTGTGCTTTTTAGTTGGTGCAGCAGTGACGTTTTCACCTTCAATCATACCAAAACCTAACTTTTGGTATTGTGGAGGAGCTTCCTTAGCTGGCTTTGGGGCTGTAGACTCTTGAGGTTTGGAAGATAAGCTTAGGCGTTCCATAGGTTTTGTTACAGCGGCAGTTTCCTCTTCCTTTTCAGCATTAGGATTATATCCTAGCTTCTTTGCCTCTTCGGCCTCCCTTTTGGCTTTTTTCTCTATTTCATCGAAATCGATCTCTTCTGCCTCATTTTTATTGATACGCTTCGTTGCAAGTCTAGAGTTCTTAGGACCATTACCCTTTGATGATAAGATAGACTTCTTGGCAGCTGTGCTATTGTTTTTAATTCTGGCTGAAGTAATGGCTGAACGAACAGGTCTCTTGGTGCTTGTCAAATCCTCAGATGATGCGCTTGGAGTCCCGTTCTTAGATGACAATGGTGAGGGAGTCGAATTAATTGGCTTTGACCAATTGGAAAAGAAGTCCTCGGTTGAAGTGTTGGAACTAGATGCTCCTAAAGGACTGTCTTCATTCACATCAACAAGAGTTATTTCGTTTGGATGCTTTAATGCATCTTGCTGAGCTCTGTGCTTGAGTTTTTCCTTATATTTATTAGCAACAGGAGATGTATATTTAGTTTGCGCATCAACACCACTTTTAATATATTGAGATCCTCCATTCTTAGTAAAAAACTCTTTTGCATTCTTATTACCTCCAAATTTGAAATGCCTTAACTGAATCCTTTGCCATGAATCTAAGTTTGATGACTTCACAAATGAAATGTGAACTCCAAGGTTTCTATGTACAGCTGAACACTCCAAACATAACATAATCCCGAACGGAATCGAGGTCCATGTTGGATTTTTATTAGAGCAATCAAAGCATGCCTGGTTCAGAGGATCCTGTTTCAACCTGTTAAAGACACTGGCAGCCTCTTCCTTAGTAGCAAATGAATCTTGCATCACCTCGAAATGGTACCACGGTAAACGATCAAAGCGATAAATGATTCCTGAATTTTAGAAATCAATCGACGTGTAAAATCTATATCCACTAAGAAAAATTACACAAACATGTCATAAAAATGCGCATCTTAAGTATACAGTTTAAAATATACTATGAAAATAATGTATATACAAATTATTATAATAATCATAGGATGTCTCCTCCTGTGCGGTTTATTCAATGGAAAGGTCTTGATCCACCACGAGCAAATTCAAGGACCTTCCAGCCTTCAGTCACATTGTTTTCCATTTCTTCAGGGACTCTAGTCAAAACCATGGCGTAGGTACTTAACTGGATGTGATC
Source organism: Priceomyces medius (assembly GCA_030570455.1). Lineage (NCBI taxonomy): Eukaryota > Fungi > Ascomycota > Pichiomycetes > Serinales > Debaryomycetaceae > Priceomyces > Priceomyces medius. The sequence goes on along the minus strand of JAJLVV010000004.1, from coordinate 312,104 downwards.
TTCAGTACCTGCAGCAATATCACCTGTCTTTGCCTTTCTATACAAGTTGATTTCTTGTGCACGACAACTCACTACAACCACAGGAATGTCATTTGGTTGCAAGTTCTTGCAGGTAACAATTTCTACTCCTCTAATGTCCAATATTCTTCCATCAGAAAAGAGGCCCTGCTGAACGAATTGCTTATTATTTGCTTGCCAAACATTGAATGGTGCCTCACTAAGCCACTCCTTCAAGATTTTCTCGTCGTTTTTAATATAAGCATCTAATAATTCTGGAACGATGTAGTTGGTGAGGGTTTTGTTAAAATTAGTGAGGCGAAATGAAGGATCCAAAAGTCTAAATTGTTTGATTACTTTAGCTTGTTCCGTCTCTGCAAAGAATCCAGTTATTTTTTCAAAAATTGTTCTAACAAGTGCAATAAGGCCGTTCTCAGAGTCGTCCCACTTTTCTTTCAAAAAGACAAAAGCACGTCCAAGAGGGGATTTCAACTTGAAGTCCTCCCACTTTTCAGATACAGACGGACCAGTTGGCTTAATGTCAGTAGTAACCAATTCTGTACCGGCTTTTTCGTTCTCTTTGGCAAATTTCAATGACTCGCCTCTTTTTATTCTATCTTGTAACTCCTTTTGTCTGAGTTTTTCTCTTTGTTCTTTAGTCAAAAATCCACCATATGAGGTAGATGATCCATCGTCAATAATTTCAGACACATCTTTGTATACTTGAGTCTTTCTCACTGGATCGAATGCCTTGTCAGCAACATCTGCACCAACCTTGACTGTAGTACGGACACCTTTACCAACAGGTGAATCCCAAGCCTTTACTGCAACACCCCCTACTGCACCAGCTGTCTTCTTCATTGCTATACCTGCAGCTGAACTTCCTTTTTGAGCACGATCATATGCTTCCTTAGCCTTCTTAAAAGCATCGGAATCCGCCACTCTTCCAGTCTCATCTTGCAATGCCTTGATATTTTCTTTCAATTCACTAGATTTCTTTACCTCTGCCTTGAATGTGTCGTAAAAAACCTTCAACGGCGACTGTGGTCTTTGATTGAGATGGGCCTGTGAAACATGGAAAAAACGGTATGACTGAAATATATTATTTCTGGAGAGTATTGCCAGTCTCTTTATTATATTAGATTGAATCATGTTTGTTGGGTACTCCTGGAAAGTCCCTCTGGTTGGTATTTAAATTATGTATATACGGTCTTTGCCTAGTATAATGACCTGTATTTCATAGACAAACAAATGACCTTCGCTTGTGGCAAGCTCGATTCTAACTTTTCAATCGGATATACCTAAAATTTTTTTTTCGGTTGAAAATTTCATTTTGATAGTAACACTACTAAAAGGCATAATACATTGATATAATATTATAGAATACCATGCCATACATTCATATTCACTGCTATAAATTAGCTATTCTTAATGTAGTTCCATAATTGAATAGCTTTTGCTATTCCAACCACAGAAATCGTGGCTATTCCAAAATTTTGAATTGCTTTTAATATCCAACCTTGACGTTTTTCAATTGCAACAGCTTTGGAATATGGGATGTCATCCCTGAAAGATATCATAGAGTACATTGGTATCCACTGGAATACAACATTGTTAGCATACTTCCCTAAAAAGTAATCAATCTTCTTTCTTAAGAGATAAAGACTGCTTGTAACTTTAGTTGACATTTCATAATAATTATCTAATGCTAATTTTCCTATTGCTTTAAGATCTTCGTGTCTCTGAATTGAATAGTCTATAAAGGATTTAGAAATGTCTCCTTCGTTTTTTTCGATAAGCTCCATTAGGACTCTTACGTCTTCGAATCCACAGTTCATCCCTTGACCATAAAAAGGAACCATCAGATGAGCTGCATCCCCGATAATCAATGCTTTACCAGAGGGATCATTGTATGGATAAGCTTCTACCTGCATTAATGATCCTCTTGGATGTATATCATAGGCAGTTTTCAAATTCTCCTCTCCTATTAATTCAGCCGCATCAGGGAAGTTATTGCAGAAGAATTCGTAAAAGTTATCAGAAGATTTAATGGACTCTATAACCGACCAGGGACTGAAAAATGTCGAGGTGAAAGATCCATCCTTGTTCGGTAACGCAATAAGCATGAAATTTACTCGCGGCCAAATATGGAGGTGGTTTTTATCAATAGAAAACTCCCCTTCTATTTTAGGGTCCTTATTGGGAGGGATGTAAAGTTCCAAATATTGCATATCGATATATTTCTGCTTGTAGTTCATTCTCATCTGTTTCTGTAATTGATAGCGGAATTGCGAATGAGCACCATCGGCACCAATGACATAGTCAAATTCGAATTTCTTTAACTCTCCTTCCCCTTGCAGTTGTAAATCTACAAAGGTTATTTGTGGTCTTTTAGAAACGTCTAACTGGACAAGTTTATGATTAAACCTAATATCAATTCCTGCTTTCTTGATTTCATTTACGAGAGAATCATTCAAAAAAGATCTATCAATGGAGTTAATACTTTCCCCAAATAAACCGTAAGATTGTGACTCTTGGTTACCTTTACGATCATGGATCATCCTACCCTTCATTGGAATAATATGCTGTAACACCCTATTCGCCATTTCTCCATCAACATAGTTGAGTGCTTTTATACCTCTGTTGCTTACTGCTAAGTTGATTGACCTTAAATTTTTCGTATTCGAATCAACATCTGGATCTTGTCTTAGGTCAAAAATTGTTACAGAATACCCTTTTTGTTGAAATGCCAAAGCCGTTAAGCATCCAACTAAACCAGCTCCTACTATCCCAATTCTTTCCTTCATCTCTTTCCAAGGATTTCCTCCGAAGTAAATCTGTTGTAATGACTGTCACTATCTTAAGCTTTCCACCATTCAATATTAAAAAATGTTCTTACATACAGGATTATTTTGTTAAATGCTACACAAACAACTATATCAAGAATATTTAGCTAACTGAATGTGTTTCAGTTGAACCTTCTCTTTCAACTCATCGATTTGCTTTTGAAGTTCGGAATTTCTCTCAGAGAATTCCTTATTTGCTTTGATTGTGTTTTTCAAATTTTCCTTCATTGTGAGAGCCTCGTATTTCTCTTTCAATTCATCCCTTAAGTTTGATAAATCAACCTTTTCTTTCATTGCAACTTCTAATTGATCCTTGATTTCTTTGCTTTGGTCTAATATTTCAAAATGTGTAGTTCTTAGATTTCCCATCTCACGATTCAAATCTTTAATTTTATGCTGAAGGCTCTCGTTCGTTTCTTTCAAATTGATCAACTCGTTATTGTTATTATTCAAGGAATTTGAATGAATTAAATGGTATTCATTTTCATACTTGATCAAGTTTGGTTCAAGTTCTAGTATTGAAGCTAGGTTTATATCCACTTTGAAGAAATCACTTGAAAACAAATAATCATTGAGATCATCACCACTAAGAGATTTAATTCTATCCCCATTCTTAAGGAAAATATAAAGAATATACAAGATAATAAAATCAAATCCTTCAAAGGCAATGAAGTCAAACAATTTCAAAGACAATCCATCCGAACCTTCAAACAAAATATAGTATAAACCCTTATGGTAAACGGCTCTAAGATCTATACCTTGTTTACTCAAATGCAAGAAAATCGCTTCGGACAAATCCTCCAATGACCTACTAATCTTGTAGTAAAATTCACCTCTGGGTAAATTGAGTAAAAGTTTGTTAAATTTCAAAACGAGATAGAGTATTTGCTCACTCAGTACCGATGTAGATTCGGAAAGAGCCTTGCTGAAGTTAGCCACAAAGATGGACATTTTCTCATAAGAATAATCTGCATGCTCATCAGAGGATATGATGTTACTTTTTCCTGTTGGTATAATCTCACTAGAGTAATAATAGTAAATTTTTAAAACCTCCTTTATTTCTTGTTTGCTTGGAAGCTTTGGAGCATCGCTCTTGTGTTCTTGTTGCAGATAAAATGTTGTAGCCCGTTTCAATAAAGTAGCGAATCCCTCTTTACTCAAATAATTCCTCACTTGCATTATCTTTAAATATAATAGCGGCCTTAGATGATCTGGTATTCCTTCGGCTATTTTGCTTTCAAGCTCGGGAACTCTTTTGTCTACAACTAACTGGTTAATGGAATTTTGAATGATGTCATACCAGAACTCTTCTGATTCATTTATGTCCCCTAATTGCGTCAATTGTGTTTTGATATTTTCGGTCCACTGAGGATCAGATACGAAAAGATCATATGTCTCATTCATTAAAGGAGAACTGTAAAGCTCTTGTTGTCTTATGATTGAGATCGTTGCCAACTTGTCATCTAAAGAGATCTTTAATCTGGGAGGTATTGAATTTTTAACGCTATTCCCGATGCTCAACACATTCTCGTTATCTTGTTTGTTTGCATTATAAGTGACATTTAAAGACGTTGAATCTTGAGGTGACTCAACTGATTCTTTGGGTGGGAGTGGCGGAGGATAAGACATGTTTCAACTATTGTAGCCTCCTAATTCTCCTTATTCGCCTAAGTGGATAAAGAGATAATGATAAAACCTATAATTCACTATTTAATCTGTGTGCGAAAGTCTACCTTTTTGTGTTTATAAATATCATGATATTAAAATATGCTAAAATGCTATTCCATCTTCCGTCTTTTAGATGGAGTGGACAAAACTAATAAAGACTTAGGTGAGTTGGGAAGGATGTTCTTCAGTTTCTCAGGCAGTTCATCTTTTTGAGTGCGACCATTTAGGGACCCTTGTAAAGATGCAGAAGGCGACAGTTGCGTTGATTCGCTACTGTCGAAAATTTGTAGCTGGCTAAGATCTTCGTTTACGAGATCTCCTTCACACAAATCTTCAGCTTTTGTGATACCCTTATCATGCTCGATTCTAAATGATTGGAATTTGGGTCTGTTACTTTCAGAGTTTAAAATAAGACTATTAATCTTTCCTTGGTATATCTCGATGCATTGAGATATATTGTTCCCAGAGCCTTCATGATTGAGCTCTTCTGCTTTGTGAACTAATTCGATTACTAGTTTCTTCTTTTTATCATCGAGTTGACTATTCCTTTTTGGAAACGATTCATTAAGTAGGTTGACTACTAGTGGATGTAAACTTGAAGCATAAAATAGAGTTTGCAAATATTCATTCTGCAACAAGTCGGAATCCCTGTTTCTCTTTTTATTTTCAATTGCTTTCGGGTCCAAGGATTCATAGCTGATAGTAGTTTCTGATTTTAGTGGTTCAGCAATATCATATTCTTCAGAAGTGGACTTCTCACGAGAGGGATCGTACTCTATTACCTCCACGTCGTCATCAGACTCTAAATTTATATCTTCAGCCGATTTTTTACCTTCTCGGGCATCTTGTTCTTTGTGAAGCTTTAGAAGAATATTTATTAGGTCAGATCTCATCTTGTTTCTTTCTTCAGCTACGAAGAAAGATCTTGCGCTATGCCGCAGTTGGAAACTTCTCCAAAGCTTTTCACATTCCAGTGTATTACTAAGCCATTTGCAGATATTATAGATAACATGTATCCCACAGTCATTGAAATTGTTTTGCTTTGGTACCCTAGCATTTTGAATTCGTAATCTATCCCTTTTAATAATAACATTGTACTTGTCCTTACAATAATCAATAATAAACTGCTTTAAAGGATGGTGTATATGGGTATGGGTTTGCCCTAGTGAATCAAAAATAAATATTTCTGCTCGAGCGATCTTCTCGGGTTTTTTATTTTCTGGATGAGTCAATTTGCCCCCTTCTTCTGTAAGATTATGGTCTTCTGGTGCAGCAGACTTGCTTTCCAATTGTGTCCCTCGGCTCTTAATGTGATTGCCCTCGTTGTTGTTACCAACATCAGCAGTCCCTAGATCTTCTGAAATAGCTTCTTTCTCTTTCATCGCAAATGCTAGAAGTTGAGGGAGACCTCTAATAATGCAACTATACCAATGTGCATTTTCATTAATAGGTATAATAACAGATGAGTACTTCATTATCTCAATCTTGCTTAGCCACTTTTTTACATTTTGAAAATAGTTCGGAGTATCTTGATTTGGCTGAGTATTCATTAATTTTATGAAAAAAAATGAATTGAATGCATAAATATCGCTTTCATTAAAACGCTTATCTCTGTAAATAGCATTTTCAACTTCATATTTGATGAAAAAATCAATAATTGTATCATTAATCCATTCCTTATTGTATAATGTTTTGAAATCGGAATACGTTACAGTGAAAACTTTGTTATGAGCAAATAGGTGTTTTAATGGCGGCTCGAATGGAGCGGGCTTTTCCTTCGGCTCGTCTATATCTATCGGGTCATCAGAGTTTTCTCCTTTGGTTTTTCCTTGTGACCTAGTAATTCGTCCACCATACATCTGACTAGGAGAAATAGAAGCAACATCAAGGCCATATTTTCCAGATCCGTTGGATAAATGTGAGTTGCTGGAAGACTTAAGGATGTTGTTTTTCTTTTTCAATAATTCTTCGCTTGTACATCTTTCCTTGCTTATATTCCATGCCTTAGACTTCAACTTACTGTATAACTCTCTGTCGTCATCTAGATATCTCACAAATAAATAATTATCCTTGTTTTGTCCGAGTGTTATCAATAGAGAATGAAGTCCAAAATCTATAACAGGATATTTTCGGTCTCGTTCAATCATGAAACCATCCAAGATGATACCATTATCTCTAAATAATATTTTGTTGCCATCTGAAGATAGAATAAGCTCTAACTTATTCTCATGTTTAGACTTGTATAGTGAGCCATTCATATCAATTGAATTAATTCTCAATGAGAAGTTGAAATCTCCTGAATTGAAGTCTTCCATTTCTTCTTTTGGAAACAGAAAAATGTCATCACCGTCAGAAACATCGCGTTTGAATTTGTACTGCCTCTCATTTTTAGTCGGAGTTTTCTGTAATTCTATGTCTAACTTATTCCTTATGCGTTCAGATTTCTTCAACTTCTCAGTTGGAGAATAATTGTTGTCGTAAAATACATTTTCTAATGCATTTCTAACGTCCGATTTACCAACAGTTCCATTAAGAGTATTAACTGGTATGGGGCTATTCCCTATCCTTCTTTTAGCTGATCCTCTGTTTAAAGACAGAAACTGCTTATCCCTTAGTTTCTGTCTTTCTTCAGTCATTGGTATAAAATTAAAATACTTGTAATGAAGTACCCAAGTTATTACTTTTTGGTGAGACTTTTATTGATCTAACCTAGGTAATTTTCAGTCAACACTTAAGGGTGATTTTCCCCCAAATTATGAAAACTTTCTTACCAGTAATACTAATGAGATACTTTTCTCTTTGCTCCTTTCTTATAATTAAGGACCGATATTTATAGATTGACTATTAGATGGGAAAAATATGTATCTACAATAGTATATGTGATTCATTTGTTATGTGCAATCCCTGTTTTTGCATCTGTATATACAACGTTAATTGAACTACATTTCATAAAAGTCAAACCGAGGAAGCCTTTTGATTGATTATATCATCTAATATATAGTAGTCCATCAGCCTTGATGCCATTCATACAAGTGCCATCATGTCGGCGTGGAAGATTAAAATCCTTGCATGGTGATCTATACTATCTCTTGTAGCTAAGTCGTGTGTGCGCGATATGTAATGGTTCAATTCGACTTTTTGACGGTGGCGACAAGATCAAAAGCACTTTAAACCAAAGACCAAAATCATAATTGTCGTTATATGACAAGCTAAGAATATTCTCCATAGATATAATAGACAAGTAAATTGAACGAAAATGGTATGTTTGGAACTCAATTACAACCCAGATACTTAATGTGATTACTAACGCTTATTACAGGGTCAAGGTCCATCTGGAATGCAAAATGGCGATGGGTTTAACAAGAAGAAGGATGACAAGAAGAAAGAAAAGCCAAAGTACGAGCCACCTGTAGAGTCAAAATTTGGAAAAAAGAGAAGAAAGGGACCTGATACTGCTGTCAAATTGCCAGCTGTTCATCCTACCACTAGATCCAAATTAAAATTATTGAAATTAGAGAGAATCAAAGATCATTTGTTGTTAGAAGAAGAGTTTGTGGCAAACCAGGAGGCCTTCCAACCAACTGAATCAAAGCAAGCGGAAGAAAGGGATAAAGTTGATGAATTGAGAGGATATCCTATGTCTATTGGTACTTTGGAAGAAATAATTGATGACGATCATGCAATTGTGTCAAGTACAGCAGGATCTGAGTATTATGTCTCTATATTGTCGTTTGTTGATAAGGGATTGCTAGAACCTGGCTGTTCTGTCTTATTGCATCATAAAACTGTTTCTATTGTGGGTGTTCTTCAAGATGATGCTGACCCGATGGTTTCCGTTATGAAGTTGGACAAGTCTCCTACGGAGTCATATGCTGATGTTGGTGGTTTGGAGTCTCAAATTCAGGAAATAAAGGAGGCTGTTGAGTTACCATTAACGCATCCTGAATTATACGAAGAAATGGGTATAAAACCACCAAAGGGTGTCATATTATATGGTGCTCCCGGTACCGGTAAAACTTTACTTGCAAAGGCGGTGGCAAATCAAACAAGTGCAACTTTTTTAAGAATTGTTGGTTCAGAGCTTATTCAAAAATATTTAGGTGATGGTCCAAGATTAACTAGGCAAATTTTCCAGATTGCAGCTGAGCATGCTCCTTCTATCGTTTTTATTGATGAAATTGATGCAATTGGAACTAAGAGATATGAGTCAACATCAGGAGGTGAGAGAGAAATTCAAAGAACTATGTTGGAATTATTAAACCAATTAGATGGTTTCGATGATAGAGGTGATATAAAGGTCATAATGGCTACAAATAAAATCGAAACATTGGATCCAGCATTGATCAGACCAGGAAGAATTGATCGTAAAATCCTTTTTGAAAATCCTGACACAAATACTAAAAAGAAAATTTTATCTATTCATGTTTCGAAGATGAACTTGGCAGATGATGTCAACTTGGAAGAACTTGTCTCCTCAAAAGATGACTTGTCTGGAGCTGACATCAAAGCTATGTGTACTGAAGCAGGCTTGTTGGCATTAAGAGAAAGAAGAATGCAAGTTAAAGCTGACGATTTCAGACAAGCCAAAGAAAGAGTTCTAAAGAATAAAGTTGAAGAGAATCTCGAAGGATTATATTTGTAAAATAATTATATACTAAAATAGCACTACAGCCATGTCCTTTCATGACTATTTTCTGTTAGTTATGTAGAACAATATCACTTAATCACGATCACGTAATAACCTTAAAATATGGAGGAACAAGTTCAAAATATCCAAGTATAATGTTATCGTGGAAATAATTTCATCATCCAAGTGGGCTGTCTTCATTATTATTTGCGTATCTATTAAAATGTAGACACTGAATATAAGTGTTCCAAGACCCGAGTAAACGAGTTCCATTGTCTCAGATCTTCCGGGGAAAAACATGAAGAGAAAGCCCCAGCCAATTAGAAACCACAATCCCATGGAAGCAGCACCTTGCCAGCTAATAAAATCATACTTGGTTTGGAATGCAAATAACGTCAACCCTATGAATACCACCAATGTGAGACCCAAAGCCTGCACTAAGGCATCCGTTTCAACTAGGGAGCAAACAACCCCAACTGTATATGCTTCACAAAAGGTAAATGCCCCTAGTAGTATTAAGTTTGTGGGGTAAGACCTGGCCTTATAATGAGTGGCAATCAAGAAACCAAACGATGCAATACCTACCACTAAAAGTAACCACATGTTACTTAAACACCAAGTCTTAATTGCCAAATTTGAGTGAATTACAGCCCCGACGATTACTGTTGCCATCAACTGAACAGATAACAATGAGTATACTCTTCTGATAAATATCTGGCGTACAGGTAGCTCGCAAGAAGCAACAGAAACAGAATATTTGAAGTCATCTGGGATATTATCGCCCGGGACCCTAGAGCTCAGACCGTCATCATATGCTGGAGGAAGCTCCAGACTCACAGGAGTATATTTTGTATTGTTGGGATCCATCTATGTTTAATTCGAAATGATTATATTAGGATGACCCTTTCTCAATTAAATTTAGATATTCATTTTTTGAGTTATGAGCACGTGAGTTAATGATATGTACTCCAAATTGGCTATAAGTCAAGAGAATACTGCCAGAGAGGAGTTATACATATGCGGAATACATGTAGCAATTAATAAAGTAGAATGCTGTCTTTTGCTTTTCTTGGTTCTATAATAAATGGATAGCTCCTGTGCTATGTGATCTTTCGTATTTTAAAAAGTCTTTAGTGTTTAAAACATTTGAGTTTTTGCGATATTGAGACAAAAAGTGCAAAATTTAGTAACTAATGGAAATATTTAAATAATTGGCTAAGTGACCATGCTCCGCTTCCTTAGGAGGAAACATGCATTTCATAAAGTTTTTCAGAGACAAATATTGACGACTTCCACCCATGCACTCCCTTTTTCTTCAGTTGATGATCTTCTTCATCAAGTTTACCTGGATCCAGATGAGATAAAACATTATAAAGAAGCACTCACATTTCATGCAGAAGAACTATATGATTTGGACCTGATAAGCGGCGATAAAAGAGCCTATATTGACTTCAGATATGGTCCTGATCTGAATATATTTACTTGCAAAAAGCTTACTTTTACTAGTGAAGATAATGATTTTTATGAGCCAATAGACTTAACAAGTGGAAAGTTTCTTCAACTATTAAAAGCAAGATATAATGTTATGAAGAATAGTAGGAAAGAATTTAGCCGAAGCCTTCTTCGACTTGAATACTTAGGTAAATACATATTTAAAGAACTATTATTCAAATCATTTGCATTACACGATCTCGAAAGGAGTCAGCATCATTTTTTTGAATCAACGACTTTGCTTAATAGATTGATTAGGAAGAAGAACTATCGTCCTAACTTTTACTTCAACGAGGATGGAGAAAACATATTACCCGAAAAAAAGATCCTCATGTCCAGATTGAGTACCGGGAGCCGAATAAAAAAGATAAATCCCTTTTATGTATATGTTGGCTTGTCTTACTTTGAAAACCAATCGGAAGAACACATAGTGAACAAGGCTATGAAGGAAATTGGTGTATTGAAACAAACGAAATTAGATGATACATACAAGAAAGCCAATTGGACCAGATCATTGAATACTAAACTAATTAAACTTATTCCTAATGACGTAAAAATTAATCAAAACTTGTTCATAAGAACAGCTCGCCCAAGATTTATACCTTTTAAATCTTCCAGATTACCACATTTACCTAGGATTAAGAATCTTGAATTTAGCACTCCTCTTCTCAAATTGGCATTTTTGCATCCATACTCGAATCAAATCAAGAAGAAAGATAGAGTTTCATTGAGTCGAATGGCAAAAGGGCTCGACGCATTCGGAGACTTAATATTGAAAAGGGTCTCTTTCGAATTTTTTAACAAAATACTTGCTAGTGGCGTCAATCACATCAGTATATTCAGTGACCATTTATTATTGAATTCTAATATCATCTTCAGTAGACTAGCGAAGTGTTACCTGTTTCATCAAGGAATAAAATCAAATGATTATCAAGATGAATTAATTAACTGTATGCAAGTTGATCTTTCCAGAGATGAATCAAAAACTATGGAAGAACTATTCGGTGATATCTTTGAAAAGTTTGTTGCCGTTGCATACTTGGATGATCCCAAAGAATGTGAAAGATGGCTATTCGAACTATTCGAAGTCATGTACGAGTCGCTTGTGGTTGATAAGTACGACGGCAAAGTATTGGACAGGAGTAGCATTGATCGTTGTACGATATCACTTATAGATTGTAGATGATAGATATTAAAATTGCTTATGATTCATGACTATAGGCTCAAGACTCTGTAACTATTTTTTTAATATCTATTGATTCACCAGAATCTGTCCGAGGTGGAAGCTCTGGCTTTTCAGCTTTTGCAGCTTCCTTCATTCTTAAAACTATCGTGTCTTTAAAAGAGACCCTCTTTCTACAGAGAGGGCAGAGCCCAACTCCTCTTCTGCCTTTAACTTGTCCTCTAGCATACGAGCTTGCTATGCTCTGCAGAATACATTCAAGACAAAATATATGCCCACAGCTTGCAGCAGTAGCACTATCAACCTTATCAAAACATATAGGGCATTGAACCTCCGCCAACTTTTTAGTGATCTGTACTGGGTGTGGTGGATTATCTATTAAATCCTGTGTTTCCTTATTAAATTCTAGAATTTCAACCTCATTGTCACTTTCAGACTCTTCTGAAGATAGTTCAATTACATACTCTGGAATAGGCATAATGAAGGATATGTTACCAGTAAACCTTCTACCACGTTTGCATTGCTTCGTTAAATTGATAAATGCAATTCCGCCTATGATTCTTTTGAAGTCGAAGTAGTCTATTAACCGAACCCTGATTTAAATGAGTGTAGGCTCCTGACCGAAAGGTCACACGTCTTTTTTACAACAACTCATCTACGATCACAATATAAATAAGCCTTGTATAGTTAGATATAGCTCTCACCTACAACGTTAAATTACGAGTTGAATTTAAATAGCTAATCCGCTGGTAGATGTTCCATTTTAGCCTCATGGTCATGGTATAATGGTTTTGAGCCAAGACTATAATATAGCATATCCAGCACCCGAGACGCTCAATGCCCACTGAAGTATACAAGTAATTAATTGAAACATATAAGTTAAAGCTTTTATCTTGACCCTAATAATTCGTTAAATAGTGTACCACCAAAAGCCTTGTCATTTCAGCAGTATATTGAAAAGAATACCTTGAAAACCATAGGAATATCAAATAGCAATAACAGGGGATTTCTGATAAGGAGAAAGGAAACAAATGACAGTGGACCACAAGAATCCCTTGACAATATCGCTTCCCTACGCATTCAATTCGCCTGGGGATTATCCTACGGAAGTTTTGGCTAATCGTTTTCAAGCGTGGCGTGCGATAATCAAGGATTTACTTACTTATTTAAAAGAGTATGCTAACGTTCAAGAAGAAATCGTAAGACAACAACTGAGGTTGCAACAGGCAGTCAAAATATCGTCAACTACCGAACCAGCGTCTTCTTCAAGCCACGGAGGAGGTAGTTCAAAGGATGAATCAGTTATTGCCAGCAAGTTTTTTCTCCCCGTGGGAAATGGTTCAATTCAAGATATCTCTGCAATTTTGACTAAATTCCACCAGCAAAACATAACGAATACCTCTAAAACGCTCAAGGATATAAACCAAACAATTATTCCAAAGTTGGATGAGCTTCGTAAAGATTTGTTAATCAAAATTAAGGAGATTAAAAACTTGCAAAACGACTTTCATACAAACCTAGGTAAAGAGATACAAGAAACTAAACAACTTTTGAGTCAGTTTAACCGTGCTATAGAGCACTCTGGTAAATTGGATGGATCTTCACTGCATGAGCATGATGATCCATATCTTGTTAAAATTAAATTGGAGAGACAATTGAAAAAACAAATCAACGAAGAGAATTATCTTTATGATGCATACACCAACTTGCAGAATGCTGGAGGGAAGCTTGAATCAATTATTGTTGTTGAAATACAAAATTATGTATCTATGTTCTTAAATTTAGTGGAAACTGAGAGTCAAACGATACCAAATTTCCTTGTTCCAAGTATTAATAGAGGTTTCTTATCTAAGGAATCAAACTTTGAATGGGAAGCTTTCATATCAAAGAATGTACCCGCTTCCGTTGGCTCTTCACTGAGTAAAAATGGAACTTTCATCGATCTTTCATTCCCTGCTAGAAAAGTGAGTGATCTTCATGTAGCAGGTTATGACTCACCTTTAAATGTTGCCGTTAGAGAGGGTTACCTCGAAAGAAGATCAAAATTTTTGAAGAGCTATTCTAGTGGATGGTATGTTTTAACTTGTAATTATTTGCATGAATTCAAAAGCTCGGATATGAAGAAGGATCCACATCCAGTTATGTCGCTCTCTTTGGACTCTTGCGTAGTTACTGAGCACTCCAAAGATGATGGTAAAGCTGGAGGAGTATATAAATTTGTCTTAAGCTCCAAAGGTTCCAATGGGCTCATACACAGAAGTCATAATTGGGTTTTCAGATCAGATAGCTATCAGAGTATGATTAAATGGTACACTGACTTGAAACTGTTAACAAGTTTACCGACTCCTTCAGCAAGAGGAAGGTTTATAAGTAAAAATTTAAATTTAAGACCACAAGCTGTTCCAAGTTCGAAGAAGATATCTAGAACGCCGAGTATTGCTTCAAATGCCACCAATGTTAAGTCAATAAAGACAACAACAACTTCATACACCACAAATACACAGAGACAAGGAAGTATTAAATCTAAACCAGTGTCTCTGAATCCTTCAGCTGCCAATGTGAATAGGTTATCTTCCACATTCTCTTCTAGAAACACAGTGTCACCAAAGCTTGGAAATATGATAAATAGTGATGGAACTATCATTACACCAGTTGACACAAACCAAGAAGACCAAGTACACGATCAACATAAAATGTCAAAGGTGACATCCAAAACATCAGATATGGGGAGCCACCCTGTATATTCTAGCGTTTTTAACCCCTCGAGTTATCAACACAATTATCTTGTATCCACTCCAACTCAAGGGCAACAATTTTATGATCCTGTACTGCAGCAATTCTATACTTTAACTCCAAGCGTCCCATCTCAAGGTCAAAACATACCAGGACAGCCTCCATTAACTCCACAACCGGTTTCGCCACATCAATTCATTAGCATAATTCCTCCACAGTCTCCTAGCCAGCTTCAACAACCAATGTATCAGATGGGATCTAATGGATACACTCCACAGTTCCAGGAAGGGTTAAATATACCATTGAATGGTGATTTACCATATCCAACAGGCTCACATCTCCCCGCCGATTCCACTTATATCCCAAGCCGTTCTGTGTCTATTTCTCAAGAATCTATAGCTAATGGACATGTTTCGAATGACAAAGAAATTGAAGAGAAGGACGACAATGATGACGTTGCCACTTTGAAAACGAATACATCTTCAAGGAAAGAGGTTGCAGAGAATGAAGCAAAGCCCGCTACCGAGGAGAATGCAACTAAAGCAGTTAAAGAACAAAAAAGTTAGATATTATATGTTAGTACAAAACTCATAATATAAAATTACATTTATTATGTTTACGTAGAAATATTGCAGTTGACGCAAATCATTTCAAGTTACGTTTCTACACTTGATCTTGTATTTCATAGACTTCAAATATAGTGCCTTTATTAAATGATTAAATGAATGTACATTTCTTTTCTCCTACCTTAGACGACAACACCTGAGTTGGAGGCAATACGTGGCCACAAATCAGCACACTCTTTGGCAACTGGACCGGTGATAGCAGAACCCTTCATTTCACCCTTTGCGTTAGCAATGACACCTGCATTATCTTCGAAGTATAAGTAGACACCATCCTTTCTTCTCCATGGTCTAGCTTGTCTAACAACAATAGCTGGCATAACCTTCTTTCTCAATTCTGGCTTACCCTTCTTAACAGTAGCAATAACCATATCACCAGCGGAAGCAGCTGGTAATCTGTTCAATCTTGCACCGAAACCTTTGACGGCTAAGATGTACAAGTTTCTGGCACCAGAGTTGTCACAACAGTTTATGACGGCACCGACTGGCAAACCCAAAGACATACGGAACTTGTTTCCTGAAGCACCAGATCCTGACATATTAATTTATTGCAATCTGATCTGTTTTAAAAAATCAACTAGTAGTATCTATATCTTTTCTTATAGTTATTAACTGAAAAATTTTCTTTAACTTAGACAGACTGCGACGGAGGAAGAAAATCTCTGTTACACAAATTCAACACCTGCACATTAACAGGTCTTGCTCTTACATAGATGATATGCAGGCTTCAAAAGTCAAGTGACGAACTTCGAATTTGTGTAACAATAATTTTGTGCGAATGTTTCGAGTTAGGGCGCGCACCCTCATTGAAATGATAGCGCATGTTCAGCACCTAACAAAGAACGACATGGAATTTAAGATTGACAGGGTCCACGCGCCAACGACATTTTTTAATCCTTATTTTTGTGTTAAATTTTATGGTGTGGGCGCGTCGTTTTGTTTACATTTGCTGCCCAAACATGCGTCAACTTTAGATGCAACCTAGGTAATAATTGACAACGGTTCGTCGTTAAGGGGAGAAAAAAAAGTCACATTTCAAGCAGATGTGTCTTTGAGCATATAAATCCAAAAAGAGGCACGAGGAGTGTTGCAAAAAATGCAGCTCGATTTCGCGATCGTAAATTTAAGACCTGAACTATTTCAAGTCGTAGAACATTTGAAACACATGGGTTAGTATTACAAGGAGGACATTAATATGATGAATCTATCATTAATGATCTACATAATTATATGATACTGAATTATTAAAATTGCTGGATGGCTTCTCAGTTGTTAACCACCTTCAAAGAGCCGTGGTTTCGTTGCACCATGTCCGGTAGTGAGCCGTTACTAAGTCGTCTTCTTCCAAAATCATCGCTGTTTTTAGGCTCTGCAAAATTAGATGGAGGGGGGTGGTCATACAAGAATATGTCGTCATTTTGAGTCGATGAGTATGACCCCAGCTGATTGCCATTTGACGGGTGATGACCGTGATTAGCTTGACCAGCTGCGCCAAAAGCTGCAGCCTCCTCTTCGTCCGGTCCTGACAATGTAAACTCATCGTCATGATCTGAACGTCTTCTGTGTATTAAGAACAATATGGCGAAACCTAAAAGTCCGACCCCTGCTACTGAGCCCACAACTACGCCTGCAATACCACCCAGAGAGAGTGACTTCTTGTGTTTCTTCTCGTGTGAGCTATGGCTGGTTGCAGATGCAGAAGAAGAAGACTTCGTCTTCGATACTGTAGGTGTAGTTGTAGAAGAAGCTGAACTGTATAATGGCACAGTTTTAGTAATTTCGTGCACATGCTGAGATTGGCTATCAGTGGAAACAACTGTTGTTTGCACAGAATCTGAGGAGGATGGTGATGATGATGATGATGATGAGGAGGAGGAGTGGGATGAGGATGAGGATGAGGATGATGATGATGATTGCAATGTGGAAGAAGAAGTTGCACTGCTTGACTGTTCAGTACTCGAGGAAGGAGCATTGCTAGATGTAGCCATGGAGCTACTTCCCCCTAGTGTTCCACTAGCTTGTACATCTGAATTTGAATATATCAAGAAGTAATCAGCACCTCCACAGTTTTCATATCCGTAACCCTGACATTTAGTGTTACAATTCGATTCATCAACTTCATCATCAGAGCTTGGCATTTCATCACCACAGTAACAAGACTTCCCATTTATTAACCCTATGATTTTTCTTCCAGAGCACAGTGATTCACATGCTCCAGAACTCTGATATTCGTAGTTGTTTTTGAAAGTTAATATTGACTGCACCGAGGATTTTTGATAACACCCATACTTGGTGAAAGAATCAGCCAGTACAACGGCGGCCAACCATGCTACCAACAACAACGAAAATGTCACTTTAAACATGGTGAGCTGTAACAATGAGAAGACACTTCAATTCCTGGTGTGTTGTAATATTAGAAGGCCAAATAAGTCTGAAGTTTTTATTCAGTTGCTCCCTAAATTCTTGAATTAATCGTCGTAGGTGATCCAAGAAAACAATAGATACCACTGGAAACTCTCTATAATGTCTACTTCCACAACAATCTACCAGCCGAGTAGTCCGTTCAATGTGCCCAGCGTTTCTAGTGTATCCTTTCAAAAGTTGATACACCTACGTATAACAATTGATCTGTTACTTGTAGAAGAATAACAAATTTCGGGGCGTGGCTATTGATTTTAAAGGATCAACATTTCCATGAAAATTTAAAAATAAGAATGGTAAATATTATGCCTGTATATAATACAAGTCTTTGCAGATATTCCCGAGGCGTTACTTAAACAGTATGCCACGACAGTGCCTACTTGCTACTTTAAGGTGGATCGTGGATTCAGGGTAGCTAGAGGAATACTGATACAGTCCCGAATCTCTAAGACTGATAGTTAACTTACGTCTCATGTCGTTTTTTGAAGTAGTATTTGTTGAAAAGTAGAGACTGGTTGTGAATGGACTTTCGGGGTTCTCTTAAAACAGGTGAAATTTCCCGCATTTGATTTGAACTTCGGAAGGATCCTGAAGCGACTTAAGGAAAGCAACTTGACAAAAAAACTACAATACTTGAAGATCAGATAGTTATCTGAAGCAATACATGTTTGTACTAATGTTTTGATCAGTTCCTTTACTGGATTTCTTTAGTGGTGTTGAGCGTTAACTGACCGGAAAGTATAACCCACAAGGTAAGGGCTCGCACACAATTGTACCAATTGTACTGATAGTACTTTTTGTAGAAAGATAATATTTTTGAAAATGCGCACAAATTACGGTAATAGAGCAAAAGTTTGTGACAACAATGAAACCTCCAGCTTTGTATGTAGTTGAATTACATTAAAGAATAACAAGAGATTCTACTTCAATTAACATAGTAATTCTAAACATTTTACAGAATTCATAAGATCACGAGTAAATAACGGCCGGAGCTCTTTTCATCAAAACCGATTAACCATCTTCTCCTCAGTTGAAACATTTGACTTATGGGGAGGAGGGGAATCACATTGAATATAATGTGCATTTAAATTGCTCCTTAAAATAGGAAGTAGACATTTTCTTTTTTTTGGTTCTGTTACTATGCATAGTTTGAAAATGTAACAAATTTAAAGTCCTATAATGTTTATTAGATGTAGCTTGTTTGATATGTCTTGCGACCCTTGAAGAGATTGGATCGAGGGTAGTGTATTGCACAAAAAGAGATACAATATTTAAATTTCTTCTCCATTTTGAAAAAAATTAAGAATAAATCTTCATGTCAAAATGGATGAGTGCATAAAAACGACCATCTTCAAGTCAGTTAAGTTAGTCACATCGTACCCGTCCAAAGACCGATTCGCCTTTTTCGCTAACCACGACCACACACTCCTTAGGTCGTTGTTTGATAGTAGTTGGGCACACATATATTTTTTGTAGAGACAGAGTTGAATCTAACCGATGGTTTCTATAGGATACCATAGGTGAAGAAACATTCTGCAACGTTACACAGCCTGAATCTGTAGATTTATTGTCAAAAATGAAAAACTGTCCCCTTGAACGTGTATGACTTTTAAAATTAACATTTTTTTGTCTGACTCCAAATAAATTAATAGCAACTTCGTGGCCACACGCAGATTGTATTATAACAACTATTTAGCATGTCATCCATACCGACAACGAAAACGATAGAAAAAAATATAAAACGATGTACCCAGGAACTATCGGAATTGCCCCTAGGATCACTAGAATCCTTGCATAAGACTGATATTGACAACAAGGATATATTTATAAACAAATACAAATTGGAACATATATCCACTGATCTCCTTAGAATAAGGTATAACATCGATTCATTGAAGAAGAGAAAGGATTTCACTAAAGTATCTGAGCTATTGGAAAGTGCTATACATTTGAGTGACGAAAAGACCTATGTCAATAATGTTCTAATTGAAAGATATAATAAGGAGCATGCTCCTGATAAGGGAATTCCTAAAATTGAAGGAAGCGACGAGCCTGTTCATGTTATAGTGGAAGAAGAATCTGATTTAAATTCATTGCGCCAAAGGTTACTCTCCAATGGCACAAATTCTAATTTATTAGACTCATCCAAGAACCTGAACACTTATCACAATAATTTCCAGAATGAAATCATAAATGACTTAGCAGACTTGTCAAAGAGCTTAACAACATCAGCACGTACTCTATCTGACAAAATTTTTGAGGATTCAAAGACTGTTGATGAAGCGGAGAAAAATCTTAGCAAGAACGCAAGCGATATTCATACAATTGGAGGAAATTTGAATAATTATTTACTGAACAAGAGTGGAAATAAAATTAGTCTCTTTTGGTTGATTAAGGCATTTATAGTTGTCTTCGTTCTGTTTCTTTTAATTGTAACACTCATCAAAATTTTACCTCACATTTGAATCCTTTTAGATCTCTACAACAACTTAAGTAACATGGTATATATTGAAAGAATTTATGTACATAATAAAGAAAAAATAGCTTTTAGAAAATCTGTAAGCCACTGGCATAAGAAATACCAGTAAATATTTATTCTTTCGCAACTTTTGGGTGAGTAGTAACATTTGCCATTGAAATGAAATCAATCTAGTGGTGGGATAATGTAAAAAAAAAAGAAGTAATAAGCATAGTAAATTATAGTCTTGGCAGTCAAAATGAAGCATAAGGTAAAAAAAAGAAAAAGAAAAAGAAAAAGAATACAATTCAAAAATAAATAAACTCTTAAACTCTAATATCAAACGTCATTAACAATTTGTGGTTGAACGTGATTTTGAGCTTGTTGCTGTTCATCATTCATAAATTCATTATCTGAAAATGATTGGCTTGATGTATTATCAATATTATTCAATTGGTTAACAGTCAATTGTGTTTGGAATTGCCTAGGGAGATTACCACATCTATCTTTACCAAAGTTGATCTTCAAATTCTTATAATCCTCAAAGGACTTAATGCCATCAATTGCTTTTATGGCATTTGCAATATTCACAAAGTTAATGAATGCACAATTTTTCTCCTCTAAATAATTGATTTGCTCAATGTCACCAAACTTCGAAAAATCATCTCTCAACTTCGATGGATTGTAGTAATCAAAATTTGTAATATTACCAATGTAGATATTTCTTGAAGCACCATTAGAGACGGCCAACGACAAAGCATTTGACAATGGACCAGAATGCTTTCCCCATCCAACCTTTATTCTACGATTATGAATAGTCAAACCATGGAGCTGACACATCGCATAAAATTGCGCAGCTGCAATTGGATCAATAAAAGTGATGAAGCAAGCATGTCTTTCCTTCAAATATCTAATACTTTGCAATAAGCCACCACGGACGACATTACATATTTCTTCAACGGAGGAATCTTGGTGTAAGTTTCCTAAGTAAACAGTTCTGTTTCCCAAGTTGTTTGCTCCTCCTGCTTGAGTTGCAATTTGGGCAGCAGCGGCAGATTGTTGAACCAATGCAGAAGAAATAAATTCTCTGTCAGCAGCTGTAACGATATGCTCCATACCTGGTGCAAGACCAAGATACTGAGCTGCATTATGTTGCTGTGTTTTAGTTATAAATGCACATCTATCCTTACCGTAGAAGCATTTCTTATCCAAATACTTGTCTTTCAAAGGCAAGTTAGCGACACATCTTATAGCACTCAAGATAGACAAGAAATGAATAAATGCAATACCCTTCTCTGGTATGATCTTTATACAATCAATAACACCATAAGCTGATAAATCATCCGCCAATTCTTGTTCAGTGATCAATTCTCCATTTGCTGGATTGTTGAGGTTTCCTAAATACACATTTCTAGTAGCACCATCCCTTTGAATAGACTCCATAACTGCTGGAAGAATTGGAGTATGTTTGCCCCAGCCAATTCTAATGTCATGTCCCTTGATGTTGAGTTTCTTCAAAATACAATCGGAGTGGAATAATAAAGCAGATTGGTGGTCAATGAACGAAATAAATGCACAGTTCTTAGATGGCAAGATTTTAACATTTTCGAGGATACCAGATCTCACATAATCAAGCAACTCATTAGGTTGAATGTCAGAAGGAATGTTACCCAAGTAAACAGTTCTAGATGGCGCGGCGGAAGCATTGCCACCGGAATTGGACTGATTGAACATCACATCATGTTGTGGCGTTGGTGCTGAGGAGTTTTGCATTCCCCCTGCAGAGTTTCCTTGCTGTAAGCCATGGGAAATACCACCGCCAATTCCAGGGAATTGAAGTTGTGATGGATTTAACATACCCATATTGTTTGGATTTTGTATAGACAAACCTTCTTCATTCATCATGGACATATCTTCCCCATAATATTCACCACCCATTGAATTATTACCTTCGTGATTGAAGTTGAATGAGGGATCTTCTTGGAACTGAGGATACTGATCATAAGGAAGAGGACGATGATCCACAGAACGCCCAACATCTTGGTGAGTTAACTGCTCATCAGAACCCTGCTGTCCATAGAACTGAGGATAAAATGCCTGAGGTATGTATTGTTGGGGTATTCCCAGGTATGGATATGAATATGTCATGATAGTTTGACTTAAAGCTTCTTTTCTATTTTTAACTATCTTCTATGGGTTTTTTTACCAATCTATAGCGAAAGACTACGCCTCAATAGAATAAACGTTGAAAACCTGTAACTTTGAAGTTTTGAGGAAAAGCTCTCTGATGAAAATGTATACCACCTGTATGATCTATTCTTTTACACAAGGAAGGCTTCTTTCGTCTAACGAGCCTTCTCCAACTTTTCTGCACACAGCCTTCTACTTTGAAATACAGTCAAGATTGATATCTATCAAAACAGTGCTTTGACTCTGTGATTCTTACCTCGGCACTGGTTAATAGATGGATTCTCGTATTTTGCACCGATCCTGTTGTTGACGCTCAAATATCAATTTTTAGGAATGTCCCTTCAATTAATGTTGCACGTAATCTTCTAGGTTGTGCTAACTGCCTTTATCTGAGTTTCGCTTGCTTTACGCTATTCTATCAAGTGGTAAAACGCGTCTCTGATTAGATTGCAGACACAATTTTCTTCTCACTTTCAAGTGTTTTAATCTTAGTTTAACCTTTAGTTGCCTCTAACGATATGCCAAATTTTTTTTGATCTCTTCGCTGTCTCAGACTACGAACAACCCAGATTTTACCCTTCACACGACAATTTCTGAGGGGTACTAGCAGTCTCAGGTACACAGTATACTCAATGGCTTAGAGCGGACCTTCTCGGTAGGCCCTGCAGGGGTTAGCGAGGGACGACGGCATTTAGCTTCAACATACTTTTAAAAAACATAGAGTTCTTCACTTGTGCAATACGGGTACTGAAAAATGGGTTATCGAATTTAAGATTCTAAAATATGCTTCATTACTGGAAGCGACCATATATATTTACAAAAGGTGAATTACTATTGTTAGGGTCTAACGCCATTAAGTTTCGTTAAAAACCAAAGAATCACACTAACTGCTAGTGGGATGATCGAGTAAAATTAGGAAAACCGACCACAAGGCGCAGGCTCGCAAAGCGGAAGTTCAAAAAGTCTGCGCGCTATTGTACTTTTTTAGTCACTTTCACTGGAATAGTCGGTATCGACTTCCTTTTGTGAGCGGGACTCAGTAATGTGTATCGCCAGAGTGCCTGGATCTGGCGACTCTCGGGCGTTAACTGAACCGGAAGCTCGGGATTCTAGGCTGTCCCCTATTATGTCGTTGTCACCTTGTAGCAGCTTTTGGTCCGAGGCAGAGTGTGTTGAATCAGAAACAACAGTTTCATCGCTGCTAATGCCTGCATCTGAGCTTGCAACCACTCCTGGCACTACAGAGTCATCAGAATCCACATCTGTGTCAGCTTGTGGTACAACTTCAGATTTCGAATTATTAATCGATTTATAGAGTATCTCTTCATCCTTTAGCGAAAGGGAAGCACGGGAGGGTAAGGGAACCAAAGTATCAGGGTCCTCTCTTTTTACAGAGGTATCAGGTTCTCGTGGCGATTGGGATGAGGTATGTTGACGTTTAGTTTCAGGTGCACTATAACCCTCTGACTTTAGGGTTCTTTTCTCTGGTGCTGCAGTTGTCACATAATTATTTCGACTCTTCATTTCTTTATCATTTGCATTCAAACTAGCAGACTGTAACTGCCAAATTTTATCTTTCTTAGCGTTTAAAACCTGGTAGAACTTATCTTGAAGATCATCTACAATAATTTGATGTTGCTTCTTTGCAGATTCATAGTTTTGAGTTAACAACTGGTTTACATTCTCAAGGGCTTCTATTTTTTGTTGCATGTTTGCCTGTAGTTGGAGCAATTCTCTATTTTCGGTCACTAAAAGTTCCATCCACTTGAATAGGTCCTGCTCAGCATTCAAAATTCCAGTGGAAGAGTCTTCCATTGACTTAGAGTCATCTATAAGGTTAAGCTTGAAAGAAGCAAGCGTAATAGGGAACGTACCAGACGTCTTTACATCAACTGTGACAAAATCATTTATTTCTCCCGGCGGGTTCTCGAGCAATTCTTTTGTATTTAGCATATAGTTCTCTTTCAGAGAAACAAGCTTAGCTTCAAGACACATATCACTTTCGATATTTAATTTTCGACTTTCATCATCAACTGGAAATAAGAAAGTCATCAAAGAGAGCCATTCATCTTCACTATGCCTATTTTGGGGCCTTCGTAACAGCAACCAGAATTTGGGATCGATATTTACATGAAAACATCCCTCTTGACAAACACCAGCGAGAGATATGTTCCTATCGCTCTTATTTTGGTTCTGCACTTGTGAGCTATGTAAATATAGATGAGATCTTTTAATTAGAGAGTTAGTGTGAACATCTTGAATTGCTAAAGGAATTGAGTTAATGTTTCCTTCGAAAGGTAAAGACCTTTGTATCTGCCGATCAAACATGCCTTACCATCCCTAAAAGTAGAACAATTGTGTACGTGGTTAAATGCTTGATTCATTCTCGATTTCGCTATCTACATTTTTTGTAATAATGATACATGATAATAATAAAACTATATACAGGACAACCATTATTTAGTATCATGCTGATTGTTAAGGAAAAAGGTACCAGACCTAATAAAATGGACACCAGCCGAAATATATCAAAGCTAAGTTTTCAGAGCTCATGGCTTCTTGTATTAGTTCTCTTACTGCCGCTTCTGTACTGAGCCCCCCTGCAACTAATTTATCAGACACTATTGCAATTGCCCTTCCTGCTTCTGAACCATCTTCTTCCACCTTGACTGCAGGAAAATCAGCCTCTTCGTTTTGCAACTTCTTTTGCCTCAATGGCGAAAGTATCCATGAATACAAAGGATCCCATCTAAGCACATCTAAAATTGCTAAGATGTGATCAGTATGTTCTCTAAGCACTTTAAAAGTGAGCTCACAAGACCGCTCGAAAATGCCATTAACACCAGTCAATCCAAATCCATCCACCACATCTCTACTTAATCTAAAAGGTACGGTCTCCGGAATCGGTAATCTCTTTCCCTGATCAAAGGCAACACCTAGATCAATATGTATAGGCTCACCAGAGGTCTTATCTAAAAGAATATTATTGCAATGCCTATCCCCTAGACCTAAGATATGACCAACAATCGAGACTGCCGCCGTGCCTCTAGTATACTTAACTCTGCTTTCAAACCAGATATCCGGTCCGATAAAGTTATCCAAGAAGAAACTTCTTAATACAGGTTTTATCTTATCAGTGACCTTACCGTAAGCCCTCACTCTATCGACTTTGTCCCCGGATTGATTCTCTTTCATAAGAGATCTTGCCTTGTCAAGTGCCATTTTGTCTTTGTCTTTATGATAAGGCTTTATTGCATCAAGAAAGGCGATAGAATTGGGAACAAACTCAATTACACCTGCCTTTGAACCCAAGGGAACTGCCTTGTAAGTTCTAATGCGTAGTCTTCTTCTTCTTGTCTGTCTATCCCTAATGAAGATCTTATTGACTTTCTCAAACACCTGCTCCATGATAGAATCTTGCCTCAAATCATCAGTACCATGTTTGAACAAAGTTCTATGCTTTGATCCATCAGTTAAAATGAAAGTTCCAATCTTCGGTAAGCTTAAACCAGATGTTGCAATTGACACCTGGGCATCCATCTGCATTAAGAGTGGAACATTTGCGTATTCTCCAGTCATATCCACTGAAATTGACATAGTTGGAGGTGGTATTAGAGGAAGTTCCTTCAACCAGAACTCACCATTCTTAATCTTATCTAATCTCAACAGTTTCCCTCTTGTGGCCTTAACTTCTGCTAGATTAACCGATTCATCACAGAGTTTAGCAATCGGAAGTAATAATTTAAAAGTATATTTTTCTCCAGCATTTAATAGCTTCTTCCAGATAGTATCGACGGCAGCGTATTTCAGTGAAGTTACAAGCTTATCATCTGCCTGCATCTCATTGATTCTTAGAGACATTATATTATACAACGAATGATATGGATGATCTAAGCAAAGATTCAAAATTAGCGATTGCAACAATGTTTGAAAAGCTGTTTTTTCACTTAAAAGTCTGGAAGTGAGTTGTGTACACCAATCGACTAGCTTATATGTGGGTAATGATTTCAAGTCGTTCTTAATGGAAACATTTATATCATCTCTAGATGATTGTTCTAGCCATAGAGCAACAAATTTATTCGTATCTTCATCATTACTTTCATCCAATGATATACACTTCAAATAATACTCAATGCATTTTTTAGAAAACTCCTTTCTGCTCTTCATTAAAGAATCAAGATTTTTCGTTTCCCCAGCAAGTAGTGACTTCAACTTTGAATAGTACCGTTGAGCTGATTTTTTCTCCTGCTGACTTACTGATGTTTGACCATAATGTGATTTCAATTCTTCTATTTCTCTCTCTTTAGAAGTTATTCTTTTCTCGATTTTTATTTGTTCATTGTGAAGAGAACTAGACTTGTGTTGGTCTTCACAAAACTGAGCGAACAGTTTATATATTCTAGCTTTTTGGGTCAAATCCTTCACCTCGTTTATAGCGGCTGTCGTGGGAAGAATGTACTCATCCATTATAGTAGCAGCTCGTTCTTGTCTTGATTCAACTAACCAGTGGACAAGGGTAGCAACAACGTAACTTCTTGACAACTTCATACAATCTACTGGAACAGTCTGGAAATTTTGACACAAGTCTTTCAACATAGCTATTGGTACAGTAGTCATTCCCCTTTCCCATAGAGAACAAGCAGAATGAAATCTGGAAATGCTATCAATTCCAATTCGGAAAGGTTCATCGTATTCCTCAAACTTGGATTTGGAAATATTATTGAGTAACATTATAGAATTCATCATTTGCTGAGGTTCTTTAAGGCTTCGAACAATAGTGTTATACCGGGTGAGCTCACAAAATGATAAGAGCCAAGCATCTGCTCCCAGTTTCTGAATCATGGAATTATGTTCACCCCAGATTTTAAAGGCTGAATATCTGGCGAAAAGAACATCCTCTGGAGACTGACTGTTAACTTTCTCAAACCACCTAGTTTTCTTTGAATAGATATCAAGGTCCTGGCAGCTGGATCCTTGCATCATACTCAGTGCATCTGCTATACTGGTGATTGTCGCCATGGTTTTGAACCATGTCGCCATTTTACCAACAAGTTCTTTAGAGCTCTGAAAAGAAGATGTAAAATGTGCCTTAGATGAGAACACTTCAATAAGCATATTTTGACAGTATTCTTCAGATCTAAAAGGATAATTATGAATTTGCTTCAATGTCTTGTAGATATTCTTATGATATTCACTAGTTCTTTCAGGAGTTGGTAATTCCCAGCGTCCTAACTTCCAAGCCCATTCATAACACGCATTTTCACACAGGGCAACAGAAGAATCACTTATAAGACTAGACAAAGCCATCTGACCATTCTTCAATAAAGGTGAAAGAATGTCTAAAGAGTCATAATCTACAGAAAGCACTGAGTTAGCCTCAATTGATGCATTGTGAAACTCCAAAATGTCGGAAGGATTTCCTTCTCTGTCGACGACCTTCATAGCATATTCTAGACTTGTGTTGGCAGGAATACCGTAAAGTAAATCGTCATCCTCAATAGCTTCAAGAATATGTGTAACAAGGTCTCTTTTTGTTTGCCAATGAAAATCACTGTTTGAATCAAATTCCATATCCTCCAACAAAAGGAAGGCAGTTTTAAAGAGCTTAATAGATGCAGCAGCGTTGAACAAATCTTCGGTCAACAATTGTGAATATACATAAATGAAGGGTTTTAATTGTAATTTTGCACCATTTCTGATAGCCAAGATAATCAGAATTAATGATTCGGTTAGTTTATTTTCTTTATTTTTGAGGTTGAGTGTCAAACTGACTACTTTAGCAATCAAATCTCGACCTTCTTGAGAAGAAATGTGGATGTAATAACAAGCAACGAAAGGAAGGCATTTGCTGGCAAACTCTCCAACACTTAGTGCAAAATGAGAAAATATTACACTTAAACTAGTGAGTGAAGCTAACTCCTGCTGTAATCCGATGAAAAGAAATTTCACCCACTCTTCAAACTTAATGGATTCATTTAAAGTAAGAATAGATATTAAATCTTTCAAAGACCTTGGATTAAGGAAAGTTAAACCATCTGAATTCAAACCAACATAGGCATCAAAATCTATAGGTAAGATGAATTTTGCGTAAGCGTGATAATATTTTTCGAAGTTAATAAAGTTAAGGATATCTTTCCTTGAATTTTCAAACTTCCATAAGAGAACTCCTAGAACATTCTCCGCTCGAGAAGCAAGAAGAGGAGAATCTGCTAAGAAATGAATGATATTTTCCAATAAGACATCCTGGGAAGAAATTGATACTTCGAACAGACTAGTCCATCCAAGCTCATGCTCATTTAGGTTCAATATATCGTCAAAACCCAGTGTTAACCCACCTTGTAAATAATAGTTGGATAAATAATTTGCACTCCATTGACAAAAGCGCTTATATTGAGACACGTTTAACGCCTTCTGATTTTTTAATATTACTTTAATGACTGATCTTGACATCCCTTCTTCATCAAATACAGTAACATATTCGAATACACTAGCAACCAACCTAATGACGCTTTCGGAATTCTCATCATCACTGCACATCCACATTTCTTCATTATCGGATAGAAACCTTTCAATTAAGACTGCATTGAGTTTCGTGGTAGAATAGTTGAGAATATTAATACCAGAATGTAATATGTGATACACTTTTAATGTCTTGAAATTTTGAATATAGAGCTCAAAAATATTCAATAGCTCATTATTGTACTTTCTCACATCAATATTCAACTGAATTATTTTTGAGATTAAACGAACAAACATCTTAAGCAGATCTTTCTCATGAATTAAGCTTTCGATCTTGAAATAAGATATTATAAGGAAAATATCAGATCTTAACCTATCTTCATTTAAAAACTCGCATAGACCATTAATCAAATGACTGATGACCTCAAATGAGAAAAAACCCAAGGGACTAAGCATTATTAAAAGCTTGATCTTTCTTAGCATAAGTATTTTATGATCGCATGGTGATTTACATGTAACACTTGTTTGAATCTTTCTTACCAAAAAGTATAGCACTTGAGTATTCCAAAATGTGTCCTTCCCAAAATAGTATTTCCTTACAATAGCATTCATTAATGACAAACCAGATTCCAAAGAAATTGATAATTCAGTGGGAACTTGTACTATAGAACTTTGTTGAATTAACTTTGGAGCCGCTGGATGGGAACTAAATTGGTTGAAAAGGTCAGTTTCATCGCTTATGTTAATGTAATTGAAAACATTGACAACTATAAGTATAAGCTTCTGCTTGATAAAATCCCTGAAATTTTCTTTAAAGAGTTCACTTAAACAATCAAAAATATTATTTCTCTTTCCTCCTTTAGTGTAAGCCAAAGAGACTATTTGAGGTAAGCATTCGTGGATTAAAGATTCAACTTCAGTTCCCTTTATTCTTGCCACCGCAGCTATGAATCTGTCACCTTTTGAAACATCACCAAAAGCAGCAGCAATTGACACCAAGTACTTATAATTTTCTTCAATGAATTTATTTCTGTTTTCATACCCAAAAGGTGATATAGGAAAGGAATCAAAGTCATCAAAAGTCCACCAGTGTTTAAATATTTCCACTTTATACTTAATTAATAGTTCCTGAGGTGTGGAAAGTTCAGATCTTCGAGTAAGTATTTGAAGTGCCTGGTCAAAGTATTCTATAAATATAGGGGATCCGGAGCATTCCATGATATTAACTATGGTGACAAGAAAAACGGCTTCAGAACCAGTGGAAAGATTTCCCAAGAATAGAATATATTCAGCTGCAGATTCCTTTGACCTAGTTGGATCGGGTAATCTTACAAAAAAATCATTGTAAAAATGCATCCGTGAGCCTAGGCTAAGAGACAGAAGCAAATTGCTTATATCTTTACTCAAAACTGTCCTCATATTCTTGGTCGAGGAAGCAAATAAACCCAACAACAAATCATGGATATTCACACTCAGTATAGTAGATTGTTCATCTACTCTAAGACATTGGATTAAAAACTTACAAAGTTCGATATTTGACAATTCAGTAAGAATATAATCGCCAGTAGCACACTTTACTAGCCATCCACAAATATCAAGACAATCTTTGAATAAGTCACTTTTTTCATGCTTATAACATATTGGAAATAACATAGACATCATACGAGAGACCACTGTTACCGACAATTCTGATCTATCAAGTAGGGGATCCACTAAAGGCCCATTTCCCAAAACCCTAATAAATCTGATTAGTATCAGTATAGGTACGTTGCTTAACTTGTTTGGTACCGTAAGTAAATATTCATGCAAGAAGTAAAAACAGTATAACACTTCGTCCGTATGTAAGTCTTTCAAATAGCTTATAATAGAAATGATCAGATTCGAAAGATCTTGATTTCTTATTTCATCAGATAGGATTATGAATTTTAGAAATGTCACCGAGTCAATTTGCTTGAATTCTAGCTTCATTACCGTGAATTGTTCTGAACTTGAAATAACCTTCAGGTCTTTAGTATCTTCAAACTCCAAGTCTATCAAAGAACTGACCGCGTCCTCAGTATTGGCTGGATGAGGAAATTCATTTAACAGATGTATATACTGTGAGTAGGTCAAAAAAGGAAAAGCTTGCGATACGATGCTCATTGCCTGGTCATCTAGAAATAAACAGCGAGAAGTAATGAAAGTTTCAATGATATTCATTAGCATACTACGTGTTGGCTGAAAATTCTCAAGCTTTCGTAAGTTATTTTCACTTTGATTCTCTAAGGAAGAAATAACTTGTTGGTATGACATTTGGTTTCTCAATAAGCTAGATATGCTCAACAATAGAAGAGACCATGAAAAGCTTTTGTCTAAATTGTCATTTTGTCCACTTAACTCAACCAGAGTACTTAAAATCTTCAGTAACAAGGAATCACTGAATATAGGAGTGTCAATATCTAATATTATACTACTCCCTCTAAAATTAGAAGGCAACACTTGAGGTGGCTTATTATGATTAAGCACTTTGCGTAAATCCTCATAGCTTTTGAAGAGGTGGAAGTATTCAAGAAAATCGTCCAACTCTGTCAGGTCATCTCTACATTGTAATGTTAATTTGCAATTAAATGGAACGACATCGGATCCACATATCCATGCGAGGAATTGAGGTAAACTAGACATGCTTTCTAAGAGCTTCTCCGTCATTTCAAAAGATTCATTCCATCGAGATACCAACCATTCTTGTAGTCTATTGATAAAAAAGTTTCTTTTCATAATACCTGAGTTCAATACGACATTGCCCATAGTATACCATAATCGAAAGCTTGACTCACATATTTTATAAGGACCATTTACACCAGAGAATTCAAGCACGGTCTTTATCTGCGAAATAATAGAGGCATCGAAAGGTTTGGAATCCAGAGCAGTATTCTGTTTGTCTAACAAAATGTGAGATAAGCTACAAGTGATTTCACAAAGGTGCTTATCTTTAACATTTTGAAGCGCTAAACATATAAGTTGGTTGACAAGATCTTCAAAATCCGACGAAGAAGCGTCATTGCCCGTTTCGAGACAATGTAGTATAAATGACCTAGAGGCAAGAAAACCCCAAAAAGATAGCTTATTATCACCATAAGTGCTCATAATTCTTTTCAAAAGGCGGTAACAATCACCATCACTATCGAGTAACTCATATTCCGAAAAGATTGAACTAGTTTCCGTCAGCCAAGATAAGCTTTGTTTCTCATTTCTGTTAACATCGATACTATTAGTTGATTTGTCAATAGAGGAATAAAATCCTTGCTCTAAGTGGAGCATTAATAGTTGTAATCCAAACTTTTGGAACTCAGTGTTAACCTTGTCTTCAATGAAAGTTATGTACAATTCTTGCGGACACAGAGTATTCTTCAAACCTCGACTGATGACGTCCAACTTCTGTCGCTTTACGATCTGCATATCAGGATCAGCGTGTTGATTTGATAAACTTTTGGAGATAGTCTTCAAAGTGTAATATATTACAACGAGTTTCAGTAAACCCAATAGGCTCATCCATGGAACATAATGAGTTGATTTCAAATAAACGGAATTCAACACAAACCAGGATGTTTCATTGGTATCAAAATTTTTTAAACTTAGGTCATTTACATCTAATTCATAATTAGAGCTCAAATATTTGGAAGATATGCGACTTATTAAAGTCTCCACTTTGTATGACGTCTCTATTATACACTGTGATCCCGAAGTCTCGATATCGTTTTCATGATTTATAGAAGACTCTTGCAAAGAAGCATCTGCTTGGGGGAAGTAAGCAAAATAGTCAACTGACGTCACCAAATTTATGAAGAGTAGAATTTGATTCTGTATAGCTTCCAACTGGCTTTGGTGAAACCGCAAAACAAAATCAAAGCCTATTTGTATTAGCTGGATCACAAGGTCGCTATTCTCTGTATGTGTAACGATAATCATCTTATTTATAATTCTAAACATGACAATTGTTAGCATAGTTTCTCTTTTAAAAGATTTGGAGGCCATGTTTAGCAATATTAGCAATATCTTGAATCTTGATTTTTCTAGGACAGGAGCAAAGCTCAGAGAAATGGAGTTGTAACACAGCAATAAATTTTGTAAGCAAGTGAATAACTCTATGACAAGCTTTTCAACGAATGAAACTTGGGATTGTTCCACCGTAAATAATAAATTAAGAGTACTGGTCAAAAAATTATATATCTTAACCCAGCTTTCCTTATTCAAGTGATCCCTGAAAGTCGATTGACTTAATATTAGAGATAGACACTTTGAGAAGTCAAACGAACATGGGTATAATATCCTATCTTCATCTCTGAAATTTTCCACAAAAAATGTGACAAGATCCAACTTGGTCTTATGTTTATTTATCACTGTTTCATTTTTGAACCTTTCTAACAAAATGCGTAGCACATTTGATGTATTTGATAACCGTTTCTCGACAGTACTCGAGTCTAAATGCAAGTATGTTTTCTTATCGATGGAAATTATGTCTAAAAGTGATGCAATTATAAGTCTGAACTGTTTGCTGGAACAGCCCTGAGTTGCCAAAGGAAATTTTTCAATCAATTGTAAAGCCTCATTTCTATCTT
Organism: Priceomyces medius; assembly: GCA_030570455.1. NCBI lineage: Eukaryota > Fungi > Ascomycota > Pichiomycetes > Serinales > Debaryomycetaceae > Priceomyces > Priceomyces medius. The sequence goes on along the minus strand of JAJLVV010000004.1, from coordinate 278,813 downwards.
TAACCTTCTGGGACTTAAGAAGAGTCAATAGCTCATTAACGTCAACATTGGACATGTTGTCATCACGTCAGATCTGAAACTATAGAAAAGTAGTAAGATTAAGATAGTATCGCAGTGAGTCTTGCATGCACAACTCAATTACCATATGGTACTTAATTACTTTTAATAGTATTGGTATACTAGTAAGAGGACAATATTAGAAGTGTCTAGATATTTGATTTAGATTTGCTTCGATAAAAGGTTGCCGTAGGCTTCTAGTATTAAGAATAGCATAGCTAACAACTTTTTATTTAACATTGAATATTTGAATTCCTAATGAATTAGAAATCTAATAGAGGTTACACCGTAATGACAAAACCTTTGAGGGAATTAAGCATTACCCCCCTAATATCCCCAAAGTCAAAATGTTAAAAAGATAGGGTGCAGTAGAAGATTAGTATTCTGTAATTTTTTATTCTGGAAAGTGTGTAAGGTTGCTTTAATTCGCAAACCTAAATTAGGAAATCACAAAAGAGCCTCCAAACGTAATATATCATCGACAAAAAAGCATATAAGAGCTGGGAAAGTATTCACTTGAAGTTAATCTAGGAGATCTGTAGCTTACATATTTTAACTTCATAATGTGTGCTGCCTCTTCCAAAGTATCTGTTTTAATGTCAGAGTCGCAGACACTATCCGAGTCCGATTCTGACTCAGAAACCTATGTTCAGATAACATGCGAATGTAGCTCTTGTCAGTTTTTAGTAAGCTGGAAAAGAGCAACTTCTAAACTTTTGATTTGGGGTGTGTTATTTCCAGGTATTTGGTTAGCTAACATAGTAATAATCTTGTACGGTTTATTTGGGAAAAAACATATACCAATATCACCAGACAGCTTTGTTCAAATCTTTGATAAGAAGATCACATTGAAAAAATGCGTACCTAATCGAGATTCGAACACCTATCATTTTAAGGTGAGATCAAGATTCCTAGTGAAACTTTGGTACACTATAGGTGCATTCTTTATTTATATCACTATCCTAACTCTAGTTGTCTTAGCGGCATTGATGTTGCCACACAGAAGATTAACCCTCAGCCAATCTCTGGTAAGTAGTAGCTCATAATATAAATTGACTTCGTAACCAACAATTTAGCATATATATAGGATTTCCGAGTCATATTTGTAGAATCCGAGTCGATCTGACTTTCAGGTTATAAAATGTTAGACTTACTCCAAGTTTAATTAAATATTCGTTGTTAGGCCATTTAACACAATTGTTATGAGATTAGCAAAGAGATTCTATTCAAGTGCCTCATTAGTCAAGACACCATTACACGCTGCTCATATAGAGCTAGGTGGGAAAATGGTTCCCTATGCTGGTTTTGAAATGCCAGTTTTGTACAAGGGACAATCACATATTGAATCTCACAATTGGGTCAGAAACAAAGTTGGCTTGTTTGACGTTAGTCACATGTTGCAACATCAGTTTTCAGGTAAGGATGCAGTGAAATTATTAGAAAAGATAGCCCCAATTGACTTATCGAATCTACCGGTAAACAGCTCCAGTTTAAGTGTTTTACTCAATAATGAAGGTGGTGTGATTGATGACTGTATTATAACTAAGCACGGCGAAAATGATTACTATATGGTCACAAATGCTGGTCGTAGGAACGAAGATACTGAATTCATCAAGAAAGAAGCAGAAGCATTCAATGATCTTAAGCACCAGCCATTTGAAAGTACGTTACTAGCAGTTCAGGGTCCAAAGGCTGCTGAGTTGTTACAGAAGTTTACCAACGAAAATTTATCTGAAATTTCTTTTGGAAAGACTAGACACTTGAAGCTTTCTCCAATACAAGCTCAAGTCCACTTAGCGAGAGGAGGTTATACAGGTGAAGATGGTTTTGAACTTTCCATACCTTCATCGACCGAAGCCGAAACTACTGATTCTTTAAATTTTTTCAGATCTTTAATCGAAGATTTCCCAGATTTAGTAAAACCTATAGGATTGGCTGCAAGAGATTCTTTAAGATTAGAAGCTGGAATGTGCTTATATGGTCATGAATTGTCTGAAAAGATTACACCTGTAGAGGCATCTTTAACTTGGGTCATTCCAAAGTCACGTAGAGAATCTAACAGCCAATTTAACGGGTCTTCTAAAATCCTTGGTCAGATTAAGGATAAATCTTCTTTCACACACCGCAGGGTTGGTGTATCTTCAAAGGGACCTTCTCCAAGAGATGGTAATCTTATTTATTCGGTAGATGGTCTGGAAATCGGTTACATAACATCAGGATCACCGTCTCCTACTTTAGGAGGAAATGTCGCACAAGCATATATTGACAAGAAATTTAAATTTGGATCTCCAGTTAAGATTGAAATCAGAGGAAAGATGAGAGATGGTTCCATTTCAAAACTTCCATTTGTTCCAAGTAAGTTTTATAGAGGATAATTACGATTATTTTGCTTTTGTAAAGAATTTTTCAATGTAGAGATCTACAATAAGACGCACTATTTAGGATATTAATTAAATTCTAAGTACTTATCTACCTGTATTAAGAAACAACGAGCATGCAATTTTCTGCCTAGACTTTTGGCTTTATAGTAGCGCTCTTTCCCACATTTAGAGTTTTCTGCATTGGCCAAACTTGGTGATAAGGGTTTCCTAGCATGAGCTGGGCCGGGACTTCGCGTATAATCAGGCCCCTTCAAGTTTACCTGCACTCCAATTGCGCTTAACATAGCGGAGTAGTCTCTACTAACTGGCGTTGCTCAAATATAATTTAACTGAATTGGTATTACACGATATAATCTTTCAAATCTAACTTCGCGTCCTCAGGTGTCGTATGAAGTAACATAACACATTACAAATTTATATATGCTTAATTGTAAGCATATATACTTATGTCTTGTGATCTCAGTCTGAAGATACTGTTATTATACTTACTAAAAGCCATCAAACATTCAAGGAACAATGTGTTGCAAAGTAGAGATCTGTACTTTAGTTGTGGTAACATAGTCAGAATTATGGTAGATAAATTATACTGCATATAACGAACGCGATTTGAAGCGAGTTTGCGCAACCTGTGTTTAGCATCATTCCAGAATGCAAAAATAAACCACGAAATAACGTGAATCAGGGAGTCCTTTCAATAGTTACGAAGTCTAACACATCTATTTCCTATAAATCCACCAAAATTTCGTTTAGTTTGAGAGTAATTTTTATTGCTTCTGAGACAAAAGAGTAGGCGATGTCTCATTCTTCTCAGTATAGATCGGTGTTGTCTCCAAAGCACTCTAATGTGTCTAGCCCATCACCTAAGAAGAGTAAAAGAGAAAATCCTTTCAACTCAAGTGTGAAACTTAGTTATGACACCGGTCGCTCGTCCTCACCATGTACTAAGAAGACCAAACTTGGTTTTAGCATTTTTGAAGATAGTAAGGACGGCTCTTCCGGCAATAGTGCGAGCAGGGAAGAGTTGCCATCCTTGAATCACAATGATCAAGAGAATATATTGAAGCCACTGAAGCTCAACAGCGTCAGAGAAAACAGGATCCCATTAGGCAATTTGAATATTTTTGATTACCCCGGTTATGTGAGTTACAATGGTATGCAAAGAAACGAACAGTTGAGAGATCTCTATCAACCCGTAAACTACGATAACGATTTCAAGTCATTGCACAAGCGCCTGAATCTTTTGAGTTATGCCACACCACCAAGGACTGAGAGAAATAAGTACTTGGTTAGATCCTCATCTGATGATGTTGACATCACATTAACAGAAAAATCAAATAAAATTAGAAACAAAAGATCAATGTCGGTTGGCAAAAATGACTCCAAGTTAAGGTTAATAACGAAAAATAAGTTTAACATTTTAGCTAACTGATCCACGAATACAGCAAGATAAATCCTTACAAGTTGTACTTTTCATTTTCGTTTTTGCATTATTTACCATTTTTTTAATGGTTTTTTTCTTTTCAGTTTTTTAAACATATGCTTAGCAAAATATTCTAACAAAGAATTTGATACCCTATCATTTAATGAATAAATGCCCCTTACAATTTAATACTGTTGTAATTTAATGTTCAATATTTGGATTAATTGAGCAATGAATCCTATATGTCTAATATCTAATAAATATATATATCTCAAGAGCTAAACGCCTTATCGAAATCAGTGAAAACAAACCTATATCTAACATCACCTTTGTCACATCTCTCCAAGGCAGTCTTCACATTAGCTTCACTAATTGGAATCTCTTCAACCCAAGGCTTGATTCCGTGTTTAGCAGCCAATTCAAGCATCTCTAATGATTCAACCTTAGAACCCAAGAGAGATGAACCGAAACTGGCGCCATTACTGAGAAAAGTGAATGGGGAGACTTCAAAAGTATCATCTTTATCTGGAAGTCCAACAGAGACGAAATTACCACCTACCTTTAAAAGGGATAAGTAGTTATTCAACACGAAGCCATCGGCGCGTGATGCACAGTTCAAGACGAGATCAAATTTATCGAAATTGTTCTTAACCCAATCTGGGTCTTCATTTGTAGCAATGAAACCCTTAGCACCCATCTTAACAGCCTCGTCCTTTTTGGATGAGCTTCTCGAAAGTGCATAGACATCAGCTCCTAAAGCGTTTGCGAATTGAAGAGCCAAGTGTCCCAAACCGCCGATACCAATGATAGCAACGGTCTTACCCTTGGCATTTTTACCAAGATTTCTCACTAATGGTGAGTAAACAGTCAAACCAGCACACATCAAAGGGGCAGCATCAGAAGTCTTCAAGTCATCTGGGATTGGGAAAACAAATTGCTCATTAGCAATAGTATGGGATGAGTAACCACCTTGTGTAACATAGTTCTTAGAGAATGTGTCAACAGCATTGTAGGTTGAAACACGCTTTGAACAGTACTGTTCGTTATCGTTTTTACATCTGGAACATTCGCCACAAGAAGAAGAAGCAGCACCAACACCGACTCTTTGACCTGCCTTAATGCTCTTCACTTTATCACCGACGGCAATCACATGGCCGATGATTTCGTGACCAACAACAGTGTCAGTTCTCTTCTTTTCACCCCAACTTTGTTGAAGAGCATGGACGTCAGTACCACAAAGACCACAGGCTACGTTCTTGATAACAACGTCAGTGGGATTGATCTGTTTTCTGTCATAACTGACGAGCTTTGCACTGCTCCACTGCTTCGCGTCCTCTACTGCGAAACCTTGAAATTGCTCAGGAACTTTAACTTGTTCAGAAACTGTCATATTCAGAAACTATGATTACTTTAATCAACTTGGCGATTTAGCTCCTAGATATCTTCTAAAATCTACATTACTAATATACGCCGGCGACCATTTAAAGCTACGAGTCTATATGCAGTATATCTAAAATTTCAAATATTTGGTCGTGTAGATAATGATTTCCTTGTTCTTAATTCCATTTCCACCTATTAGCCTATAAGTGTGTGAGGATTTTCGGAGAAGGAGTTTTGTCAATAAGGTTTCTACATATAAATATTTTAAGCCAAATATTATCGTTGAAGCATTTTTTTTAAGCCCTAGAGGAAATATTATCATGCTATATAGTATTAGTTTTAATTTTTGCTCTTCTTCTTTTTCTTCGACTTCGTGTTGTTAGTTGAAGCTTGAGTAGAACCTATCAGAGCAGCATTCGACTCTATTGCTCCTTGATGACCACCAGACACTTTTTTCTTATCTTTCTTCGATGGCTTATAATACGATCTTAACTTCAATGGCATCCACCTTTCTTTGTCAACATGATCATCTGAAATCTTTATAACTTTATTTGCCGAAAACCTTGCTTTCCTCTTTCTCTTTGTCACCTTGGAGGGTTGCTCCCTTGAGGCTACTCTACCACGACCCGAAGGAATCAAAGTGTCGATATCAGTAGCCAAAAGCTTATCCAAATTAGTAGTTGAAGTAAGGGAGTCAATAGAAGTGAGGGTATCAGTGTTTTGTGATAAGATAACTGCGATCAACTTATCCTTCGAATCAACCTCGTACAATAACTGCAAAACAGTCTTATAGCGTAAATCATCTGAATTGAAGAGCTTGAATCCAATGGTTTTAACGAAAGAATAGTACCCAGGATTACCAGAAAGATACTCTTTACTAGTACCAGTCAACTTTTGAAGCACGTCATGATATAATTGATCTAGCCTACTGGTTAAGGCCAATTCCTCGTAAACACTAATCAAAGTGCCAATCAACCCAGGAGTAAGAATCTCATTTTTTAAATCTTTTTCGACCAACTTTTCCAAGACCAACAAGCATTGATCGCATGTACCCAATTTCACGTTAAGATACGTGAGAATCAAAGCTGCACTTAAGACTTCCCCTGTAAGGTTATAATCACTTGCAACGACGAATTTGAATAATTTTCTAGTTGTTTGCTTCCAGTGAGTTTCATTTTCGACATCTTCGAATTTGATGCCGAGAGAGGCTAGAACCTTGTATAAAGATAAAGTTAAGTCTCCAGGATATTGTTCACCAAATTTAGCAATAGAAGAATTGCTCAAGTATGAAGATCCCAATGTATTCGATACAAATTTCAAATAAAGATTGTTACTGAGAATATCTTGGTGCTGCTTTTTAGTTAACTTATTACTCAACTGGTGCAAATTACGCTGATATTCCACTTCTCTGGAAATGAGATTAGCTGAAATGTTTCTCTTACCGCAATAATAGTTGTTGTTTGCAATTAAGTTATTCAATAAATCCCCAGATTTACCAGATTTACACTGTTCGTAAATGTCTGAGACCTTGCTTTTATCACCCGATATCAAGCCTATATATGCCCTTGTAAGCATTATTGGAAGCAATTCTTCATAAAGTGCTTTATTATCCAAATAATCTGTATTTAATTTCGAGCATAATTTCTCTGACTCATCTAGATATAATAGAGCACCTTTTATATCACTGTGAGATAGCTTGATCAAAGCTTCATTGAATAATGCATCATAACTTTCTTCGCCGTCAATACGATCTTGAAACATAGAGTTATCTCTCGTACCTTCATCGAAGTTTAATTGTGAGATTGCGGACTTCTCGTTCACGAGCAAATCCACTGAGTTATCATATTTATTAGCCTTAATTAAATCATAATAAACTTCAAGACATTTTCTATAATCTCCTTGTTTATATAATTGTTGTGCACGAATATGCTTGAGACCATACTCTTCGCGGTGTTCAGATGGAGAGTCATATTGATCAATGAACTTAATTAGTTCTTCAGATTTGCCAACTTTATAGTAAACATATGCTATCTCTAAAGAGAGTTTATTTTTAATGTCTATTGTTGGGATCTTCTCAATAATTTCTAGCGCTTTGTGATAACGACTTAAGTTGATCAAAGCTACTAAACAATTCTTCAAAGCCTTAAGGTCGTCGAAAGAACTATTCACTTTTGTCAAATATTGATACGATATATTAAAGATATGTTCATGGTCGGGAATCTCAGGCCCAATGAGATTTAGCGAGTTGAATGCGCTGACTATAGAAGTGGTCATTGTATGTCGACTCTTAATCCACTACTCCCTCTGCTACTGTTTTAACCTTCGAAGTTGTTAGGATCTGTTCAACGACCTCACGAAAAAATCAAGCCATAATGGCACGTGATCATATATGAAGAAAAAGGTAATCAAATGAAAAACTACTGGATAATGCGATGCAGAAACCATCATCTATACAATAAGGATGGCGCTGAGGTTGGTCTATCGCAGATTACTTGTCTTGAATGAGCAAAATTCTATACCATGGCTTAATCATCTAAGGTTTATGAGTCTGGGTAAAAGAGTTTTGTATGGTTCAAAAGAAAGCGACAACGTTGATACACCTGTTGAGCTAGCAGAAGAATCTACATTACCGAAATCACGTATTGAACTTCCACCAAAGCTCAGACTGGCAAGCGTCAAATCTCCATTTTTGTCAGATCATGAGATAGAAAATGATTCCAATTTTCATATGTCAGGCTGGAAGCAAACTGTTGGGCAGTTGGTTATAAAAGTATTTGGAATAGATATGGATAAATCAAGGGCTGGACCAGTCGCCGGTTCTGTGTATTTTGGAGAATGCAAAAGACAGGGAATGTTCTATCCAAATGAACCATTATCTAACACTGCTAAGTTTTTCTACCAAACATTAAATTTACCTATGTCATTTAGCCAGTGGTTTCAAATCACAGCATTGCATTACTGGATCCTTTCTGTTAGAATGAGGGCCATGCCGTTCAAGTATGGAAGGAACTATCAACAAAAGCTTGTTGATAGAATATTCAGAGACTTGGAGTTAAGAATGGCAGAGGAGCTTCGTATCAAGTCTAATAGAGTTATCGAAGGCTATTTGAAGGAGTATCATAAACAGCTTCTTGGATCTGTATTGAGTTATGACGAAGGGTTAATGACTGATGATATAACATTAGCTGCTGCTTTATGGAGAAATGTCTTCAATGCCAATCCAGATGTTGATATAAGACACATAGAGGCGTTGCTTGGGTATGTTAGGTCTCAGCTTTACGTTTTGAACAAGGTTACTGATAGGGAGTTTGGCTTTGGAAAATTTAAGTTTGTTCCACCTGATGAAACAGTTAAGCCGTTAACCAAGGCTCAAGAAGCTCGCTTGAAAGATCAAGTTGAGAGAGAGTTTGCAGAGAAGACTTTACCCTCTCAAAGAAGTGTTTTGTCCGTAAAAGAGTAAGATGAGTTCTGATTTTGTAAATAGTTTACATATAATTTATTTAATAACAATTTCATGTAAATTTGACAGATATAACCCTATACATTACATTTTGGACTTCTGAACAGCTGTTGAATCCCAATCTTGGCCATTAGAATTTCTCATCATAATATTCATTACGGAGAAATCTTTACCTTCAACTCCATTCTCGATCTCACCCAATACAATGTCTTTGTAAAGCTTGAAACCAAACTTTTCATATATAGGGATATTGTCCTTTGACAGACTTTCCAAATAGCAGAAACTATTCTCGCATACATCGATATAGTTCTTGAACACGAAATCGAACATTTTCCGGACGTTACCTTTTCCTCTTGAAGATTTGATAGAGCCCAAATAAACAAGTGTGAAAGGCAACTTATTTTTGAAAATAAGATCCGTCTGCATGATCTCATCAAACGAGTCATGCAATAACGGCATCATTCCAGAAAAGATTTTGCGGCGGCATTCAGTATCAATAGTATTCCAAAGATCACCAAAACCAGCATCCATCATTACTTCAAATGAATCAAGACCATCATCTAACGACTTTGGTGTAGACCAGAGAGCAATGGTTTCGAAAGCATCATCTTTTTCATTGATGCCGATAGATAAACCCGTTGCAATATGTTGTCTCACATATGTTTCGTAAAACCTGAGTCTCCACTCAGCCCGCTTAATTGGATCAACGTGACAAAAGATATAATGATCTAGCATATCATTACTGAAAGACTCACACAATGTCAAGGCAGCTTTACGACTATCATCATAATCCAAAATTTTAATACCACCGACATTGTTAAATAAATCGGATACGTGTTTAAAGTTTGAGGTCTTTCTTTCTACTATTGGCATGTAACTAAGATACTCAGTCAATGTTTAACAACTGAGAATATTCATAACTTGGCTAATGGTATTACAGTTACCGTTAAAAACAGTTGTAATACAATATGCTTGAACTTTAACAGCAAGAAATTGAATTGAATCCAGTGCCTTAATATACCTGTTGGAATTTGATACCGCGGGTTATCTATGCCGCTCTGAGTTATCTAATCTGGAAGGAGCCAAGAAGATATGAAATCGTGCGGTTTCCAGACTGAGTAACAAAACCTACATTACCCGATTACCGCCTACTGAAGACTGGAATAAGCGGGACGTGAACCCGAAACAGTTAAAATCAGATCGGCAATAAGCCATGCCTGTGTTTTTATTGCTACATCAATCATTGTTGCCTTTTGGTCCTGATCCATATATAGTTATCCTCCGTGTGTGTCTGTGTGCCCATATAACGTCCTGTACACAACGTATTTATCTTATAAGATGAGTTTAGTAGAATCTATACATAATATAAAATACTGCTAGCATGTTCAGTTCAAATTTACCAAAGCCCAAGTACGCATCATACGATGTATCGTGGAAACTTAAGTTTCAAAGAGATGCCACAAACGACAAGTCCAATCAAATTGTAATAGCTAACGCAATAAAAGAATCAAATAATTTAACATTGAAGAGAGAAAGTTTAAAGAATACTATTACAGAATTGCATTTAAAGCCAGATGGATCTATCAACCACACTTTAACAGTCGCCTTAAATAACTCTCAGAATGGCAGCGTACAAGCTTCTGCTGAAGACACTATACCTCTCAAAGTGAGGTACCCTAATTTAAGACATCATTTTCCAAGATATAATCTTGAAACATGCCCTGATGGTTCCTTAAAAGATTGTGTTGCGGAGACTAAAACCGTGATTGATAACCTTATAAATGCAAAGCTTGGAATTGATAATGACAGAACCGACAAAAATCAAGTGTCGTATGTGAAATACAAATCTAACGATATCTTAGGCTCTAAAGATACAGACGAAAGCGAAAGAATCATTCAAATACGGAATTATCAAGAAGACCCAATGCTCCCTCCTAAATTCAAACTAAGAAAAAATAGACATAGGCCTCCCTCTCCACCGCCACCCATCTTAAAGAAGAGTGGAAAGGAAGCTAAGCTAACCAAAGAGGACAGAGAAAAGTGGAACATACCTTCTGCTATTTCCAATTGGAAAAATAATCAAGGATTTACCATTTCATTAGATAAGCGCATGAAATCAGCCTCTGGAAGCGCATCTGATGCAACGAAGGCATTAAATGTGCAAAAGTTTGGTAATTTGTCTAAGGCATTGGAGAAGGCAGATGAAGAAGCTAGAGATGATATTAAGATAAGAAATGAGATGAGGAGAGAAATCGCTATGAAGGAACAACACCAAAAGGAACTAAGATTAAAAGAATTGGCTGAACTCACCAGGAATGAACGATATGGTCAACGAAAAAGGCAGAGTGATCAAGACGTCGAATTTGAAAAGCGGACTAGATATTAAAGCCCTAAATTCCATAGTAATTACTACATAATGCATATTTATTCTTAAGTTAATTTTTACTTACCATATTAACGCCAAATTAGGTCTTGCGTTTCGAGGTCTTTTTCTTATTTCTTGGTCTATCGCCACCATCGTAAAGAGACCTTTCAAAATGATCATGGGCATTGGAGTTTACATATTCTAAAACTCTTGATGCCTCTCTTTCTTCAATCTTTTCCCGCAATTCCAAAGCCAATGTTTCTTCCAATGTTTTGAGAGATATTAAGTCACTACACTCTAAAATTTCCTCAACAGAGCTCAATTTTTGACGTTTACGAGATGTGGATTTGAATCTGAGATTTCTTTTAGGCCCAAGTGATTCATCCGCATCCTCGATGGGAGAGTATTCCCCTGCTCTTACCTCGTCAATCCTCTGTCTTACCCTAAGGATTTTCTCAGCTAGGTCAACTTCTTCTTCAGGCTCCTTTTCTAAATTCAAGGCAACTTTTCTAGCGTTGATACTATGATATATAGCGTCCTTTACATTTATGAGTTCCTTTCTGAGCAGCGATTCCCTTTTACCCCAAGGATTAAGCCATTGTATTATTCCATCAATTTCTTCAACCTTTTCATAAAATCTCCAATTAGAACCATTGAAAAGCGGGTCAGGATTCTCTTCTATTATTTTCCGCTGAATTGGAGAGAGCTTATTAATTAAAGAAACATCTGGCAACCCGCCGTATCTATCCACAACTAACTGCGTCACATTTGAAGAATTTTCCAAGTATATTTCATTTGATGTGAACTTTATTCCTTGTAACTTTGATGCCATTGATTTAAAAGTTTCAGGTAGCATTTCAAAATTCATCTGTTTATCAACAGTTAGTAAATCATCTTGCAAATCACCCTCTGGCTCTATTGATACATGTTCTACTTTCTTTTCATTATTATTTGAAAATTTTTGCATGTCATAGTTTCTGCTATCCTCATTAGATATGTTAAAATGAGTTAGCATATCCGAACTAGACGGACCTTGAACCCACAACATCCCCATTAGATATGTTTCATCTAGCGTTTCATCTTTATCGTTTTCGTCTTCAGTAATGTCTCCTTTGTCTTTATCTACCTCATCTTCATTTTCATCGTCAACCTTGGATCCAGAGTGCAAAGTTGGTAAACCGTTATTTTCAAACCACCAATACCTATTATGGAATCTATCTTTTCCTAAAACTTTGACCCTTTGACTATCCAAGGCAACAAGTTCTTTTTCAACATTTTTCTTCTGGATTTTATGCTCTTCCATTTTCAAAAGCATATCTTTTCTAGATACTAAGGCTTTTGCAAATGAAGTATCAGTCTGCGCCAACTTTTCTTCTTCTTCTGATATTTCGCGTACTTTCAATTCAAGCTTTGAACGTTTGTTGTTCTGGTCAGATTCATCTTTTGATAAAGAATTCAAGGAGTCAAATATAAACTGATTTTGCTTCAGAGCCTCTTCAAGAGACAATCTGAAATCACGAATGTGGTCAAGCCTTGATCTCCGCAATGATGCCGATTTATCTAAGCATTCATCTATATAGCTTCTGACAACTGATCCACCTGCAAGCAAATCTGTTAAAATGCACAAAGCTTCAAACTTCAAGTTAATGTCCAAAGAAGAATAAAACTCTTTCAAAACGGTAGCAGGTGTGGGATTGGTATCACTAGGAGCTAAAACACGGAATATCTTTTCGATTTTAGGTTTATAACTAGGAACATGCTCCACTAAAGATAATACACCAAGTAGAATACATTGCCAGCTACCATCCTTGAAATTTCTTTTACGAAGTCGTTCATGCCACGGAATATTTCTATAGTTCATTACTAGATAAGCATTATGGCCAACATCTTCATCGTCCTCATTATCATCTTCTTGCCCCTCATCCTCCTCATTATCATCTTCTTCATTTTCATTTTCATCATCCTCATCCTCATAATCATCTTCATCTTTCTCAATTTCGTGACCCTCGCCATTAGCAGTAGAATTAGCATTAGAATATTCTTTGGTATTTCCAGCACTTATTTTCTGATTATTTATTAGTCTATGATCTTTGTTGGCCAGAACTTTGCTGTTAGATTGTTCTTTGCCATTTTCTTCAACTTTCACTTGTGCTTTTACTTCTTTATTTTCTTCATCGTCTCTTGTCTTAGAAGAATTATCATTCTCATTCACATCATTAGCATCAGCATTATCATCAATACCTTTCCCGTCCTCGTAAGTGTCTTTCTTGGTTGGAAAGTTCACTAATGATCCGGGCACGGTATTAGAATTTTCCGCATCCTTCAATTGTTGCAGTGAGAATGGCTCATTGGACACTATAGCACTCAAAGCAGCGCACCATATTTCATCCAAAAGTTCACACCTACCATAATCTTCGAACTGCTTAAATGACCAACCCATGGCATAAATGAAGTCATCAAATGTGAAGGTATCTAAATGAAGAGGAGAATGATAGACATTTAAAAATACCCAAGTTTGGATAGCTTCTTGCACTGAACTTAATTTGTCAGTTCCGAGCCTACTGATTTCATCTGCATAGAAATGCGCATCCATGTCTTCCTTGTCACTTCCCTCAACACTATCTAATTTCTCTCTATAATTATAAATGAGTTGCTCGATGATTTGCCTTGCATTACTGGGCAAGCCTAAAATTTTAGGTAAAGGTTTTAAATTTTGAAGATCAAAAGGTATAGATAAATCATCTACCGTATTCTTTCTCGTCGGTTGAATAGAACTTGAGGAGATGCCGTTCACAGGAGTGCCAGGTCTATCAGACGCAATTCCAGCATCGTCATCAGATGGCTTTGAAAATTTTTCCGGCAAATGATGTATAGGAAACCTTTTCTTTGAGTTGATTGGAATATCTTCCTTTTGTGAAGGTGTTAAACGAGATCCATCCAATTCTGATTTTATGGAAGGTGATGGAGATTCCTTACCATCAAGAATTTTATTTAAAGGAATTTTTCTCTTTGAACTTTTTACATTAGGAGGACGCTTTACTTTGGTGTTTGAAGCATCGATTGTTGGTTTTGGAGAGCTTTCCACTTCAGTATCTTCGTATAAAATTTCTCCTGTTGGTGTTGACGATGCGTAATGCTTTAAATCATCAGGAAACTCTTGGGGAATTCTGAACTCCTTTGCATACTTTTCTTTAACGACCCAAGGAGCCCCCACTTTATGAGATCGTGACATTGTTAACTTAATGAACGTCTTAATCAACCACTTTGTAAAATGGTTTCTATCTCTGGCAATTCTTTCACCTGTAATGATACCCTGTTGCATGTCATTTGTTCTGACTACGAGGTATTTTGTTGTCACCGAATCAGACGATCCATATTGTACTTTTTCACGTATAATACCTCTGTATTTCGGAAGGGATTGGGGTTGAGATTCAGACATTTTATCTTCATCTACTTCATTCATCGGACCCTTTATGAAAATTGTTTCTCCTGGAAAATAATCATTCTTAAAAATAAAGTATACCTTATCCACTAGCTGATCCAATCTGGTTATTCTATTGAACTGCAAAAACCTTAATATATGCTCACGTAAAGTTTCGGGGAAGTTCTTTTCTACTCCCTTTATTTCCCTTTCCTCTGAATCTAAAGCTTCAAAAAATGTAAGACAAGAGTTACCAGTAATCTCACACACAAATTTTTTCGTGTTATAATAGTCAATGCGAGCTAAGTATTCTTCGTAGCTATAAAACCATTCTTTAGTCTGTGGAATATAAAACACCTCTGTGTTTAAATCAGCTGGAAGCCTAGGCGGCCTAACATACATTACTGGTTTTCGCTTATAAAGAACCATTATTTGAGAAACTTTTTACTTTTTCAGTTAGACTTAGTTTTATGAGCTCCAAATACAGCTTTACTCGAGTCGTCTATCTTTTAAATACTTGATCAGAATTATAGAATCAATTTATCCTTCAGCTTCGTACTCTCTATATGCACTGGCTGCGAATATCCCCTTATCTGTGTAACTGTTTTAGATCCTATTTAAATAATCCTTTAAGACCATACAAGTGCATTATCTCCACAGTGGGCGAAATTTCGTAATACAGGTAATCTTTTAGATGAGAAGATTGGTATATGTTACAACTTTGTGTAACTTCTATTTTACATTGATTGATACCTTTATATGCAAGTCTTGCACATCAAGTTGCGACGCGGAGCTGTTACTACATTACTTACGTAAAATAAAATCACTCTATTTATACATTACTCACAAAAGACGACTAATCTCATTAAAAGATACCGTACGCTTGACATGTTTTAAAGGCCCACATCACGAACAGATTGGGTTTCACAAGAACAACTGCGTTTTCATCAACATGGGAGTTAAATTTCTTCTCATCCTCTGATACATTAGGACCTGCGATTGTCTGGAAAATCTTCAATACATTATAAGCAAGTCTCTTTTTCAAGGAAAGGGAAACTACAACTGAACCATCCTCATCTGAAAAATCTTCAGAAGATATGAGTTTAGTCTCTTCAGAAGCCCTGGTTTCTTCAAGATCAATTCCATGTTTGACGTCAACCATGTAATCTGGATCATCAGAGATGATCCCATACTCGACAAGACCAGCAGTTTTACCAACCCTTGCTAAATGGTCAAATTGAGATTTAGTGTTAATTGTCCAAGAGTATAGTTTCAAATCCTGAAGTTTAAGTAAAGGGACAAACTTTGTTAAAAATCCCACAGACCAAGTAGATATGTAAAGAAGAGACACTCCAGTTGTTTTGAATCTAAACAGGCCATCTTGAGGCAAATGATCCACGTATATGTTGTAGTTTATATAATGGACAGAATCTCTCCAGTTAACGGATATGTGAAATATATCAAAGTGTTTGTATCCAAACTTATTCTCGACATTTTGTCCGAATACCTTCTGGAAGTAAGGATCCTGGTTCATATATTTCAAGACATTTAGGTTCCAGATTCCAAACTGTATTCTATGTAACCACCATCCGATGTTACTATTAATGTGTAATAAGTCCTGTACGATAAGTTTTGCAACTTTAACAGGATTGCCTTTCTTGATATCGAGCTGAAGCTTGATTGAATTCGAGTTGGACTCTTCTATATAATTCACGAACCATTTCAACACGTCTGTAAATTTCAACAACCTTTCTGACGATTCGATTGTTTTTAAATCCTTAATGTCTTTGTATCTTGTAGACGGAATATGATAATCTGTTGGATCACCGTTTTCGTCGCAGAAAATTCTTTTTGTGGAAGCATCATGAGAAATTACCAAAACATCGTCTAATGTTTTCCATATATCTGTCTCAATTACAGTTGCACCACTTTCATAGCATTTGTTGAAACCTGTGATTGTATTCTCGGTATACTTTGATTTGAAGCCTCTGTGGCCTGTAATAACCGGGGATGTGTAGAGAATATCCGACATGATCAAAACTAGTCTTGAAACAATATTTTGAGCCTTTTTGTAAGGTGAAGGTTTAAGCCATCTAGATGTAAGAAGCTCTAAGCCCTATATGTTAGTCATGGAACTGGTAAACTTACTGGACAAAAAAAAAACGTCGTTCCAGAACTATTTAAAGACTTCATATTCCCCACGTTCCGGTAATTTTTCCTTCACGTCAGCTCAGTTTTTTATAAGTAGGTATTTCCGAGGGTATTTTCCGATATTTATTATGACGAATCGAATCTTCCCACAGTTTACAATTTACGTCACCAACCATGGCATCCAGTGCTGCTCTTTCGTGTAAAGACTTGACACAACATTGTGCAACATTTTGCGATCAGCAAAGAATATGAACACGGAAATCCATGTTCAGCTCAAGAAAATGCTTCTCTAGCCTCTTTTAACTACAGAAAATGGACACACCGGCAATAAGTATCGTTATGCCGATATGTCGCAAGGTGCTCTAAATCTTGGGCCGAAACTCAATTAGGTATGAATAACGGGATGGCTCTTTTTTTTCTGATGGTATGCGAGAAAGTCGGTAAAGACCGCTTTTGCCACCTATATTGCTACTGGTATATTCCCTAGCAATAACCTACTTTACAATAGAGATTCTACCTTTGCGACAGTGAAAACTATTAACAGTGAAAAAAAAATTTATTTTACGAATATGGAGAGTCGCAAAAGCAACGAAATGAAAATGATAAACGTGCTCTTCTCCTTCTATCTAGACCTCTCCTTCCCTAGTTGATGTGTTGCATTTACATTTGATTTTGCCACCATGCTGTAACCACAAATTCTCAATGCTACAGACTGCCGAATTTATAGGAACAGAACTTTTTTCCTAAAATAAGAAATTATGTTTATGTTTATATATAGTAAGACATCAGCACGAGTTAACTATATAGTCACGTGATTTGACTATGTAGTTCATCTATAACCGCGACTTATTTGCGGCCTGGTCCACAGCCAACTTTATGAGCAGGTAAGCCACCGATTCAGGATTTGGAAGAAGAATACCCTCGGGGTTAGTTTCAGAGTTATTTTTTGACGGATCAAGTAACGTCTGGATGAAGCTGGTATCAAACCATCTAGCGTCAGCCAATTCCCGATCGTGATCTAAGCGTATCAACTCATTTGTTCCGTTGAATTCCACCTCTGCATGGCAACCGATCATTAAATTACCTGGAAATGGCCAAGGTTGTGTCATGATAATTTCAATACTGTCGCAAACAACACCAGTTTCTTCCCAAATCTCTCTTTTTGTAGCATTCTCAACTGTTTCTGACGGTTCCATAAAACCAGCTGTGCAAGCATACATTTTCGTCACAGCGTACCTTTTTGACAAAGAAAGCAAGATTTTGTCTTTTGCCTTATTAGTTATCGCGGTAATCACTACAGCATCTGTACGAGGAAACGAAACGTTGGAAACCCGGACTTTCTTCACAGGACACACAAATTTAGAATCAGAATCTTTCTTTTCATTAGTACAATGCAATTTAGCTCCGGCGTGAATAGGAATGACCGGAGAAGCACATCCAGGACAAAATTTGTTCCTTTCTAGCCAGTCCAAAAACATCTTACCGTAGGAAACTAATGATGCTTCAAACGATGTGAACAGAAAATAGTGCTTTCTAGAAAATGTAAAGAAGACATTCTCTCTCTCAACATTCGTATGTGCTGCAACGTGGTTTGATACTACATCAGCAAGTTGAGGAGAGTCAGTCAAATCGACAGCATAATAAGGAATTCCCTGGTATCTTCCCTGGTAGTCTAAAAACTTTTCATCACTGGTTTCGCCATCCTCGGAAAACTTCAAAGACTTCAAATTAAGACCTACACTCTCATCCTGAAGTCCAAGGAATAAAAGTGTTGGCTTATTGTTGGATCTTAAATTAGGATTATGTTCCTTGTTATCTTCACTCCATGACTCTATTGCCTTATTCCATTTTTCAATCGATTGTAAACCTTTTTTCACAACGTAATTACTCGTTCCGCTAAGTTGATCGTCTCCATTTGTAAGTAAAACTAGCTTATCCTCAGCACTTTTGTTAACCAAAGGATTGTTCTCACTAAAGAAAACAAATCTTGTAGAAGGATGAGTTACACTATTAGTAATAAACTCATGGTCTTCTCGAAGAAACGAAACTCTGTTAACCACCTCTTTGCCAAAGTAGGTATCTGCCTGTTGCTCTTTAATTGTAGCATTAGGATTATGTGACATTTTATTGAATACTTGATTGACAACCTTCAGGGAACAAAATCTTAAGAATAACTTCTTTCGTTCCAGTAGGAATGTCCTTATCATGCTCGGGGTCTCAAGAATATATGCGACTAGAAATGTGCACCGCTGAACGACTTTCATTCACTACATCCTTACACCAATTTACAATTGACATATGATCTCAATAATGAAAAATCATATGAGGGAAGATAACGAGAAAGTAGGTATAGGGCAAAATATTAGAGAAACATAGATGTTCTTATCTCTTTCATAAATGGATTATAAAGAAACATCCAAAATTATTGTAATGAAATTATGATAAGTTCGATCTTCCTGGGGCGTATAATCGTTTCAAACCACTGCAAAACAGGTATGAAGATAAAGAAAATCCCAGGTTGCAAGTTACAACAAAAGGATGATGAGAAATTTAAATAACTTGGATTCATTTTGATTAAGAAATCCTCTATGTACAAGATTCGTTTAGTATATTATATGCAAGTTGGAACTGCTTGTTGTTAGTAATTAAGTTGATTAACATGAATTGAGGGTCAAAATGGATATATCAGATTGGCAATTGTCCACAAGATTGTTCGGAAGTCAAACGTCCATATAAAAAAAATTGATTCATCACTATATCCATGATATTTCACCTCTTTAAATTAACTTACCGTCGAATTATCCTAGGGTTATTCCCTTTCTAACAGCATTCGGAAGTCCTCTTATCCAAGATTTCTTAGTCTTTTTGTCTATTATAACGAACACTCGTCCTGATTGACGCATTCTTCCAGTTCTGCCGACTCTATGAACTAAATCTACTGACGTATTCGGTAAATCCATTAAAATCACGTTTTTTATACCAGCAAAGTTCATGCCTCGTGCCAACAAGTCGGTAGTTATCAATACCTTTATTTTACTCTCGTGATTATCATCGCCAATTAATTCGGCTGGTTTGAAAAATGGTTGGATCTTTCCCAACCTAGATTGAGCAGAATCCTCTCCAGTAATCCCAATAATGTCTTCTTCTCGAAAAGAGTGTTTATTAATTAGAAGCTCTACCAATGGTTTGACATCCTTTTTCTCATTAACAAACACTAAAACACGCTTGACATATCCACTTTCGGTACCGTCATTATGGATTGCATAAAGCGCTTGCGCTAAGCATCTAGATTTCGAACCATTGTAAGGAGACATTTGAGCATCTAGTACCTTAATAGCAATTTGCTTAGGAATTTTGTGTAGTTGAGGTGTTACGACATTGATAACTGAATGATCAGCCAGAAAGATCTTTGCCATAGTTTTATTGAACTCCTTTGGAATCGTGGCTGAGCAGAAAACAAGATCTTTGCAGCCGATAAGCTTTTTAAGCACAGAAGTTGTATCGACAAGCCATGATTTATCCATCAATGTATCAGCTTCGTCAACAACGCAATATCTCACTCTATTGAAAAACCTAAACGGTCGACTAATGTCATTCAATTTACTTAAACTAACAATCTTCGCAGGTGTTGTAATAAGCACATCCACCCTACCCTTAATAGCATTGAGTAATTTTGTATGCGGATCCCCAGCTCCCCATTTCAAAATATTTAGATTCAACGAATCTTTATTTTCGGGTAAGGTCAAAAATTCGGTATAATTTGGATCCTTTGTGATACTACTATTTATAATCAGATTCAAATCATAAGGAAGAAAAGAGGCTTTTTTGAGGGACTCATAAACTTGCTCGACAAGTTCATGTGTAGGCAACAATATTACTGACCTAATCATAGATGACTTTCTAAATTCGGCATAGCCCTTTTTTGATGACTTAAACTCCGCTAATTCCTGTTCTTTTAACATACTTAACAAAGGAGCTAAGTAAGCCCATGTTTTCCCAGATCCCGTCTCCGCAGCAATTGTGAAAACTTTGAGTTTACTTTCTTCATTTGAAATTGCTAAATCTTGGAGAATATCCTCACTAGTCTTTGGGATTATTCTTTTCTTTACAGATAAATGCTTGCCCCTCGACTGGTTAATCTTCTTTATAGCAGCGATTTGAACAGGAGAAGGTTTCAAAACAATTTCACTCTTATCTTTAATATAGGTGTTCTTAAGATTATAACCTTCTTTTATCTCCTCGAGCATTGCTGCTCTCACAGTAGGAAAAATCTTTAAGGCATCAAAAGTTGTTATACTTTCAATAGCTTTATTTGCAGACTCTACTGATTTATTAGTAGGTCTCTCTAATGCTGAAAAGTTACCAAAAGCGAAAATCTTATTTGGCCGTGGTGGTGCTTCCAATTTTTTGTTAGATAGAAATTTTAACTTTTTGGAAGCTTTCACCTTCGATAAACTACTTTTTGCATAAGACCGCCTAATAAAACGTGTTCCGTTCTGGAGAAGTAAACATGCGGTATTGGAGCCAATAGACATTCCAATTAGCTTACACAACTTCACCACTTGAAACTTGGGAACTCATTAGATATTCCTAGAAGCATTTTGAACAAGAAAAAAAAAGAGTTTAAAAAGTGAAAAAATTTCTGCGCTTCCTCACTTGAATTTTTTGGTCGTGTCATACACACCAAGAACGATCTGAAAAATTTTGGACAAACTAGACTTTTATAGCTTACTTAAATAACACAGGGTTGAAGAACTGTAACCAATTATGATCAGAGTGATAACCCGTTACGCTTATCCAACTACGAAGGTTCTACCAAGTGGAATTTGGGCACGTTCTTTTTCTGCATCTAGTTTGCTATCGGCAAAACAGCCACCAAAAGCACAAGGAAGTAAGAAGAAAGCCAAGCAGGGATTTAAAACAAAGAATGATGCCAAATCTGTTAAGCAAAAGAAAGGTGGTATGACTCACTTAAAGTTTAAGGATGCGGTAAGAGAGTTGAAATATGAAAAGCTTGCAGCAAGTCTTCACCACCTCGACATAAAATCATTAACCTACGATTCTTTACAGTCTTTGGCTTCGTCTGTTGTTAAGTACGATGACATTACAGAACAAACTTTGAAAACATTAGGTTCATTCAAAAAATATCAGCATCATGAACTCTTTTCTAGACCTGTTTCAATTGTAAGAGAAAAAACATTGAAACTTGATGAAGATTTCATTTCAAAGATGGATTCTTCAACTGCTGAAAATAGATTGTGTTTGTTGGGTGAAAAGGGCTCAGGTAAGTCTACGTTAATTTCTCAAGCTAAGGCCTTGGCCCTTTCTAAGTATAAGAATGATGTAATTCTTTTACACTTTGACCACCCTGAAAAAATAGTAGAAGGTTCAAGCGATTACATCCATAACAGAAAGCTTGAAAAGTACCAACAGCCAATGTTTACTAAGAGATGGGTAATGAAGATCAGGTCGGCTAATGAACACATTTTCAGAAAATTGCCCCTCTCGAGAGATATTTCCTTTACTTCAAAAAAGAAAACATATAATTTAAAGAAGGGTGAAAATAGCATGTACGATTTCCTTTTATGGAACCATGATTTCGGAAAATCTTCATCAACTACTGCCTTTACATTTTTCGTAGAAGAATTGTTGCATCATTCAAAGGAGGTTCCAGTCCTTGTCTCAGTGGATAACTTTAACGTCTTAACCAGTAAACCTGAAACAAGATATCGCCATCCAGATTTTAGGCCCATTCGCTTTACGGAGTTTGAGATGGGTGATTTCATTATGCGCCTTGCAACTGGTGAATTAAATTTTGCTAAAGGTGGTGTTTTACTTTCGGAATCGAGAGATGTTGCAGAAAGTCTTACTTTATCAGTGGGCCTTGGTCTTGAAAAATATGATCCATATTTCAAGCAAAGTGACTGTGACTATGATATTGCAAATGGCTTATTGCAAAATGGAGGAATTAAGGTTTTCGCTGTAGATAACTTCTCAAAGGATGAAACTAAATCCTTACTTGAGTTTTGGCATTCCGTTGGTGTAATACATCTAAGGGAATACCCTAAAAGGGTAGCCAAGAACTCAGAAGAAACTAACAATCCTAAGCCTCAAAAGATTTCAGCCACAACTGACACTCACGAATTTGAAGCGGAAGAAAAGTTTGAAATTCTTGTTAAAAATAGTTACATGATGTCATCAGGTAATCCAGGTTACCTCCTTAAGTCTCTTGCATTGACATATTAATCTATAACTTTAGACTAGATTAAGCACCTGTAAATAGAATATCAAATTATTAAAGTAGAATCTATTCAAATCGTAATAAAATCTTCTATATGCTACAAAAGAAATTGAATAAGACAATGAGTATTGTTATGTGAATAATGTATCTTCTTCACGTAAATATTCTCCAATATCACCTTGTCTGAATGCTACTATACCTGTAGGTTGTAAATTACGTGCCTCAATAGTAGATTTAGCACTAACACCAAAACCTAAAGGAACGTCACTCATAGAATATACGATAACACCAGCATGTTCAGGAATATCTTCAGACATCCTACCAATATGAGCTTTTAATACATGGTTACCGTACATAAACGGCATCTCTCCATTTTGTTTGATCCATACCTTATATTTAGCGTATTTCGATAAATATGGTAATGCAGTTATATGTAAACGGAACTTTCCTGTTTTTGTGAATTTACCAACACAAGTACCTAAAGACATAAGGTTTAGTCTAGCAACAGAAGTTGCGAGCTTGGCTATAGATTCTGATACATAATAAACCCTATCTTTTTGTAAGCGAAAAACGTATGGGTCTTCTTGATTATCAATTAAAAAAGTTATATTTCTTCCAATATAATTAGCCAACTTCTCAAACACGGTTTTTGTCTCTTCCTCTGTTAATGGCCTCATGGTGAACTAAATATAATGTTTGTCTTGACCAATCAGTTCTCAAAAAAATATTCAACTACTCTAAGATGAGGTCTTTAAAGACGTATGAATTTTTTATTGGTTTAATCTCGTGACACCGATGGTTTTGTTAATGTACAGGAGAGATTCAAAAATCTAAAACGTGATTTAACTGACTAGCCTGCATAAGCTCTGCACATCTCGATGGACTTTGTTGAAATTTATTTCACTAGTCACTATTAAAGCTTTTAATGATAAATAAATGTCTGAACCATTAAAGTCTGAGCTGGTAGCATCAAGCGCTGAGCCATCAAACATTGAAAATGCTCAGGAAACCAATGAATCTGTTTATAAGAGGGGCCAGCAGAGTAAATGGACCCGCGCCCGTACGTCTGATAAAAGAGAAGACGGGCGTAAAAGGCAAAGATACTCGAAGGAAAGAGACTATAAGGATACGTAGGTATGTTTTTTGATTCTTTGAAGAGTAACATTGATACTAACGTATTTTTTCAGGGAATTTAAACCAAGATTAGATGAGAATGGAAATCCTGTTCCAAAGTCTGAAAGAAGGCCCAAGAAAAAGGTAGCTTGTATGATTGGGTACTGTGGTACTGGCTACAACGGCATGCAAATTCAGAATAATCCCGATGTAAAAACAATTGAAGGTGATTTATTTAAAGCGTTTGTTAAAGCTGGTGCTATTTCCCCTGAGAATGCAGATGACTTAAAAAAAAATGGCTTTATGAGAGCTGCCAGAACTGATAAAGGGGTTCATGCTGCAGGTAATGTCATTTCCTGTAAATTGATCATCGAGGATGAGGATATCATAGAAAAGATAAATAAAGAATTACCTGACCAAATTAGAATATGGGGAATTGAAAGAACCAATAAATCATTTGACTGTAGAAAGATGTGTTCCTCCAGAATCTATGAGTACTTATTACCCACCTACAGTTTATTGCCTCCAAAACCTGGAACTGTCTTAAGTAAGTTAATTGAATCAAAAAGTAAAGAAGTACCAGGAGCCATTAGGGAAGATGACGAAGGCAAAAAATGGTGGGAGCAAACTAGAAAATCCCTTTTAGATAGTGGTATATCTGACCAACAATTGTCTGATGCAGAAACCATGTTGAGAGGTCGTTCCAGTAACCATGAAGATTCGGATGAATCTTCTAAGGAGTCTGTCAAGTTGTATGACGAGAATGGTAATATTACTGAGGCGGGAAAATTAATAAGATCTGTCAAGTCAATTGAAAACCAAAGTCGTAGGTCTTATAAAGTCTCCGATGATAGATTAGATTTATTTAGAAAGGCTATGGAGCAGTATGAAGGTTCGCATAACTTTCATAACTTCACATTAGGAAAGATGTACAAGGACCCTTCCGCAAGAAGGTATATCATAAATACTACAGTTTCTGATCCGTTTGTTATTGATGGCACGGAATGGGTATCAATAAAGATACATGGCCAATCTTTCATGTTGCATCAAATTAGAAAAATGATTGCAATGGCTGTTTTAGTTATTAGAACCGGTTGCCCTTTGGAAAGAATACAAGACTGTTATGGTCCTACGAAGATAAATATCCCAAAAGCTCCAGCATTGGGGTTACTTTTGGAGAATCCTGTTTATGAAGGCTATAATAGTATGCTTGAAAAGTTTGGCTATAATAAAATTAATTTCCTGAGTTACCAAAGGGAGATGGATGAGTTCAAGATGAAATACATTTATGATAAAATTTATGGTGAAGAAATAAAAGAGAATGTTTTCTATGGATTTTTTGGTTTTATTGATAGCTTTAGAGCTGGTGGTGATGAATCTAATGAAGGTAAGCATATCTTTGACTTCTTGGGTGCCGTCTTTGACTCAGGTTTGGAAACTGAAAATAAATTTTCCAACAAAGAAGACGTCACGGACACTAACATTACAGTGAAGGCACAAGATAATGTCGACTAGTCTACATGTATTATTCAAAAGCTTTGAATTATTTACCAGTGTATACATCTTGGAAACTTAATGTAATCTACCATGGTTTGATTTATAAGACTTCCAAATATTAACAGATAAGAATGAAGATATTTAGAAAAATAAAAGGAACATGCTAAAAATAAGATGTAAATCTAGAGATAAAATATAATAAAAAAATTATTCGATTATAAAAATTGATTGCAGCTTTAAATCCACGCAGGGTTGTCCCCAGCCTGAGGAGAAGCTTGGGTGTTATCTCTGCGAATAGGTTTAGATTTATCATCTGGAACTTGAACTTGTGAAGGACTATTATAACGTTGAAAACTAGTACTACTATGATTTGGGTAGTTTGTTCTCACTTTTGGTTTCTGTTGAAGAATTGATTGCTGAGCTTGTGGGGAATTGTATTGAAGTTGATTTACTTGCCTGTGTTCTAAACTTTCTTGAAGTGCCTGATTAGAAACTTGTTGCCCTTGTTGAACTGGCTGAGTTTGGAGTTGTGGTTGTTGTTGTTGTGGCTGAGTCTGTTGCTGAGTTTGCTGAGTATGTTCATCCGAGATCTTACCCTGCTCGCGTTGCTTCTCTTGCTGGAACTTATACAATGTCCAGTCAAAAACATAATCGTACCTATAGTTTTCTCTTTTGAACAAATCTCTAAAAATCTTTCTTAAGTAAGGGTAATCCGGTTTATCATCAAACCGTAATGTTTTAATGTAGTTCATGTAGTCCAAAAACTCTTTGGGTAACCCCTTAGTCAAAACATCATTCGGGGTCGTCATTTTCTTTTCCATTATTCTGTCATACTTTTGCCTTTTAGTAGCAGCTTTCAAACCTTGCCACGGTAAGGAACCACGACAAAAGTAAATCAACACATATCCCAAACTCTCCAAATCATCTCTTCTAGATTGTTCTATGCCCAAATGAGTGTTAACAGATGCATATCTTGCAGTACCAGTCAAATTCTTATTCTCCCTATAAGGAATATGCAAGTGGGTTCTCGGATCTCTATACTTCTTAGCCAAACCAAAATCGATAACATTAACTTGTGAGCCTCTTCTACCTATTCCCATCAAGAAGTTATCTGGTTTTATATCTCTATGTATAAAGCATCTTGCATGAATGTATTCAATGCGACAGATCAACTGGTCGGCCAAAAGTAATACTGTCTTATAAGTAAATTTTCGATTACAATAGTTGAACAAGTCCTCTAAAGATGGTCCTAACAAATCAATCACCATGGCATTGTAATCGCATTCGGTGCCATACCACCTAACAAATGGAATACCAACGCCGCCACTTAAAGCTTTGTAGACTTTTGCCTCATATTCTAACTGAGGGTGCTTTGCTTTAGTGTTTTCAAGCTTTATAGCAACCTCTTCACCAGATATGATATTCGTACCCAAGTAGATGTCTCCGAATGAACCCGATCCAATTTTACGACCAATACGGTACTTCTTCCCTACTCTTAAATCCATTTGTCCTATCGATCAATGTAGTCACTCGTCCCTTTAATGTACTAATGTGAATTATGATACGTTCTAATAACTATGATATGGTTTTCCGGCTTTTAACTGATGATAAGCTGATCCTTGCTTAGTCTTCACTCTCCCCTTCAGCCAAAGTGCACCGGGAATACTTCTACGGATCTGACGATGAGTTGTATCCAGATCCAAAATGAGAAAGAAACTTATGACAGTTTGTCGTTGCCCCAGATAGACTTCTTATGTAGCCTCTGTGTGTTGATGAACGTAAAGTTTCAAGTTAACCGCCAGCACTTACAAGGAAAAAAGCCACAAAACAGAAAACTACAAAAGAAGCAACGAAAGCTGATCGGCAAAAGAAATAAAATGTCACAAAACTAGAATTCTCACCCG
The DNA here is from genome assembly GCA_030570455.1 of Priceomyces medius. NCBI lineage: Eukaryota > Fungi > Ascomycota > Pichiomycetes > Serinales > Debaryomycetaceae > Priceomyces > Priceomyces medius. Next base: position 251,423 of record JAJLVV010000004.1, on the reverse strand, counting down.
CTATCCCCAAATAGCACAAGATAATGGTACTCAACTAAACATGGATTTAGATTTTACAATTGCTGGTGGTTCACCCTTATTTTAAATATTACGTAAATTAAATCAAATTAAATTAAATTAAATTAAACACCTAAAAACAATGCCAGTAGTTTACAGGATAAAATTATAAAAACAGCCGGATATCGTGTAAGGGATTCCATCTCGTCCACCTCCTTGACGCAGCTAGAATTTGATGACATGTCTTGCAGTATAATGAAAGAATTTAAAAACTGAACTTGAGAGCCATATTTTGACGGGTATACCAAAAAACTGAGTGAATAAAGCATCTATGGCTGTGATTAGTGGTATCAGCATTAGTAGTCGTATTAGGGTTGTTGCAAAAAAGGTTTCAGCCTAGATTATCTATTCACAAGATAGTTGAAGATCTCATATAAAGAGTGGCATCTTTTACAAAACATGATCTAGTTTAAGTCAGTAATTTACTTAAGCCTCCTTTGTAGCGGATTGCTTCTTAAACTTTCCCAAGAACTTCTTGAAAATATCATTCTTTTTGGTTGCTTTGCTTACTTTCTTAGAAGAATCTTCGACAGCAGCCTTGGCATCTTCACCCTTCTTAGCCAAGTCTTCTCCTTTATCTTGAATAGTCTCTTTCAAATCTTTACCTTCAGAAGTAGAAGCTTCCTTGGCGTCATCAGCAACTTCCTCAGCACCTTCCTCAGCAGCAGGTTCAGCCTTGTCAGAAGAGCCTTCTACCTTATCTTCTCCTTCCTTGACGACTTCCTCAGCCTTACTGGCACCTTCTTCACCCTTGTCAGCAACTTCTTCTTCTTTCTTGTCAACGACTTCTTCAGCCTTCTTATCAGCAGACTCTTCAGCCTTACTCAAGGATTCTTGGGAGTCGCTGGTGAAGATCTTGGAAGTTCTCTTTAATGTATCCTTAATACCCATTGTGTTATTGAATTTGTTGAAGATTAATGTTTAGATCGCTTTTGTTTCCTTAAAAAAGTCCAAACATAAAATATTTGTTATGTTGCAAGTTCCGTCGTATTTATAGTTTTCCCACATTGATTGTTTTATTATGTTCCTGTTGGCTAGGCGAAAAGCGCTCCTCGCCCGAATTTTGCCCAATACAAACAAACATTGCATGATTTTCTATAAGGTGTTTCGTGACCATATTGTGCAGCGTCGTCTCACATGGTATAGTCAGCCAGCCACCAAACGATATATTTACCTTCATACTCTACAAACTCTCTACAATACATTTCGATCTATCTTCTGTCCATCAAGGCCTAGCTACCTCATTTTCCTCTACCGGTGTTATACTCTCGGAAGTCAAAAATTCTGTGTTAACAGCTATGAACAGGAAGAGTGATAAATTGTCTTCTTCTGGTGTTATATGCGCCAAAGGAGTCAACAGTCTACATATGAATCAACCTTACCGATATCATAAATCATCCCACTTGATTTTGTTCGACTGTTTTCAAAGCTTCAAATTAACCCTTGTTATCTTGACATCCCTTAAAACTAAGCTGGCTAGGAAAAAAAGTGAGGTGGCGCGAAATACCCTTTGTCTCTCAGCCGTACACGAAGTCCGGGCTGTCATTGTTTTTTAGTACACCTGTATGTAATGAATGCAATATTTTGTCCAGCCGCACAAAAAAGCGTTGCCATTCTAAATTGTTCTTTTGGACAGAGACGGCAATGGGACAGCGCCTTGAAAACAATACCCAATTGGTGAAGTCGAGCAGTGCTTTTCGAATATGGCAATCGTGTATACCTTTTTTGTCAACCAACGTAGGAGTAATCTAGTCACATGTTTCTTACAAGACACAGAACATATTGACAGGGAGAGGCGCCGGCACATTTTGGTTTACATGCAGGAATTATACTGATGTCGTTAAATGGCTCCTGATGCTAATATCTCTACAGTAATCGGAGTGAGTGTTCATTTTTTAGAAAGTCGAATCCCGTCAATTTTGGTTTCGGAGGCAGTAGCAAGGGCATAGAATCTAGAAAGGCAGAAGCTTGAATATATATTGATTATTAAGCGTCTAACTCTATGTCTGATCGTTTCAATCCCTAAGGCATCTCTATCAAACTGGAAATAACGTTTCCCCAGTAAGGACTAGATCCTAAAACGCAAGCAGGTCGACTTTCAGATTCAAATATCTAAAGAAGACATTATTTCGATATTTCTTGAGACGTTTTTCCGAACATCATTTCTGATATCTGGTTGACCGAGTTTGTGTCACTTCAAGTTTATATCAAGATTGAAATCAAAACAGACACATCATCATACATTCATATAGGGAGTAGGCCAAAGCAAGAAAGTTAATGCACAACATTGAAGGTGAGGTAAAAGGGGGTAAGAGTTTTCACTTATATTGTTCGTTTAAATAGGGCATCATTTTGTAGCGGTTAAAGAAGAAGTGACCATGTCTCCTACGTCGTCATCAAACCAACTTCGAAGAATAGAAACACGTATTGAGAACCTTTCTGAGACACTCTCGAAAACCAATGTTCCGATTACCAATCATTCTCGTAGACCTTTGAGTAAATTCCAACTCAATACGTTTGATACCGCCTCAAGAATTGCAAAAGGGACTGCAAAGCCACTGACCCAAAATACGTCTACATATATACCTGTTAAGCTGCCAGCTAGAAAGAGGGTGATAAGATCGAGTCTACCTACCAAAAATGATAAGGCTAGTCCCATAGAAGATATTTTGCTTGCTAATGCTTCTACGAGATTCAAGAAGTTTTCTTTAGATGATTTTGAGATAGGGAGGTCTTTAGGAAAAGGTAAGTTGGGTAAAGTATATTGTGTTAGACACAAGGAATCGGGTTACGTTAGTGCATTAAAAGTTATGTCCAAACGAGATTTGACGGATTTAAAATTGGAAAAGAATTTTAGACGTGAGATTGAGATTCAGTCCAACTTGATACATTGCAACATTTCTCGTCTCTACGGATTCTTTTACGATTCAAAAAACGTATATTTAATACTTGAGTTCGCTCCTCATGGTGAGCTTTATCAGCATTTGAAAAGCCAAAGAAGATTTGGTGATGTCAGAGCGTCACATTATATCTACCAGGTGACTTCAGCATTATCTTACTTACATTCGAAAAATATCATTCATAGAGATATCAAACCAGAAAATATTTTAGTTTCATTTAATCATATGATTAAATTGAGTGATTTTGGCTGGTCAGTGAGACACTCTCCATCAAGCAAAAGGCTAACCATATGCGGTACTTTGGATTATTTACCACCTGAAATGATCGAGTCTAATGAGCATGACCTCAGCGTGGATATTTGGTCGTTGGGAGTATTATGCTATGAGTTTTTGGTTGGAAAGCCACCATTCGAGGAAGTAGACAAAAATGCTACGTATAAGCGAATTGCAAAGGTCGATTTGAAAATTCCAAGCTATATCTCAGCTGAAGCAGCCGATTTAATTACAAAGCTATTGCAAAAGAACCCTAGAAAACGTCTTCTTTTAAAGGATGTGCTCGTACATCCATGGATTACAAAAAATCGACAATTCTGGCCAACAGACCATGATTCGCATGTAAAATAAATTACAATAGAAAATGTTGTTTATAGATAATGAGTTGAAAAGATATTTACCTTCTACTACTGCTTAACTTGTACTTTAGAGCTAGTTTGTTCTTGATTTGTAGCCGCTGCGCGAGCCTGGCGTTGTCTCAAAAGCAACATCTGCTGTTGCTGCTGTTGTAACTTCATTATTTGTTGTTGAAACATTTGTTGCTGCATCGCATTATATTGTGCAGTCAAGAGAACAGCCTTCAGAGGAGCCCTTACTTGATACATTTCACCTGCAACAGAAGCAATAGATTGGGTCGAATCACCATTTGAATCAACGTTAACTAAAGCACAGCGCCCTTGCAAACCACCAATAGAGCCTGAAATAGCTTGATTCGCTAACGTCTGTTCGTTTTGCTGACTATCATCTTGGCCTGTTTGAGTAGTGTTGCCGCCTGAAGTTATCAAAGAATCCGCATAAAATTCTCTCATTGCTAAAAACCTATGACGATACCTTGTAGGCATTACAACTTTCTCCTCCAAAGGCATTGGGTTGTTCTTTGATAAACCTTCCAATACTAAATGGGTCTCTTCATCAGGATCTAATACCTTACTGAATCCAATACCGTTTTGATCTTCAGTCAAAACATTTCCGTTCCCATGGAATGCAGCATTTTCTCTCCTCTGGACTGCCAATGCATTGTTAGCTGCCAATTTTGCTTGATTTCTTTTTTGATACTGTTGTAGTAATACATCATACGGAGCACTTCTTCCTATAACTGCTCTTTTAGCTCCCATGGAGTGTGTTTTACAAGTTAACGACCTAGCACAAAATCCTCCTGAAGGTAAAGGAACTCCACATTGTTTTTCGACATCAACTGGACCTTTGGGTTTTGCAGTTGACTTTGGTTTTGCTTGTTTCTTCTTTTTGCCTGCACCATCAGAACCAGCTGATAATGTACCATCCGCCACTGCTGCCGCCGCTGCCGCTGCTGCCGCATTAGCTGCTTCCTTCTCTTTCTGAGTCTGAGACTTTTTGTATTTCTTCTTAGACCTAGCAGTGCCATTCGCAATATAGCTGGGTGTACCTGGATTTGGAGTTGTGTTTCTTGAAGAGTCCACAGAGGATGGATCTGCTTCTAGAAGAGAATTGTTCGCTCTTCCTCTCTTTTTCTTCACGGCTTGGGGACTAGAGTTTGCACTTGATTCTTTCTGCTTTTTTTGTCTCATTTCGACACACTTAGAATAATGTGAACGCAAACTTTGTTCTCCAACTGGTCTGTTACAAGAGGAGCAAATCTTATAGTTAATATTTTGCGATAAATATGAATTACTAGTTTGATTTGACAGTAAACTCTGGTCTTTGAATGGCTTAATGTGTGAATCTAACTTTTTATCCAAATACACTCCAAATTCTTTCCAAGCAATCTGTTTCTTTTTCTGGTCTTGGTTATTTAATGAACTAACGTCAGATAATGTTACCACTTGGCCCGATCTAGTTCTTGACATTCTCTTCACCAAGAGAAGTTATAGTTGTTAACTAGTGGTTGAAGGTGGTGAAATGTAACTCCTCTTGAACAATCCTGAAAATTAACTGAATCTTTGTTTTCCGTGAGGTACAACCGAAATATGTCTAACGCTGAAAGTATGACTTCCGATAATTGAAATCTACGTTTTACTGTTGACTGTACTTGCATTAAAAAAAACGAGAACGGTGAATCAAGTAGAAGACACAAAACCATTCATTTGATAAGCTATATATGCTGCTGCGAATATCACGATCAAGTTCACACCAGATAAAATAATAAATTTGATGTTTAATTGATTACCTTCAATGTCCTACCCCTCGCCTGTATTGCAGGGGCTTGGATTGCTTCATATTTTAGAAACTCTATATCATCACCATGTTTGTTTTTGAAGTGCCTAAAATAACTCAATAACTTGTTGGACTTCATACTCCAGCAACCCACTTCTATAATCTCAAAACATTGTGGGCACTGTATCCCATCCACCTCTCTGGCCCTAGGGCTATTTCTTCCTGTTCCATGTTTTTCTTTCTTAGTTAAGTTGTATCGTCCGTGGTAAAGGCCATTAGGGGTTAGGTAATTGTTTGAAAATATACCATGTTCCAATGTCAAATGGGAAAGATAGCTCGAATTCTTGAAAGGTAAAAACTTAACTTCTTCACAGTAGGGACACATGCCTGACTTTGTTTCATTCACGAGATTTCCGTCATCGTCCAACTCAAACCGGTAATATTGAGGCTCGTAGGGGTTAAGCAAGTTGAAAACAGAGCTCATTTTGTAAACGATATTTTCAATAGCAAAACGGATTTCATCGATATTTCTGACATATTTTGTTCTCTGTTTAACCGCTGAAACAGGAGAGAGTGTTCCTTGCAAGTTCAGATAAACCTCAATTGCTCTACTTCCTTGCTTACTGATATCGTGGGCTTTGCAGTAATTGTTTACTAGATATGGGTTGTCTTCATAAAGTTCAATTATTGAGCCTGTATATCCACCATAGTCAATTCCAACAGAGAGACAAGTTACCGAAGAATCTGTTATCACCAATGAAGTACTTGGGTCCTTTAGACTGTAATATTCGGATCGTTTTTGAATCTCTGACACCGACTCTTTGCTTACAACTTGATTATTCTTTTTGCTTTTTTTCTTTGCTGAATTCGATTCCAGTCCATCTGTTACTTTTCTTGAGTATAAAGGCGGTACTGATGAAAATGAGTTAGCCGAAGGAAATGATGGTGCTGACTTTAATAATGGAGCCGAAGTTCCAACATTTGTTTGCTCAAAAGGTGACGGCGATGTTTCTAATCGAAAGAGCTCTTCAGCACTCAAAATAATATTCTCTGAAACTCCAGAGTCTGGTATTGCTGAAAATATTTCCTCAAAAGATTCAAATTCGTGGCCTGGGATTTTGACCAACTGTTGGTGCTTTTCATTTGCACCATTAAAAAACCAATTAGTATTCAAATTTTGTTCTAAACTTCCAAATTGGGTAAATGAGTTGTCGTTTTCTATTGATGTGTCTGAAGCATCATTTTGATATCTGCCTATTGTATTGAATGCATAATTGTCACAGTTTTCAAGTTGATCCTGTTTTGTCTCGCGCAGCGTAACAAGGTCTTTGCAACCATCCTCAGTTAAGAGACTCTCTTCGGAAAAATTAAATTTAGTAAAGTTTACCTTCTCTGGGTATTCCAGGCTGTATTTGGGACTCTCGGCTACTCCTAGTTCAGAGATGTCATATGTTAACGAAAAGGAGTCGTTTCCTAAAATGGTTTTCTCATATTGTTCTTGCTGTTCCATTATTTATTAGTTTGGGTCAATTGCTGCAATTTTTATCGATAATGGCAATTAATAAAAATTATTTAGCAGCTATAGGAATAAGAAGTAGCAGAGTTGCTAAATACTAGATTAGTATTACTTTAACTACATTCCTAACCCATCAAAATCCTGATAAGTTATGCCAAACCAAAGCATAACAGTATTGAAGTTCATCTATGCATAGCATAAAAATGAGTGTTTCCACACAAATTTATGTCCGCGAGGGAGGCATGGATGTAACTTAAAGAGAAATTGAAGAGAATGATCTTGTCTCTGATTAGATTGAGAAAATATGAGAATATATTTAGTTCCTTTTCCGTTTTACATATCTTTAGTTACCATCTACTATAGGTAAATTAATACTGCATATTAGTTGAGATAGATATCATCTCAGCTCTTTAAAATTTTCATTTTCAGTGTAGTTACAATACCTATCGCCATAACACCACTGAAAAGCATGTCTTTGTCTCTTGCTATCTTTACAGCCTCATGTTTGGCATATTTGATATCTGGTGGAAGATGGACAATAGTTTCGGCCTGTTGTCTTATATATGTTTTACATTATAGATCAATTGAGGAAGTATCAATTACTCCAGAGGAAAAGTTGACTGCTATTGGTAAAGGACCTGTTAAGAAAAAGCTAAAGGAGTCTCCTATTTATGCTGTAGATTTCACAACCACAAGGTCATCGGCTATTTCAGACTATACTTCCAAGCCAAAACGAATGCCCAGAGCTGTCCGGGGTAAGAGAGTACCTAAAATCATTAAAGCTTCAAATCCAATAGAAAAGTCCCAAACTAATAATGAACCACAGTTAGCCAAGTCTACAGTTGATCTATTAGATTCAAATTTTTACATTTTTTACACAACCTTGACTGGCTCCTCCGAAAGAATTGCAAAAGCTTTACACTTGAAACTTAGTAATCTTGATGGCTTAAAACTGACTCCTAAATTATTAAGCCTTGACAATGATGTTGATGATTTAGAGGAATACTTTTTAAAGACTCCAGATGATAGTAATAAAAACATTTATCTTTTGGTTTTACCTTCTTACGAGACAGATTCACCTATAGATTATTTCTTAGAGCATTTGAAGGAAACCTATAATGATTTCCGAATCGATAAATATCCATTGAGAAAGTTGTTAGGTTTCGCTGTATTGGGTTTAGGTGATTCGGAGTCTTGGGGAGGCGAAAAATTTTGCTACCAAAGTAAGCTTGCAGACAAGTGGTTAGCTAAATTAGGAGGAAGAAGACTTTTTCCCCTCGGAGAGGTATGTATGAAATATGAAAGTGACCCCAAATCTAATGAATGGATTCAAAAGTTTGCTGAACTATTACTTGACAATGAACCTTTCTATATTAATGAAGTTGAAGATTACGAGGACAGTGACGCAGAAGAAAACGAGTCAAGTTCAGGCAGTGAAACACTTGTTGATGTGGAAGACATGGGCGATATTATCAGGAAATCACCATCTCAGAATACAAAAGTTCCGGAAATGAAACAGATGGTAGCAGAAGATTCTCCTACTTTTAAATCTTTAACAAAGCAAGGTTACACTATTGTTGGTTCTCACTCAGGAGTTAAAATTTGCAGATGGACTAAAAGTGCATTAAGGGGTAGGGGTTCGTGTTATAAGTTTGCATTTTACGGTATCAGATCTCATCTTTGCATGGAAACTACACCATCTCTTGCTTGTTCGAACAAGTGTGTTTTCTGTTGGAGACATGGTACTAACCCAGTTGCAAAATCAAACTGGAGATGGGAATTGGATCCTCCTGAAAAAGTGTTCGAGGGTGCTTTACAAGGGCATTATCAAAAGATCAAACAAATGAGAGGGGTTCCTGGTATTCAATTAGATAGATTCCAGGAAGCTTTTCAAGTTAAGCATTGTGCATTGTCATTGGTTGGAGAACCAATCTTTTATCCTTATATCAATGAGCTTGTTGGAATGCTCCATGAAAAGCATATATCATCATTCTTAGTCTGTAATGCTCAACATCCAGATCAATTGGCTAAGCTAGGTAAAGTGACTCAACTTTATGTCAGTATTGATGCACCCACAAAAGTCGATTTAAAGAAGGTGGATAGACCCTTAAATAGCGATTTTTGGGAGCGTTTGACTTCTTGTTTGGATATTTTAAGAACCATTCAAAGACACCAACGTACAGTCTTCAGATTAACCTTAGTTAAAGGATTCAACATGGGAGATGTAGGGGGGTATGCTGATATGGTTGAGAGAGCACAGCCATCACAAATCGAGGTAAAAGGTGCGACGTTTTGTGGATCTTCTAATGAAAATGGAAACCCTCTTACTATGCAAAATATTCCATTTTATGAAGAATGTAAAATTTTTGTTACTAGTCTTACAGAAGAGTTACAGTCAAGAGGACTTAACTATAATATTGCAGCTGAACACGCACATTCATGTTGCATCCTTATAGCTCATGACAAATTTAAAATTAATGGTAAATGGCATACCCATATAGACTATCCGAAATTTTTTGAACTTCTTGAGAGTGGAAAAGAGTTTGTTGATTTAGATTACGTCGATGAGACACCAGACTGGGCTGTTTGGGGTTCTGAAGAAGCTGGCTTCAATCCCACAGATGTAAAATTTGATAGAAAAGCAGAAAAGTTGAAGAGGAAGAAAGAAAGAGAAGAACAAACAAAGCTTATTGTTGAAAAGTTTCAAAAATAATTTAGATTCACTAAATAGAAATAGTTAATATCGGATAATAACAAAAATTCTTCATATAATTTAATCGCGACTAAAATTAAAGTCTAAAACGTTTTGTTAGCATCCTAATCGTATATCATCGTGGAGAAATGTCTGCCCAGAAAGGGGAAAGATCCAAGAAAGTAGCATTTATCCATCCTGATCTAGGGATTGGTGGGGCTGAAAGATTAGTTGTTGATGCCGCAGTAGGCCTTCAAGATTTGGACTATGAAGTTGTTATTTATACTTCGCATTGTGACAAACGTCATTGCTTTGAAGAAGTGAGTTCAGGCTTATTAGACGTGAAAGTGTATGGTGATTTTTTACCCACGAACATTTACAAGAGACTACACATCCTTTTCGCTATACTAAGACAGTTTTATCTCGTGCTCACTTTAATTGTGTCTGGTGAAATTTTACACTATGATTACTTCGTCGTGGATCAATTATCATTTTGCATTCCATTTTTAATACAATTTAGTAGAGGTGATAGTAGAGTTTTGTTCTATTGCCACTTTCCCGACCTTAAGTTATCTAAAAAGGGTGGATTTCTTAAAAAGTTTTACCGGATACCTTTTAATTTTATAGAGGAATGGACCACGGGTATAAGCGATCGTATAGTCGTCAATTCCAACTTCACGAAGAGTATTTTCTACGAAACCTTTAAGAGATTAAGGAATATTGAACCAGGTGTCATATATCCTTGTATAGACGTTAGATCTACTGATGCCACTACCGAAGATGATAAAGTTCACAAAGAAGTAATTGATTTTTTCAAAGGAAGTAACTATTTCTTATCTATCAATAGATTCGAGCGTACAAAAAGTATAGAGCTTGCTATAGAAGCCTTTGCAAAGTTCAAGAAGTTAACCCCAACTAAGAAAAAGCCCATTCTAGTGATTGCAGGAGGTTATGATGCAAGAGTGAACGAAAATGTCGAGTATTTAAATGAATTGGTTAAATTGAGCGATAACTTGAAACTCACCAATTTCACCATTAGAGGAAAACTAATAGTTATGCCTCCGTCAACAGACGTTTTATTTTTACCTTCAATAAGCACCTCTTTGAAAAAAGCATTGATACAAAACACAACTATGCTTTTGTATACTCCTCATTTTGAACATTTTGGTATTGTTCCACTTGAGGGAATGCTTTTCAAAATACCAGTGTTGGGTGTTAATCATGGTGGACCATTAGAGACTGTTGTAAACTTTACTGGTGAAAATATTGATCAAGCCACTGGATTCGTTAGGGAACCTAAAAGTGATCAGTGGGCCAAAGTTATGGTTGATTATTATAATGAGTTTAGCCCGGATAAGAAACAGAAGCTAGGTGTTAATGGCTACGAGAGAGCTATAACAGCATTTCTGAGAGAGCAGATGAGCAAATCTTTTTCCTCAAATCTTTCTGAAGCCAGCACATTGTCACGTAATGACAAAGGACTCTTATTCAATGTTATCAAATTCTGGAAAGCTGGGTTGGTTGGTTTATTTGGTATAGCCATATATACATTTATATGTAAACGTTCATAGGTCTTTAAACATTTCTTTAAATGAACTCCAGAGAGGAACTTTTTCAAATTTCCTTTGCTGAACTATGTAACCATATGACGCAGTTGCAGGTGATTTGAAAAGTCCAAACAAGGAGACACCCTTATTGCTGACATCAGAACTCTTCACTTTCTCTTCCTTCCTATTATAAATATCTTCAATTCTGCCATTGAGATTGTGGAATGATCTATTGAACAGATCCTTTATTTCTTTATCAAGATGCAATTTAAATTTATGGAGATGCACAGAAGGTGATTGCAAATTATAGGTTCTAATTGAGTCATTTACTTGTCTTATTTTCACCAGCAAATATTGAAGTTGATCATTAATGTGTTCCAAATCATACAAGGAGCTTGCTTTCAGAGTAGAAAATTTATTCAATAGTTCTTCTTTTGAATTCTTTTCAGGATCATGCTTATTGAAGAATGTCTTGTACCACATGTTGTCCAACAAGTTCCTAAAATTTTCTAAATCTTTCTCAATTCCCTGTTGGCTCTCTACGAAAGGAGGGAGAGCTTCTTGTTTTTTTAATATTTCATTCATAAAGTAGCTACTGTCCATGCAATTAGCCAAATGTTCCTTGCTTAATGGTCTTCCTCTCACATTTTTCATAGATTCGGTATCAAAAGTACCCGTCTTCCTATTAATATTTGAATTGATTTTAGCATCAGCGATACTTGTGGCCATACCAATTGCAGTATGTGGTGATGTGACATCAATTAGCATAGATGGGCCCAAAAGTCTTTCCTTATACATCTCTCTAAAGTTATCATTCGCTTGATTTCTATTCACCTTGTAGTCTATCCCTCCTTCTTTAGCATTCAAGAGCCGTTCGGCTGGTCTGACCTTGCGCCATGGTTTAATGCTACAATTGGAAATTTCTTTTTCTTGGGGCATCAGATCAACTATCGATCTTACGTTTGAATCATGTAAGCTTTCTTTCCCAGTCCATGGTTTCGTCACGAAAGGATCTGCTAAATCTCTAGCATGTTTATTATAGGCAAGTAACGATTCATTCTTGAGTAAAGCTAACTGTTTTTGATTATTTTGACGAAATGTAGAATCTTTATATTGATTTGATTGATATTTTCTGTGTAGCTGTTGGAGTTCTGGATTATTATCTAGAAAATGAGAATTTGATCTGGATATCTTGTTTTCAAATATTTGTGTGAACCGTTCAGTAAGAGCCGAGCCCTCACCATTCTTTGGTGTTGAATAAAATCTCCCTACCAACCGTCGGGCTTTTATTCTTGATAGAGAGTTCATTAGTGATGATCTTTTACTACGTCCCTTAATTCTCCTTCTCTACTTCTCGAAATTCGGAAAATTTAAAGGCCACGGTCAAAGAGTACACCGCAAATCACTTTAAATACAGCTGTGATTTTACATTTATTGAAGGAAACTCATATATACTTAACCAATATGACCGATTCAAATAGTATCCCTGTCTTGTCTCTTAATCACGATGCTAATTCTTTTACAGACTCAAGCAATAAATTCATGCTAGTTCAAACTTATCCCAAATGAAAAAGCGAATGAATAGCCTTCCTACTTCTATAGTTGTTTCTACTCGTGGCTTCCTACCTTTAAACTCGTTGCAAGGCTAAAAGAATAAGGAAGCAACATCCTAATACCACTGTACCCAAGAGGAGTAGCTTCAAAATGAACCCGCATACGTACTCACTCTTTCCACCCGCGCTAATAATCAACTGCTTCTCTAAGTCAACTTCATCTGGTAGCTTTATGGGACCTTTTGACAAAGTTATTTTACTATCTTGATTTAAAAAACTGGCCGAATATGCACTTTGTACTGAGTCTATTGAGGCTGTAGTCGATGAATGGGGCCTACCTTTATACGTTTTCGACCCCGTTATATTTGAGCTAGACCTTGATCTGTGACTTTCCATATTAGCTCAGTGTATTGTTCTATCAAAAGAAACCTGCTCTGACACCATTAAATGCTTTGGTAGACAGCCAGAACTCCTCAACTTCCTTTGATAGCATAGTCATGTATTCTCCACCCAAATTTAAATATTTAATTATATAGATAAGTGGAGGGGGGCAGTGCGGCTTGATCAATTTTGGATTGCCATACAGAGCCCGTGACTTACCAAACAAAATTCTGCTGCAAGGGCGGGTGTTCCTCATAACGGTTCGCACGAGGGAACGAAAGAAGATGAACTATCGTCAGTTAGCCAAGAGGGCAGAAGATCGGCTCGGGTTTGTCAAGTGGAATACTGGTAAATGGCTTCCACAATCTTAACTGAAGCTTCTGGGCCTTACTTATTAGGTGGGGACCTTCAGTCATCATCGGCGTTCAAACTAACAATACGATTGAGCCAAATATAAATGTACTGAAAAGTGCCTAAGCACATAGTTATAGTGATGGTATGTATTTCAACTCTTGAGCGCAGCGGCATTGACTGCCACTATCAATCATAAACGTTATCTTTATGGCGCGCGGCTACTGAACGTGCCCATATTCAGTGTTGTCTATCAGGGCTTCGTGGCCCTAAAAGTACAGAAGCAGGTATGTTACGTCCGCTAGGAGCTTTGTCAGACTGTTAGACTTTCTGTCTGTCTGTCTGGTTGTCTGTTTGCCTTTTGAAAATTGCTAGCCTGGAGTTTTCACACCAGCTACAATGACATTTTGGTTAACAGCACATGATGCTGCAAAAGTGATACGGACACCTTATGAATTGGAGACAACAGATGGGTTTTGTGTAACATAATCCGGCGATCGCTCACTGATCGAACTCTTGCTGGGAGAATCTCTCTTGAATAAATCGAATATCTGATAGATACTCCGGTTGAATATATTGTTGGGAACAGAACTTAGATTCAATTAACTTTGATCAACTACTAAATTATTATGTGGATTATTGATTGGTGTAAGTATACGATAATGTACTATGTACCCGTTTCGTTATGTGAAAGTTGGAAGTACTAACACAGGGGCGCTACAGTTCAAGATGTCTTGTCATCATTAGGCTTGTGGAACAAGCATGCCAAGTTGCTTTTTTTGGGATTAGATAATGCCGGTAAAACCACCTTATTGCACATGTTGAAGAACGACAGATTGGCTACGTTACAGCCAACGTTGCATCCCACTTCGGAAGAGTTAGCTATTGGTTCTGTAAGATTTACAACATTTGATTTGGGAGGACACTTGCAAGCCAGACGTCTTTGGAAGGATTATTTCCCAGAGGTTAATGGTATAGTTTTCTTAGTCGATGCTGCCGATCCAGAAAGATTTGCTGAGTCAAAAGCTGAGTTAGAATCTTTATTTAGAATCGAAGAGCTTTCTAACGTACCATTTTTAGTTTTGGGAAATAAGATTGATTCTCCTAATGCTGTTAGTGAAATTGAGTTGAAAACCGCATTAGGATTATACAACACTACTGGTAAAGATACGGGTAAATTAAGTGAGGGCCAAAGACCAATCGAAGTGTTCATGGTCTCCGTTGTGATGAGATCTGGTTATGCTGAAGGATTCAAGTGGCTCTCCCAATACATTTAGTTCTTCCCTTCTGGAACTAGCTCTCTCAGATGTAGTTTCTGTGTTAATCTTAACGAAACTACTTTGTAATAAACGTTAATATATCTAATTGTCGCTATATAGTCTTACACGTGACTACCATTTTTGAAACCTCTCATTTTGATTTTCAAGCAGATGAGTTTCTCATCTCTTCGCCATCAATATATTTCTTTTGAAAAGCAAGAACGTATCACTCATAAGATTGAAGCTATGAGTGATTCTGGTTTAAATAAAGCACCTTTACACCCTGCTGTGAAGAAATGGAAAGCTCCAAAAGGTCCAAAGCCTACTCCTCACAAAAATAAGAATCTAATTGGCCTTGGAAGAAGCATTGCGAATCAGAGAAGACTTGAAAATCTGATTTCCTTTCTTCCTGATGGTGAAATGAGGTTCACAACGGACAAAAGAGAAGCCGATTGGGTGAAGCTAAGATCTGTAACTCAAGAAAACTCTCTTGATGAATTTTTAAATACTGCCCAGATGGCCGATACTGATTTTACAGCTGAGAAGGGTAGCCAGGTGAAAATAATTAAGGTAGGAAACAACGCAATTTCAAACCAGGATGGACTTTTAAGTGCAGAAGAAAAGGCACTCGTGCGTAAAAAGCATGAATTGTTTGAAAATAGGTTAACCATTCCGAGGAGACCAAAGTGGAGTAAGGAACAATCAAAAATTCAAATTCAAAGACAAGAAAACTTGGCATTTTTGGACTGGAGAAGAGATTTAGCGACTTTGACAGAAAACAATGATTTACTTTTAACTCCTTTCGAAAGAAATTTGGAAGTTTGGAAGCAATTATGGCGTGTAATTGAGAGGTCAGACTTGGTGGTACAAATTGTCGATGCAAGAAACCCACTTCTCTTTAGATCAGTTGATCTTGTTAAATACGTCGAGGAACTTAACGATCCTGAAAATAATAAAGCGAAAAAGAACTTACTATTAGTAAATAAAGCTGATTTGTTAACCTTGAATCAAAGAAAGAAGTGGGCTGACTATTTTACTGCAAGAGAAATTAATTACGTTTTTTTCAGTGCAGCTAGGGCAAACGAGCTTTTAGAGAAGCAAGAATTAGAATTGGAAGACCAGCTAAAGGATGCCAAACTTGATGACCTCATAATACAAGAATCTGAAGAACATTCTGATAAAAATAATTTGGATCCAAAAGTTCGAATCCTAGCTGTTGATGAGTTGGAAGAACTTTTTTTAAGAGAGGCTCCAAAATTTGATATTGATCCCGAGTTCCCTCAAAGAAAAACTCAAATTGGCTTAGTGGGCTATCCGAATGTAGGTAAATCCTCTACAATTAATGCATTAGTTGGGTCGAAGAAAGTATCAGTTTCATCTACTCCTGGTAAGACAAAACATTTTCAAACCATTCATTTGACTCCCGATATTATACTCTGTGATTGCCCTGGTTTGGTGTTTCCCAATTTTGCTTACACTAATGGAGAATTGGTATGCAACGGTGTCTTACCTATTGACCAACTCAGGGAGCATATCCCACCTGTATCAATTGTTTGTGAAAGAGTACCAAAATTTTATTTGGAAGCCGTCTATGGTATTCATATCCCAGTGAAGAAGATAGAAGATGGAGGCAATGGGGAGTACCCTACAGCAAGAGAATTGTTAAATGCATATGCTAGAGCAAGGGGCTACGTTACACAAGGTTTTGGTAGTGCTGACGAGCCTCGGGCTTCAAGGTATATCTTGAAAGACTATGTTAATGGCAAGCTTTTATATGTGAATCCTCCTCCAGAGAAGGACAGTTTGGGTCAATGGGATTTGCCATCTTTAGAAGAATCAAGAGAGTTTAATAAAGATTTGTATAAGCTTTCAAGCTTACCTGAATCAAGACAAAAACAGATATTGTCTTCTTTAGTGTCAAGAAACATTGATCCTAATAGTTTTGATCTTTCGAAGGATTTACAAACTTTAACCTTTTCAATGCATAGAGGAAATGGATCATCAGATAGTAAGGATCATGCTGCAGAACCAAAGACAGTGTTCTATGGAGGTAAAAATGCCACTCTCGAAAGTGAAGGTGACAATCTTGATAGTGAATTTTTTAACTTAAACAATGTTAATGGAAAGATCAGTACACCATTCCATAAGCAGGATGGAAGTAAAATGTCTGGTAAGAAACATAACAAGAAGAACAAAAAAGCAGCCAAAAAGAATAGAGTTAGTGGAAATTAGTTAACTTGAAGATATGGTAGTTACTTTCATAGCAATTATAGATCAGTATTCATCGATCGTCATGCATTTTCAATACATTTAGTTTATTTTGAATTGTTCTTATGGTATTGACATTACACTATATAGTATACATATGTAAGCAATCCGCTTAGTAAATTCTGAAAGATGGACCCATGGTGGACTTGATGACCAAGGAACCAACGTTTTGCCAGTTCTTCTTCAACAAAGAAACCAAGAAGTTAGCAGACATCATGATTTGATTGACCAAGATATCTTCTTCCATCTCAACATTACCAACAGCAACAGCCAAACATAAGACCTTCTTCAATTGGAACTTGATGGTAGACTTGACATCGGTAACCTTGCTGTATAAATCATCATTGTGAGAAACTGGTGTTGGGAACTTACCAGCCTTAGACAATTGAGGACCTAACAATCTTGGGACTTGCTTGATCAAGACTTCAGAAGCAATGAAAGCGTTGTACTTCTTGGCCAACTTCTTGATGAGCTTCTTGTTCTTGTTCAACTTCTTCAAGTCATCAACAGACATAGCATCAACACCAACAGACTTAGCTCTGTCGACATCGAAAGCATCACCGAAGATACAGATAGTCAAGTTTGGTCTTGGGACTTGTGGTAACTTCAAAGTACCAGAGAAACGTTTATCTCTTTGAGGGTCGTAGTTTTTCAAACCAACTTGCAATTCAACGGTTTCCAAGAAGTTTCTTTTCTTGGTTTCATTGGAGAATTCCAACAACTTCTTGACGTTGTCACGGACGTGAGAGTTAGTGATCTTAGACATCTTGAATTATTTTCGTCTCCCAAAAAATTTGGTAAATGTGATGATTCGACGATGATGTTGTATAAGTATAAAAAAAGGTTGATGAGCGGATAATTTTTCTTAAGTCTAATGAAAAATTTTGGAGTGAAAAAACTAATCACGTGCACTTAATTACATAAAGGTTTAGAACCCTATTAGGCTATTCTGAAGTCGCGATATGTAAACTATCTTATCTGTACATTGATATGTTAGTTTATAGATCTTCCGTGAAGCCCATTGATATGTTTTTATAAAATAGATGAAGATGTGTTCAAGTCTTTTATATAGAACAAGACAGCAATCTTCTCTGGATCTAATTCGTTCAAGCTTTGTATTTTTTAAATTGTTCCATACAGCAATATGCTTATCGGCTAGACGTGTCAGTGTTGACAACAATGTTAGAACTAAAGCAGAGGGTATTAAGCCCTCTAGACAAGATCGAATTGATCTAAATAACATGGAATCTCATTCGATTCTTTCCCATTTGGATTCTGAGTTTGGGATATTTGATAAATCAGTTACCAGAGTGCTAGACCTTGGATGCGCTCCTGGAAACTGGTCCCTATTTTCGAAAGATAAGTTATCCGAAATCCATGGTCTAGAGGAAGAAAAATTTCATGAAAAATGTCATATTACTGGATTTGATTTGTTAGTTGGTGGACCCTTATCCGGAGTCTCCACCATTCAAGGTAATATATTTTCCAAGTTTTCCCATAATACCATCAAACAGCATTTCAAAGAGATTGCATTTCAAAAGAGCTTATCGAAAAATGGATTCAGGATGAAAGGGACATATTTTGTGAAGGAGCAACGTGAAGCTATGATAGATAATAATATTGAAGAGCTTACCCAAAAAATGAATTCTCAAAGTTTAGGGGCTAAATCAAAGCACACAGGAAAGCAAAATCAGAAGGATGGAGCCATGCCTTTTGATTCGGATGACTATAAACCCCAACTTGTTCTTTCGGATCTTGCTCGACCATTTTTGCAACAATATGGCTTCTTTAATAACACAGTTAGCAGGCCATATCATCGATTTAAAGTTTCTGATCCCCTAAATAAACCTGTTCTTAACCCTTTGAAATCATCAATTGATCTTGCTGATGCTAGTTTATTTCTTTGCTGCAACATCTTGTCACCTGGGGGTCGTCTTGTGTTAAAGTTACAACTTGTGGACTTAAATGATCCTGAACTTTTGCTTCTAAATGATCGTTTACACATGGTTTTCAATAAAGTAACCAGGTGGTACCAGGACCAAAACTTGGATAATAAATCACATATTGTTAAGGATGTCTTCTTTATTTGCCATCACAAAAAGGATGATGAGCTTATTGACGTAACTAATATATTTTAATCAGCATAACTTTAGTCATATATAGCATTTATAAAAAACACTTGGATGTTTTATTACTTCTAATGTTCGTTGCATTCAAAGAAATTATTTTATATAACTAAAAAAACAGGAGAATAATGAATTTAATACTCTAAACTTCAAGCTCAACTTCATTGCCATTTTGAGCAGGAGTTGAATCATAATCTGGAGTTTCACTCTTCACTTCGGAGTCGTTAAGATCGATCAATGTTTCTGTTTCTGCTGTCCCATTGTTAGATATGCTGAGATTCTCAAATCTATCGATAAGCCTTTCACTGATCTTGGATTTGTTATTGGATGCTAACTTTTTCTTCCATTCTTCAATAGCTTGTGTGATATTCTCTTTATCAGCAGAATAATTAACACCAAAAAATGCAGCTTCAGTTACCTTTTCACTCTTAATTAATAGTTCTAAACACTTTTCTTTCTGGCCGGCTAACCACCAAGCTTGCCATGCAATGTTGTATTTACCCTTTTCTTCACAAGCTTCTGCCAATTTTATCAAATCCTTTTGATTGTTTGAAGAAGATAACAATAAAAGCAATGAACTATGATCATTGGCAGACCAATAGCAGTCTTGTGCAAGTTTAATTTTCCACTTGGACAATGCCAAATCACCTAATTTTTTCCATTTGTTAGAATTGAGTATTGAAGATGATGGGTTTTCATCTTCATAAGAAGAAAGCAATTGAAAAGCCTGAGGCAAATTTCCAGTAGTGAGAGATATTTGGAACTTGGAATCAAAATCTTGAGACAAGCTGAACGATAAAGCTAAATATCCCAATCTTTCGAAAAATCTTGACAATTGATTCATTTCCGTCTTGCTAAACCCAGATAAGCGACTTGAGTACTCTTCTGATAAATCAGCGACCTTTATAACAGAAACATCAGGAATTTCTTCCCCAGTCTCTTCGTCAACGACTAATTTCTTTGAAAATTGTTCCAAATCGCCTCTCATGACCAAAGTTTGGAGCTCTAAGACGTCAGCATTAATAAACCAAGAGACAATGTTAAATGACTTATCAATAAGATACAATTTCCCATCTCCGGCTTTATAGCCAACTAGATAATATTTGTGATCAAAATGACCTAAATTAATGATCTCACCACCAACAAAATAGTTTAATCTGTTTGAAGTAGCGGTTGTATAAACAAATACATCACCAATGAACTTTCCAGACAAAATTGGCTCAGAAGTAGGTAATGTGTATAATACATCGAAAGCGGACTCTGCTCCTTCTTCTGGATCCAATTCATCATTTTCGACAGCATTATCAAATACCTGAGAGTTATAACTCAAAAAATACGTTTCGTCACCTTTCTTTGTACCAGAAGCATTGCCGTTACCTTCCCCTACAGAGGTAGACGTTAATATTGCCAAGAGTTCTCCATTATCAGACCACACAACATCTTGAATGTCATCATCGAGGTCAACCCTTCTAACTAACTTCCCGTGAGTCCAATCATAGAATGATATACAGCCTTCCAGCTTGACACCAAGCAATGCACCACCGAATATTTTGTCTGCTTGGTAAATCAAGTCAATCTTTAATTCTTCTTGGAAGTTTTTGAATGTCTTTACAGAGAGTGGCGATTCTCTTATAGCATATTGGCAATTGTTAGAAAAGTCTTGACTGTTCCAACAGAAATCTAAACTAGAACCATAAGCCTTTGACCTCCAAGCAAGTGCAGTATAAATGATATATTCTCCATCACCACAAACAGTTGCATATCTACCGTTAGGACTGTGAGATAAGTATTGAGGATAGATTTCAATTGAGCCAAGGTCTCTCTGTTGTATAGTAAGCGACTCTCCATCCTTCAACCCTTCAGTAGAGCCGGGCTTAATAATTGACTGGTAAACTTCCGAGTTCTTTGCATAAATCAACTTGTTGTTAGCATCCATTGAGAATAATGGTTCTTCATTTCCCAATTTTATAACCACATAACCCGAGTCGCAACCAATGGCTACCAAATTAGACTTTTCCAAAAGTGCCACGCACCATACTCTCTCCAAGCTATAATTAATTGACTTTTCTAGTTTGAAAGTATTAGAGTTCCAGAACCTGACAGTTCCATCCTCTGAACCAGAGACTATAAGTGGCAATTCAGGATGAAAGATAGCAAATGATACATTGGACAAATGGCCCTCTAAAATTGCAACACTTGATTTAGTTTGGTAATCCCAAACTTTGATGGTCTTGTCATCAGAACACGTAATTAAATACGGTTTATCAGCTTGAGGGTAATAATCTACGTAATTGACACCTTTAAGTTCATGTGTAATCAATGTAAAGTTGGGTTGACTTGAACCTAACGACCAAATCTTAACTGTTCTATCCAAACATGCAGATGCAAATGTATTTGGGTCTTTGGGATTGAAGTTTACACTCATAACATAATGTTGATGACCTTCAAATGTTTGCTCTAACCTCCAATTATTATCCCAGTTCCATAACTTAATACTCATATCATCGGAGCAAGTCAAGACGTATGGTTTAGAAGGATGAACTGATATGCTTCTGATATAATCTGGATGCGCCTCGAATTGCGTTACTTTTTCACCAGTGTTATAGTTGTATACTCTAATATGGAAGTCATCGGCACCAACCACAATCCAATTCTTACGAGCAATAAATTTACCTGTACGCACAGGTAACTCCGTAACTTGGATGGATTTGACCAAAGTGTTGGTGGCATAAGACCAAATCTCAATTTTCCCGTTGTATAAAGTTGTCAATATCCATGGCTCAGTAGGGTGGAAATCAATTCCTTTCACCCTATCTGAACGAGTTGAAAATTGCTTAGTTACGTCCAACTTCATTCCGCACCACGACTACCTACTCTTCTATCCCTGATAAAATTAAGGTTTACTAGTAGACTTATTTTCTTCACCTGTATTTGTTTAACGAACTTAACACGCTGACGAGTTGTATTTGATCTCACCAGAATCAATTAATTGTGTCGCGCACTATTTGTTTTGCTGTTATAGTTAATATTAAGACGTTTCATAGAAAACAGGTAATACACACTGACAAAGTTTAATAGTATGAAAGGAGCATTGAAGAGGCAAATAGAACACTATTAAACAGATATGTTATTGAGTCCAAGACTATTTAGAGTTGATATGATTAATGTAGGTTAATATATATTAAATTAAAACAATCTCTCAGTGCCTTGTCTTTTATCTTCTCTATAGCGTCTCTCCAAGGAGGCTAACTCATTAGAATATGTAATCCACTTTTCAGAAAAGGCTTTATTAGAGAACCTCTCAGCCGCTATATGAAAACCATTGGTATTCATTGCACTGATGCGTGATTCTGAAAGTAAATCAGTCTCCGAAATAAAGAGTTTACCCAACAAATCAGAAAAGCTTGGGAATCTCACTAACTTCAGAGACAGATCATCATTCGGCATGCGGAAAACTAGATCACTTTCATCAGTTTGCAATTCTTCATCGTAATCAGGATCAAGTGTGCTTTTGAAAAAAAAGCCTAAATCATTGCGCCAGTCATCATTACCACCTGTCTTGTCCACTACAATATCCAACCAGGGGCCAGCTGATGCATGACTAAGGGGTATAACTCCATGGTACAAATATTCCACAACACCTATTCCAAAATGTTCGTTCCACATGGCATTCAAGCCAAATTTTGCTTTAGAGAGAGAAGAAACCAACACATCATATGGGCAATCGACCAAAAACTCGATATAGTTTTCAAGTTGAAGCTCCTTCACTTTTTCTCTTAGTCTATCTAAAGTAGCAGTATCACCTTTAGTGCGGCAGGATCCCAAAAATGTCACCGTTGGAAAGTTTTTGATTAAACCTTGTTCTTTTTTGAATTTTAATAAAAATTTAGAATACTCATGCAAAACCAAGTCATGACGTTTTTCAGGTCTGAATTGTGCTATGTATAATAACTTGTTTTCCTTATGCAATAAATTTCTGTCATAGTCGCTAGTTGTGTCGATACAAGGAGGGTATAGCACCTTTATGATGTTACCCATTTTCTCATTTAAGGACCATATGTTTGAAATATGGTTATAAGTCCAAGAGCCATTGGTTAATGCTATATCGACTTTGGATCCCAAGTATACATAGATGTAATATAACAATGTCCAATAAAATAACTTCCCGACTGATAAAATATCACTTAAAGTGCCTCTAAACTTTTTTAGCTCACTTACTGAAAAGCTATTAAATCTGAGTTTACTAAACATTTCACGTTGTAAAATTGGATAATGAACATAGCTCATAATTGGAATCTTAAGTATAAGGGAGATAAAGAAATAACTTCCTGGTAAGCCAATTGTGTCTATCCAGATATCGGGAGAAAGTTCGTTTATGGCCTCTAATGATAAAAGAAGGGACCCAAAAAGTTGACCAACTATAGTGAAGTGCTTCCAATAAGAATCCTGAATGAGGTATCCAAATTTCCGCATATAAATGAATACAACTCTCTTGTGATCAATTCCTTTAACGTTGAGTTTTTGTTCTGTCTTCGCTAAAATTTCAAGGGGTTGTGCATCGAGGTTAGTGGTATATATCACTGCAATGTTCCGATCGTCAGCTAATAAGGTTGACTTTACAGCATGCCATAAGACCTTTTCTCCACCTCCTCCATTGTTTGCGTATGGGTGGAAAAATCCATAAAGCTTATTTCTTTGAGGGTCATTGATATCTCTGTTTTTCATTCTCTCCAAGAAGACATCCTTATTCCTCACATCTCCTTCAAAGACCTTGAGTTTGTTGTTCACAAAATTTGTATAAAAGGAAGGCTTTTCACTAGCAAGAATTAATCTTCTTCTCAAACTAGATCTCTTTAAACCAACATTAAGATAAATTGGTTTAGGATATTCAATTACCTTCAAGAGCTTCTCTCTCCAGTCGTGAGGTGGTACAAGTAGATACTGTGGTAGAGCAGTTTTGCATACTTGAATTGCAATATAAAATGTCACCACAGCGACAACCAAATACAACATCATACCTTAACCTGAATAGACCGTTGTACTTAAATTGTATAGATAGATCTTTGATCTGTTGTTTTGGATCGATTGTTAAATCACCTAGCAATGCTTTGGAAATACCTAATTACAACTTTTAGATGCTTTATTTACCGGTATATAAATTGTCTCTTCTTATCTTTTCAAAAGCTATTTCTCGGATTGTCCCGTAATTCGGTATGTAGTGCAGACTACGCCTAATATAAACTAGTCGATTGAGTGACACCCGAAAGATTTTCTCATAACATTTCTCAAAATGGCTAAATTAATATCCATCACTTTCCGGTACGCGTAAGGGACTAAATTACATTTCACATAGAAGGGTTTGAATTTTAGTCTAGTTGCTCTTATCTAAATTTTTATCTTCTCTAGAGAGAAAGATATATCATATAGAGACATATTTGTGAACTACCAATACGTCTCTAGCATTGAACGGTCGTAGGAATATCTTAAATGAATCTGGCTGAAAGTAAAAGTAAAGACCATTCCCTCAGAGAAAATACCAACAGCAGATACAGTTTAAATAGACCACTTCCAGAGATAGACAGGAGAAACAAACCTGCCATCATGACATCCGAGGCAGTTAACATTAACACCAACATCAACACAAAGCAAAAGACTGCTTTGAAGAAGGAGGAACTTGAGCAGATAGCTCAGCAGTTAAAAAAAAAATTGTCTAAGGCATCCATTGCAGCTAAGCAGTCTATTTCACCATCAAAATCAGCTAATGTTAACGGATCATCTTCTGGACCTAAATCAAGCCCTTCAATTTACAGAACCATGAAAAAATCTATGGTTTCTCCGCTGGCTTCGAGTGGAAAAATTTTGAATTCTTCATCACCGAGAGAATTATATTCCCCTAATGGTGTTTCACCTACTCAGACAAAGCCTACAGCCATATACTTGAACTCATCTCCATTAAAAAAGGTAGCAGATAACTCTGAAGACGACTTACCGGATAGTCCTACAGAAAAAAGTTCTGAAAACAACAAGGAAACTAAAAGTGAACCTCAGATGATTTTAGAACATGTACCACGTCCATCCACACCTCAGAAGGAGACGTTCTCTACAAGCAAGCCTAATTCCGAGCAACAGACCACTCCAACACTTCCTAAGAAACAGCTTCATGGAAATCCAAATACTAATTCCCTTTTAAAGACACCCACACAATCTAGGCCAACCACTGGTGGCTCCTACAATGATGATGAAGGTGCAGACTTACTCATGTATTTGGCAACTTCTCCTTCTCCTGCTAAACCATATTATTCTAATACACCAAGGTCTAATAATCATCAATTCAATAATGGATTGTCTTCAGCCCCGACTTCTGCAGCTTCTTTGTCAGCAGTTGTCAAACCCGGATCTCCCACATCGCTGAATTCATTTATTGCACCTCCACCTTTAACACCGAAACGACACCTTACAAGTACTGCTAAAACACCACAAAATAGACTCACGCCATCAGTGAACCTTTTCAATG
Source organism: Priceomyces medius (assembly GCA_030570455.1). Classification (NCBI taxonomy): domain Eukaryota; kingdom Fungi; phylum Ascomycota; class Pichiomycetes; order Serinales; family Debaryomycetaceae; genus Priceomyces; species Priceomyces medius. Next base: position 225,853 of record JAJLVV010000004.1, on the reverse strand, counting down.
CATTGAATGCAAACTCAAATTCCGGTCTCCCATCTTCGGGACTCAGTCTTACTCCAGCTGGATTCAACATGAATGATTATGTTAATTTTTTCACACCATCACCAGGTGCGGCTAATTCCCATTCTGGCTCGGGAAATTCCAAAGCTTTTTTAAAGACTCCTGACTTTAATACCCTAATGAATAATACAAACCAAAAACAAAGGGTAGACGGTAAAATGATTAACTTTGATAAAGTTCTTTTTGGTAGCTCAAATTCAAGCAATGATCCTTTACCTAAAGATTAATTACAAACTTTAGTTCCATCATGATCAAACAGAATATTGTTATTTTGAAGTTAAGTACGCTTGTCTTTATCTGACTTTTTCATTCTAAAATAAGTTGAAATCGAGCTCTGCTGGTTCACATTTCCCCCCCCGTTTTTGATCTAGAATTTGTTCTTGTTTCATTTTGCATCCTGTTTGATACACTTGTTCTTTTTCACTTCTTACGTTTTTGTAATCATATTGGATATGTTTTCCCTTGTTATATGACTATAGTGGAGACTTTTGTAGTCACGATTATTCTACGAAAAGAATTTCCTCTAATATAGTTTGATTCAGACATTTACTATATATAAATTATACATTATCCAGGATGTAGTCACATGAGATATTCGAGATGGTAATACGTAAAATACTAAAAATTTTAGACTGGGGGTTACAATTTTACACATACAGAAAACAGGAAAGAGATTTAGATGACAGCTCCTACCATTGAAGAGTCTGAAATTAAAGTTGAAGACAATGTCTCCAACAAAGTCGAAGACTTAAAGCTTGAAGACACATCCGACGTGAAAAACGCTGGAATTGATGACAGTGCAGAGGAGGATGATGCAGCCGCTAACGTTGCTTCTGATAAGAAAAAGAAGAAAAAGAAGAAGAGTAAAAAGAAAAAGAAGATTGGTAGTATTGACAGCTCATATCCGGATGGTGTGTTCCCTGAAGGTGAATGGCAGGAATATCCCTTGGAAGTGAACAGCCATCGTACTACCTCTGAGGAGTTGAGATATCTCGACAGACAAAAGAACAATCACTGGCAAGACTTCCGTAAGGGGGCTGAAATTCACAGAAGGGTTCGTCACAAAGCTCAATCTTCTATAAAACCTGGTATGAGTATGATAGAAATAGCAGACATCATTGAAAATTCTGTGAGAAGCTATGCTGCTGCGGACCACACTTTAAAGGCTGGCATTGGTTTTCCAACTGGTCTTTCATTGAACCATGTGGCTGCACACTACACACCTAATGCTGGTGATAACACTGTTCTCAAATATGAGGATGTCATGAAAGTTGATATTGGTGTCCATGTGAATGGACATATCGTGGATTCGGCGTTTACTTTAACTTTTGATGACAAGTATGATAGTTTACTCACTGCAGTTAAAGAGGCAACTAATGCAGGGGTAAGGGAATCTGGAATTGATGTCAGGTTAAACGATATTGGTGCTGCGGTGCAAGAGGTTATGGAGTCATACGAATTAGAATTGAATGGTAAGACTTACCCAATCAAGTGTATTAGAAATTTGAATGGCCATAATATTGGTGATTTTGTGATTCACTCCGGTAAAACTGTTCCAATCGTGCCAAATGGAGATATGACTAAGATGGAAGAAGGAGAAACCTTTGCAATTGAAACCTTTGGATCGACTGGTAATGGTTATGTTTTGCCACAAGGTGAATGTTCTCATTACGCCAAGAACACTGATATAGCTGACTTGAGAGTACCAAGCGAAAGAGCAAAATCTCTTTTGAAAACAATTGACGAAAATTTCGGTACTCTTCCTTGGTGCCGAAGATATCTTGATAGAACAGGTGAAGAGAAGTATCTTTTGGCATTGAACCAATTAGTTCGTGCTGGAATTGTGCAAGACTATCCACCAATTGTTGATGCCCCAGGAAGCTACACTGCTCAGTTCGAGCATACAATTTTGTTGCATCCTCACAAAAAAGAAGTTGTCTCTCGTGGTGATGACTACTGATATGATTCGCATAACTTGGGTGGATATATACTATTATTATAAACAATAGCCTTATGCTACATTAACATTTTGGATATACTAGTCTATAATTTTGCTTGAGTTTAGCACGCTGCAAGACATATTTTGATTTGGTCAAGTTTGCCCGTAACCGTTTGGGGTTATTAGGGTTCTTTTAAGAGCCCCATCACTATTGTAGTTGTAACAATATTTCATTGACAGAAAATTTAACTTACTCGTGCTCTCAATGTGCTGTAAGGTTCTTGTGTAGCTTGCCGTTGTTTTCACAGCGACTTACATATGTTGTGACGATTTTCTTCTCCGAATGTAGGTCTTCTACAGATAAAATCTACAAACTAATCAGACCAAATATGCGTAAATCTTTGACATGTGAATATAAAACTGATCTGGTCGTTTGTTATCAGACCATTTAAGCTACTAAAACAACAAAAGGCGAATCCGGTATGCTTAATTGTATGAAATCTTTTCGAGGTCTCCTCTCAACATATTTTCCTTGACATTGGTAACAGAAAAAATTAAAACGTCATCGCCCCAGAGTGACTTCCTTGTTAAGTAAGATTTTCAATTCTGCCTCAGTCGCGACAAGGAAAGGCTCCCCCTCGGATCGTGCAATGACACAAAAATTGGTTTGGAATTTGTCCTCGCACTCGGTACTGCAGTAATCTAAGCAGTTCGGTGTCAGTATCAGTGGATTTCGACCTTTAGGTTACGTTAATTTTATTTGAAGGCAATAGCAAGGCTAATCAATCTGATAGGTTGCAGTGATTGAAATAGAGAGAAAGAAACATAATGGAAGTAACACCAAATCTCTTAGAATTCAAGGGTAAGTAGGCGTTTGATTAAAAACGGAAAACAATATTCATCAAAACTCCTGGAATTTGAAGATCCTAGCGATATGTTGAGTTTAAAGGTTGTTTTGTGGAGCCAATTGTGGTAATAGCAAGGTATACTAACAACTATTTTCTTTAGGTGATTTTACCAAGCCGACTACAGAGTATTTGTCGTTGACCAACACTGCTGATTCACCCTTAGCATTCAAGGTCAAGACCACAGCTCCTAAATTGTACTGTGTTAGACCTAACGCCAGCGTTGTTGAGCCAGGCGAGACTGTCAAAATCTCCATCATTTTGCAAGGCTTCACTCAGCCATTACCAAAGGACTACAAGAGTAAGGATAAATTTTTATTGGTGTCATTACCATGCCCAGACTTGGATGATTATGGTAAAGTTAGTGAAGTTTGGCCTACATTGGAAAGAGTCCACAAATCTGAAATGAATTCTAAGAAGTTGAGAGTGAATTATGTTATTACTGACGGTGCCAATGACGTTGATTCCCCGGCTAACGGACATTCAGGAAGTGGCTCAGGTTCAGTCACTGGGGCTACTTCTGCTACTGGCGCTAGCACTGCAGCAGGTATAGTTGCTGCTTCTCAAGTAAATAAGAACCAACATCCCTCTGATTTGCAGAAGGAACTTGATGCTTCATCATCCCAAATTAATGATTTGTCAGAAAAGTTGGATTCCAATGAGAAGACTGAATCAACTGTCGAAACAAAGGGGAAGAAGTCTGAAGAATTAGTCAATGGTGTTTCATTACCTTTCGCTGTTATTTTGATTTTATTGGCGTTCTTTTTGGGTTACTTAATTTTCTAATCTTTTGGTAGAAAACGCTTCAAAGAATTTAATTATGATTAGCAAGAGATCAGATGTATATTGAATGAATTAAATGAAATGCTTTTGCTCTGCTATGATGTCAGTTGGGGTCATCGTCTTTATTAGTTATTGAACTGAATCGATTTCTTTATATGTGTTAACGCTATAAAGTTCATTATTGTATAAACTATGTTTTTCTCTTTTCCAAATATTTCAGCTGCGCAAAATAGTTTGATAATATAGTATAGCTTAAGATGGTTGTGTAGAACTCTTGATGGGCTTGGTCTTGGACCTGGCTATTTACGTTCTGTGATATACTTCTATTTATTCTTGATGTTGAAATTCACGTGTTGATAAAAATATCAGACGAGTAAAACAGCGAATAAATATAATTTTAAAGGAGAGCTCAAGATAATAATTATAGGGCAGGTATCAATCACGAGGATTTAAAGAAGATAATGGGAAGGGCAACGATTAGGTCTGGTACTATCAACTTGTTGAACACCATTATTGGTGCTGGGATCTTAGCGATGCCTTTTGGATTGAAATCGAATGGATTACTTTTCGGTTGCTTGTTGATTGTATGGTCTTCGTTAACTTCGTCATTTGGCTTGTACCTTCAAAATAAAGTTGCAAAGTATACGGAGCAAAGAGGTGTTGTTTCTTACTTCAGTTTAGCGCAATTAACATATCCTCGCTTATCTATAGTGTTTGACTCTGCTATTTCTATCAAGTGTTTCGGTGTTGGAGTGAGCTACTTAGTTGTCATAGGAGACCTTATGCCTAAAATAGTTGAAAGCATTAATTCCAATCTGCCGAGAATACTTTTGGCAAGGAACTTCTGGATTTCTGCATTTATGTTTGGTATGGTCACTCCCTTATCGTACTTGAAGAAATTGGATTCCCTCAAGTATACTTCAGTTGTCGCGTTATTTTCTGTTGTCTATTTAATATGTTTAGTTGTGGGTCATTATTCTTTAGGTCAAATTCCCAAGGAAAGGCATATTGATTGGATTGGCCCTATTTCGTTAACAAAGACTTTATCATCATTCCCAATTTTTGTCTTTGCGTATACCTGCCATCAGAATATGTTCGCCATAATCAATGAATTGAGGCAAAGCGATGTAGACGGTTCACAGACAAGGCAAGCAAATATGATTATTTTTAGAGCAATCTTAACTGCCTTATCTTCATATCTCGTTGTTGGAGTTATTGGTTATTTAAGCTTCGGAAATTCGGTGAACGGTAATATCATTACCATGTATTCAAAGGACTCAATTTTATCGCTTATAGGAAGATTATGTATTGTCATCATGGTAAGCTTGTCGTATCCTTTACAATGCCACCCATGCAGAGGCTCTATCAATCATGTTATCCACTTTTTGCAGCATGGAGTTGAATCAAGTAAGACAAGAAATTTAAATGGGTACACTCCTATTGAATCAGACTCGGAGTCAGTTGTTGCTAATTCGATAGTTGACGAATCATTTGTTTCCACCACTCCAATGGAAGGTGCCCAAGATACTGACGGACATGACCCAATTATTGTTCCTTTAACAAGTCAGAAATTCTATGTTATAACTACTATCATAAACGTGCTTTCTTATATTGTTGCTATCTCTGTGACATCATTGGAACACGTTCTTGCATTTGTTGGCTCTACAGGATCAACATCTATCTCGTTTATCTTACCCGGTGTATTTGGCTATATGTTGATAAAGCCCTTAGACGGTTCAACAACATTGACTAGACTTGAAACATTTTGTAAGTATGGTGGCTTGGCATTGTCAGTTTGGGGAGTTATTGTTATGATAGTATGTTTGGGAGCAACGTTGTTCCTAGGTGCTACGCATTAATAGACAGGATAAAAGGTCAACTTTATTGAATCTCTATGTACATTAATTAAGCTAATATAGAGCTATTAGTAGGCTTATGAAACAAATATAGTCGTAGTTCATAAAATCAATTCATCACGATTCCAACCTACACCTTTAGTAGTTTTGATTCCATTCTCAGGTTGAGGTTTGTCGGCGTTTTCAATTTTCAAAGCAAATGGATTCCTATCATGTTTTTGCTTCAAATTGGCTAGCGTATGGTTAACTTCTCTGTGCTTGGCCTCATCAGCTCTGATCTTTTGGATCAACTCCTCAAAGCTAGAGTTTTCATTTAACCCAGGCCAATATTGCACAGCAATGGTCGGAATTTTAACATCTTGGAACTTAGAGTGACGACCAAGCTTCAATTCCTTAAGTAAATGGGAGTAAGTACTAACAGCTTCTTCTTCCAAGTATCCGACAAATCTGTGGCAGTATCTTGGATTGAACAAGTATGCAAAAAAAAATAAGTTGCAAAATACACCTTGGCCTACATAGATTATCAGACGAGTGAACCATGAAGGCTGCCCCAATTTGATAAATGTTAATAAGTGCATTCTTTCGTTATAAGCTTCATCCAAAAGTGTTTCAATCCAAGCCTTATCTCTCCTCAAGAGTCTCAAAGAATGCAAGTGTCTAATAAACGCAGCTACCATTCCAGGGACTCCCGCGATACTCTCCAAGAAGATGCAACGAGTCAACCATTTCGATTCTGACATTTCGTACCTAGTACCTTTGAAACCATCAAGTTCTTCCTTCTCTGTACGAGGCTTCTTGTAACCTGTTACGAAATCAAACGCGCCCCTTACAAGCAATATTCCTCTGTATGCTATTTTGTCTCCTCTGGTGCTAGGTTCTCTATGCTCGAACTTAACTTGCTCACAATCTTCCTTAGAAAATTGAGGATGGGGGAATAAGGGATGGGTAATATACAGAGTATCATCGTGCTTTTTTGCCTCAGTATCCTCCAAGACTCGTGTCAGAATTGAAAAGGGGGTCGAACGGTGAGCTATTGGCGCATTTGTAGAATTCAATCTCACCGATGTCTTAGCAGCAAATGATATTGTGGGGGATTGTTGTAAAATTAGTTTTCTTTGAATGGAAAGCATTGTGTGTCCTAAACAAAATAGTATCCTAAACAAAGATTAGAGTCTTGTGATAAGTATTAGTTATAGTAAACTAAACTTAATTCTTGTGTTCCTTGAGTTCCAAAAATTGCATTTTTATAGTAGGTTGAAGGTACCGTATATTTGTGCTCGCCCCGTATTATTCCTACGCTCAAACCAGCGCATGATCCAAAATCTTACCGTAGGCCCTTAAATGGCTCACTCACTTCCGCAAAGAGACAACATTAAAATAATAAAAGCACTTATACAATCAATTCAGTATTGTTTATTTGAGGTTGTAAGACTTCAAATGTTATCAGTAAGATATCTAAACGTTTGATGTTCAGTGCTCTAAAGTCTTCTCCATATTCAGACCTAGCGGAGGAATGTGTCGAACTCGCATTTTAAATCTCCTAGCTTAAATTTAACGAAGTCAAGGCACACATCTCCCTGCGAGGCAAGGCGTGTTACATCTATCTACATGTTCCTTATGTCGATTTCATGACGTTCGATCTTCTTTCCGTATCCTGTAGGTGTGTGACCCGAGTTTTTGCGGGTGCTGATTACAATAAAACCATTTCTATTTGATTCCGCAACATTACATGCAGTGTGGTGACTTCTGAAAGCGTCAGGACTTAAAGTGCTACACTGATGAGTTGAATCTTATTCTTGTCTGTTATCAAGTAATCTCTGACTAATCAAATAGCATACGCCAGATGTGGTTTGATATATTTTCGTCGTGAGACATCAAACGGTCCAAAGCATTTCTAGACTCATCCCTGTCGCGCGTTCCTACACGAATCGCCACTTTTTGAGGGCATACATTTTGTGATACATTTTATTTTCCCTGGATGTAAGCGGATCGTTGTTTAGACGGAAAACATAAAAATTGAACTCTGTTGTTGATTTCGTTTGTTGACTCTTATAAACATCGGCGATTTTTTAGGTTTACTCAGTTAGGATACCCAGAACAAGTAATTGGACAGTTTATAACAGGACTAAGAGTCAAATCAGACAGACGATTTAATAGCGACCACATTCGTTTTACCTCTAATAATCAAGGAGAGGATCAATAAATATATTACAGGACCCTTTTCTTGAAAAAAATTAGTAAAAGGGAAGCTTAAATCAAACAGCATCCTTATTCTGATCACTACTCCTGAGGCTCAAAAGGGTAGATATAGCGCTTTTCCTTAGCATTAGAATACCCAAGGTTTTATATCATACCCATTGCGCTCCAACGCTTATCTCGAAAAGATCTAGAGCATAATAACCTTTGAGATCATGTCATTCAAGTTATCTAATTTCATCTACGACCCATTTGCAGTGGCAACTGTTTCCTTTGGTATAATATCATGGATAGTAGGTATTGCGGGGGCTGGTGCTGCTCCCAGTTATGTGCTGCATTTTACTTGGTGGGCTCTCGTCTATCAAATCATTATGATATTGATAGTTGCGTTGTTGTACTTGTTTAACACACTTGAACTTTACAAGTTCACCTTGGTGGGTATGCTCTCCATCGCATTTGTTTACACCACCAATGCTGTAAACAACCAAATTTATAAATCAAGCTCAGGATCACAGTGCTGTGCAGCTGGATGTATATTATCTTCAATTTTGAACGTGATTTGGATAGTCTACTTTGGAGGACATCCTGAATCCCCAACCAACCAGTTTGTTGACTCATTTTCCTTAAGAAGCCACACCCACAACCATGGTCACTTGGCTTCAAATGAGAACCATAAGTTAGAAGAGGTTGAGGAAGCAGATTACAAGAAGTACCCAACTAATGAAAATGTAACGAGCAACTCAAGTGCACGCTTCCAGGATAGTAATCTCAGACAATCACAGTTGACAACTAACAACAAGTCGTCAAATGGTTTGTATATGTCATCAACGCAATTGAACGGATTGGAAAACTTCTCTTCATCTGACGTGAGACAAAGTAGGGATTTGACAAGTAATAAGAGGCAAACACCTCAGAGTGAAGAAGTCACTAATGTTAATACACCTATGACCTTTAGATATAAAGCACAAGCCTTGTATTCTTATGATGCTAACCCTGAAGATATTAATGAAATTTCCTTCCAGAAAGATGAACTACTTGAAGTTGATGACATTGATGGTAAATGGTGGCAAGCTAGAAGATCAAATGGCCAAGTTGGTATTTGTCCCTCAAATTACGTCAAATTGATCAGTTGAGCAAATAGGTGAATGAAATATGGTAAATCTAAATTGTGTAAAGATATTATTTAACTGGATGGACCAGCCCAGCAGATTTTCTTCTTACTATGTGTTGTATAAATTTATAGGAATTATGTATATTTCGTTCGAATAATATTACTGTTTGGTTTATTGGGATATAGAACGTTATTGTTCTTCTCTCCATATATTTTTCATGTAATGACGCGAGATAGTAACAAATTTTTGAAAAATATCTCATTAGTTTCAAATACAACAAAAGAGCTTGCATGATGATAAGGGGTATATCTAGAGTAATTCCTCTCCAACGGTTGAATCACAAGGGTAGTAGTCTAGTATTTCGCAAATTGTACTCTAATAGTCCATCGTATTTGGGTGATTCATTGGCAGTTGATGGATCGATAAATACAGTTGATTTAATCTACGATAAGCATTCTCCAACAATAAAAGCCTCAGATGATGAACGTTCTCCAATTATCATGTTACATGGTTTATTCGGTTCTAAATCTAACACTAGAACAATTTCTAAACAGATCGCTCAAAGATTAGAAAGAGATGTTTACTGTCTTGATTTAAGAAACTTTGGCGGCTCACCTCATATTGACAGACTTGACTATCCATCGTTAGCTGCTGATGTCGAAAGATTTATTGACAAAAATGAACTTAGAAACCCTATCTTGATTGGACATTCATTAGGCGCTAAGACTGCCATGGCTGTTGCTTTGAGAAGGCCTGATATTCCGAGGATGATTGTTCTGGTTGATAATGCCCCAATCAGTGGAAACACCTCATCGTCTACACCTTTCATAAAATATGTTAATCAAATGAGACTTTCATTAGAGAAATACAAATATAACAATATTAAAGATGTTGATAATGAGTTGGCCAAAGTTGAACCTTCTGAAGTAGTCCGTCAATTTCTACTTACAAATCTAACGAGAGGTAGGAAAAATGATCCTGTTACTTCCAAAGTTCCATTATCTATTATTGGGGATGCTATCACTAAGGGACATGTCGCCAGCTGGCCGTTTGATCCTAGTTATTCTAGATGGACTAGGGGACCTGCACTTTTCATTCGTGGTACTGAATCCACCTATATTTCAGATGAAGTATTACAAGATATTGGAAACTACTTTCCTCATTTTGAAATAAGAGACATCAAATCAGGCCACTGGGTCATCAGTGAGAAACCTCAGGAATTCTTTGATGTTGTTGTAGAATTTATAGAAAGACACGAAGATACACCTATTTAAAACTATAAATCGGACACCTTCACATCTCCTTTTCCAACGAAGTCTTTGTAGACGTCATATTTTCTTTGATAGCTGACTGGTATTGCCTCTCTACTTTGCGGTAATAAGTCTTTATCCAATTCTGCAAATAAAATCTCTTCACCTTCTCCTGCCTCGGCAATGATCTTACCAAATGGATCAACGACCAACGAATGACCATAAGCTTGATATCCACCACCTTCAACGTCTCTTGCAGGGCTACATAGTACAGTGTAGATTTGGTTGTCCACTGCTCTTGATCTTGCTAACAAATGCCAGTGTAAAGGCCCTGTAATAGTGTTAAACGCACCTGGGTAAAACATTGCAAATGAATTGTAAGGGTTCCTCGAAGCAATCATTGCCAATTCTGGAAATCTGATATCGTAACAAATACCTAAACCTACATTACCAAAGTCGCCAAGTTTGAACACAGTAGACTTTTCACCAGCGCTTAAGGTAACAGACTCCTTAAATGTAATGCCATTGGGAACGCTAATGTCAAATAAGTGAACCTTACGATGTTTAGCAATAATTTCCCCCTTGGGAGAAAAGGTTAATGATGTATTATAAACGAGATCGTCCTTTGGGTCTACTTCAGGGATGGAACCTCCAACAATGAATATACCATGTTTGCTAGCCAACGACGATAAAAATTTAGTTGTCTCTCCACCTGGAATCACTTCAGCATATTGACGAAACTTGTCAACTGCATAAGGTGAATTGAAGCATTCTGGAAGCATTACTAAGTCGACTTTCCCAACTGAAGTTTTCACTGCCTTTTCGATGAATTGAGATACCTTGTCCAAATTGGCTGCCTTGTCGGTACCAGCTTTTAGCTGAATTAATGCAATTCTCAATGAATTCTTAAGTGGGTTTTTGATTGCTACAGAGCTCATCTTGTTCTATTAGTTGTATTCTAAGGATATCCACAGTTTTGTTAGAAATGATGAATATAAGATTATATGAATATTACTGCATTTAGTGCAACATTTTATATACACCCCATACTAGCCTTATCTATAAACTTAGATTATAAACCTTGATTTGTAATCTGGATTATGGTTATTACATATGTTCACTGAAGCAGGATTCTCTTGTAGTCATATAGGGGGACATTGCAAAGTCTGTAGTATTTGAATTTATATCGAGCAGGTTTATAAGAGATAGTCGTTATCCTCAATTCTGATAAAACGAACTATCCCTGATAACGCACACTCGAATTTTCACATTTTGCAGGTGGATCCTTGGAATAATAGCCCTATTCGATTACAATCTGAATTGCTCAATTAAGTCAATTTATTAAGTATATGTGTCATTATTGTTACTTGTAATTGCGCTAGCTGTATAAAATCTATTATTTGGAATTCTTATACTTTGTCGTTTCTTTTAACCACTTCAAATGAGGAATGAAAACTTTCAGGCATCTCTCTACTTCAAGCTCTGGGTCATTTTTGACATAGTTAAGATAGTTACCCATGAAGTCAATGTCTTTCGTAACACCTTTTGTTCCATCGATAGGAAGTCCATCTTCATTATAATAGTTGGGACAAAGACTTTGCGTAAATAGTTGTAAAACACGCAAATCGAAATCGTAGCCAAGATTTTCATAAACATCAGCATACATACGAATGTGATTTCCCAGCTGTTCATATACTAGATCGTGGTTATCAACGAGCCAATTAGGATAATACTTTGGGTATGATAAGTGCATGAAAATAATATCTGGATTTTCTATCGTTGGGTCCATGGATTGTATGGGATCATAATGACCTAGAGACTTGGCTTTAAATTGGTTATCGGTTTCTGCAAAATAGCCACTCCACTTGAACGGTTTTAAGGTCTGGAACCAAGGTTCGCCCAATGCGTGAGCAGCAGCAATGAATGTTTCCTTATCACCTTCTCCAGCAGACCCTTGAGTCAAAATCGGATAGTAGAAATTTGGGCCAAAAACATTGTAGTATAAACTTAGAAGTAAAGTCCTTAAATGCTTCGATTTATTGACAAAAAGCATACCTGCTTCGGAAGTTGGATTCGGGATTGTACCTTCAAAATCATGATATGCTGCATTTTTGAAATCATACTCCTCTAATGGCTTTAAAGGAATTCCATCCTTTTTAAACTTGGACTGATCGTATTCAGAATATCTCACTTTGTTCTCCTTCACATCAATGTCAGCAATTTCATAGTATTTAGGATTGGTTGTCCTTGCCCATGCATCAGGCCATATTAACAATCCTTTTTCTCTATATAGCTCTGAGCTGAAGATATATTCTATGTTTCTAGTGGGGAAGTTATCTGAATCAAGATATAAAACATTTTCAAATTTTGAACTTAAAATTGCCAACATTTTGTACTGAAATCCCCCTATACCAAATTTAGAATTCAATTCTTTTGCTAGTTCTGAGTCAAATAGATTACAGCGGGCATTATATCTGGGTAAGACTAACTCACAAAAATCTTTTTCATAATCATCATCGGTAGCTAAAAAAAGCTCTATTGGAAGCTTGGACCCAGTTTCTCTTATTTGTCTTATGACCAAGTATGACAACCATGAATATTGCCCCCCTCCAACAATCACATATCCAGCGGAGTCTTCATACAGATTCCATTCGGGGTCACTTCTTAAAATATTCCCAAAAGTAGGGATTCCAACTTCTTCAGTTAATCTCTTGATTTCACTATTCACATACTTTGAATGAGATTCTTTAAGTTCTTGAAATGTAGTATCGGGAATATCCAAAACATTCTCTAAGTAATCTTTAGAGAAGAGATGAGAAGCATCTCCTGCAAACTTTTCTGCTGCCTTCTCTTTCTTGTATACACCTTTTATTGGAGGTGATTTAATAGCATATCTTTCAAGGTTCTTAAAAAATATTGTAAAGTCTTTAATTGAGTACATAGAAGTAGAATCTACCTTGATATAACTCTTTGGCTTCGTTTTAGCTGGTACTGGAACTGGTACTGGTATGACCCCAGGAGGATCAGTAAGAGGCTTGATACCTACGTTAAAATCATTAACACGTCCTGCTGGCGCGTTATCAGTTGAGCCAGAAAAAAAGTTATGATTTATGATCGTGACTATAATAATAGCCGTTATCAAGAACAATGCTCGACGACGCAGAAATACTCTTAAATTAATCATTTTAAGTGTGCTTGATCCTTAAATGGGAGGGATTTCAGTAGTATTGTTGTACTTCACACTTTCTAGATACCAATATCAAGGAAAATCAACTTGATGCAGGACATTTATCAGTTGGTAATTAATCAGATGCATGTACAAATTATATCGCTACTGCCTTTCAAAAGGACTTCTTGAAGAGACTAGTGAGTTTTATTACAAGTTGCGTTGAAGGTTATATATATCCAAACTTTTAATATTTCTTAGTATTTGTATGAGCAATCGTTAAAAGCCAAAATGATATATATAACATAGCGGCTGCAGATTTATTCGGGCTTGGGGTAGGAATCTACATGTATTTGTATATTAGTATAGGCTTTTCTTTATATCTAAAACATATTTGCTTTTTGAAAGCGCACTTGTTGATTAATAAAAAATAATGATATAATGTTGCTGCCTTGCTCTTTTTGATTCGGGACATGATCTCCACACAAGAATCTCTTCAAGACTTCAAGACAATACTCAAAGATTTTACTCTAGTTTAGTCCATTCAGTTCTAAAAGAGATTCCACATCAATTTGATAGATTGGTTGTTTATTTTTGGAAAGATAAGGTGACCAAATTCAATCTTACCAAATTTAAACTCGTATCTGATAAAATTAATAATATATAATTTTAGATATTCATGTTTGGTGGCCATAAATTAACTTTTAATATTTTGAATTCATCTTTATCCTATAGAAGATTCATGACAAGACAATTGAAAAATTTACCTAAGAGCGTATCTTTAACTGAATTTATTAGTCCTGACCCAAAGATTCCAACTGAGTCAGCAGCAAGAAAAAATGACAACAATCTAAGGCATACGCCTAGAATTTTAGCATCCGGTGGTTTTAGCTGGACGTTTCCAGAAGCTAGAAGCGAGTACTTGTATCTAACTTCAAGTGAGCTTGCATTGGAAGATCTAGGGTTAGCACATGAAGAGGTAAACTCTGAAGAATTTAGGAAGATAGTAAGTGGACAATTTTATTTAGAAAATGAAGATACGTTCAGGGAAAAAGGCTTCCCATATCCTTACGCGCAAGCATATGCTGGGTGGCAATTTGGACAATTTGCTGGGCAGTTGGGTGATGGTAGAGTTTTAAATTTATTTGAAGTTAGTAAAACATCAGGAGATAGGAACAACAGATCTAAATACGAAATTCAATTGAAGGGATCTGGTAAAACGCCATATGCTAGGTTTGCCGATGGAAAGGCTGTATTACGTTCGTCAATTAGAGAATATGTGATCTCAGAGCATTTGAATGCAATTGGAATTCCTTCAACGAGAGCTCTATCCCTAACTTATCTTCCAAAGACTTATGCGCAGCGTCATCTGGCTGAAAAATGTGCAATCGTAGCACGATTTGCTGAGCTGTGGATCAGACTTGGAACTTTTGATCTTTACAGATGGAGAGGAGATCGAGAGGGTATAAGGAAATTGTCAGATTATGTTATCAATGAACTATTTACTTCCAATGGTTCTAAATTTGTCTACCTTGAAAGGGCACTTAAAAATAGTCCAAGGTTTTTCGACAAGTATAAAGAAACTTTAGGTGAACTAACTGATTATGATAAGATGTATTTAGAAACAATTGTCCGTAATGCAGAAACAGCGGCCATGTGGCAGTGTTATGGGTTTCTAAACGGTGTACTTAACACAGACAATACATCAATACTAGGTCTTTCTATGGATTTTGGGCCATTCTCAATTATGGACATATATGACCCAGACTACACTCCAAATTCAGAAGATCATGAATTAAGATATAGCTACCGGAATACACCTAGCGCAATTTGGTGGAACTTGACAAGACTCGGTGAAGATTTAGCTGAATTGATTGGTGCTGGTGTAGAAGGCTTGAAGGATCCGGCTTTCAGCGACCTTTCACTATCCACAGAGTTACAAGATAAGATAATCAAAAGAGCGACAAAGCTTATCGAAGTTGGAGGTGAATTATATCAGTATGCGTTTACTTCGAGATATTCATGTACATTCTATGGAAGATTAGGATTATCAGATAAGTTAATTGATATTGAAGATCCTGAAAAGGCTTATTCCGATGTATTACAACCATTATTGAGTGCTTTAAAAAAAATAAGATGTGACTTCAACAAGTTTTTTTTACTGCTACAACAATTGAATATTGAAGATGAACAAGAAGAACTTGTGAACCTTGCAAAGAAGATCGTATCCCCGAGTTATGATGAAACTGAATCAAAGTACACAAAGGAAGAATTGATTAAAGAATTGGCTAGTTGGCTTAAACTTTATAAGGGGCTTGTTGATGAATCATATAACTTGCTGAATAAGTCAAGAGCGGAATTAAGCTCTGGATATAACCCATTGTTTTTACCACGCAATTGGATTTTGGATGAAGTCATTGAACATACACAAAATAGCAATGCGGAAGATTTATCATACTTGAAGAAGCTTGAAAAAATGTCATTTCACCCGTTTGAAAAGTCCAAATGGGGGGACGAACTTAAAGATGTGGAGGAAAAATGGATGGCACAAGGTGACGTCAGCGCAGAACTTTCGATGCTTCAATGCAGCTGTTCCAGCTAGGATTTTTACAGTTTATTTTCTAATTTAACCAACAAAATTACATTTAAGTATATGTTAATTTGCTGTAGGAGCACACACACATATTTTTAACTTCATATAAATCATTTAATTCACTTATATTGTTAAATATATAAAAAGACTAGAGTCATAATAGTAGTTCAGGTTTTGAAAGCGGTTTGTGCATCCTTGTAACCTTTATAAAAGGCCTCCTTTGCTTTCTCCTGAACTGATGGATCCAAGGATGCAATTCTGGAGTCTAACTTGTCGTTACCAGTACTAAAGCCACTTAATCCAGAAGATCCTTGAGTTGAGTCCTTTCCTAGATTCTTATTATGACTGTCAGAACCTGAAACACCAGCACCGCTATAATCATTTCCTGACTTTCCACCACCATATTGGTAATTACTGTCTGATCCGTAGGTGTTCGATTGACCAGTACTGTCATGTTGTGATGCACCATATCCTGCTCCTCCTGGTCCAGCACCTGCTGATCCTAATGCTGCTCCACCTGCTGCTCCTCCTGCTACTCCCGCTGCTGCTCCACCAGCTGAAGACTTACCATAGGTACCAGAGGAATTGTAATCCTTGCTTGGAGTCTTGTAGGCATCATTAGCGGCAGAAGCATACGGATCCTTGGATGTACCATGTCCTGAAGTACCATATCCCGAAGATCCATAAGCATCCTTTCCTGAAGAGCCATAAGTATCCTTGCCTGATGAACCATATGCATCTTTAGAATCGTATCCTGAAGATCCATAAGCATCCTTACCAGAAGTTCCATGGCCAGAAGTTCCATGGCCAGAAGAGCCGTATCCTGAAGATCCATACGCATCTTTACCACTTGATCCATAAGCATCTGACCTCGAAGTTCCCTGTCCTGAAGTTCCATAAGCATCACTCTTTCCGGTACCATGAGATGAATCTTTAGCGTAAGAATCAGTTCCACTTCCAGACTTGGAAGCTCCATATGCAGCAGCTCCTGCTCCTGCTCCTGCAGCACCTAATCCAGCAGCTTCACCACCATGAGACTTGGACCCAGAGCTAGAGCCCTTAGCACCAGCTTCATCTCCTGCTGCTCCGGATTTACCACTTCCACCAAATTTGGAGCCAATTCCACCCTCGACACCTGACAAGTTTTCCTTGCCGAGAGCTTGACCACCCCTCTTATCAAGTTCATTGGCATACTTTGCTGCTTGTTCCTTATTTAAGTTACCATCCTTGTATTGTTTTTGAATTTCACTTGAGAAGCCGTCTTTTCCACCAACTGCCTTTCCAGCTTGCTTGTCGACATCATCAAGCTCCTTCTTGTTACCAATCTTACTTTGAATTTTATCTGCAAATCCCATTTTTAATTCTTTACTATCAAGATTATGGACGCTAACGAATTTATGGCTTTCGAACGTATTTATATACTTCTATATTTCTTTCTAATAATATGAGATGAACTCTCTTCGATTGCTGTGCTACGTCCAATGTCAGTGGCTGCGGTGGTATGGTGGTTGCGAAAATAAGGGCTCTGTTACAATGATCACGTGGCTACCCCCCATTATAACGTCAATTTCAGGGCAAACAAAAGGTGATGACACAAGTATAGCAAGCAAAAAGCATCATATTCGGAATTTATTTCAGGACTAAAAACATTAATCCGGCATAATGTCCCATGTGGCTATGAAGGATGACCTTTGCAATAAAATGGAGACGAATTGATTTTCCGTACAGAAATCACGTAGGTGACCAGAAATTCCAAGAATGGCTGCAATTACTACGGATTAGCAGTAACCAAGTTCCAACCACCTTAAGAAAAATCAGAAACAATTGCTTATAATCAATTGTACACCAGTATTCTACAGATTCTTTTACAATTGAAAACGGTCAACTCCACCATCTAACTATGTGTACATTATTGGAATCAAGACTTACTTCAACATAGACAAAGTTTAACCAGCGAAGAGAAAGGATTAAGAAGGGATCAATTAAAAAGGTAGCACACTTTGTCAAATACCAGGCATGGAGATGTAGCGAGTTCGTTCACATTACTTCCGTATCTCTATAGGTAACCTCAACTGGATATTATCAGAATTAGAAAGAAAAATGTTTACCTTGAGGTAATAAAAACGGCATAGATGGCAGGACTGAAAACCTGGGACGAGACAAAACTTTTCGAATGAATTTTTTGCATTATCTTTGGTACTTGCACCCTTAAGATGTGCTGAATCCAAATTTACTGACAAATTGAAGCTATTTTGAAAAACATCTGGACTATCTCCAGGAGTCAATTCTAAAGAGGAAAGATTTTTTGCATCATATGAAGTACCGCCTGATTGTAAAGAAACTTTTTCAACGGTTAAGTTCATATACCTATCTTCGATGTGACACATAGCTTTCAAATCATCTACTAAACTTTGCAGGAGTTTGAAATTTTCTTTGCCTAGAATTGAGAAAAGTTGAAAGAGCTTTGTCGATTTTTCTCGGAATTTACCTCTAACATTTTTAGAGAAATCTTCATAGCCAGATGGGATGTTCTTCCCCTGAACGCCTGAATTTGAATATAACATATCATGAGTAAATTCAAAGGGGATCTTGTAATTTTGGGATTTCAACGTGATCACCACAAGCTCACAAGAAATACTTTTGATGTGTGGCATTTTCTTTCTATTCATATCAGTTGAGGTGACCTTTAATGTGAAAGGAATATTTAAGATACGAGGAGAAAAATGAGTTTGTCCCTTCCAAAACTTAGGAGGTGGTATATAAGGAACATCATACTTTACCTTGGGAGTTGAAACACTAAAGACTCCTAATTCTCTGGTCATGTTTTTGAAGGTGCTTTTTACCACAGGATGCAATACTTCAGTAAACTCCTGGCAGCGAGAGCTGTTTTTAACATCTCTATTGTTCCCACCTCTATATTTTTGCTTGGTCTTGGAAATAACAAGTTCAGTCTCATCTAATTTGTTGGATGATTCCATGATTCCTCCTATATTACCATCATCTATTGACTTAAGTAGCCTTTTCCCGAAGTCAATCTTTTCATCGACATTTTTTAAGAACATTTCATACATTATTTTGTTTTCTGCTAATTTCATAGAACGTTCCCCTTCAGAGAGAATCTTTTTCTGTTGAAGAATTCTCATGAAATTTCTTGTTTCCTTCAAGATAACGAATTCATCACCACTCGAGTTTATCAAAGTCGTATCACTTTCCCTCAACTCCTCTTTTACATTGTAACCTGACCGTCTACCGATAAATCTTGCAAGAACATCATAGCCAATTGAGGAATCTATGAATGAAAAATCTTTCAAATGTGTCTTCAGATTCAGTGGTTCTTCGTACCTTGATAGTCCCAAAGTTGGAGGTAATTGAACGTGAGAAGATAAATTATGTTCAGTACATTCACAATCTAGGAGAGCTTCCGGGATTTTAAAAGTGAAAAAACGTTTATACAATGCTTTAGGAAGTAAAACTCTGTCAATGAAGCATAAATATGCACCATCCACTGGGTCAGGATTCTTAACACAGCTTTTATAAGCTTCTGTCTCAGAGAGAAGTCTGTTTATATGTGATTCATTCCAGGACGCACTGAAATCATACATCTCCAAAAACTTCTTAATAGTTTTGGGCCTTTTGTCTGCCAAGTTGTTTGTATTCGAAACCATAAAGTTACCTTCGAACACCATATAGAACATATCGAATGGTATTGGGGTGTCAGAAGTATTTTTTATATACAAAAAGCCATTCAAAAGGTCACCTTGCTTATACTCATGAATTGTTGGATCAATTAATTCGGGCGGCTTTCCTGGAACTCCAACATCTTTCGTGAAGAACACATCAATTTTAACAGCATTTGACATGGAATTTTTTGAATCGGTTAAATTCCTCAATTTGTGAGCATTATCCAAAATCGTTTCTCTCCAACGGCTCGTATCTTGATCCGCTAATATATATCTTTGGTTACTCGTTACAGAGCCAGTTACATTTAAGATATCCGAGTAAGTGTTGCTAGTAGTGGTATCAGTTGATACCCCATTGGAGTTCCTTGATAAGATAGATGAGTTCAAGGACTCATCATACATGGGCGGACGGGCAAAGTCGTCTTCTGTACTATCGAAAGTCTTGTAAATATTTTGATACATATCGTACGAAGGTAGTATACTCCAAATAGGGTCATTTTCTTGGGTTCTTGTAGATTGTTGAGACTTCAAGCGATCATTGGCGGCTGCAATTCTATATCGTTCGGCTTCGGCAGCTTTATCATTGACATGATCTTCTACCATTTCAATGACAAACTTGGATAGTATGATCTTTCAACTGAGATTATAGAGCCATTTAGCGTTGTTTACTGACTATATATATTGCCCCAAATAATATTGATTTGTAATTCAATGCGGTGTGAATTGAGTCATATTAACCTGCACATTTTGCTATTTAGTACTGGACCCCAGTCCTACAATAATTCAATCCCAGCTAAAGCCAGTATATCTAAACCTTATACGTAAAATACGCACTTTTTTAGCACATACCTCACGTAACAGACGGTTCGTGGCTGACGTGTGTTTTGAAAGAGAATAAAGTGCTTTCTTATTAACCGCTTGCTCTCCACCGTGCTAACAAGTTCTCAGATGTAAGTGTAATGTCTTTGAGTGTAAACGGTCACCATGTGATTCTGTGCAAGGACATCATATCCGGAGTTGGTGTACGTATCTGCTGAATGCGGCAAATATCTATGGCTATTTTAAGATCTCTTCCTATCAACGAAATAGAAGAACGTGAAGTAACTTAGGCCTGTATACTGTTAGTGATCTTCAAATCTGGTTGCATTCAGTACTTAGATAGAAAAAAAAAGAACATTACCGGATCAAGACGGAAAAGGTTCCCGGAGTGAGATCTCGGTTCACGAGATACAAAATCTGTTTATATGCAGGTACTAATGCAAAATCTTTTCCAAGATACCCTCAACACCTCGGGTACATATATCACATATATCACATATATCCAATAGAATAACATGATCTTACGTATCAAGACTATTTAGCTTATTAGAGCAACAGTTTCGATAATGAAAAATATAATGTTCAATTGCTATGTAAGCACTATTAATTTATGAAATCGATTTAGCTGCGGTTTCAAGTCCGCTAATGTCCTCATTATCTATCACATAATCTTATAAGGATGAAAATTTATAATATATAAATAATGGGGCAGTAATAACCACGAATTTTTCCCCATATAAGATGTAATAAGCTGAATGTCTCCCAAGTGTATTTGCACTAGCCGTTGATGAGATAGTAAAATTGTAATCGAAAAAGCTCCAGATTAATGCTGTCATACTAGGCTCTACCTTCTTGTATGTGGCATTTTACCAACCGTTTGAACTGTAGGTAACTATAAATATGTTTTCTGCGCCTGCGCTGCTTAGTTTTCCTTTTTGACTCTTAAAAACTTACGAAAGTAGTTTTCTTTGTACCTAATTTCTGTTGCAAGAACCCTCTTGTACCATCTGGTACATTTTACCTCCAAATCGCCATCATACATGCCATAACTTTCTTTGATGGCAGCAGCCCTGTCGTATTCATAGAAGGCTAACCTGGCAAAGTTTCCGATGCAAAGGCGAAGCATGTAAGTCATTAAATCTATTACAAACACAAGGCACATTGGTCCCGCTATCATGAGCATAAACGAATAGCACACTAGTGCTATCAGCTTTTCAATTACACCGACAAGATGTACTATCATACCCACCCTTGCTACTAGCGATAGCAAATCTGCACCCCAATATTATTGCTAACAGCTGGGCAAAGTGTAGAAATATATACCTCTATCCCCTGGTAGGATATATTAAATACTGCATATTGTTGTTACCCGCCTGCATGAGGCGCCTACACTCGTAAGGTATTTTTTCGACAATCTTTTTCCCTCTTTTCTTTTTTTTTTAAAGTTACGTTTACTCTATGGATACAAGCACTTATCGTTGAAGCAATTTTACCTTGGTATGTATTACATGATGATTTTTTGCTTTACAACCTTATCTACATTATCCTAGTCAAACAAGGAGGAGAGCAGCTTTCTGAAATTAAACCATACTAACTGACCCACAATAACTCCGAAAAATAGAGTCTAATGTAGTTATCGATCTTGACTCCCGGCAGAAGACATTTTCACTTACCCACGGATGAGTTACATGTTGATGCTCTAACAGAGATGGCCACAATGTGTAAATATCTTCAGCCGGGGTTCCTCTTTCCCTTTTGAACTGCATATAAAATGTTGCTCTATTGTAAAAGATATGTAGAACTCCACATTTCACTCCACATTGCCGTGTACAGCACAACCTTGCAGCATGGCCCATGGTTAAGGTACTTACAGAATAACTGTTGCTAAACTGGTATAGGCCGAAAGCTCCGATACTCTTTGCCTAGATCTAGATATAGCGACTTCTGGTTGTGACGATCGTACAGGTAATTTGATGCGAATAACTGTTCCTTCGATTAGATATTGCACCCACCAACGAAGTTCTCGCAAGAGCAACTCTACCTCAGAGGATAATCGCTCCTTGTGAAAAAGGCGGTTATTTGTTTTCAAATGTGGTATATTTCTTGGGACCACTTTAATTTGAAGCGAAATATATCTCGCAAAATTCTTTACATTTATTGATTTTAGGGTATGCATATAAAGCATAACAAACAATAGAATTTCTGCATTAGTGGTTTTTGAGATACGTTTTTAGCAGCCTTGTAGCTGAGGCAAACCAAAGGAGAGAATAGAAGGATTGCTTGCAGAAGATCCACTTAGAAAAGAGTAGATTGCTTATCAATAGGAAACTTTTATGATTTAACGTTATTGAGTGATATCTTGGAGATGTACGCGATAAGGTAAGATAGCCTAATTATCAATAGCAAGGATCTTAAAAATTATTATTCTTCTCCATTCACCCGATATATATACTTCATGGCAAACAAGGCTTTTTTTACACTCAACGATTAAGCCTGGCTAGCTCAATCGGTAGAGCGTTTGACTCTTATTCATAAAGAGAAGCGATCAAAAGGTTGCGGGTTCGACCCCCGCGTCGGGCTGGCTTTTTTTTAATTTTTTTTATATTAATATGAATGCCAAATTAAACTGCTCTTTCAAAATCACGTAAATTTAGTATCTCACTTTCTTTATAAAAGCAGTTAAGTTCAAGAGAGAACTCATCCAAATATTATATTTCATTATTTGTAAGTTCTGTATCTTCTGCTTTGTATTGAATTGCAAATACGTTTAACCTTCAACTTACTATTATCGCCCATAGTGGAGTTGGATTTATGAGAGTTGGTTAGATTTCCAATAGTTTCCCAAATCTCTTCTTCTACTATCTCTTTTACATTTTCATAGAATGTTTGAGCTAATGTTGTCTCTATCAATAATTATGAATCTTCCTTACACAACGATTAAGCCTGGCTAGCTCAATCGGTAGAGCGTTTGACTCTTATTCATAAAGAGAAGCGATCAAAAGGTTGCGGGTTCGACCCCCGCGTCGGGCTAGTCTTTTTGATTATCTTTTTTTTTTCTATGTTCTTTCATTTATTCAATATAGAAAAGTCAGTGATTTCGATTCTCCCAGGTCCAAATTAGAGTAATTTTGTTTGCATTTTACGACTAGTATCATGTCACAATTTGTACGTGGTTGTTATGTAATGTAAACTCTTATAAACGTGTGGGTTGATCAGTTAACTAGCGTTAGCCATTGCTGTAAACTGTTGTAGGGGTCTATGAATTGTGTATCATTTGTGAGAATGTACTACGATGTTATCAAACGTCTATACCTGTTACAAATCTGTCAGATGGATGCGGGTGTCTTGAGTTCATAGTTAAGTTCAGATGAAACATGTATTGTTAAATCGCTCCTTATCTTCCACAACGATTTAGCCTGGCTAGCTCAATCGGTAGAGCGTTTGACTCTTATTCATAAAGAGAAGCGATCAAAAGGTTGCGGGTTCGACCCCCGCGTCGGGCTAGTCTTTTTGATTATCTTTTTTTTTTCTATGTTCTTTCATTTATTCAATATAGAAAAGTCAGTGATTTCGATTCTCCCAGGTCCAAATTAGAGTAATTTTGTTTGCATTTTACGACTAGTATCATGTCACAATTTGTACGTGGTTGTTATGTAATGTAAACTCTTATAAACGTGTGGGTTGATCAGTTAACTAGCGTTAGCCATTGCTGTAAACTGTTGTAGGGGTCTATGAATTGTGTATCATTTGTGAGAATGTACTACGATGTTATCAAACGTCTATACCTGTTACAAATCTGTCAGATGGATGCGGGTGTCTTGAGTTCATAGTTAAGTTCAGATGAAACATGTATTGTTAAATCGCTCCTTATCTTCCACAACGATTTAGCCTGGCTAGCTCAATCGGTAGAGCGTTTGACTCTTATTCATAAAGAGAAGCGATCAAAAGGTTGCGGGTTCGACCCCCGCGTCGGGCTGGCTTTTTTTTAAATTATTTGTTAATTCAACAAGCTACTTTGGTAGTTACAAATATTAGTCCCGGAAGTTGTATTGGATGATTACATCCATGGTTGAAAATATCAAGGTGATGATAAATTATTTGCACATATATATTATTAAGATTGGAGTAGACTCTATTATGACTCAGAATCATAAAATATTTCGCTTGATTCATTCGCGGACGTCTATCATGCATTTATAAGATGCGATCAATATGGAAAGACACTTAACAGTTGATGATGGTTGATTGATCTCTTTCAATATAGCTAAGCCTATTGTCTCTAGGGTAGCTGTTTTTATGTAACTTGTAATTTTATATTAGCGGTTCTCTGTTGTATTCCATATCTTTGCTCGTTATTACTAAAAAAATTGGCATCGCTCAAAATTATCTAACTAATAAGTACCTTGTTTTTGAAGCAGTGATTCTCTCTAAAAAAATTTCTGGTCTAAAATTTCTGAAAGGGAAATATCGGTATGGGAGAGCTGTTGAAGGACCCTCGAGTAAGAGATAGAGAATTTGAGGAAGAGCCTTTGGACCTTCTGACGTCTGTGGCTTCTTCCCAAGATACTTCTTCGCAAAGATTTTGGAGACTTCTTAAAGAAACTTCGGATAAACTAGATTCTTTAGGAGTGGAAACCAGAGGTATTGAGAGAATACAGTGTAATGAGAGATCTACTAACAAAACAGAGCTAGTTCTAGAAGTCATGGGCCTTTGGTTATCTGCGTGTGGTGGGTTAACCTCTTTGTCTTCATTCATCTTAGGAGCTACTGTTTATGGAATGGGGTTAAAGCTTACCTTCACAGCTGGTTTATTTGGCCAGGCTTTAGGGTGTTTTGTCGCAGCCTACTGCTCTTTGATGGGTCCCCGCTCCGGCTGTCGTCAAATGGTTACAGCCAGGTATTTATTCGGTTGGTGGTTCGTTAAATTTGTGAGTTTAGTAAATATTATAGGTGTGCTAGGTTGGTCTGTTGTTAATTCTGTGGTGGGTGGCCAGATTCTTTCTAGTGTCAGCGATGGAAAAATGCCACTTGTGGCTGGAATCATTATTGTTGCATTCATATCATTAGCGGTAGCTATTGGTGGCATTAAGCAATTATTGAGATATGAGATGCTAATGAGTATTCCCGTAAACCTTGCCTTCTTACTTCTTTATGTTGTTGCATCTTCGAAATACGACTATTTGACAAATTCAAATCTGCCTGGTCTTGATTTTCTAACCTTGAAAGGAAACTGGCTCAGTTTCTTTTCTCTTTCCTACTCAGTCACATCTACTTGGGGTGGCATAGCTTCAGATTATTATATATTATTTCCAGAGAACACACCTGATGTTGAAGTATATCTTATGACTTTGATTGGAACATTAATTCCTACAACATTTGTTGCTACTATAGGATTGTTACTTGGAAATATTACCCTTTCATATAAACCTTGGAGTGATGCCTACGCAGATGATGGCTTGGGGGGGTTGCTTGGTGTTGCATTTAAGCCTTGGGGTGGTGGAGGTAAGTTCCTTTTAATTTTGTTGTTCATATCTTTGATTTCAAACAACATTATGAATACTTACTCTGCTGCATTTGATATCCAATTATCTGCAGTTCATCTTGCTAAGATTCCAAGATGGATATGGGCTATATGTGTTACAATTGTCTATCTAGTGTGTGCTTTGGTAGGAAGAAACAAATTCTCTACTATTTTGAGTAATTTTTTGCCCATGATCGGTTACTGGATCTCCATGTACTTCATGCTTTTGTTGGAGGAGAACACCATCTTCAGAAATGAAAGATTTGTTCATTTGTATCCTAAAGAATTTCCACCTGATGATCAAAATTCCACAAAGCAATCATCAATGTCCCATAAGCGCAGAACTTATTACAACTTTGATATTTGGGATCGTTATGATAGCCTCACTTACGGTTTTGCAGCCACCACAGCATTTATAGTAGGCGCTGCGGGTGCTGCAATTGGTATGTCACAAACCTACTGGATAGGGCCTCTTGCAAGAGCTGTTGGAGGTGATTTTGGTGGTGATATAGGAATGTGGTTAGTTATGGGATTCAGCGGTTTGGTATATCCACCATTAAGATACTGGGAGCTCAAGAAGTTCGGACGTTGATATCTATTAGAACGCTGATTGAGTACAATTAAACGAATTACGACTGATTTGCCAGTAAACATCACTCAATTAAAACCTATCTATCTGAATACTTAAACAATCGGACTTATACAATTATTTTATATTCACAAATAGATTTATACAATTATATTTATAATATGAAGTGTTTATTAAATGAGTTTAGTGACACAGATAAGTGCGATCGCCCGAATTTTTCACGCAATTTCGGGAATCCCCAACATCCCCGTTTCTAAGCGAGATCGAGATTCTTCAAAAATTTCAATGTTCTTTTGTGCTTACGTGTCTAAGAAAAAACACTATAAAATTAACTAGCATAAGTGCTTACATAGCTGTCCTACTCGGTCTGAACAGTTAAGTGTATTTAACCTGTAACTTAAACAGAATCTAATTCTTTCCTGCTGCTTGATCCAAAGCATTGCCATTTGTCTCCACCGTTGCATACATTCTGAGTTTTGAACATGTCCACTCCAGCTGAAATCATTGCTGCAAGAGTTAACGGGTCTAGTACCACCGGTGAGAAATCCTATGTGGAAGCCGTGACCTTATCTGACTATGAAGATACCAATTCTATTGGTAGAAATAGTAATGATGATCAATCAATCAATACCTCTGTGCCATCGATTTCCGATGAATCAGCATTCCCTGCTTTGGGTGGAAAGAAGTCGGTCACCAGCGGAACACCATCCTGGGGCCCCAATATGGTTCCTTCTGCTTCTGCCAACTCTTCGGGTAATCTGTCAAAGATTTCATCACCTGTTGTTGGAAATGGTAAGGTTAAAAGTTCTACTGTGCAAGAAGCATTCTCATTAGATGCTGAAGATCAATTAAATGTTGCTCGTACTGAATTCATTAAGATCTTGACTTCAGTTAAGTCTGAAACCAATACTAGCATTGAATGTACTACTTCACATCTCACCAAGAAGAGAACCTTCTTAATTACCGGACGTCCTAATGATGTCAAGTTAGCTAAAAGACTTGTTATCAAGAACTTAACTAATCCCGTGAAAATTGGATTCAATGTCCCCTTAAAGGTTAGATCAAAAATTATTGGTCCACAAGGTAAGGTATTAAAGTCTATAATTCAAAGTAATGAAGTTAAAATTAATATTTCTCAGTCTGATACCTCTGATGATACAGAGGTCGATGAAGATGACATTTTTGCCAAGACTGTGAAAGTGACAATTGAAGGTGATGTTGAAGGTTGCAAGCATTCAAAAGCACAGATATTAGATATAGTAAAAGAAGAAACTAAAACTATGCCTATAAAGATTGATGTGGACCCATTGCTTAAACCATTTGTGAGTCAAGAACTCAGTGGACTCTTAGAAGAATATGAACATTTAGAATTCTCTATTCCGGATCATAGATCTGCTTCATCTTCAATTAGAATAGTAGGTGATAGAGATACTGTCTTGACTGCTAGAGAGGAAATAAAAGCTACCTTGGTAAAATTGGCTGAAAAAATCGTCGTTGACAATGTGCCGATTCCAAAATTGAAGCATAAGTTTTTACCTATTGATGAAATCTTTGAACAATTCAATGTTTTGATCAAATTACCTGAAGATGACGGTCCTGTCCAATTCATCGGTGAAAAGAGCAAGTTAGCTGGTGCTAAAGAAGGTGCTAGGAAAATAACATCCCAGTATCAGGTTGATGTTTTAGACATGTCAAAAGCACATAAGGGTAACTTGGAGCATGTGAGAGCAGTTGCCGCATTATTAGATTCAAATAATACATTCAAGAAAATTGCTGAGGAACATGATTTGATAGTGAACGCTCCAAGTCGTCGTGAATTGTCCTTACTGTGCCTCAAGTCTATACCAGTAGAAATTGTATTCAAAAGCAGTGACCAAGAAAGAGCTAAAGCTGCTAAGAAGCAAATTGTCTCCGCGGTGAATAAGATTTCCCCAGATTCAACCAAAGTGATAAAAGATATCGACCCATTTCTTGTAAATAAAGTCCCTGAAACCATTAATG
Source organism: Priceomyces medius (assembly GCA_030570455.1). NCBI lineage: Eukaryota > Fungi > Ascomycota > Pichiomycetes > Serinales > Debaryomycetaceae > Priceomyces > Priceomyces medius. The sequence goes on along the minus strand of JAJLVV010000004.1, from coordinate 197,386 downwards.
ATGTTGCAAAGAAAAATTCAATTTCTTATGTAATCTTAGGGACAACCATTACATTGTTTTCGGATGAATCTGAAGAAGTAGATTTTGACTTTGTTGATAAATCTGATGTAACGACTTCGTTTGAAAATGTCGATCAGCATTTGAACAAATTAAGAGAAGTTGCTGCAGATTTAGAAGGAATCACTCTCAATGTTCCAGCAAACGTTCAGAAGACTATAAGTGGCTCAACGTTAGCCCTTATTTTAGAAGATTCTGATCCCAAATCTGTGAAAGTTGAATTCAACTCTAACGGAGCTGAAAATTCTGAGGATGAATTATACATTCATGGTATTAAAAGTGAAGTTGCAATTGTTAAAAAAGGTATAGAAGAAATCTCTGCTGATGCCGAAAAGTACAAGGATGGTTATACCACTTCTGTCCAAGTATTGACATCTATTCTTTCAAGACTTATTGGAAAGAATGGTTCTAATTTTACATCTTTAAGAAAAGAATTTGCTGTTAAAATTGATGTAACTAGTGAAGGTGACTCAAAAGAGAAAAATAGCAATAGTGAGATCACAATCAGTGGTATTAAGAGAAACAGTGATGCCTGTAAAGCACGTGTTCAACAGCTTTCTAAGAAATGGTCAGATGAATCAGTAGCAAGATTGAAGGTTGACCCACAATTTCATAGAAGATTGATAGGTTCAAATGGAGTAAATATTAACAGGTTGCAAGAGAAATACAAGGTTTACATTAGATTTCCCTCTGCTGATAACATCCAATCTCCTTATAGTGATGCACCTAAATCAAAGGATGAAATTACTATCAAAGGACCATCCAAAGGGGTTGCGAAGGCTGAGGAAGAACTTAAGGATTTGTATCTGTATGAAAAAGAAAATGGTCACAAGCTACAGATTCAGATCCCGACTAAAGCAATTGCCAAAGTTATTGGTAAATCTGGAGAGACAATTAAGGACATTTCTGACGGAACTGGTGTTGATTACAGATTCAACAGAGATAAGGACTTCGAAGAAAAGAACGGATATGCCGAAGTCGAACTCACAGGTTCAAAGAGTGCTTTGAAGGAAGCTAACCAAAAAATACTAAGCATCATTGATGAAGTTGAAAACCATACCATAGTCTCGATCTCTGTAGATCCTAAGTATCATCGTGAGCTAGTTGGACCCGGTGGCTCAATAATGAAAAAGATCATTTCTGATGCTGGAGGTGATAAATATTCAGGTTCCAAATATAGCAGGTTATTGACAATCCCCAATGAAGGGTCTGGCTCAGACAAGATTGTTTCTCAAGGTGATAAACAAGTAGTGGAGAATATCATTGAAAGGATCAAAAAAATCGTAGAAACAAGAGAATCTGAAATTACGGTCAATTACGAATTACCCAAGGAAAAGCATAAGTTGGTTATTGGTCCTGCTGGTAGTATTCGTCATGCTCTTCAGGATGAATATGGTGTAAAAATTGATGTTCCTAGACCAAATGATGAATCAACTACTATTAAAATATCTGGTTTAGAAGAGAACATTAATAACTTGATTGAGAGGTTGAACTATTTGACAAAAGATGATTGGAAAGTCTCTATTGATATACCAGAAAGTTACCATGCATTTGTTAGTGAAAGAGGCGCTATTTTTAAGAGATTGAAATCTGACTTTAGTGTAGAAATTCAGCATGGTAACTTTACAAGAAGAGCTGCTAAACTTTCAAGTTCCTCTGTTCCAACCCCACCTGAAGAGTCGCAGCCTTCTGAGAATGAATCCTTCAAATTCACTTACTTCCCATATAGTTCAGAGTTGGACGTGTCAAAAACCATTCCATGGAGAGTCAAAGGTGAAGACAAAGAGGCAGAGGCTGCTCTAAAAGTGATCAAGGAGAGACTTGAAAACGCAGAAAAGGCTGACACTGCTGGGTGGATTTATATTGCAAATGCATCAAGCTTATCTAAGATTGTAGGACCTCAAGGTGCTAACCTCGACAAATTGAGAAAAAAGACTGGGTGTTCTATTTTTGTACCCAGAGCCACAGACAAGTATTGCAATTACATTTATTTGGTGGGTTCTGAAGTTGTTGTTTCTGCCACCAAGGAAGCAATTCAAAAATCGATCAGTTAGACGAATAGAAGACTATATACATTTTTATAAAAAGAAAATCATATTTTTTATCTTGCTTGCCTGTACCTATCAAGAGCTCTCTGTCTCGTTTCACTATGGTCAACGATTGGTCTTGGATAAAAGTTTGCTTCTGCTATTTTAGCATATTCACTAGCGTATGGGTTGTGTATGGCTTTACTATCCTTAATTTCTCTCAACTCAGGTATCCATTTTCTGATATAGTCTCCATTTTTATCAAATCTCTCTGATTGTAACCATGGATTGAAGATTCTAAAATAAGGTTGTGGATCAACTCCTACACTTGAGCTGAATCCCCATCCTCCATTATTAGAAGCAAAATCACCATCAATCAAATTCTGCAAAAAAAATCGTTCTCCATATCTCCAGTCAATTAAAAGATTCTTCGATAAGAAGCTTGCTACTATCATTCTAGTTCTATTGTGCATATATCCAGTTTCAGTCAATTGCCTCATGGCTGCATCCACTATAGGATACCCTGTGTGACCATCACACCATCTCTCAAAGTGGTTTCTATTATATTCCCATTCAATATCATCATAGTCTAGCTGAAATGGCTTGAACATGCAAATATAAGGCCAATTGCACAAAATGTGTTTGTAAAAGTCACGCCATGCAATCTGCCTAATATATTCCACTGCTCCTCGATCACCCGAATCGACCAGCTTAATAAGATCGTGATTTTTCAACTCTTTGATGATCATCCTTGGTGAAATTGTTCCGTTAGCCAAATGTGGACTCATGTGTGATACGTAATCCAAATCTGGGTAGTTCCTATAATCAATATATCTCCCTATTTTTCCATTTTTCAAGTAACTTCTGAACGCTTCCAATGATTCAATTTCACCTTGGGGTGTTAACTCAAGTGATTTCTGTTGAGAGTCTGATAGTTGTTGAAACTCTGGCAAATTGAGACGGAAAAGACTTTCATTGTCGTTTTTAAATGCTTTGTCGTTTGGTTTGGGTTGGGGGTAAACTTCTAGTACACTTTCTCTCTCATTTAAGTAAGCACACCAAGCCCTATACCACGGACTGAACACTGAATACTGGGTACCTTTACTCTTGGTAGCTAATTCCATGGGTTTAACAACACATGTGTTATGATGAAGTTGTAAAGAGATGTTATATTTTAAAAATAATGTCGATAAATCAGTACACAAGCGGAGTTCATCTACTTCATACTCAATGTTCGAAAATACATGGGAGACGTTATTTGACTGTAAAAATTCTAGTAGTCTCGACGGTATGTCACGCTGCTTTTCAACAGGTAAAACAATTAAAGGTATATTTTTTTCATTTAATCTATTTGTTAGCTTCTCGATTGATTTCAATCTATAATTGATCTGAATTGAGCTGACTGAGTGGGACTTCAACTCTTCTTTGCAGTAGATGTATACTGTGATTAATGGGACGTCATTTGACTGCGAAAAGTTACTTGCATTTGAAAGACCAGCGTTATCAAGGGTTCTGAAATCTCTGGTAAAAAGGTGACAGACAGCTTTATTAATAGAGAGTTTACGTTTTTGGTTTTGGGTAGTGTTTAATGCCCCTTCCAATATAAGAAACGGTTTATTTTCATCCTTCAAATACTTCTTAATTCTCTGAATACTCAAAATATGGGGATAAAAAGGACTAGAAAAACTTGATAACGTTTCTGTCTTTTGTCTCTTCTTCAATTGTGACATTGAGGGCGTTATTGGTAATTGTTAGAATAATAATATCTACTACTTAGCAATCATGGTCAAGCTTTATATAGATTCCGCCTGTTGAAGCAACATATATCACGTGATTCTCTTGATTATATCTCTCATTTATGGAAACAAAAGACAGCAGCTTCAACCTCCGTGATGGGAAGAGAGAGAACTGGATTTAATTCTAAGCAGTAGCTACATTGACACCATTATGTACATGGAGTGTTCTAAGAACAAAAAAAATGGACGAGTCCGGAGTCGAACCGGAGACCTTTCCCATGCTAAGGGAACGCGCTACCAACTACGCCACACGCCCATAAATATTAAGTGGTCCCTAGCAGGATCGAACTGCTGATCTTGGTGTTATTAGCACCACGCCCTAACCAACTAGGCCAAGGGACCGCTTGTTGGAGTTTTTAGGTAGCGTTTCAATATGTAATGCCTTTTTTACACTCAATTATAGACTTCTTAAATTTTGGACCAACTGGGGAGTCAATGTAGTAATACCTACCCATTTTTTCAAATGAATAAAGCAATGACTTACATTTTTTCTCGAGCAGGTATGTTTCAATTTTTTTTGCATCTTTTTGCCAACATTATAATAATAATCCAATTAAATCAAACCAATTTTATACTCCAAAGACAGTTTTCTTTGTAATAATCAATTTCATTATAATTAACCTAAAAGACCATTTCACCGGAATCAGTAGTCATGCTACTAAGATTTGTTAGTTACAGACTTCTTGTTCTTGAATTGTTCATATCTATAATAGCTTCACAATTTTCAGTTTTGTGTCACATGTGCCAACAATTCACATTCGATAGAAAAATTTTAAAAACACCAAATTAAAATTACCATACATTAAAATATATACCATAATGCCTATTAAAGCTATACCGAAAGTTTCGATTGCAAGAAACGGCGTAGGTGCACTAGTGAATCCATGTTACAGAATAGCTTTGCATTACTGTAATTGGGGAGGCTCTTCCACAGGTGCAAGAGATCTTTTAGTATCAGGTCAGTTCAACAAGTTAGCTGAAAAGAAAACCAACACATTCTTCGAAGTTTCTCAGGCTCTGGGCCACCCCAAACTTAGGTTTTATTACAATAACAATACAATTAAAGAGGTTGAGATAAAGAATTTGAATTCCAGGGAAATTTCGAATAAAATTAACGAATTTTCTCAAGCCAGTGGTAATCCTTTGTCTAAATTTAACCAAAGAGTTCTTTCAATGAATGAGTCCGTTAGAGGTATTTGGTCTCCTTTGCATGTTCCTAAGGGAAGTAGGCACAGAATTTAGGGATCTCGTAAATTTCAATATGTGTATTATAGCTACGAAAATCTGTACATAATTTCAATATCAATTTCAAAGTGATAGGAGATATAGGTCAACTATTCTGTAGAAGCTTTCTCTTTATAAATGAAATGCATTCAAAAGGCAAAAAAAGTATTGTTATTCAGTTAGCACATAATACACCACAAGGAAGAACTTCTACGCAAGAGATTTACATTGAAATCAAAGAAGGCCTACAACAATAGTTGTCATACATCTTTATAGTTAACATTATTTAATAGTGACTTGAGACAGTTCTTCATTGCATCGTTTTGAATAAGCGACTCGAACATAAGTAAATATCAGGGTAAAAGGCTTTACGACGCCGCCTTTCTAAAAGAGTTAAATATTAGTAAGAGAATACCTTACTCTAAAGTAAATAACCATACTATTATTAAGCATTTAAAATTACATCATAGCTCTATATATCTTGTTGACATAGATATGCCCTGCAATTAAAAGACATTTGCATGTATGTTGCAATCTTGTGACCTGATGAAGCCTAAAATTTCGCTTTGCCATAGTGAACAGACGAGGGTCAAGTTGCGAAAAAGCCTCAGAAGGTGTTCGGAAAATGGCAGTTGATATCGAGGTTAGTTTCCATTTTTTGCAAAAATTCGCTCTCACTTTTCGTTTTCGTAAAAAAAAACTCGTTTTCTCCTTCCGCAAACGGGCTATTTTAAAAGTTGACTCTTTGACAAGAAAACTAAATAACACTCCTTTAAAAAGATTTAAAACATCAAAATTTTCAAATCAATAAACTTACAATAGCAATATTGATTACAATAAGCAATGGTGAACTATAGACACTATCAACAGGTGCTAAATTTATCTGTCAAATCTAAGAGCACTGATGAACATTCCAAAAAGATCGCGAAAAATTCAAGAAAGCGTAATACTCCCCACAGGGATAACCAAAGAAGAAGAACAAAAACTGGGTGTTTAACTTGCAGAAAAAGAAAAAAGAAGTGCGATGAAGATAAAGTTGATGGCAAATGCCAAGGCTGTACAAGAAACTTTTTGGAATGCTGCTGGCCTGACGTCACTTTCCCAACTGAAATATTGCATATCAAGACAGAAGACTCTGTTCCTATTACTGAAGAAAAAAGAATATACAAAGAGAGAGCCAATAGCATTAGCGCTTACCCAAGTCCTGTGCTTTCACCATGCTCTGATGATTTAATCAATGAAGAAAGCGATAGCGATATTCTGACTTTTATGCCTAATTCCCCACCTATGGACGTTGACCTTTACAATTTAAAGAAAGAGACAGGTATCCCAAAGGAGAAGAAGTTTACTAAAGAAGCGAAATTCATAATTACTTCGTTCGATAAGCAAAACGCTCTTTGCCAAGTAGCTGACTGAAGCTTATTAATTGATATTTGTAAAAGATAAAAAATTAGCATGGAACATTTAATTCAATTATAGATAAAAAGGATTTTTTGGAGGATTAATGGGATTAATGTATATTGGATATACGGGAATTACTTGGTATTTTTTCTATACATAAACTTTGCATAAGCAAATTTTACAATTTGTATAAGTATAATAAAGAGCATCGCATTTTACCTGGGTATCGCTGTATCGGAATCGAAGCATAGGAAAATCGACGTAACCACAGTTATGAATGACAAAATTTGAGTTCAAATAACTATGTGTTATAAGTTCATCTGTTGAATATTTTCTTGAGCCGTTCCAATTACGTTACTGTAGTTGACTCTTAAAGTTATCTGATGTCATAAATAGCTCTATCACCAGCCAAATTTCTGCCGGCAAGATAAAGTAAAATTGTCTATCCTTCAAAAGTATATAATCTAGGGAAAAGAGTAACATAGCCATTTTGACAAGTAGACTCTACAATGTGAATAATGCATATAACAAGTGTTTTAGAACAACTTTTCGTAACAAGGCATGTCACAATATTCCAATGGGTACGAGGATGTAAGTATCTAAGATCATTCGCTAACATTAAATTTTAGGATAGTTAGCTGAATTTGCATACTTTATTCTCTAAGCAGTCCTCTCTACAGGACTGTGGAGTCAGACTCAAACCCTTATCTACTATCATGCAGTTTAGACGGGATTTATATATAGCGACTGGAACGGTTTCTGGCACATTAGCGAGATCGGGGAAAGAGCTAAAGAGTCCATGATTTGCTAGATTGGCGAAATTCAACACTTAGGGGCAAATATCTTCAATTTTCAGTTATATAGTTCAGTAGTATGTACAGGATACAAGATCTAATTGCAAAATTCCTGATAGGAAATTCTTATTTCACGTGCTTTTGCAACTTCAAAGGTATTGATAGCGAAAAATTCTACAGTGGCTGCATTTTTACTCGACATGTATTTATCAGCATGAAGATAGCAAAACGCCACAATTTTGAAGCGAACTCTATTAAAGAGAACAGACTTTCCGAACTGTAGAAATTTTGATATCACTGAAAAGGCAGAAAGCAAAAATGGTGCAAAACACAATTGGTAACGATTACGATATTCACTTCAGGGAAGGTCAAGATGAAATCAGCGAGGACGGAATTCTTGTGATTAACAAAGCTAACAGAGACTCTGCTAAGCACCCAGAGTTCTTGCCTACATGGGACCCAAAGGAGAAGTATCCACCTTTGAAGTTCTTCAAGCACCACGATCCTGGCCACAGAGCAGATCCTAAGTTTCCTAACATATTCCCAAAGGAAGGTGAACATGTGTTGAAGAGAATTACTCCTAAGTTTGGAACAGAGGTTAGAGGTGTTCAATTGTCTGCTTTGGATGACAAAGGAAAAGATGAATTAGCCCTTTTAGTCGCTCAAAGAGGTGTCGTTGTTTTCAGAGAACAAGATTTCTCTTCAAAAGGACCAAAGTTTGCCGTTGAATATGGTAAACATTTTGGTCGTCTCCATATTCACCCAACATCCGGTCACCCACGTAACCACCCTGAGCTTCACATAACATACAGACGTTCGGATCCTGGTGAATTCGAGAGAGCTTTTGCTGATCGTACCTCCAATGTCGGATGGCATTCAGATGTTTCTTACGAACTTCAAGGTCCTGGTATTACATTCTTCAGTGTCTTGGATGGTCCAGAATCTGGTGGAGACACTATTTTTGCTGATACCGAAGAGGCGTACAACCGTTTGTCACCTGAATTCCAAAAGAGATTGAGTGGGTTACATGTTTTGCATACATCAAGTGACCAGGCCCAACACTCTAGAGGTAGAGGTGGTGTTGAAAGAAGGGAGCCAGTTTCTCACATTCATCCTTTGATCAGAACCCATCCAGTTACTGGAAGAAAGAGTATATATTTGAACAAGCCATTTTCCAGAAGAATTGTTGAACTCAAGAAGGAAGAATCTGACTACTTACTTAAATTTTTGAACGATCATATCGAATTAGCTCATGACTTACAATTGAGAGCAAATTGGGAGCCTAATTCTGTTGTTATCTGGGATAACAGAAGAACTGTTCACTCTGCTATTATTGATTGGGACACACCAGTCTCCAGACATGCTTTCAGAATAACTCCACAAGCTGAAAGACCAGTCGAAGACTTAAAAGACTTGAACAAGGAAGAATACAGTGTAGGAGACCTTGAGGCTACATTAGATAAAGTCTTACCTTAAATAACATTGATTTAGGATATAAAAAAACGGGGTTTTCATAATACTATACTATATTGTAGAATTAAGCGTTATCTAACAAGTAATTTGTAGCAGATTCAATATTCCAATCATTTCTTTCTAAAGCATCAACAGATGTCTTTTCATCGAATCCCATGCCCATTAACTCTTCAATTGCTATGTTACGTGAAGCATCTGACTGATGAGTTTGGCTTTCTTGCAGATTAGGATTAGTAGTATTTCCAAATCCTGCAAAAAGCTTTTCCCATTCGTCGTTAGTGTTACTTTCAGGCTCTTGATTAAAGTTGGGAGCATTCAGGTGATGTTCAAAAGGTTCATTAGTGAAGTCTTCAGAGAATCCGAACCCTTTGTCATCGACAAATTCGTCAGTAATATTTTCATCTTGAGCAGCTTCTAAGCCTTCAAAATCATCACCGAATAAATCGTCTTGAGACGTCTTCTCGTTGGTCGCTGGCTCTAAATTTTCAAATGCATGATCAAAGTCGTTAGTATTGGCTTTACCATTAGGTTGTGCGCCATTGAGTTCACTATTATTCTCACTTATTGGATTAGGATTATTTGGTAAGCTATCATATGCATCATCAAACTTTTCATCATGAGAATCATTATCCGAGGACGAACTCTCATCGACATCCAATTCCCTAATTGGAGGAAATTCCTCATTTACAGATGGGTATAATTGCTGTTCCTCGCTTCCACGATTCAAAGGATTCTCCACATAAATTGTCTCGGAGTTACGTTCATCTTGAGCATTTATCCTTGATTCATGATTTGCTGCTTCTTCAGCATTAACGATTTCAAAGGATCCAACCCCTGATGACATTTTGTCACCATCACTAGAATCTTCATGTTGACCGGAATTAGATTCGGGATATGTGTTCTTATAGTTGTCAGAAAAATTTTCAGTATCAGCGCTGGTTGGAACAGTTTTATCAGCTCTCTGGATAGCATGGTTTTCAAGAGTCTCTCTGTCACTAACATCTTCAATATTGTCATCACGAACTGATAAGGCTGCATTATTTTGCACACTGGACGTAAGAGAATCAGTACGCTGAACACCTACCAACACACCAGGCATACCCACCATTCCACCTACAATTCCAGCATTACCATCTTGAGGAAAATGGAAGTCGGAAGTACTCGGTGAAGTAACAGGTGTTTCACTTTCATTTTCTTTATAATCTGTTGTAACTGAGGAAGTAACGGTAGCATTATTTGTACTATCATCAACAGGCAAGTCATCAAATTTACTACGCAACTTGTTTTCCGACGGATTAGAGTGTTCTTCAGTAGCATTATCAATTTCATTGATATCATCCACACCAGTCATATCTGCACTTGGCTTGTCTTTAACTTCATCAACAAGAGAAGATAAATTATCATTATCATTATTATAAGCCTCTCCCTTTTCATTTGATTCCGAAGGTTGAGTTACTTCATCACCGGAGTGACTTGAAACGTAGTGACCAATAATACCGGCAGTGCCAGCTCCAACCGCACCTAAAGCTGCACCAACACCCAAATTGGTATTCCGTGAATTAGAGCTAGCTGAACGTTGCTTATTAAGTTCTGCAATCTTGCTGCTTAAAGTGCTATTTTTTTCTTCAAGACCTTTATGCTGATTTATCAAATTACCGTGATTTTGTTCAAGTTCCTTTATATGGTTACTGGCATTTTCGTGGTCAGCTTGAAGTTTCAAATTTTCCTCCTCAAGGTCACGTATCTTACTCTTCTTCTCTTCAGATTTGGCAATTGCAAGTTGCACTTGAGATTGTCTAACGGAAAATTGCTTTGAAAGCTTACTGTTTTCCAAAGTGACAGCTTCTAAGCTTTTTTCAATGTCTGCTGTTTCTGCGTTAAGATAACTCAATCTCTCTTTGAGTGCAGTATTCTCATTTTGGATTTGCTCCAAATTGGCTTGCTTCTCATTCATCTCAGAGGAAAGAGAATTAAATTTTGCTTCAGCAATCGAAGTTTCTGATCTCAAAGCTTCAGCTTCTTCTCTTGCTGCGGCTAACTTTGTATCAACTTGCTCCGCTTGTTTCACTTCATTCTGATATGACAATCTCAATTGTTTTAACTTTGCTTCAATTTCTTTCTTAGTAGATAAAATTCTTGCCAACTCACTATCCGCTCTAGTCTTCTTTTCTTGCAAGCCAGTAGTCTGAGTGGTTAATGATTTAATTTGATTTGAAACATTGGCAATATCAGTAGTTGCTTGTGATAATTGACCAGAAACTTCTTTATCAGCTAATAAATCGTCAGATGCAGATGCCGGAGGCTCGACCGACCTATTTGGTTGCTCTAATTGGGAAATATTACTGGAAGTGGACCTATCATTATTAGTTTGAGGTTTCCAACTGTTGCTTCTTTCTATAGAAGACTTTCTTGCTTTAGGGGGTGGTACAGCTCGTAAGGCATCATAGTTGACAGTTTTCTGGTCTTTAATAGGAGCTGGCGGAGGAGGCAGAGAAACTCTAGGTGACAAATTTTGGAAAGAGCCTTGAGTATCGATTTCACTAACTTGATCCTTTTCACTTTTCCCTGACGAATGTACCTGATTTTGTAATAAGGTTTGACCAAAACTAGAAGTTGGTTTAAAACCAGAAATCCCTCTATTTTTTGGTGAATCATACAAAGAAAGTTCACTGCTAGATACTGTAGGTTGAAGCCCCTGTGAGCTACTTTGCTGACTAGGAGCTGTACTAGATGGCCCAAATATATCTACCAAGTCATCCATAGCAGTTTTTTGTTTTTCGAGCGGTCTCTGTGGCTGTAACTCTTGAGGAGCACCAGAAAAGGGTTCAGCCGATTTGGGTTTTGATAAATCATCAGCATCACCAGAAGATTGCGGAATTTCTTGATTTTGTGGCTTCTGTCTAAGTGAGTTTATCAAAGAATCGGGAACTATGTTTGGAAGTTCTTCACCAGCTAGCTTTTTGTTTACCAAAAACAAAGCGATCGAAAATTCCAAGATTGTAAAGGTTCCTGTATTCTGTATATCTGATAAATCCCAGATTGACGCCAAATCTTGTTGTCCTAATTTTGAAGTCATCAAAAATGAAGCGACTTGATCCGGACTCAACTGACCACTATGTTCCTTATCCAAATTTTGAAAAATAGAAGCGTATTGTTGCTTCATTGTAGGGCTCGCTACCCATTCATTAGTTGTAGATGTTACGCCACCTAATTGAGTTGTGTCCGTTGGATGTCTAAGAGTAGTTTGCTGAGAAGTCACAGAGCCATAAGATGACTGTCTAGATCCAGTTGATTGAGTAGGGGGAATTTGAGGTTGGGCAGATTGCCAAATACTTTCAGGCAAAAAAGGTGGCAACTGCTTAATAGTACCACCTAAAAGGCCCTGAATCAAATGCATGGCAATCACAAAGCCACTGAGACCCAATTTACCAGTATTTTCTTTATCAACTAAAGTCCATATATGGCCCAAAGTATAAGTAGGAAGCTTTGCCTTTAAAAAGATATCTCTAGCTTTTGATCCACTTAATTCACTTTGGGATGAACCCACAGTTTTCGCAAACAATTGGCTAAATTTCTGAAAATCAGCCGGACTCACAGCTGCTAATGAACCCTGAGGTTGATATTGATTCGTAGTTGAATTCTGAGGAACCAAAGAGCTGGGTTGAGTTTGCATAAATGAGTTGTTTGTAGATTGAGGTTGAAGTGGAGGCGGTAAAGATAAATTCACAAATTTTGGCAAAGGTCCAGGATTATTTGCTAACTCAGGATTTGGCAGTTTGCCAGCTTGAGCGTATCCAATCAATCTCATTGCATAGCAAAACCCGAACTGAGTTAAAAAACCCAAATTGTTGTAATCAGCAAGTTGCCAAATTTCTCCTAAAATGGTTGGTGGTAAACCAGATTTTTCAAATGTTAATCGTGCTTTGTCACCAGTGACAATTCCAGTGGACTCCGGATCCAATGATTTAAACAACTCCGAGTATAACTTCTTTTCCTCTGCAGTAAGTCCTACTTTAAAAGTAGGTGTGGCTGTATGTTGTTAGTGTCGAAAATAAAACATTACAAAAAAGGATCACCCGGATTAGTACTTACGCAGTGAAACGCTCATGATAATATAAATTATCAGATAATTTAAAGCTCAATGGTAGTTTATGGGTTCAGAGGTATGTTAGCTTCATTGTTTTGCTCTTTTAGATTCACATTAGCGAGGGTGATGAACGCGTTATCCAAAGTACACGACCATACATAAAGTTCAATGAAACTAAAGTATAAGTTTAGCAATATGTAACAATTGAAAAAGAGAGACTTTCTATAGATAACATGATAGCGGTGAATCAAAAATATACTAAATGCTATTAAGAGCAATGAATAGATAGACTGCTATTTTTTTAATCAAATACAAAATAGATGTCGCAATATTATAAAATGTCACCTCAAAATGTCGCGAAGCATTACGATGAGTAGAAACTTTTTCAAACTGGAGCTTTTCTTAAATTTATAGATTCTAGTTAAAACATTAGAAATGAATAGAGGAAGAGGAGGATTCAGAGGTGGCCGTGGCGGCAGAACTGGTCCATCACAGTTTCAACAAGGACCCCCTGATACCGTTTTAGAGATGGGTACTTTTTTCAAAACCTGTGAGGGTGATGTAGTTTGCAAGTCTGTAAACGTCAAAGTACCATATTTTAATGCACCTATATATTTGGAAAACAAAACACAAGTAGGAAAGGTGGATGAAATTTTAGGTCCAATTAATGATGTTTTTTTCACTGTCAAAACTTCTGAGGGAGTTAAGGCAGACTCATTTAAGGTTGGAGACAAGTTTTTCATAGGCCCTGATAAATTATTACCATTGGAAAGATTTTTGCCTAAGCCCAAAGAATTTGGACCAAAGCCTAAGAGGAAGTCTGCTGGTGGTGCCGGTGGCGCAAGAGGAGGCCGTGGTGGTGCAAGAGGAGGATTTTCTCGTGGTGGAGGAGGATTCAGAGGTGGCCGCGGTGGAGCAAGAGGAGGATTCAGTCGTGGTGGAGCTCGTGGTGGAGGAGGCTTCAGAGGTGGTAGAGGTGGAGGAGGATTCAGAGGTGGCCGTAGATAATTCGTTTAGCTGAACTTGTTTATGAAACCAGACATTTTCTATTAAGGTCCTAAAGTTCTAATTTTCACCCCAAAAATTCCAATTAAATACTATGTAATTGCTATAACTATGCATTCGATTATTTTTTTTGTATAATATACGCTGAGAGTTTTAATGCTAATTGTGCTGGACCTTTTGGATATTATAGACCAAATTTGGGATCACAACTTTGTAGGATAGAAAATCGAATATCCTTATAACCAAATCTTCTCTTAAAGAATGTATTAGTATGCGCATTGTTAAACAATATTTGAGGAAAGCTGTTAAGATCACTCAAGCCCGCATGCTTAAGGAGTCGGTTAAAATGCTCAATGACTTTTTCATTTCCTTCTTCAACTTGATTAAAAAGTCTAATTCTCCTCTCCACGCTTAGATCAGGTGAATATGATTTAAATTGTGACATTTTAGGCATAAATTTGGGTATAATCAAATCAACTTTGGTGAAAATTACTTCAAATGGTACACCCTCTTCCATCAAGAAGTTTATGATTTGCATATCTTCTTCCAAAAACCCAGTCTGACTATTTATTAAGACATAAACTCTTCTTAGTTGTCTTCTTTGAGAAATATAATCTACAACTAACTTCCCCTGTTTTTCAACACCAAACTGGCCATATCCAGGGCTATCTACTAACCTCAACTTGTTTGCCACTTGGAAGGAGCTTAAAGTTCTTGTATAGCCTTGTCTTCTAGATACATATGCATATTCCGTAGACGCACCAATTGACTTATTTTCCGCTGAATTCAAAAGCAAATTGTTTATTAGAGAAGATTTTCCCACATTTGTATGGCCTAGAAAAAGAACCTCAGGCAATGGTTTTAGGAGTCTTGGATCAATTCCAAGTGACTTTTTATTAACTTTAGTACTTCTACTCGAATCTTGTTTACTAAAATTTATTTCATCATTTTTCATTAGCTGATGCTTGACATCAGGAATATCTTCATATCTTCCTATAGTCCACAAGAGACTTATATGTGCTCCATTAAAAAATGACTGAGCTGCACTACTTTGGCTTAAAGTAGGTTTGAGTTGGTGTGTATCTCTGAATTTGTCTGTAAGCATTAAAGGTGTAATCACCAGTTTCGTTAAATCTCGTGGAATCTTCACATTACTGTTTGCATCTGATATTTGCCTTTGATTGCTGTCGTCCCTACTTTCATTTCCATCTAAGGAAGAAGTAAGATATTCAATAGAATAGTAACGCCTTCTAGGCCCCAGGAACGAGTTTTTGATCGCCCTAACTCTCATTCAAGTTTAATTTTCATTACAAATTTGAGTTCAATGAGTGTTAAATTTTTTGATTTTCAAACTTGCGACAACTTATATACGGATTCTTGATTATCAAATACTACACTAAGTCAAAATAGTCAACCTGTTTTCAAAGTTTCTAAAAATCAAAGAAGAGTTTCTTGAAAGGTTGGAAGTAGTCCTAAATGGTTTCAATACGAATCTCGGTACTTACTAGTAAGTTCAATTGACATTGAAATAATCATCATCATTTTAACTAAATTTAAATACTAATAATTTCAGCTTTTATCATTTCTCTTTTGATAGCATGCTATTTGGGGTTTGCACTGATCACACTAACAAATGATAAGACTATACACTTCTTTACATTTTTGGTTCTTACATTGGAGTTTTACTGCATATTCGATACAAGTCATAAATCTTTGAGGGTATTAAGATATATTACATTTGTTGTGTGTACCCTAGGTGGGAGTATTATTCTGGAAGTCTTGCAGCAATTCGTGAATCCTAGAAGGATTTTTGATGTTTACGATATTGTGGCAAATATTTGTGGAAGCTTGTCAGCATTGATAGTTATCTCATGTTATCAATACATTGCAAGATACAATAGGCTTCGGCTGCGCCAGAGATTTCAACATGAATATTTAACGGCACCCACAGAGCAAGATGAAACCAGTATGAACGATACAGTAAATCATCAGGCGCCTCTAGAGTTAGATGAAGATCTTGATTATGTTAACATTCGAATGAAGGATATCGATGTGTAAATAGTGGTGACATGACTAAAGCTGGCAATTCCTGTACGTATGGGATTCCTCATTTAACTTTTGGTGCCACCTAAGCATTATAAATATTACTAATGACGCTACGAAAGTATTTCATGAAGATCTTCCATGAATACAAGATCCGATAGTATATAAAAAGACATAAACCCAAACGAATTAACGTAGTTGTATACCTTGCAAGCATCTGAAGAAAAAAAAGCAAACTGTATAAACATGAGTTCGCATCCACCGTTTTATGGCAGCATAAGATCTTATGATGTTCACACATACTGGAGAGACAATAACAAAGAAGAGCGTAACTTTGCTTATGAATTGAGAGAAAGGGTATTGAAGGACTTTGCAAAAGAAATTGAAGCTGGGGACATAAGAGTATATAAGTTTTGGGACAAGCCTATAGGACCTCATCCTTTAAACATGTGGGAGTTGGATTTTAAGAGTCCGGAAGTATTCATGAAAATTGTGCCTTACTTTCAAATCAACCATGGTAGTCTTTCAGTATTAATACATCCAAATACTGATGAGGGTGATTTAATCGACCACACTAAGCATGCATTGTGGTTAGGACATAAGCTTAGATTAGATACAAGCGTGTTTTGAAAATTTTCTTCGTGAGACGCTCACTTCTTTGGACAAACACAAGGAGATCATAATATGATTGGAACATTGCAGCCTATTCAAGAGGTATTCTATTATATATATCTATAGATACTTAATATGATGTTTCAGATAATCCTGAGAAATTTCAGTTTCGAAACTTTGCGTACTGCAGATATGCCTCAAGTTTACCTAAAGTTAGTTTTGGCAGGAAAAAGCACAATAATTAAACTCTTACACGTTCAATATAAACGCAACATAGCCAATTGCAAAGTAGATACTATTCAGAGCTCAGAAGTCTCATAGTAATTATTCTTTGAATTCAAGATAGTACTTTGAGACCTTATTGTGCTTCTCATGTTGGCAGCTACGACACAAGGGTCCGTTAGTAACCAGCGTGATAATGACCATGTAAAAGAGAATAACGATTTGAATGCTGATGCTGGGAAAAAACACAAGAAGGCTGGATCCGTCTTTTCACTTGGAATCAATCGTAATGATAATATGTATATTATGGAAAATGGTAGAAAGGTGCCTTTGCGACAGAGCAATGATCCGTCACAAATTTATCGTTCTATATCAAGAGGCTCTAGCTCAATAGCAAGTGACTCAAGAACTTCTTTGCATAAACGAAGACCTTCAATTGAGCTGAAACATTCATCCCAGGTAATACCAAATCCGTGGTCCTTTTTCAATAGAAATGGTGACAAGGCAGAGTCGAGATACAAAAGTGAAGAAGAAGAAATGGATGATACCCCTTACAATCCACAAAATGAGGTAAACGATGCTCCAGGTGCTCCAGAATCCTACGGTCATCATATAAAGCCTGATTATGGAGAACATGAAAACTTTTCCCGCTTATCCCCTAATAAAGAAGACGAAGATCAAAATAAGCAGAAATTTAAAAGAAAGTTTCAACTCTTTGGTAGAAGAAAGAACAAAGAGAAGAGAAAATCTTCAGTTGCTCCAGTTGACTTGGATTTGGATAGTGATGAGGAAAGACCTACTGGAGACCGCGGAAGAAATTTGATTGCAGCATTAACAATTGGAACTCCTGCAATTAACATTTTAGCATCATGTTTGCTAGAAGATGAGCATGGCATCACAAGATCACCACTTCTTTTAACTTTGCTTGGTCTCAAAGTGACCGATATTTCACCTCACGTTAATACAAAGTTGAGAAGATTCAGATTAGATTTGGAATATGGTGTAGGTACTCAAAGGATGAAGTGGTCAGTGGATAGGACGGCTAAAGATTTATTATATTTGCATTCAAGATTCAAATTTGACAACTGGAGAAGCGATTTCACTAGTAGTAAAAATTCTGAATTACCCAAGTATCCAATTCCACCTTTGCTTACTCGTGGAGATAATTCACGACTTAAATCAAAGACTGAAAAAAGTATAGGCTTGCATGATACAACCACGCATGATGATAACGGAACTAATACGATACATGACCACGATATGACCAGCCATATGCTGCATCCAGATAATACGTCTTTACTTAGTGCTCATACCCTAAGAGAACAGTTCGCTAACTTGCGAACTCATTTAAGTAGCGTGTCGTCTGCCTCTTCTGAAGATGCTTCTCCTGATCAGTTGAGGAGAAGAGTTTTGAAAAATCAAGAGTATGTGAGAGATGTCACCAACTATCTAAATGAGTTAATCTCCCTAGTTTCATTAAAGCCACAATCCAATAGACTTTTTCAGTTCTTTGAAATTTCACCAGTCTCCTCACTATTAAGCTATGAAACAGGATATAGTGGTAAACAAGGAGTCATTCATATTGGAGGTACAACTAAGTCTCAGGGATGGCGAGTGGGCCACTTCAAAGCTAATGATGTGAAAAGTATGATTGATAGAAGATCAGAAAAGTGGCTATTAATTAGAAATTCCTATGTGATGTATGTGTCTGATATTAATTCTACTTCTCCTTTAGAGGTATTCTTAGTTGACTCTAAATTTAAGATTAACTACAGACACGAACATGGTACTATTAAGGATGACGATGATTCTGATTACGATGATTCTTCTATATTGCAAAAACGTCTTGCTGATATTAACGAAAGTAGCAAGGCTCATAAAAACGTATTTAAGCATTTGAAAATTACATTAGAAAACAGTGAAAGGAAGCTTGTCTTGATTCCAAAATCACGTAAAGAACAAAAGTTATGGATCGAGTCTCTTACATTCATGAAAAACTCAACTGTATGGTCAGAAAAAAACAGATTCAACTCATTTGCTCCTATAAGACAAGATTGTTTTGCTCAATGGTTTGTAGATGGGAGAGATTATTTTTGGGCGGTTTCATCTGCTATTGAAATGGCCAAAGATGTTGTTTTTATTCACGACTGGTGGCTCTCGCCTGAGCTCTACTTGAGGAGACCCGCCAATGGCAATCAACAATGGAGGATAGACAGATTGCTTCAAAGAAAAGCCCAACAGGGTGTTAAAATATTTGTGATCATTTATAGAAATGTTGGTACAACAGTTGCAACCGATTCGTTGTATACAAAGCATTCTCTTCTATCTTTGAATGAAGATAACATTCATGTGATAAGATCACCAAACCAATTGCTTCAGAATACTTATTTTTGGGCTCATCATGAGAAGCTATGTATTGTTGACCAAACAGTGGCTTTTATTGGTGGTATAGATTTATGTTACGGAAGGTATGATACCCCTGATCATGTTATTGTTGATGATTCAAAGGTTGATTTTAATTCTTTAGATCCAAACGAAAGGTGTACAAGTGAAGAATTCATAAAATTCCAAACATTTCCAGGAAAAGATTATTCTAATCCCCGTGTGAAGGATTTCTCTGCTCTTGACAGGCCATACGAGTCAATGTATGACAGGAATACTGTTCCCCGTATGCCTTGGCATGATGTTCATATGGTTACATCTGGCAAAGTAGCTCGGGATTTGGCTCGACATTTTGTTCAACGTTGGAATTATTTGATCAGACAAAAGAGGCCAAGTAGACTTACTCCTTTATTGATACCACCTCCAGATATGACGGACGGCGAGGTAAAATCTCTTGGTTTACAAGGCTCATGTCAAATTCAATTGCTTAGATCATCTGGTCACTGGTCACTTGGCTTAAAGGAACATGAACAAAGTATTCAAAATGCGTATTTGAAACTCATTGAAACTTCTGAGCACTTTGTTTATATTGAGAATCAATTCTTTGTGACTTCTTGCTTTATTGACGGAACGGAAATTCAAAATAGAATTGGGGATGCATTGGTAGATCGTATTATAAGAGCATACAATGAAGGTACGGATTGGAGAGCAGTAATTGTAATTCCATTAATGCCTGGATTTGAATCTCAAGTTGACGAACCTGATGGATCTGCTGTTCGTGTAATCATGCAATGCCAATTCATGTCTATTTCTAGGGGATCAAGCTCAATTTTTGCAAAGTTGAGAAGATATGGAATTGAACCAGATGATTATATTCACTTTTATTCCTTACGAAGGTGGGGAAAGATTGGACCTCAGAGACTCCTTGTTACTGAACAGTTATATATACACTCCAAAACTATGATAGTCGATGATAGGGCAGCTATCATAGGAAGTGCGAATATAAATGAAAGATCAATGAGAGGATTAAGAGATTCGGAAATGGCGGCTCTTGTTCAAGATAAAGAAACCATTGTGACTAAGATGGGAGGCGAAAATTTCATAGCAGGTAAGTTTGCACATTCATTAAGGATAAGATTAATGAGAGAACATTTAGGTGTAAATGTTGATCTCTTGGACATAGTCGAAAGGAGATTCAGAAGATATGAATCTTTTGCGAAGACAGAAAATGGAATAAAGGCAGCAACCAGTCATTTTAGGAAGATTGAAAACATTCAATTATCTGCAATGATTGAACTTGCTTCAAGAGATATTTTAGACGAGCCTCAAGGTTCATTTAGGTGGAAACATTATCAAAGGTCTAAAAATCTTGATGGCGTAGTTCATGAGGTCCCACTAACTGACATCAGAGAGCACGAAGAATCAAACAACACACCATCACCCTTGTCTTTACCCGTAACCTTTAATAACAGAACTGGCTCATACGAAGCTAATAGAGGTATTAGAGATAAGAAAAAGCACTCTTTTGATGCTCGAGTTCAACATAATGAAAGTCATAAAAAGGATGTTTATGGAGATGGCTTAGATAAGTACAAGAGCAAACTAGCTAAAAGGGCTAGATTCAACAGTGGCAAAATGCTCAAAGACTTGGCTCAAAAAGTCATGAAAAGTAATCCTACGATTAAAGTTTTCTTACCTGATATTGATGCGGTAATGGAGTTCCTACACGCTGATGATTATGAGATGGTAGATGAGATGGATGAAGAATCTGAAAGAATGATTAGTGAACGAAATAAGGAAAGATGGCTTTTATTAAAGAGAATCTCGTACTTACAGAGGGTAGCTGCAAAGGAAAAAGAAGACAACGAAGAAGAGGCTAAAAAGAGGGTCCAAGTAGGCATGGAACCTTATGTCAATATCAACTCACGTCTAGATGATGAAAATAATAACTCTCCAGGTCCTGAACCACTGAATATGGTTCTACAAACTGAAATTCCTGCGAATGGGGAAACTCCTGTAAACTCATCTTCTCATCCCGATTCATCAAATAGGTCTATTAATTCATTGTCAGAAAAGAAGCCTTTAGAACCACATTCGGCGGAAACATTCCAGGAGGATATTCCTATCGTGTCTTTGACCGAAGAGTCAGCTCAAGAAGTCATTCAAGACATAGAATCTAGAGGAATAGAAAATTCTAATAAGTTTATTGATCCTTATTGCTTCGAAGATCCATTGCATGATGAATTTTATGAGGACTTATGGTTTGAAAATGCAAGAAGAAACACTGAACTATATAGAAAAGTCTTCCACACCCAACCTGATAACAATGTCCAGTCCTGGAAAGGTTACAAGCAATACTCAAAACTAAACAGAGCTTTTAAGATCTCTCAAGAACATGAAGCCAAGTATAAAAGGCAACAGTATTCTAAAGGTGGTGCAAGCATATTTGATGAAACTGAGTCAGAAGAAGAAAGTAGTAGTGGTAGTAGTCAATTTAAACCTGTTATTAATAGACGAACTACAGAGGCTACAATCAACGTCAACAGTTTGGATCAAGACGTTGGTCTTTTAGGACATGCTCCTCCGGACCCTGCCTTGACTCCTCCTGAATATGAGGGAACTAAGCTTTCAAATATCCGTAGAAAGAAATTGAGGCGTCCGTTTGGGCAAAAGGATAATATCGGTGGTAAAAATGAAGCTGATAAAGAGAAAGTAGAAGATGAAGATGAGGATGAAGATGAGGATGAAGATGAAGATAAAGAGGAAGAACCTAAATCCCAAGATAATCATGAATCTACTCTTGCAAGCAATGGGACTACTGAGAAACATCTTCATTCATCATCGGCCAACGGCAGCGCTCATGAAAATGGCATTTTAGCACCTTTACCAGAAGGAAAAGGGAGAAGAAAGAGACACGGGTTGACGGCTAGAAGAAGGGTTAACATGGGTGAAAGAATATATGAGCGTGATTCTGCAGAACGTCTTTTAAACGAGATCCGCGGAAACTTAGTGTTGTTCCCCGCTGACTGGCTACTGAGAGAACTCGAAGGTGGCAATTGGTTCTATAACACTGACAGAATACCACCCATCGATATATATGATTAGATGTATACAGTATTGATTAAATCACGTGATAGATCTAAAAATTATGTTTTCATGTTTAGAAGTTATTTCTCAGCACGAGAAAGAGATAGTAGATTGATAGGCAATGTGCAAACATGTTTCTTGAATTGCTATCGTTCCTAGGAATAGTGATTGGTTTCTTGTTCCTTGTTCTAGCTATAGCATCCGGACTATACTATGTATCTGAGCTAGTAGAGGAACATTCAGAACCTACAAAACGTTTGCTAAAGAAGTTGATACTTAGTGTTATGATTTTGTTCATCTTACTTTGGCTTTTTGACAAATTTCCATTCAAGTTAACACTATTTTCATTGGCTTCATACTATGTGTACTTACAAAACTTAAACAGATTCCCATACGTGCAATTAACCTCCCCGGTCTTCCTATTATCATGCATACTAGTTATAACAAATCACGCATTATGGTTTAATCACTTCCACAATCCATATATTCCACCATTGGAGGTAAGACTAAGACCAGACTACGAGCCTCCTAGAATTCCTTCTTTTGCTGAAGTGTGCTCGTTTTTTGGATTGTGTGTTTGGTTAGTTCCATTTGCATTGTTCGTTAGTTTAAGTGTAAATGATAACTTATTACCCCATCATGTTGAAGTCTCTGATCTGAAAAACAAAAAGAAGAGTGGATTAGCAAAGATCTTGGTTACAAACTTAAGAGAATTTGTCTACTCGACTAGTAGAGCATTGGGTTACGAATTAGATCCCCTGCATGGTACAATTGTTTAAATTAGGTATGTATAATACACGTTGGGAACTAGTGTACTCCTAGCCCAGAGGTAATTTTGACTTAATTAATAAAATAAATGCAACTATTTACAGCTTGGTCAAGAAAGACTTAACAGGAGCTCCTATATGATCCAAACTCAATAAAAATGTATCGTGACCGTAGTTGCTAATATCAGTTCCTAACTCAAAATATCTCACATCACCACCACTATTAACATCTTTCAATACATTTGCAATCTCTCTTTGTTGCCAAACGGGGAAGAGAATGTCAGATTCAATTCCAATAACTAAAACGTCCTTGTGTCCAATTTTCTTTAATCCTTCCCGTAAATTTTCTAATGACTCCTCTGGAGTTACAGTTGCAGACTGAACCTTTTCTTGATATGGCTCTACTGGTAGGGATCCTTCAACTTTCAAATTTGTTTTATTACTATGAGCGTGTTCTGTTTTCTTTCTTATCAGCTCAGCCTTTTCTCTATTAGATAAACTTAGATCAAAGATGTCCATAGCCTTCAGGACATATAAAAATGAATTGGCATCATATTCCAAGCAAAACTTTTCTCCTTGATGATCCAAGTAAGTTTCAACCAAGAAATCAGGGCATAATGCTGGGGGCTTTGATTCGTCAGCTCTGTTTCTTCCAAACCTATATTCCCATTCAGGACCCGAACGATACGTGACAGTTGCAATCTCTCTAGCCAATTTCATACCTATATGAGGTGGGATCTTTCCATAATAGAACCCTCTATTCCAATTAGGATCACTCATTAAAACCTGTCTCTGAGTGTGTCTTAATGCAATAGAGTATGGGTGTGATCTCGCGCATCCACTAATGGATATAACTTTTTCAACTTCATCAGGAAACTCAACAGCATATGCTAAAGATTGCATACCACCCATAGAAGCTCCAAGTGATGCATATATTTTTTGAACTCCAAATACGTCCTTGATTAATTCCCTCTGTGCTCTTACCATGTCATTAACGGTGATTATTGGAAACCTCGTTCCATAAAAATCGTTATCAGCAGGATCCTTTGAAGAAGGACCAGTCGAACCATAACATCCACCTAGAACATTAGTACATATGACAAAATAATCATTGGTATCCAAGTATTTTCCTGGCCCAATGAAATTCTCCCACCAACCAGGCTTTGGGTTGTCAGGCTGTGATTTAGCGTGGGAAGATGCAGATAAGCCAGTGTGAACTAACACAATATTATCTTTACCAGCATTCAACTCCCCCCAAGTTTCATAAGCTATTTCATATTCAGGTAAATATCCACCATTATCAGTAAACAAAGGTTTTCCACTTTTGTAAAGTTTAAAGCCAGTTTGCACCTTAGAGTATGAAGGCTCTGGTCCCGACTCCAAAGACGACGTGGTACCTTCTCCATCTGCTCTGCAGCTTAGCAACGCTTCTGTTTTCTTTTCGAGTTTATCAAGACACGGAAATGCTAACTGAGGATTGGAACTGCTTGATTTTTTCTCATTAGAAGTTTCTCTAACTTTGCTAGTCCCCCCCGACAACATGGCACGGCTCATCAATAAAGTCCCTAGTTTAACATCCCAAAGTCTAGAAGCTCTTCTCGAGAGTATCATAGATGTGGGTAGCCATTTCAGAGAAAGCATGTCTGTGTAAACTTGTTTTTCCAACAGCAATGGACTGACTGTAAGCTTAGATATGTAATATTTCTCTGGTGCAACAGAAGTATTTCAAATCATTTCACGTGACTAGGCATTATTTGGGACCTTCATGGAACTAATTAGATAAAGGCGAGCATCAATTGGTTAATCATTAACGATTGATCACATTCGGTATGAGGTTTGGGGAGTATGAGGGTATCTGGTTATATGTTATTACTTTTCTAGTTGCTCTGCCTTTCCACTTGTTTGGTGGTCAGTTTGCAGATACAATTCTGAACTCATTTGTAGGTACTATCAATTCCATATTAATTCAAAACTACGGCTACTTATGGTTTAACATCGCATATTTGTTCCTCACTGCTATGATCTCCATCTACGACACTCAAGGAAAGTTATTTATACATTACATTAAAGTGCTTTTCATTAATACCCTTATATCTCTAATACTTAATCAATGGTTCTTTGGACCTTCAATATTTGAGCGCATTGACGCAATCTTCTTAGGGCACTGTGATTTGGCTGCAAGTTACTCTAGGAAGACATGTTCGATAAAAAGTGGTCACTGGATTAACGGATTTGATCCTCTGGGCCATGCTTATTTCGTATCGTCTACAAGTTTACTTCTTTGGCATGTTATTGCAAGTATATATCTGGCAACATCTAGCACCGACAGTGATTTAGAAAACCAAAATGATCCTCCAGAGACCGAAGATCAGGTACACATAACATCACATCCATTTTCAAAGAATACGGAGCGAATACCGTTGTATTTAATTTTAGCACTTATTGTGATATGGTATTTCTTATACGTTATAACCTGTGTGTTTTTCCATACAATGCCAGAAAAGGGTGTTGGGTTAATATTTGGCGTCTCGTTTCCATTTGCCCTTATATATTACGAAAAACGAAATAGAATCAGTTAGCTAATATTACTTTCCAAGAAATATTTTATAGTTACTACGCATGCCGAGATAAAGGTTCACTTTATCACGGGCTCAATGAAGTATAAGAGAGCCAGATATTTTATCAGATCTTATTTCGCAAAAATAGCGCATACCTGCAGGACCAGAAGACGAGTAACGGCGAAAACATCTCATTACAGTTCTATAAAAGATGTTAGTAGGCTCTTTCAAATTCATACCAGATGGACTCCTAGCAACTGACATGCAAGAGTTAGAGATAATACTTGCAAATATTCATTGCGAGGAATGCGAGGATACCATATATAATGAGATATCGAAGTTCTTTCGATTGTTAAGGTTTACATCTGCCCCAGATGAGCAAGATATTAAGACACAAGATAATGAAGAGACACTTTTCTATTTAAAAGATAACGTCCTTAAACTCATATTTTCTTCTAACTTGTTGACTAATGACTTAATTAAAAAGGTTGTTAAAGCTATCAAGAGAAAAGGGTTTCTCGTACTCTCTTGGGAAGAAAGTACAATTGGTATAGAAGAAAAAGAGAGGAACGATAAAGGATTTACTTCTGATAGTAAAACCGAAGATTTGACTTCATTCTGGGTATCTAACCTATTAACCAAGTATAAAGAGCGTCGAAATAGAAAAAATCATTTAAAACATTGTTATAAGTGTCGGCAAGAAAGACAACTTTACTCCAATAGTAGCGATAAGCCAGAGTCTGTTGAAACTCTTGTTGTTAGCTCAGATAAAGAATTTCGTGCGGTATTCAATATTGGTGGTATGACTTGTGCTTCTTGCGTACAAGCAGTATCTGAGGCTCTTGGTAATATACTTGCTGCAAATGGAATAAAATCAAGGGAGGACGGTCAAAATTATTCCGTAAATCTTTTGCAGAACAGTGCTATTGCGATCATACCAAACAAGCAGCTAGCGAATAAAATAATAGCAGAAATAAATGATATTGGATACGAATGCAGCTTAATTGAGCTTCTCCCTGTCCAAACAGCTTTGAACGTTAAAGTTACTGCTATAATTGGTGGAATGACGTGTGCTGCTTGTGTTAATTCAATACTGGGTGCCATTAATGAGCTACCGTTCGTTCAAGAATTTGCAGTAAATCATGTTTCTAAAGTGGGTACCTTTATTTTGGAAGATTCTTCACAGTTGGATGACAATATGAAGAGTTTGAAAGAAGCGGTTGAAGATTGTGGTTTTGAATATCAATTGATATCAAAAGAAACAATCAACTACACTCAGAAAAAATCTAGGTCGATACATTTAAGTGTGGATGGTATGTTCTGTAACCATTGTCCAGAGTTGATCATGGAATATTTGGGGAGTTATGGAGAGGCTATTGTCATAGAAGACCCACTTACCTTGAGTTACCCATTTATCAAGTTCAAGTACATTCCACATAAGACATTGAATATTAGAAATATTCTATATGACTTGAATCACTTGGAAAGTACGAACAATGGCAGCTACAAGATAAACCATGATAATGTAGGTAAATTCAAATGTACCTTGATTGAACCTGTCTCTGTTGATGAACATCTCCGGAAGATTTCAAGAAAAGAAGTCAATAGAATAGCTATTAGGCTAGCTATTGCCACTTTGTTTGTTATTCCTACGTTTATTTTTGGAGTGGTTGCCATGTCTTTGCTCCCGTCAACTAATTCATTCAGAAGTTGGGTTGAAGAACCCCTCTGGGTAGGTAACGTTTCTCGTAATACTTGGATATTATTCATATTAAGCTCCCCGGTATATTTTTTTGCTGCGGACATTTTTCATCGTAAGGCATTAAAAGAAATAATTTCATTATGGAGTCGTAAAAACACATTTAAGAAGAGGTTTTTCAAATTCGGATCAATGAACCTTTTAATGAGCATTGGAACAACTGTTTCCTACTTTGCAAGCATTGTATTAATGATACTTGGTAGTCAAGAGAAGTCCAAGCATCAAGGTTTCAAGACTACTTACTTTGATTCGGTTGTGTTCTTGACATTTTTCCTATTGATTGGAAGACTCTTGGAAAGTATATCAAAGAGTAAGACTGCAAACGCAATTTCTAACTTGGAATCTCTTAAAACTACGGAAACAACGGTGGTAGAAGAAGTTGATGGAAAGTTCGTTCATGACGAGGTTATTAATGTAAAGTATTTAGAAAGCGGTGATTATATCAGAATTCTAGCTGGTGATTCTCCTCCTGTGGATTGCATAGTTACTGAAGGTAGTACCGAATTTGATGAATCTGCTTTAACAGGTGAATCAATTCCCATTAGACATGTACCAGGGCATCAGATATTCTCTGGAACTGTCAATGTCGGAAATACTTCAATTATTGCAAGAATTATTAACATCGAAAGTGGTTCTTTAATCGATCAAATTGTTGAAACTGTGAGAAGTGGACAATTGCGCAAGGCACCTATTGAAAGAACTGCAGATCAGTTGACGAGTTTTTTTGTACCGGTTATAGTTTCTTTGGCTATTTCAACATGGGTAATTTGGCTCGCTCTAGCTTACTCTGGATCTTTACCAAACTCCTATTTGGACATTGATGTTGGTGGCTGGGCTGTTTGGTCTCTCGAATTTGCAATTGCTGTATTCGTAATCGCATGTCCATGTGGTATTGGTTTAGCTGCCCCTACTGCTTTATTTGTTGGATCAGGTTTGGCTGCAAAATATGGGATTTTGGCCAAAGGAGGAGGTGTTGCCTTCCAGGAAGGATCTAGCGTGAAGACAATCTGTTTTGATAAAACAGGTACATTAACTAAGGGAGAACTCACTGTCACTGACTTCTCTTTCGTGGAGAATAGAGCAGGCTCCAAAAGCTCACAAGATCGATTATTAGCATTACAAGTTACTAGAGACTTAGAGTTGGCATCGAAACATTCCCTAGCTGATTCTATCAAGAAGTTCATTGCTGACTACTCCTCAAAAACTTTAAAAATTGAATTATCTCCAAATAAAATCCCACTGGTGGAAACAATTCCAGGTAAAGGATTAAAAGGTAAGATGATAACAGAATCTGGTGATGAAATGTGGTGTAAATATAATGATTCTGAAGTTATATTGGGCAATGAGACGCTAATGAAAGACCATGGTATCTCAATATCAGCGAGACAAGCCGAGGTGTTAGATCAATGGAAGAAGGAGTCAAAATCGGTCATCCTTGTTGGGATTAAATCACATAATCATTTTGGAGATAGTGAATATCACTTAATCTACATGCTTGCCTGTCGTGACCAGATCAGACCAGAAGCAAAAAATGTTATATCTTACTTGAAAAAAAAATACAATATCGATTGTTGGATGATAACGGGTGATAATAAACTAACTGCCGATGCCATCTCCAGAGAGGTAGGAATCAAAAATGTCATTAGCGAAGTGCTTCCAGATGAAAAGGAGAAACATGTGAAACGAATTCTGCAAATGACTAGTTCAGTTGTTGCTATGGTTGGTGACGGTATTAATGATGCCCCAGCACTTGCTGCAGCTGACGTTGGTATTGCATTATCATCAGGGACTGACATTGCAATCACATCCAGTGATTTCATATTGCTCAATAAAACGTATCCTTTGCTTGCGTTACTTACATTGATGGACTTGTCTAGGGTCTGTTTTAATAGGGTGAAATTTAATTTTGCTTGGAGTTTAGTATATAACATGATAGGAATTCCTATAGCGGCAGGGGTGATATATCCTTACCATAACACGAGGTTGAGTCCAGTGTGGGCTAGTGCTGCTATGGCGTTATCATCAATTAGTGTGGTTATGAGCAGTTTAGCATTGAAGCTCTATAGGCCGAAGATTACTGACGATCATGTGAACACCATTATTACTGAAGATGAGGACGCTAAAGAACTTGAACTTTAATTTTCTATGACTCAAGATATATATATAAGTGTACGTAACTCTGGTTAGTTTTATATTTTAAAGGGTATGGCATGGTAGTTTTAATAAATCTATGAGCATTTGAAGTACCCAATGAGTTTTCAGACTAGGAAGACATCCACATCAAATTTTACTATCATAACTGTTACATTATCCGTCGTGGAATTATCCATTGCTAATTGGCAGAGTTTTTTCGCTACCACTTGAGGATCTTGGCAAAACTTGAAATTTTCAGAAACAAATTGGCATGCCTTTTGATCGGAAATTACGTCCCAAAGACCGTCACACGCTAAAATCATAAACTCATCTTTTTCTGATATCTCAGTGGAAGTAGTGAATGGCTTCCCTACAACTAGGTCCTTCATGTAGGAGTCACCCAAAGACCTTGTAACAGCTAATACTCCATTCACTCTATTTTTCATTACAAGTCCACCCGTATCTCTGATTCTATTAATTTCATTATCATCGGTAGCTTTATGGTCATAAGAAAGTCGATAAGGTCGTCCTTCACGACACAAAACTACACGCAGATCACCAACATTTGACGTATACAAAACTCTTTTATGATTTTTTGTTGGAACAAAATCAAACCGAGGATTCAGTTCGTGCTCTTCTCTCTCGTGTTGCTTTTCATCTGTATTTCGAAGTTCCCAACGGAGTACTGCTACAGCTGCAGTACAACCAGACGAGCCTGAAACCTGTTTTTCAATGAATTCATCGGCTTTAATGAATGAGTTATGCAATTTTTCTTTCATATCGTAATTATAGCTCTCATCAGGGTTTTCTTCCTCCACGTTAATCTCATCCATCAACAATGTATGAAGGTTATTTCCACACCATCTAGCTGTTTCCTTTCCTGCGTGACCATCAAAAATGGCAAAGTATCCCCAATCAACTCTTTCTGCAAAATTTGCTATGTATGTGTGGACATCCTCCATTTTAGATCTGTACGTGACATTCTTATTTTCTGCTACACCCACCTTGAACGAAAGTCCTCGAAACAAATCATGAGCGGTAGCAGTTTCTCCGTCATCTGATAAATCTTCGTGTTTTTGTGGTCTAGGTGGAGAACTGTCTTTCTTCGCCATCCTATATTATACTAAAAAAATAAGGTCTGATATATGATCGCTTTTGATTCAGCTTTTTTTGTTTCGGTTATCGCTGAATATAAACCTAATATGCTTATATGCAAACCAATATAAGGTACAACCTCAGATAACTAAGAAATACTTACCTGAGATATCATTGAATTTAAGAGGGATAATGTTTCTTTATTCTAGTGAATGATTTAGCTAGTGATGGAAAAACAGGAGCCGATATCAAATCAAATTTATTCAGAAACAGACATCCGGGGTCTTGCCAAAGGAAGATTTGATTCCTTTACTACAACATTTTTCCCGTTATTACCACACATAGAAGGAAGCGTTTTTAATGATGATAAAACTGGCATCGAGGCTTTACCTCTTTATATTTTGATTGAAATATGCGGATTTCTAAAAACAAAGGATTTACTAAGTTTATGTTTGACTCTGACACAGCTATATTTTGTTGCAGTTTTTCAACTTTACAGAAAGATAACCATCTCAGCTAATTCGGACTCAATAGAGCGAATCAAATCAAAGTACTCGACAATTCCTAAGAATTTGGGTACTATAGTACATTTCTCGAAGCTATGGCTGTTATTACAAGTCTTACAAAGTAGCCCTAAGCTCAAAATATATGTGAAGTCTCTCACCTTGATTGACATTGAAAGTACTTGGAAACCGGGATTTTATGCCATTGATACACACTCCCTTGTTGAAAACATTTTGAAAACTACTGAACTTAGTGAACTAATATGTCAGTTTCCATTTCCTCTGCCGAAGCAATGGCCACAATTGAGGTCGGAGTTTTCTGCACTCCGAAAGTTAGCTATCCACTTGAGTAGTTTTGACATGGCATTGGCTCTTCGCAATTTAACATGCCTAAGATTATTTTATGATGAAAATGACTCTGAATCTAGCAGCTTCGGTGAAGTTGCCAAAAATTTGACGGCATCCCTGAATGGATTGAGCTCTCTCGAATTTGTAGTAGCCTCAAACGAAGAGGACTCACTGTCATATTTCAATAACCTTAATGTTAACAGAACCTATGCTCCTTGGATATCTTTCTTTAAAGAACTAGGGATATCTGATAATTATTTTTATGTTTCAAATTTATCATTGGATGGCTATATCGGGGGGAAAGGAGAGGAATTTGCTTCGACCATTTGTAGTGCCATAGACTTGGCGCAATTAAAGAGCTTAAAACTAAATGTAAGAGAGGTCAGCCATCAGAATGAATACCACAATGGTGCATCAGTAGCTTTTTTAACAAATCTAACCAGATTTACACCTAACCTAAAAAAATTAAGTTATAATCCAACTTATGATTGTTTGTCATGTCAGCATTCCAGCATAACATCTTGTTTGGTAAAAAATATTCCGAATAAGCTAACCACCCTCCTGTTAATTTTAGAAGCACCTAGTGAAGATTATAGATGTTCTCTTCAGGAGTCAATTATTGAGAGCCAGAGCCAATTGAAGAGGCTTAGATTATATGATAGATCAAGAGAAGTTTCTGATAAGCTAATTCTTAAAAGTTATGTAGGTGACTTACAGGCGTTGAAGTTTGAGAATGCAATCTTTCACAATTCATGTTGGCAATCAGTATTATCCGATGGCTTCTCTCCTGGAATAGAGCCAGTTATAATCAACGACTTCATGGAAGCTTTCATCAAAGAATCACATCAAAATATTAGTTCTTTTTTGAACGGAAATTCTAAATTCAGCTCTCTATCTACACTTTTATCTTTACCGTATCTAACTGTTCTTTCAATATTTGATATTGTCTTGGTATTGAAAAACGGAAAACCATATTATGCATCAAATCAAAGCAATATACCTGTTTAAACATATATTTTCTTCCACTTAATTTCCCAAATCACAATCTTTGTGTCACTAATTTAGATTTCAATATATGTGCTGCTGGCCGGATACATTTCCCTACATATAGGTAATCACATGCCTTATGAAATAACTCTTAACAGCCTAATAATATATCCCTATTAATTCAATGCTTAATAGTTTACTTGGAAATTGAAAGAAAAGTTGGCGGATATGTCTACAGATTTCTCAGATTTGCCTTACAAGCCTAAGGGGGAACCAATTATTGAGTTCGTTGAATTCGATAATGCTAATTTTAAAACGGTAACTTGGAAAGTTCCTGAAAATGTGGAGTATAAGGGTAAAATCATTTATGTCCATGGCTTTGCAGAGCATTCAACCTTATATACTGAGTTCTTTGATAAATTGACCCAGAAGGGATACGAAGTTTTCTTTTTTGACCAAAGAGGGGCTGGTGCCACCTCTCCTGGAAATGAAGAAGGTAAAACAAATGAAGAACACGTTATTAAAGACTTGGATTTTATGATTAAGCGTAATTTAGATCAAAGAAAAGATAAGAATGAGCAGTTTTATCTTCTAGGTCATCTGATGGGTGGGGGTATTTCTTTGAACTACGGTATAAGTGGCAAATATGTTAATGATATTAAGGCTATTGTAACTAGTGGACCCTTGGTTCTTTTACATGCGAAAACTGAACCTAACATTATTTTAAGGACATTAGCTCCTGTAGTTAGTGCTATACTTCCCAATTTGAAGTTTGATTCCAATTTGAATTACGACTATATAACTTCTAATGAAGGGTGGAAGAATTACATAAGAAAACACGATAAGAAGTTAGTAGGAACTGCTCGTCAATTCAATGACATGTTTGCTAGAGGAAAAAGGCTCACTGAAAAAGATTATGTATCCAAGTGGCATCCTCATGTGTCTTTATTAGTCCTTCATGGAACAGCGGATTATATCAATTGGATTAAAGGGTCTGAAGCATTTTTTGAATTGGTGAGCGATAAAGTTGACAAGGAATTCGTGGCTGTCGAAGACGGGAGGCATTCGTTATTTATGGAAAATGAGAAAATCTTTGGTGATGTTTTCGATAAAGTAGTCAAATTTTTGGAGACTCATTAACTGTTGTCGTATGTTTTAAGGCTCTTTATAATTCGGTATTGTACGTTGCTTCAATAGATATTTGAGTATATGGTTAATATGTTTTACATGAATATAAACTAAGACTATTTTCAGTTTTATTTAATGTATATTTACAAGTTGGTACTTCATAACAATTTCTTTTTCATAACGTAGTGCATAACGAGCTTTCACAATATCAGTAAAGATAGCCCATTTAGCTTCTCAAGCCTCTATACATGTTTAGTTGTTATTAATTACCTTTGTTAATCTCATCGTCATGTATTCCAAGTTTATTCGCTCTGGCTTCTAATCTTGCTCTCTTCTCCCGTCTTTCCCTTCTAATCCTTGCTACTTCGGCCTGTATTTCATGTGGTTCTTTGGGTATTTGATTTGTAGAGCTTGGATCTGGCCAAAATCCAGGTATATTGAACTTTCTATCCGAATCTAACCCAACATAATACATCACAAGAATTGGTGTGAGAAGATAAAACCCAAACTAAAATGAATTAGTATTGCATGTGTAAACTCAAAGCGCAATCAGTAAACTTACTTTTCCAGTTTCCAACTGAGTTCTAGTAATACCTCCTATGAATTTCCGATAATATGATGACATTTTTTATTGGTCCTTGTATAGTGCTAAGTAACAATGTTAAAAAAATTAGCTTCAAATTATTTAATGAGAACTTCACGAGAATTTTAATTTTGGTTATAGGTGGAGCACAGATTAATAGATCTACTTCTAATGAATAATTATACATCAATAGAACCTGATGAACCATCAGATGGAAACGTAGAAGCTGGTGAGAATCAAAATCAAAGGGTACATAACTCAGCAACTGCAGAATCTAGTGAATGGACTTTGGCTAGAAGATTGAGGGAGTCGTCACACCCAATTGCCCTCTTATTTTACATCTTTTTTAGATTATCCCCAATATTGGTATATATATTTGGTAACATCTTTATTGGTATATTTGTGAAGAATAGCAAGTTTATCCTCCATTTTATTATCTTGATCTTGTTGGTTTCTGCAGATTTCTGGAACTTAAAAAATATTGCGGGCAGGTTGTTGGTAGGGTTGAGGTGGTGGAATGAAGTAAATTTTGTTGACAATAGTAAGACTGACTTTGAGAACGTTTGGATTTTCGAAACGGCGGATCCAAACAGATATATCAATCCAATTGATTCAAAAGTGTTCTGGACTTTACTTTATACCCAACCTTTCTTATGGATTGCTTTAGGAGTGATTGCTGTATTAAAGTTTGAGTTCTTGTACTTGATATTTATTATAATTTCAGTAACTCTTTCCTTCACCAATGCTTTAGCATTCACCAAATGTGATAAGTTCGGAAAGGCTAACAACCTAGCCAGCGATTTCATTTGGAAAAATACAGGTTCCATATTTGCAAGACTTAATCCTTTTTTTAGCTAATTATATACAGAGGAATTAAGGTGTGTCTAGTTTCTTGAAGAAACTTAGTTTATGTCTTAATCTAGCCGTTTTTCCTTTTCTAATGGGAGATTTTGGGCCTTTATCATCATTTCGAATATAGTACACGTCATTATCATCGTTTTCATTGTATACTTTTCTTGATTTGATAATACTCAGCAGAAGCCTTCCGCCAGTTAAATTGGAAGTAAGTTCTATGTTATCGCTTATTGGAACTAATATGGTCTCTTGATTCGGAACTTTTTTTTTAGACATGTGTGTATTGTTGACAGCTGAATATGTTTTTTCATCTACGAAGGAACTGTCTTTTTCCAGGGAATTCCACCAGTGGGCGTTTCTTTGTGGTGACGATTGCTCTTCTGTTGCTCTCCCTCTTTTTTGTGATTTTCGATTTTTTCTTGCTGACCTTTCTCTTTGTTGTTCTAATGTCCGGAAGCTTTTCCTCCCATGTTCTGTTCTTCCCTTAGACAGAATTTTCGAACCCTGGGAATGATTGCCTTTATCATTTGTAGGATCCATTTTCTTTTCAAACAATAAAGAGTCCTTTGGATGCCTTTTGTCAGTGTTTGATGGATCGAAAACTGTTTCGCTTGCTGCTAGGTTCACGGCATTCATGGTTGCTGATAACTCCTTTAGTTTTCTGGACTGGGCCAGTTTTAAAGCTTGTGGTGCAGAGTAGTCTTTTGCGTCAAATGATGATGGTCTTTCGCTTTGTATGTACCTGCCTTCATTTGAATTTAAATAACTTTCAAGTATGTCCTCAATGATAAGATCTACTTCCGATTCACTTAATGGCCGTTTTCTACTGTAGCCACCAAAAACTCTGAAAAATGTATCCTTGTAACTTGCAGGTCCTTTATTTTCTTCATTATAATTTACTACCGTTTGGTTCTGGCCATTTTCGCCCCACTTCTTTCTCTCTGTACTTCCATGACTTTTAGCAGCTAAGTTAAATGAAAATATGGACTTAAAATTTGAAATTGAGCTTGAGTGCGTAGCTTGATGAGTATAGTCAGACTGAGTATAAGTCCGACCCATATCTATCATTTTTTACTATTGCTATTGGATTAGATGCTATTTAACTATAATAAAGTCACAAAAAATTATGGTCGCAAATGAGGCTGCAAATTAGTTCGCAAAGATAAGTTAAAATTTATTGAGAATTTTTGAGAATTTCTTGTAAAATATCAAAATGGTGCAACTTCTCTTTAAGTTTAGTAAACGACTTTGAGGAATTGTAATCGAAACTCCCATGGAGATCTGACTCAAGCCTATACTCAATTTTTTTATCTTTATTGAATAGAACCAAAATCGTGCGATAAGCTTCAATAAAATCCTTTTCCAGTAAGGTGTCAATTTCAACTTCAAGTCCTTTCAACTTCTCTAAGCGGTACGAATCAGATAAATCATTTGATTGCTCAACGACAATGCGCAAAATTAATTGATTGAGAAGAAGAGTTAACTCATTCTTATTTGAGAAATTAATCACAGAGTTTTTAAAACCATCTATCTCTATATGAGGTGGAACACGTTTCAAAATAGAAACAGGATCGTAAAATTGACTCGTTTGTTCATCTGCACATTCAAGCAAAGCCTTAATAAAGGAAGGTTTCGTCATTGAAAAGTCTAGTAGAGCGTTCCATGCATCTTTGTCATTTTGGTGTTTAGCAAATTCTATTGCTTTATCAGGATCATCAAGTTTATTAATTATGAGATCCAATGCTTTTTTATTCTCACCTATCTTACCGAACAAATATACTAGTTCCTCAATAAAGTCATTTTCTTGTGCTAGATCGATGGCTTGGTCAATGTCGTAGTTACTATTTTTTACCAAAAATGGAAGCAAGGATAATCTCTTGAACTGAGCGTATAACCTGATCCTTTCATTTCCAAATGGCAACGTAAGGTAGTCATCTACTTTAGCAAGCCTTTCTAAGTAAAAAAAGTTCATGAAGTCCTGCCGATTCTCTCTGAATAGTGAAATTAGGTCTTTTGCGGGTATCTCGTGTCGGTTTTCAACCAACACATCAATTACGTCCAAAAGCTTTTCCTCAAGGGCTTCTATGGGTAAAGTTTCCGTCTCTTTTTCGTTAAACCGAAGAGGAATTATTATCGGTAGCTTTTTGAAAAAATTGGTTAACAAATGGTTGGACGATAAAAATTGAATGATGTTAGGGTCCCGTAAAATTATCAAATGAGGTACAGACTTTTCTGGTCGGTATGTCTTAACGTATAAATCAGATAGGCATCTCCTTATACTTTGATTCAGTGGGTGAACTTCAAGAATCTCTTCCAAAAGCAATTGAATACTATGAGCATCATAAATTTCAGGATCCCACTGTTTCAATAGATCACAGAAAATGTTTTGGTCCTCATTTAACCAAAATTTCAAAATTTTAGTATACAAACTCTTCGGCAAATTGAGCTTTGGCGAGGATGGTATTATATCAGTAATTTCACGAACATGATTCGAATCAATAAATATGTTGGACCACGTCTCCCATTGTTTCACCTTTTCTCTTACAAAATTTTCCCCTTCATCCAGGGAGAGCGACTTATTTGTCAAGAGTGTACTTCTAGTATCGTTTTCAGGAAGTTCACCGAGCTGAAAGGTTAACAACGTTGAAAGAAAATCTTTAGCTTCATTCCACTTATCCTCTTTGATCAAGTTATCAAGATATTGTACGCCAATGTTCAATCTTTTTATCGATGGAAGAATGTGTTCGCTTATCTCCCACGCTTTGAAGTACTTCTCTCGTTCAAGAAGCCAGTTTAATCGATCATTAATTTGAAACTCTTCAACAATAACTGCATCTGTAGCACTGACAATGAACCTCCTTGATGACTGACCCAAGTGAGTGCCTAGCATATAATCATTTAGACCTAGATTGCTAATATCACGCAAGCCTATTTCCTCCTCAAATTCAACCTCCCCTGTTGCTGCATTTAACAACTTCAAGTCTGGAAAATTGAATGAAGTCTTACCATCATCTGACTGCGTTGGAGGTTCATATGATAATACCATCCAAAGGTCATCTTTGAAGGTTATGATTCCTGACACGAGAAAGTCAAGCTTAAAGACATGTTCAATCACTAACTCTTTCTCCTGGGTGGATCTAAATGAAATAGTTGCTGTAGATGGTAAAATCTTGTTTGTACTATCTTCATGCTTGGAAAATAGTCTAAGAGACCAAATATAATTTCCCCAACCAATCAATATCCTATCGGTTTCAGGGAAACTAACTCTTGGCCAATATAGATCACCTCTAGGGGAATCACTTGGTTTTTCTATAATACTTAATACTTTTCTTGATAATAGGTGGTAGACTGTTATTCCTTTATCGTTCATCCAAATAAGTACATCGTCAATCATTTGTATCGACACAATAGGCCCACTACCTTCATCTAATACGGTATCAGTCCTTTGACCAATCCAATTTCTACTAGAATAAATGACTTTACCATTCATTCCACCACTGAAAAAAGACCTGCTCTTAGAATAGTTTCCATCAAGAACCACTGAGTGTATTGGCCGCTTAAAATCATATGCAATTATATCTCTTTCATCTTTGATAGAACCTATAACAATAGTACCATCTATGGAGCCACTAGCAAAGTATTTTCCATCCACATAAACTGCAAGGACCGATGCTTGATGTGCTTTGAATGTTCTTATAGGAGAAAAATTCACATCTGTGATATGTATTATTCCTGCGTGAGTAGCAAAAACGAAGACTGACTCATGAAAGCTACACGTGGAAATGTGGTCCTTTTGGAAAAAACTTGATGGTATCTGCGTCATCCTTGTGTATTTGAACAATGGTGGAGATTCATCATCATCATCATCATCATCATCATCGACATTGTCCGCATCATCGTGTTTGTCAACGTCGCTATCATTATCATCATCTTCTAGTTCCTCAATATTTACTTTTTGCAGAGATGATTCTCCAACATCAATGGGATAATCGCCATTGGACTGACCGATACCTTCCGCTCGTACGTCATTCAATGAATCTGTCATTTATTTTATATTTCGTAAGACTTCATAGATTTCAATTGGTTATGTGGTACATTCTATTTCAATTCTCAATGTCTCTCGTATCTTATCTGGATTGTATGTCTTACTCGACTCGACAAAATATTTTTTATTATTCAATATAAAAAACAATATCAAACTTTGAGCTTTAGTTATGCCAACTGCAACTAAGGGTGTGTTGGTGCAGTGTGATCCTTCCATTAGAGCATTAGTGTTACAGATAGATTCCAAGAGCCCAGGTATTGTTTTAGAAGAGTTGGATGATACGCATTTACTAATCAAGCAAGATCAAGTTCAGTTTGTGAAAAGTGAACTAAATAAGTTACTATCAAAAAATATATACAATCCTTTTGAAAACCAATAGTTATTCATGGGAAAAAAATCTGATATAAATGGTTTAACTTTCCTCGTCATGAGTTTCTGACGTGATATCTTGCATTATATTCTCATTGAATACAGGCTCATTAGAAGTGGATTCCAAAGTATCCGTTAAGCCCTCTAATATTTTCACTAGTTCATCAGTCTCCATTGTTTCTGATGCATCCTGGACATTAGTTCCCTCTTTATTATACTTTTGCTCTAAAAGTGATACGAAATTATCATAACTGATAATAATGAAGTTGGTCAATTTATTTATTAGGAAGCTCCTTATGTTACCATCATCAATATAGGTTTGAAGCTTTCTGGTATACTCTGGAAAGTTTTCGTTTATATTTTTCTTAAGATGCTGACTACTTTCCAGAGGTTTCATAACTGCATCATTAACTAGTATGGGTTCGCAAGTTTCATTTATGCAGCCAGAAATGAAGTCATTTATAGCGTTATTAAGTTCCAATTCAATTTCATAATTTGCATCAATCATATTAGTAATTAACTTAGGTACGGAACGTTTTGCAAGCTGAATGAGACCATTATTATTGAATGAAATATGTCCACTCTTAATATCATTCCATATATCATTGAATCCGCTAAGAAAATCAATCGAATAATCATTTCTAACATATTGAATATCAAAATTATTCAATTGTGCTTTAAGTATGATCAACTGCTTAAGGTAATTTAATTTCGTATTAAGTGGTCCAAGGTGTGCTAATGATAACTTGTAGAATTCATTTTTCAATAAATAAATGCAAGAATGAACAATGTAATGAGCCAAGTCATCAAATACAACAGAGTTAATCAACTCATATATATTTGAAAGCAAAGTGAGTGCTTTTCCCAAAGGCATATAAATGCCAGTAAATAGGTTCTCTTCATAATCCACATCAAGTGGATTAAGTGAAGTATCCGATTTTCTCTTATTCCCAGTGGTTAAATCTATCATGCTTGGCTTATAATTCTTTAATTTATTATCAACATAGTTTTGAACTCGAAATATTAACCTGGATTGGGAGTCATCTAATATAGGCTGGAACAAATTACCAAAATCTATATCATTTTCATTTTCTTCAAATTCATAGTATTTTTGTAATAAAGTAGTTAACTGGCATAATATGGAAATGTTAGTTTCTTTAAGAATAGCCTGCCTCAAATTATCATAAAAAGGATCTAGTAAGTCTCTCGAGAATTCATAAAATTTATCATTGAGAAAGTTATTACCACCATCCTCATAAAAAAGCTTTTTAAACAACAAGTGTTCTTTTTCAACTAAATTTTTAACAAATGAAATTTGATCTTGACAAAATTGTACTAGGTTCGTATTCTTTGTGGTTAAGCTACTTGAAATGTGACCAAGCGTCAAGCTAGTTCTCAACTTGAAATATGCATTTAATATATCATTAACCAAACCCTGATATTCTCTGTGAGTAAAAGATCTCCTAATAACTTCTGAAATCAAACTATTGAAATCCGAGTTTTCTAAAGTTGTAGAAAAACCAGTATACAAAAGAAGATCTATGGATACATTCTTTTGTAATTTGGTATTAATCAGCGTGTTTAAGTTCCTTAACTCAAAGAGCAAATAGTCTTTGATTAAAGTCAAAGCTCTTGTCATACATTGTCGAAATTTTATCTTATAAAAGTCAACGTCCTTAAAATCTTCATGAACCTCCACAAATGAGATCGAGTCATCCAATTTAAGCAAAATTTCTCTGAAAAGCGGTTTTTTAACTAACTTAATACCAGGAGCAGACAAATGCTTGGTTATAATATCTAGATTTTCATAATTTTGCAAGTATGTATCCACTTCTCTTACTTTTTTCTTATACAAATCTTGCCTCTCCAACAAAGCACTCGATTCGAAATCAAATTCATGTGTTTCGCTCCATATATTATCATACATCGAGGATATTTTTTCTAACGAGACAATTACTTCATCAGTGTCATTCATAAGACTGCCGATTTTATCTCTGTTTCTTTGACAGGTGTTTCTAAAATTTAAAAGTCTATTATTTTTCATCTGGTCAATGACTTCAATAGAATCCTCTGAAAACACAGTCTCCGAATTAAACCCATTCAAATGATCCAAATACAATTGTTCATGATCTGATTTACTAAATGGGTAGGTTCTGTCAATTATCTTGCAGTTCTTTGTTAAAGAGAACGACGTCAACGATTTAGATCTTACTATTTTAGTCGATGAAGCATCCAGGAGGGCCCTCCCTTCTACTTGTGCATCCTCGTATGATGGAATATCAGCTGCAATATTCTTAACAGTTGATTTGCTCCGTCCCCTAGCCATAGTAATTGAACAAAACTGATTGATATGTGTATAGAGTTCGATATCAATTTTACTGAATATTATTGATCGTTCTCGTGCAGTCTTCGATCAGAAGATATTAACGCGCTATAAGTTTAAGGTAAACTATAACAATTAAGCTATGGAAGATCCTAGAGACCAAGAATATCATTCGGTTGATGAACTTACTGAAAGCTCATCTGACGAGCTCAAGGATTTACAAAAGGAATATGAATTAAAATTGCAGCAAATATTAAAAAAGAAACAGTCTAAAAAAGCAAATGAAGATAGTGATAAACTCAAGGAAGCTAATACTCAAGTTCCTAATTCACCTGAAAGGATTAAACATAGAGAGACGGTGATTCATGATGAACAGAAAGCAAAAGTGGTATCTCAAAAAAAGGGAGTTGGCAAGTCAGAGATCAACAAGAACCTTAGTTTTAGACCAACCAGTAACCGTGAATCCAATTTTATAAAGAATTTATACAATTCCCACACAACTGACGATTTAGACTTCGAGAATAGATTTTTTGAATTCAAGAATATTCCCGAAAGAGTGGATATCAGCGTTGATAATGAGATCGAAGAGCATTCACGCGAGTATTTACGGAAGAGATATATAGAAAAGAAGGCACTTGCAATTGTGCTACAAGACATAAAGCTCCTTAAAGTAGAAAAATTATTGGCAAAAGTATCCCCACCAGAGTATAAGGAGCCTAATTATGAAAACTGGGCATTTTTAGGTGTAATAATTCACAAATACGAACCTAAGGTAGGGAAAGAAGGAAAAAAATACTTAAAAATTTCGGTAGGGAATTTTAACCAAACTGTTGATATTATGTTTTTTGGTAAGGCATTTGAAAAATACTGGAAACTTAGAGAAAGTGATTTAATAGCAATCCTAAATCCTCAAATTAATAAGTTCACAGCTCCATACAAGGGGTTCAATCTTAAGATGGCGGATGAGCTCGACTCTATTATTGAAATTGGTTCAATTCAGAACTTTGGATACTGTTCGGCATTAACCCAGAGTAACAATAAGTGTAAAACTCCCGTTAATACAAGAAAGTCAGATCTTTGTCCCTTTCACTTGGAGCTAAAAATAAAAAAGCTGCAGAACAAA
The DNA here is from genome assembly GCA_030570455.1 of Priceomyces medius. Classification (NCBI taxonomy): domain Eukaryota; kingdom Fungi; phylum Ascomycota; class Pichiomycetes; order Serinales; family Debaryomycetaceae; genus Priceomyces; species Priceomyces medius. The sequence goes on along the minus strand of JAJLVV010000004.1, from coordinate 154,600 downwards.
CGAATGGAATTAAGTGGCAGTGTCCAGTTGAGGTCTCCACGTCGTGATGGCAAAAAGCAATCAATGTACTTGAACAAGGAAGGAAAGGGTGGCTTTATAGATTTCAAATCTATTAACGAAGAAACCACAATATATGGGCAGCTGGGCCGCCCTTTAGACCGCTCGAAGTATCATAATCCTGGGATATTACTGAACATACAACAAAAGAGGAGAAAGCTAAAGGATCAAAAATCAAACAAGCTCTTAGAAGAAAAACTTCTCAAAGTATCAGCGAATTCAACTCTTAGGAAAATTGGACTTGTTAAAAAAGAGTCGAGGGAACAAATTATGGCGCCTGCCGCTTCTATTGCATTTTCAGCGCAAACTTTGAATAAGTTGGGATTCAATCCAATAGCAGGCGCCACTGGGTTCACAAATTCGAACAATCTGCGCAGCCACCTTTCAAATAGCTTGAAAGAACTCCATGAGCTCAGCAATAATTCCACAAAGTCTCTAAATTCAGCTCCGGAACTTACATCATCGAGAGCTGAAAAGTGGAAAAAGAACATACGCCAATTAGACGAATACAAGGGTAGAACACGAACTCTACATGCAAAAAAGCAGACACTGGGCTATAAGTCCCAACAAAGCACATTGTCTACAAAGTCCGACTCTGGAACATCAGATGATGATCTTGATATTGAATTTAATAATGAAAAATTGAGACTGGAATACAATACACGGGTTTCTGAAGTTCTAGATTAGTAAAGTGAGATAGACACCAATATCTGCGCCCATTTGCTGTTACTATGCGTAGATAGGACTTTGGTGTGAGATAATGAAACAACGAGAACTAAGACGTATGAGCCAGGTCTATACCTCACAGTCACATGTCATAGTTTTTAGAAGAATTCAATATTGGTTTTTAGCAACGTGACATGTGATAAATTGACATGTCATTAGTACGCATTTAAGAGATTTACTAAATCTATCTCCTAATATATGCACACTCCGGGGTAAAATATCATGCGTACTACTAAGAAGGCACACACTCTAAACTCCGACCCTTACGCGTACATATAACCCAACGGATCCATATTCTCCTGGCGAATCAGATAAACAGCAATTGAAACACAGCCGTGAGTATGCTGCATATTGAAGAGGAAAGAACCCTCGAGGAATGCTTATGAAAGGTGTAGCCCTTCCAAGATTTGACATATCATATGAAATGTTGTATATACGTAAGAACCAGTAAATCTAACCTAAATGGCACTTATAATTTGTAGTTCATATGACCATATAAAATTGTATTTTCATCTAAATGAAAAGAAGAGTATAGAAGTGACCATCAAAGATAAACTATTAAAAGAAGTGACATGATCTGACAGCAGCACGAACCGGAGAAGGCGTAAGATTCTCAAACCCTAACGAAAAAAAAAGTGTGAAACCCTGTTCATCTTTTCCGAATCATGCGTCATTATCACCCGTATAAGCGTCAAAAGGCCCTTATTGTACATTAAGCCCTGTCCGATTGAACAATATGCAGTATTAAAACTATATACGTGAAGTTTTCCGACAAGCCCGATTCCTGCATTTATTGCCATTTACAGAAATTGCTTAGATACTTTCAACATTGGCGGGGAACAAATGATTTGCTTAGGGAAGCTCAGCAATTGTGAGTATGTAGGATAATAAATCATATGAATGCTGTGCTCACAGGGGGATGCGATATATATTTAAATGGGCATATCTGTCGAATTCTTAAGTGTGGGGAATTATTTCATACTACCTAAATTAAAATTTTTTAATATGAGTGATATCTTAGAATTAATTAAACCACACCTCATTAGTTTCTGGGGACCACTTATAGTGGGAGTAGTGTTGTACTTTTCAATATCCTATATTCAATATTGGAGATTCCTCAAAAAGACAGGTGCTAAGGAAACGAAAAGATTTAATACACCATGGTTTTGCATCCCACTTCTCTTGGAAGCTTTGAAGAAGAAAAAGGAGGGCAAAATGATTGATATGTTCTACCAGAGATTTTTGGAAACTAAAGAAGACAATTTGTATATCCGCTTAGCTGGTGTTAGAGTCGTTTTTACCACAGACCCTGAGAATTTGAAGGCTATCTTGGCTACCCAATTCAATGATTTTGCTCTTGGAACGAGACACGCACACTTTAAGCCTGTTTTGGGAGATGGTATCTTCACTTTGGATGGCCAAGGTTGGAAACATTCTAGGGCTATGTTGAGGCCTCAGTTTGCTAGAGATCAAGTTGCTCATGTTAAGGCTTTGGAACCACACCTTCAAGTTTTTGCAAAGCACATTAGGCAATCAAAAGGCGAGACAATTGATGTCCAAGACTTGTTCTTTAAATTCACTGTGGATACTGCTACTGAATTTTTATTTGGACAATCAGTCCATTCGTTGTATGATGAATCTATTGGAATTAGTGCACCAACATATATTGAAGGTAAGGATGAGTTCCCTGATGCTTTCAATGTCGCCCAACATTACATGGCTTCGAGATCCTATTCTCAATTCTTTTATTTTTTGATTAACAACAGAGAATTTAAAGATTCTGCCCGTGTTGTACACAAGTTTGCTCAATATTATGTTAACAAGGCATTGGAATTTTCTCCTGAAGAATTGGAAGAGAAGTCTAAGGATGGATATATCTTCTTGTACGAGTTAGCTAAGCAAACTAGAAATCCTCAGGTTTTGCAAGATCAATTGTTGAACATTTTAGTGGCTGGTAGAGATACTACTGCTGGATTGTTATCATTTACTCTCTTTGAGTTGGCAAGGAACCCAGAAGTTTTTGAGAAATTAAAGGATGAAATTTATTCCACATTTGGCAATGATGAAGAGACTAACCTTGAAGACATAACTTTCGAATCAATGAAGAAGTGTGAGTACTTGAAGTTTGTTTTGAATGAAATCTTGAGAATGTACCCATCAGTTCCTATGAATTTTAGAGTTGCAACCAAGGAAACCACATTACCAAGAGGAGGTGGACCAGATGGTAACTCTCCTATTTACATAGGTAAAGGGACTACAGTGGCATACATGGTTTACATGCTTCACAGAAATCAAAAGTATTATGGTAAGGATGCCGACCAGTTTAAACCTGAGAGATGGGCTGATGCTAAGAGATTAGGATGGGCATACGTTCCTTTTAACGGTGGTCCAAGAATCTGCTTAGGTCAACAATTTGCATTAACTGAAGCCAGTTATGTTCTAATTAGATTGATTCAAATGTTCCCTGACTTAGCCTCCAGAGATAATAGTCCATATCCACCAAAGAAGCAACTTCATTTGACTATGTCTCACCAAGATGGTGTTTTTGTTTCATGGAAGTAAACAAAAAACTTACAAATTTGTATACATATGTATTTAAAGTGGAGAATTACTGGTAAGCTCCATAAAATACTTGATTAATATATATTATTTCACGATACTTAAAAAAAAAAAACATGTAGTTATTAGCGTATGGAACTAAGATTATCTACAGAATTTCAAAACATGCTCCTAGTTTCTCCTAAGATTTAAAGCGTCTCGTAAAGCAACTCTTGAAGTCTATATTCTTCATTTGCCTCATCAATCTCTTGCCAATTTCCAATGAGGTCATCACCTCTGACCACACCAGGAAGTGTCCTGCCATTTGCTTGTCTTCTCCAAATCTTTTTTGCTTCTTCATCGGTTCCCAAATCACGGTATGTAAACTTAACTCCATTAGCATTTAAGATGGTTACCAAACGGTTAGTCTTGTGCATAATTTGCATACCACCTGCCAAAGAAGTAAAAATAAAAACAGGCTGCGATTCTAAATGCTTACGAATTTCTTCTGCAGATATTCCTAGATCGTCACCATCACTCAAAGCATCATTAGATTTAGATTCATCTGGGATAGCTGCAGAACCTGTGACCTTCGATAGTAATCCTGAAATGAAGCCTGATGCTACAGGTTGTGTCTTTTCCTGAAAAACTTCTTTGTTATTATCTTCAGTCTTGGATTTAGATTCTTCATCTTTAGATACATCAGTATGGGAATCAACTTCTTTGTTCTTAGACTCAAGACCATCTTTCTTCGATTCAAGCTTATCCACTTTCAAATCAGAATCTTCAGACTTTGGCTCAGGTTCAACAGCCTTCGATTCTAATTCTTTAGTCTGAAGGTCGGGAACTTCATTTTTCGTTTCAGAATCTTCAGCCTTTAATTCAGGATCTTCAGCCTTTAATTCAGGATCTTCAGCCTTTAGTTCAGGATCTTCAGCCTTTAGTTCAGGATCTTCAGCCTTTAATTCCGAATCTCCAGCCTTTAGTTCAGGATCTTCAGCCTTTAGTTCAGGATCTTCAGCCTTTAGTTCCAAATCTTCAGCCTTTAGTTCAGGATCTTCAGCCTTTAATTCAGGATCTTCAGCCTTTAATTCAGGTTCATTAGTATTAAGTTCACGTTCATCAGCGTCAGATTTAAGACCTTCAATCTCCAGTTCAGGATCCTTCGCCTTCAGTTCAGATTCGTCGGTCTTTGAATCAAGTTCATCAGCCTTAGATTCAGGCACATTAATTTCAGCCCCAACCTCTTCAGAATTAGATTCGGGTTCATCATTATTCGATTCAATCTCATTAGCCTTCAGTTCTGGTTCGTTAGATTTCAGCTTCGGATCTGTAGGCTTAGATTCAGGTTCGTTGGCCTTCGATTCTAATTCTTCAGCTTTAGACTCTGATTCATAAATATTCGATGGACGGTCATCAGGCTTCGATTCAGTTTCTTCAGCTTTAATTTCATCGTTATTTTTCGATTCAAGATCACCATAATTCGAACCAGGTAGAACTTTATGCTCATTTGATACAGAGTCACTTTCAGTTTCTTCTGAATTAGGTTGTGGATTGGCTTCGGCCTCAACATCTTTCGAATCCCCATCCCCATCCGAAAGCCTAGACTTTATATTAGTGGATGACTTCTCAGCATTTGACTCAGACGTTGTATCGTGTACTTCAGACTCTGGATGCTCAGGTACCACCTCAGTCAGGTCATCTCCCTGACTACGATCTTTGGTTTCAGTCTCGAGGACATCGACCCCTTTATTTTTCCCTAAAGCAGCATCTTTGACGTTTGATTCATCTTTCAGAGTTTCTGATTTTTCTTTAACCAGATTATCCCCAAGCTTATTTTCTAAAGTTGGAGAGTCTTTCGTAGTCTCAGCCTCCAAGTTTGAATCAGGGAGTTTCAGAGTAGTATCTACGTTCTTTGAGGCATCGGTAGACTCCTTAGAGTTTTTTGACGACTGATTCTTATCTTTACCATCTAAATGTAAGACTTCCTCAACCATGGCATCCAATCTATCAATATTGGAATAAGGGTCATCCGAAATTAAGGCACCTTCTCTGGCTAATTCTTTCGGATCAGCGTCATTTTTTTCACCTTCTCGACCAGAATCTGGACGTCTTGACCTTGAACGAGAGATGGATCGCAAATAGTTAGTTGAAGACAAAGATCTGGTCGCAAAATTGTGCTTATCATTGAAGATTTCTGAATTATCTACATCAAAGTTCGTATAATCACCAGTAGTGACCAATGAAGGGTCTTTTGACACAGATTCCGACCTCCTTTGCTCGCGTTCCGCAGCAGCAATAGATTCTCCCATTGTAGGTCTGGCCTGTCTAGGCAATCTGTCATCAACTTCATCTTCTTCTCTAATATCCTGGGAGCTTGCTGCTAAGTCAGGAGGCAACTCATATTTCGAAGGTTCATCAAGATTGGTGTTCTTATAAGAATCGCCACGAGCTAAATGAGGCCTTGCAGAGGATGATCTTGATCTTTCTCGATTAGAAGAGATTACTGATCTCGATCTTGATCTTGACCTTGACCTGGATGCATCTACAGACACAGCATCCGTATAGAAAGACGGAGAGTGCATGCCTTCACCAATGCCCAAGTTACCACCAGACTCATTTGTTTCTTTTGTTTCAACATTAAACAGAGGCGTCTTCCTTGAAGGTGATTGTGATGTCTTAAAAGACCTTTTGAGAAGATCTGTGCTTTTAGACGCAAGATGAGGATCACGAGTTTGAATATTATTGAGCAAATCATTGTGATCTTTAATGTCATGATCTAACTGGTATTCCGACAAATTGGGAGTCGAATAATCTGATTGCTGATAAAAAGAGGAGCTTCCGGCTGCTGATGGCTCTGTTGACTTAGTATCGTCGTAATCGTGCGATTTCTTACGGTTCCTTCCAATAGCACCCTCATCAATCTCTTCTTCTTCCTCGTTATCTTCAAAGACAGCTTTATTATCTGAGGCTCTTGTATATTTCCTTTCACTGGGAGCGTCTTGATTTTCACCAACTTTATTTGACGCCTTACGCTTCAGTTCCTGTTCTCTCTTCCTTGCTTCCTCTTTCTTCTGGAATATTGCACCTTTCTTAACATGTCCCTCCTCGTCTAAGAAACTCTCAAAGTCTTCTTCCGAACCAAGCAATGCTCCCTCACTCATGAGATCATCAAGTGAAGCGGTCAACTGCCCAAGTTTGGATTTGTTTCTTGGTGATTTCTTTTTATTCGCTGAATTGTACTTCTCAGGATGGATGTAGTTATTATGGGGTGAATCGTCTGCGGAGCGGAGAGACGATCCAACCAACGAAGGAGAATCGAGCTTCTCTGCCTTTTCTAATTGCTCTTCAAAGTCCATCGTATGTTAAATATTTCACTATTCAAGTACAGATAGGTTAAGCAAGTGTTTGTTTTCTTATCACAAGCACTTTGATCCACCTATTATCATTGTCCTTTTTGGCAACGAAATCAATAATGTGTAAGAGCGCCTTTTGTGCTAACCCGCAATCTGCGTGTTCCATAATATTTGTTTATTCTGTTTTGCAGGTTATTTTCTGTGTCGCTTTTGCATTATTTCTTTTTCCTTAATAATCGAGAGTTATAATGATAGCGGTTATTTTGAGTTTTTGTAATCCCATTTCTCTTAGAATTAAAATTTATTAAACCAAATCAGAAGAGACCTAAGAAGGTTGAAGTTATAGATACCACAAGTACCAGTTCAGATATTCACAACGAATTCAAATATGAGTTCAAAGTCAGCAGCAGCTATCTTACAACGACAATTCAAAGACTTAACAGACCCGAAAAAGGGAATCCCGTCATTTCATATTGAGTTGGATGATGACAACATCTTTCTCTGGAACATCGGTATTATGGTATTAAACAAAGACTCCATGTACCATCGTGGATACTTCAAAGGACAAATGAGGTTTCCCAGTGATTTCCCATTTTCTCCTCCGACCTTTAGATTTACTCCTGCCATCTATCACCCTAACGTCTACCGTGATGGAAGATTATGCATCTCCATATTGCATCAAGGGGGCGACCCAACATCCGAAGAGCCAGACAGTGAAACTTGGACTCCTGCCCAGACGGTAGAATCTGTTTTGATTTCTATCATATCCTTATTGGAAGACCCAAATGTTTCTTCACCTGCAAACATCGACGCTTCAGTTGAGTTAAGAAAAAACCCAGAAGCCTACAAAAAGAAGGTCTTGCAAGAGGTGGAGAGATCCAAAACTGACATCCCTGAAGATTTCATCACCCCTGAGTCTGAACTCTTTGCATATTCCAACGGTAACCTTCCTGGAAAGGACATAGAACAGGAACCAGTCGATGAAGACTTTTGGTACGATAGTGAAGAGGAAGAAAGCTTTGATGAGGAAAGCCTCATGGATGATATGGAAGATAATGATGATGACGACGAAGAAGAGGAAGAAGACGATGATGTTGAGTTAGTTGGGAAGTAAAGAGTGCGGCTTTCATATCACCTTAATTCCCCCTAATTATTATCAAATACATGTTCTCTTTCTGGGGGATAATGCCAGGAAGTGACCAGGTTCCGACTTCAGTTATATTCCCGAGGTAGTTTCTACGAGCAGCTAATATAGATTACTAGGGACAATTTCCACAATTTTCCAACTGCATTTTGTTATGTTACGTAAATACATACATACGGTCACTTCATTTAATGAATCCTTTCACATATTACTAATTTCCATTCAATACATACCTATTCTATAAGAGTTACAGTAATTCAAGTGTAAATTTATTCATAATCCGTTGTTGTTAACAGAGGGGCGGAGGTAAGATTCTTTTGAAAACCATGCAATCCGTTGGTAAGCGCCTCAACAACATTGTCAAGCTTTAACTTAGCTATAGAGTTTGATAATTGATTACCATAGAAGACGATAGCGTAAAGTTTATCATCTTCTTTGGAACCTTTTATATCAACTTCTCGGATTATACATGTTAAGTTCTTATCAAGTTCTATAACAAGCCATTCTTTTAAACTATCATCCAGTACCACATCCTGCTTTTTGAAGTGGCTCAAAGCAAGCAAGCAGTAAATTCTTAGTACATCAATGTTTAAGTCAGTAAATTGAGGTAAAAGTTCCGTATTAATAACCGTGTTCAAAGGCAATCCATCTTTAGATAATAGCGACAAAGAAAGTGCAGCACTTGGTTTAGAGTCAGTAGCATGATGCTTCACAGGACGCAAACCTTGCGATATAATTTCGGAGATTTGCTTAGACTTTAGCATAGGAGATGTAATTGCTGTACTTTCAACTCCAGCAGTACGTAATTTAAGGTTAACTGGAACCCCTGCGGAAAAAAAAGAAGCAATAGCTAAAAGAAAACCAAAGCTAGTAAAAAACACTCAGAAGAAGGTATAATAGTTTCTTAGCAACAAGTTGCTATAATTACCCTATCTTACAATTGGAATTCTGTTAGTAAGTTATTTTAAATTGTATTTCATACCCGACAATATACAGGAAAGAAATTGTGATACATTACTAAATGAAGATAAACGCGCTTCAGATCTTTAGGACGGTTCTCCTGTCAAACATTAAGCGCCGTTAGCGTCTAACTTAGAACACAAACGATTTGACTTCGTAATCAAGCTGTAATTATCGTCTTTATTGAAATATTTGAATAAGCCAGCAAAATAGCAGCAATATATTTCTATCGTTGCTCTGTTCTGTTTTATTGCATTGTTTACATCTTGATAATACGAAAAGTTTGTTAAATCAGCATCAATAATAGAATGGAAACATGGATTCGATGAACAGAAATAGCAAGAAGAGAGGGGCTCTGTCCATTTCTCAGAGTAACCAGCCGACAAGACTTCCATTGAAAGAAACCAACCGTAATGTTCCATCTCCTGTCTTGAAGAAAGCAAAACTAACCAAACAACCCAACCCGCCATTGAACTTAAGACTTCAAAACAACAAGCATAATCTTGAACATCCAAAGGCGAAGCAACAAATAGCTTCTAGATCCTCCAGGTTGGCGGGCTTGGACCTATATAACTGGCAACAATCATGGAGAAAAATTATGAAGGAGTCTGTTGTTTATTTTGAAGGAGTTGAAGAGCATAACCCATCTCAGCATAACGAATATAAGAGAGCTTCAAAAGCTTTGAAGCTAGTTGGCTGCACAATAACACCATTCTATGATTCAGTCGTTACTATAATTATTAGTAGACGCCCATTTAGTCCAAACAAACAGTACCCCCAGAACGATATATTTTCGAACGCTGTCAATCTTAAGACAAAAGTGTGGGATTATGATAAGGTGTTCAGATTTTTGAAAAACCTTGATGTATTAGATCTGGCGGAACTGTCCACAAAGGATACAACTACAGTTTCAAATGATGCACATCTTTACAATTTATTGAAAGAGGAAAAAATTTTTGGCGCAACTGATAGAGATCCGAATGCAAGAAGAGACGACTTCCATTACTTTGAGAAAAACTACTTGTATGTTTATGATTTGTATCAAAAAGTTAGACCTATTGCAATCAGAGAATGGAGTGAAAATTCTTTTCCAGTTTTAAGGCTCACGCTTGACGGTAAATGCCCATTTATCCCGGATCATTCTGACAACTCCGAAAGAAAGAAAGCCCGTAGATTACAGAAATTTGAAGCTACGAAGGAATATAGAGAGTTATTGAGAAAGGCTACTAATGATATAATCAATGAAATTAAAGAAGGAACACAGTTCAGGTCCAGTGAATTCAGTGGGATGAGTACAAGCACAGATAGAGATAACGATGAAGAAGTGACCCTTCTTCAGTTGTCGGACTCAAAAGAAGCGGATCAAAATAACATGGATGAGATGAATATCTCTGAATCTCTCAAAAATGATCTGAGACAAGCAAGTGAAGAAAAAGAGTTAGAGGAATCTCATGATAAGACTATCATTATTCAAAGTAAAAGGGTCCTCCATGAACCAATACCACTACTAAGAAACTCATCTTGCATGCAGCCTTCAAACTCCAAATATTTCGATGTTGCAGCTTCCGGTTACAATGGAGCATCAAATGCGGTCAATATGTCTGTTGATTCAAATCTCAACAGTAATGCTGTTCAAGGGAATGGATTGGGTCCGACAATTTCTCAAGTTCCATCTAAGAATGTCGATAATCTTAAAAGAAGAATCATTATCAAGAAACAGAGACAACATAGCTTTGAAACTGATAAAGAGAAAGATCTCAAGCCAGGTTACTGTGAAAATTGCAGAGTTAAGTACGACAATTTTGACGACCACATAATTTCCAATCGCCATCGCAACTTCGCCTGTGACAACCGTAATTTCAAGGATATCGATAACCTAATTGAAACTTTGAATGAAACGAAATCCTTAGGATTTGTGACGTCAAATGGTGATTATCACTATGCATAGATATATCAAGACCCAAAAACAGCTTAATCTAACAGTACCGTCAATCGCATAATTATATATCTCTAGTTATCTATTTTGTATCTGTACATCATTAACAAATATTGCATCTAGAAATATTCTTATTTGACTGTGCGAATATATATAATAAATGAAAAATTTTAGATAATTTTGATTGCAATCAGAGGAAACATGTTCGGTCTAGCAACGGTGAGAACATTACGTTCTACTCATCTTAATGGTTTGGGTCGAAGAAACTACTCTGACATATTAAGTAAGTTACCTCGTGTTGGAGGTGCGGTTTCTTCTTTCGCTAAAAAGTCCCAAAACAAATCCGAAGCTATAGTGAATAAAGCTCCAACAAAGGGACTTAAACCTAATCCAAAACATAGGCAAAAGGCTGTAAAGGACCACAAAGCATCTATTGGTAATAATTCAAATATCCCAACAAAAACAGGTTCTGATAAAGTCGTTAAGTTGAATAGCGAAACTAATAGACACAACCAATATCTTAAGATCAAAGAAAAGCTTAGAGTAAAAGAACAACCAATCCAGGTCAAAAATAGCAAACAAGGAAAACAAGCAGTAGGTAGGATAACAGATAAGAAAACAAAGCAATTGAAGGAAGAGTCACGAGTTGACATACACCTTCCTACTTTTATTAGCGTTTCAAATCTAGCTACAACGTTGAATATAACGTTGAATGACATTTTCAAGAAGTTAGACGATTTAGGATTTGAAGATATAAGACATGATTACATTTTAGACAAAGAAAATGCTTCTTTAATTGCAGAGGAGTTTAACTTTAAGGTCATACATTCAAACAGTTCCGACAGTGATGACTTGTTTCCAGAGCCAATAAAGGAAAATTTATTAAGAGAAAGACCCCCAGTTGTAACTATCATGGGACATGTTGATCATGGGAAAACTACTATTTTAGATTTTTTGAGGAAATCTTCTGTAGTTAACCTGGAACATGGAGGTATAACACAACATATTGGTGCTTTCTCCGTTATAGCTCCAAACTCCAAGAAAAAGATCACATTTTTGGATACTCCAGGCCATGCAGCATTTCTTAAAATGAGAGAAAGAGGTGCCATAATAACTGATATTATTATTTTAGTGGTCGCTGCAGATGATTCAGTGATGTCTCAAACAATCGAGGCTATTAGACATGCTAAGCGTCTTGGTGTTCCAATGATTGTTGCCATTAATAAGTGCGACAAGCCTGGAATCAACGTGGACAAGGTTTTAGCAGATCTATCAAGACATGAAATTGATATTGAAGACTATGGGGGAGAGATTCAAACAGTTAGAGTTTCTGGAAAAACTGGTTTGAACATGGATAAATTAGAAGAAGCTATCATAGTTTTAAGTGAAACAATGGAACTCAAATCCGAATTTTCGAACATACAAAGCGAAGGTTGGATCATCGAATCACAAGTCGAAAAGGGATTGGGAAATATGTCTACTGTCCTTGTACGCCGTGGTACAACCAAAGTTGGTGATGTATTGGTTGCAGGCAAAACATATTGCAAAATTAGAGGAATGAAAGACGAGAATGGAAAACAACTTAAGGCATGCGGGCCATCTACACCGGTCCAGATTTGGGGATGGAAAGAATTGCCTGATAGTGGGGACCAAATACTACAAGCAAAGAATGAAAAAATTGCTAAGAAGGTAATCGAGAATAGAATTGCTAGAATGAAAAACATTCAAGCCTCGAGAGATATAGAAAACATTAATCAAAGAAGACAGGAAGAGCTTAAAGAAATGAAGAAACAGGAAAAAATTAATGAACTTCGAATGGCTGGTATTGAAGCATCAATGGAAGAAAACACTAATTCGGACATTTGCAAGAAGGTAAATTATTTGATCAAAGCTGATGTATTTGGATCTGCTGAGGCAATTAAAGAAAGTATAGACAATTTGGGAAATGAAGAAGTAAAAGCCGTAGTGGTTTCTCATGGTGCTGGACTACCATCTGAGTCTGAAATAGAAATTGCAAAAACACTTGAAGCTCAAATCTTATGCTTCAATCTTAAAACCCCCCAACCAATTCTTAGGAAAGCTGATAGGGAAAATGTCCCTCTTAAGGAATATAATGTTATTTATCATTTGATCGAGGATATTACAGAAGAGCTTACCTCACATCTAAAGCCTATAGTGGAAATCAAGACCATTGCGCAAGTTGAAATTAAAGGTGTTTTCAACATAACTACAAAGAATAAGAATAAAGTAAAAGTAGCAGGCTGTAAGGTAGCAACAGGTATCCTTAAGAGGTCCTCTAAGGTAAGAGTTGTTCGTGGTAAGGAAATAGTCTATACCGGTCTACTTTCATCTCTAAAGCACATAAAAAATGACATTTCAGAAGCAAAGAAAGGCTCGGAGTGTGGCATATCATTTATGAACTGGGATAAATTTGAAGAAGGTGATAAAATAGAAGGATACGAGGAAATTAACCATCCAAGATACCTTTGAGTTAGCAGGAGCCGTTTTCTTGTAAATAGTATATTTATATATATGTATATAGACGCTCATAACCATATTTAAATCCGTATACAAAATTTTGCCTATCGTAGATTTAAATTTTAGTCGTATCAAAGTTTATATATAAGGTCTATTTAATGATAATATGAGTTCTGACGATGACTATTCTTCAGGGGAGGAAGATTTCTTTGATGAATCAAAAAGATCCAATGTGTTTTTAGGGTTCGTGGATGACGATATAAGTTCAGAGGTAGATGATGGTGTTCCAACTTTTGAAGACTCATTCATAGGATATAAACCAATTTGGCCCCATCCTGATTCGGCTCCCAAAGAAGACATTATAAAATGCGGAAACTGTGGAGGAGGGATGGCATTATTGCTACAAGCATTTGCCCCTTTGGACAACAAGCTCTACGACAGAATAATCTACATTTTTGGATGTCCGAAGACAGCACTGTGCTCCAACAAGAAGGGCTCTATTCGATGCTTGAGATGCATTTCAAAAGACCCAAAGAGAGTAGCCCAGCTTAAGGAAGAAATAGAAGAAGATGCTAGAGAAAAGCTTCAAGAAAAGTTGAATCTCGAGGACCAGAAGAAAATGCAAATTGAACTCAGCAAGGACTTGTTTTCCAGCTCTTCGACAGGTACCACAAACCCCTTTCAATCTAAAGAGAGTAATCCATTCCAATCTAACACTGCTAACCCATTTGGTGCGTCAAGTAATCCATTCGCCAAACTGGGGGATAACGGTAATGTTAAAGCTAAAGACGTGAAGAAACAGGAAAATAGTAGCAGTAGCAGTGCCTCATACGCAGAAGTGGCATCGGCAAATGTATCAGTGACAAAAAAGAAAGTCAAGAAGGTATCCAAGTCTGAGAAGGATATCAAGTCGTACCCAGGCTACTTCATCTATGTTGAAAAAGAAAAACACTCAAAAAAGATTAAGGATCAAACACTCGAGAAGTATAAACATCTCATAGACTCTGAAATTGAGCCCGAGACTTCAGGAAGTAAACTGAAAAGCACTACTTCAGTTTCTTCGAGTTTGAATCCAGAGGCCCAAAGGATTTCCAACATGTTAAACGATAAGTATTTCGAGACATTCACTGAAGTAGTGAAGCATAACCCAGGCCAAGTACTTAGATATGACCTAGGTGGCAAACCACTTCTTTACAGTGGCAAGGACACCATTGCTGCTAAATTTAATGGTTCTTCCGATCAACTGTTGATCCCTGTTCCAGCTTACAACCCGTCATCATACCGTCGCTTTGAATTGCAGCTTATGCCCAAAGCTATCATGGATCTCGAAAACGATTCCACTAAGGATATAACTGCGGCAGATATATTAGGTGGAATGTCTTGGGGAACGATCATAGTGTGCACAGACGTTGAAGACTACATTCCTGACGAAGAGTTTGACGAAAACCATGTCGCTTATGTTGAGGAGTGGTGCGGTGTTCAGTGGGAAGACGATTAAATTTGCAATATAGTGTAATATACGTACGACTCGATTTTTGATGTCTAGACTTGCGCCCTTCTCGCTCAGTAGCCTCATTTGTATATGTTCACCAAATTGCTTTCTTTTATGCAGCACTCCAAATGTCCCTTACATTGGAACTGTAAAAATAGAAACATAGCTAACATTGATGATGAACCCAAAAACTGCTTAAACTTTACACCTGGGATTATACTAGTGGCATTCACAAGTCCCCTTTGAAAGTTCCTTACTGTTTTTTATATATAATTCTCTAATCAGTAGTACTCTTCATTTAGTAGTTGCTATTGCTAAAGATATTTTAGTAAAGGCGAGCAGGGTTAATATACAAGTCACATCTAAAAGATTAACGGATCAAACCAAATCTGCTACATCACATTCCATTAATAAAGATAGATATAATTAGAATTCATTTTAGAGATAGAGTATTACAGAGTAAAGGTAAGCAAAGTATCTAGCAACAGGTGAGTAATAGACTACAATGATGCCACGAAGTCACTCTCACGAAGGTGGAGAGAGCGTTTCTAGCTCTGAAGATGAGATGGGTGGTGACTTTCAGTCCAATGTACATTTACCTAACTTGGACTTGAATCAATATAGAAAACAGCATGAAAAAAGGAGCTCAAAGTCCAACTTAGCCAAAGCTGGCAAGAAGCTTAAACCTAATAAGGCCGTAAGGTTCCCCGATCCTTACACTAGAACACAGTCCATGATCAGTAACGCGTCTTCTACCTCCAATGTCACTTCTGATTCTGATTACTCCTTACCTCCAGGAGAAGTAGATTCTAGTTTGCCGAACTTCAAGTTCTCTCCTGAAGATTTGAACTTGAATGCTAACAGTGCTAACCCAAATGGAGAAGAAGAAGAAGAAGACGATGACGACGATGAGGATGAAAATAGCCCATTTAACCAGGAGGACAAACTTTACTACCCTGAGACAAATTTCACGGACTCTTCTGATGAAGAAGTACAATCAAAAAACTCGAAGACTTCCAGGAAATCTAGCAGGCGGGCGAATACTGAAATTGATATCACAGAACAACCTAGAGGATCAATTTCAACAACCCTGTCCAAGAATCAAGAGAGGACAAATACTCTTAAGGGTATACTTCGTAAAATGTCATTAAGTGATAAAGCCTACACATATCCACATTCCAGTCCTTCGTTTGAGGATACTCAACCTTCTAATTCTGATACGTTTTTAGGCCGTGTGCTCAACATGGGAAACATGGGGTTGGGCGGAGGTGGTTTAGCTCCTGGGGCATCTCATAGATCTCAGGACAATGAAGGAGATGAAGGAGATGAAGAGAAACACATTGGTTTTGAAGATGATGCAGAAGCCATAGAGATGAAAAGGATTGATTTTGATGCTTTGAACCAGGAAGCTAAAAAGTTGATAGCGGCACATGTTCCAGAAGCGAGGAGAAGCGGATATACTCCTGACGTTTCAGATACTGAAGAGGCTAGAGAAGGTGATAACTCCAATTTCTTGAAAGTGGGTTCAAGCTCCGGTGAAAACAGTAGCTCTAGTCTGAGAAAAAATTTCTATAGCCCTAATCCTGACTACTATATACGAGACGAAGACCAAGATGGTGCATTGCAAGACAAGTTCTTGTTAGATGAAAATCATGAAGTAGATATCAATCCACCAAGACAAGTACAGGCTGGTGTTTTATCCTCATTATTGAAATTGTATCAACACCAGAACGAAGCAAAGTCTTCAGCAAGCATTATCTCTAAAGGAACTTCGAATGGTTCGACCACATTAGCCGATTATGATGATTATAGTTTTATGGAGAATGCAAGGAGTCATCACCATCTATCAGATATTAGGAGCGGTATAAGAAAAGGAAAAAAATTAGTCAGTGGTAAGTTGGGCCACAAGAAAAAGGCTTCAAAATCAGAGTCCGCATCAGAACTGGAGCCAGCTACGGTAGATAATGAAAAAGACGACACTGAAAATAGCAATTACGAAGCAACCCCTGCAAATCTACCGTCATTTCAAAACGCACGTCCAAAGGGCCCTAAAAGAGGCAATAGTTCTAACGTCCCGGCTCCTTCAAAATTCTCAAAGAAATTTAAGCAACATAAGAGGACTCAGGACCAAAGGCTTAGAATAACAGTTCATATCGCTGATATCTTACAGCGCCAAAGATTTATTATTAGGATGTGTCGTGCCCTTATGCTTTTTGGCGCACCTACCCATAGATTGGAAGAATACATGGTTATGACGAGTAGAGTGTTGGAAATAGATGGGCAATTCATTTACTTTCCTGGATGTATGATTATTTCTTTTGGTGATGTTGCCACAAGGACCTCTGAGGTGCATTTAGTTAGATGCGCTCAAGGACTTAATCTTTCAAAATTGGACTTAGCACATCAAATATACAAGGAAGTTATTCATGATTTAGCTGGTGTTGAAGAGTCAGCTCGTAAACTAGAACAATTATTGAAAGACAAGAATAAATATCCACCATGGCTTTGTGTTTTACTATATGGTTTGGGGTCTGCGATGGTTTGTCCCTTTGCATTTTCTGGAGGGTGGTATGATGTACCGGTTGTGTTTGGGATCGGATTATGTGTGGGGTATTTGCAATACTTTGTTTCTTCCATCTCAAATCTTTATTCTTCAGTTTTCGAGGTCACTGCGTCTATAGTTGTTTCATTTCTAGCAAGGGGGCTTGGGTCGATACACAATGGAAAGATATTTTGTTTTTCAGCGCTAGCCCAAGGTGCGCTAGCACTTATCTTACCAGGATATATTATACTCTGTGGCTCATTAGAGCTTCAATCTAGAAACTTGGTTGCAGGTTCAGTGAGAATGTTCTATGCTGTTATTTATTCATTATTTTTAGGGTTTGGTATCACTTTAGGAGCTGCCCTATATGGTTGGGTTGGGCATGTTCACAGTTCTAATTTAACTTGTGAACATAAAATTGACGATAAATTCAGAATCTTATTCGTTCCATTATTTTCAATTGTTTTAGGGTTAATCAATCAAGCAGGCTTTCATCAATTGCCTGTGATGGTTTTCATTTCGTGTACTGGCTATGTTGGAACCTACTTTGCTACCAAGTACTTTAGTGAAGTAACAGAGTTCACTGCTTGTATAGGTGCATTTATTGTTGGTATTCTTGGTAATATGTACTCAAGAATTTTCAAAGGTATGGCAGTAAGTGCAATGTTACCTGCGATATTTGTTCAAGTTCCGTCAGGTATAGCATCTCAGAGCACATTATTGGCTGGTGTGCGTTCTGCGAACCAGATCACCTTGAAGAATTCAACCGTAAACACAAATGGTGCTTCCAATGATGATACCCTGTTATCATTCGGTGTAAGAATGATTGAAGTTTCAATTGGAATTAGTGTTGGTTTATTTGCCGCAGCACTTGTTGTATATCCATTTGGTAAAAAACGTACCGGCCTTTTCACGTTATAGATTACTTAAAGATAGACTTATATATTTCATATCATTAAGGACGATTTCATCCGAATATTGCTTTTGCTTAAGTAGCGGCGGCCAGTCTCAACTCAAGCTGTGATGCACTCTAGCAGTCTTGTAAGGAGAGACTAGTCTTCATATTTCCTTGTGTTCATAGAGAAGTAAGATATAAGTGTTATTTCATATAGAATCGTTTAGGGAAAGAAGACGATTTGAAGCATTGATAGTGATAGGTTGAATGAACACAATTATTTGCTTACGTTATTGTGAAAACAACCCTTATAAGTATTCGTTTCCTAACTCTTTTCGGGGATTGGGTACTCTGGCCGAGTTGGTCTAAGGCGCCAGGGTAAGGTCCTGGTCTCTTCGGAGGCGCGAGTTCGAATCTCGCGGGTATCATTACACACCAGCAATTCCCTTATACACATATTTTTTTTCTCATTTTGAAATTCTACTCCAGATAATAGACTATCTCGTTGAAGAATGGCGTTAACATCTTGTTGGAACAGATCGAAAACCCTCAAATGCTTCCAAGATAGAATTAGATGCTATTCAAATATATCAGTTGTTGGCTATAACAACAATTTCATCTCAATCGCATTTGATAAGAAAAATCCTATTCGGTTCAATAACGTGTTTTTGAGGGATGCTTGCCAAAGTCTTGCTTCTGTTGATCCACATTCTAAACAGAAGTTATTCTCGACAGGGCAAATATTTTCTGGGCTAACCATCAATGGTGAGCCCACTATTACAAAGGACAAAAAGACAAGTGAAGATTGTTTAGAGGTTGTGTGGAGACAGGATGGTCAAGTTCACAAATCTAAATACCCCGAGTCTTTTCTTAGAAAATATAGCAGCGAACAGGGAATTCGCCATGGAAGATACTTCGATAAAGTGTACTGGAATAGAAGTGTCATAATGATGAATTTAGACAAAATTCAATTATCATATGATGATTATTTTAATGATAAGATTTTCTATCGGAATCCAGTGAGAAACCTAAGAGATTTTGGAATCACTTTTGTTAATGATATCCCAGATCCAACAACGACTGATGGACTTGAGAAATTAACAGAAGAAAACTCCCATTTATGGCCAGTTGGAAAATTAGCATCTAAATTTGGTTATATCAAAAAGACATTCTACGGAACTTTATTCGATGTTAAAAGTGAAACGGAAGCAAAAAACATAGCAAATACCAGTTCATTTCTCCCACTACATATGGATCTTCTATACTATGAATCCCCTCCTGGAATCCAATTGCTACATTTTATTAATAATTCTACGGTAGGTGGGGAAAACGTATTCTGTGATTCCTTTTTGGCTGCTCAGCATGTTAAGGAAGTCGATCCAGAAGCTTTCAATGCATTAAAGACTGTTCCAATAACTTTCCATTATGAAAATTCTAATGAATTTTATCGATACTCTAGGCCTTTGGTGATCGAAGAGACTTTAGAATCTGGTTCATTTATTAAGGAAGTTAATTACTCACCGCCATTCCAGGGACCATTTGAATTCTCCGTAAAAGAAGATAATAGAGAAAATACATTGTTTAATGACTTCTTAAGAGGATTTAAAATCTTTGAGGATTTCATTAATGACCCAAATAATCATTTGATAATAAGGATGAAAGAAGGATCTTGTGTACTTTTTGATAATAGAAGGGTCTTACACTCACGATTAGAATTTGATAATGTGGGTGGTGGTAAGAGGTGGTTGATGGGTAGTTATGTTGATGGTGATAGTTTTAGATCCAAAATGAGAATGGCACATAGCCTTTCCATCTAAACCATGAATTTTATTACTTTTATGCCATGCTACTTACTTATTTAAGCATACAATACAGATGTAGAAAATATACGATATGAACTAGTAACCATATCCTCCATAGTTACTTGTTTGAGTCCTGCTTTGAGGAGGTCTACTTCCCCTTGAACTATTCGATACATAACTCTTGAAGGTTTGTTTGAATCCATTTGTCAAACGAAGCATACTAGGGTAAGAGAATCCCTTCAAGGTGTATCCATCGACTTCTGTTCGAACATGCCAGGTGCTAATTGGTGTATTAACATTCACCTTGAATAATAACAAAAAGCTTCCAGGTGCTTTGTGGTCAAAACAAAAGACATATGCACTATTCTTCGGATTTGCCTTTGTATAGGATTCTAACCATTCGTTAACTTCAGCTATTGTACCTTCTCTAAATTTTGGATGACGTGTCATTTCATCAACACGCTTGGCTATAGCTTGAATATGCTGGAAAATCAATTGATCCAAATCTGCATACCTTTTGTTGTCAACAGCATACTCTTTGCCTAACCCACTAGAATCTTCCTCTACCAAAAGATGTTGGAATAAATTATTAGATACTTTCCAAGTTATAGTAAGGTAGTTTGGACCTCTAGAAGAAGGTCTGATAACACAATCACCAACAGATTGAGGAGCCAAAAACTCTTCAGCTTGTTTGTGATTAAAATTATGATACAACGGATGCTGAATATTACGAGTTCTCGCAAGCTTTGCTCTTTCATTTGCAAGCTCTTTCTTTTTATCTTCTTCTTCAGCCTTGAAGTCCCATTTAGCAGCATCCTTGAAGAACTTAGGTACTGAAGCTTTTTTGATGTCCAGGTCTAACAAGCTAAATGCTGCGGTGAAAGATTCATAAAAAGGCTCCAAAACGACAGCAGGAACAACTTGTCCTTGCTGAAGGTCAATACCTTGAGGAATATAGTCCTCTTCAACATTACCAATGATCTGAGTAGTGGTAGAAACCTTGGCAAACCTTATCTTTGCATTTGGATCTCTAAAGTTCTTGCCTACTTTGTTTACAGTCACAGGAACCACTGTATTTCTAGTGAACGTTCTAGATGTTTCTCCCGTCAACATCTGAAAGACTTCAATATTATCTAATAAATGGAAAGATCTTCTCAATTCTTCAAAGTTATTCACAAGTTCTTCCTTTATACTTTGCAAAGTGGCATATTTCTTCTTACCGAATTTAACTTCAAGTTCTTTACCATAAGCAGTCAAATTCAAATCATCAACCTTGTTGACCCCATCTTGCATTAACTGATAAATAATGCCACCTTGTTCTTCCACATGTGCCATATCTTCCTCATCAAGGTCAAGAGCATCTGCAGCCATTTTTCTTGCCAAATCATAATCCTCTGGATGAATTCTAGTGGCGTCTAATAATTCAATTGAGGAATCTGTCAAAGTTGATCCCTCATCATATGATATGTTTAAAAATGAGGAGGAATTGATAAAAATGTTAGCTGTAGTAAGCTCACTTTCAATCAATTCACTTCTGTTAGGTAAGTTTGAGTTCAACTTGGCATTTATATTTCTTATCAAACCCGATGCTTTACGAGGTCCTAAACCAGCAACATAAGAAAGAAGCTGAGCAATATATGGATCACGGATAGCTTCATTGATTTCCACACCAACCATATTAACTATATCAACATAAACCGATTCAATCGCTTCTAACACCAAGTCATTAGAAATTAGCTTTTGGTCCTCATGGAAGGTCAATGATTGAACATCATCCTTCAAAGATATATACTCAAGAAGTGGGCTTTGTACATAACGCGCCAATCCAACACAATATTTAACCAAAGTTGGCTTATCAGAAAGCTCTACCTTTGCCCTCTCAGAATTTTGATACAATCTAGCAGTCTCGTCTTGACCCCAAATAACTTGGATTAGTGGAGGGTTTGTAATGTCAGACAATTCTTCAATATTTGCTCTAATGTCATTAATTTCTACGAAGTTTCTTATGATATCAATGAGCCTTTTGGAATTTGAGTTATAACCAGAGACTACAATAACATCTGGCTTCTGATATTGAAGGGATTTGTCATAGAACTCTTTAAACTCTCCATTGAACTTCTCTTCACTTTCACGATCCCTAACTGGATTGTTTTCAGAT
Source organism: Priceomyces medius (assembly GCA_030570455.1). Classification (NCBI taxonomy): domain Eukaryota; kingdom Fungi; phylum Ascomycota; class Pichiomycetes; order Serinales; family Debaryomycetaceae; genus Priceomyces; species Priceomyces medius. The sequence goes on along the minus strand of JAJLVV010000004.1, from coordinate 132,516 downwards.
TTGAAAAATTCATCAATTTTACCATTATCCCTGATAAAAACTCCAACAACTGCACTATCAAGATCACCTTTTCCAAATGTCAATGATAACACACTGGGTTTGGTTCCTTTGTCATAACCAAATGGAGTATACGGAGCTTGATCAACACGGCTGGAAAACTTTCTTCTAACTTCAACAGCAATTAATCTTTCACATTCTTTACGTAAGTCTTCACTCGTGTTTAGGGAAACCGTACTGGTGAGTTTCTTGAGCGCCATACGCAAAATGTATTCTCTCTCTTTGTTCCACTTGTCTGCTAACTCGGAAGTACCATCTGACTTCAAACAATTGAAAATACATTGGAACCAATTTTCATAGTCTTTTGTTTCGACATTGATAACCAACAACCCATGACTCTCCGCTTCTAACATCCTCAACAAAACATCAGGATTGCGAATCAAATCCGAAGGTGAACGGTTAATTGCATATTTAATGTCAGCGTAAACGCTGTGGTTATCAATTGTTGCACGGCCCTTTTCAGTGATTGAAACACTTACAGAAGCATAGTTCTTGAAAGTTGATCTAACTTCATGTCTTACTTTTGGATTGTGGAAAATTTCTTCTGCAAATGCTTTTCTAACAGCATCACGAGCAGTTTTTTCATCTTTGTATAAAGCTTCATCATCCTCGACCAATCTCTCAATTAAATCCTCTGGAGATTCTAAAGGATCATCTGTTGCATGGATCCTATATGGAACCTGGAACTGCTTGGAACTTTGGTCCTGAATATTATCACCAAGTTCTTTAGCAGTGATTCCAATGGCTCTAACAGCATCATACAAAATATTGGACTTAATGCGCTCAAAGAGAGCGAATTTCGAATGCTTCTTTGTCTTTACCACACTTGCCTTTTCATCATCAGAAGAACCATCGTTCAGAGAAGCAAGCTGTCTGATTTCAGCAGAATACGTAAACAGTATATAATCATGGATATCTTGAATAGCCACCATAGAATCTAACGACTTAATATCCTTTATTAAATCGTCATCAAGATTTAAGCTTGCTGCCAACTTTTCTATTGTGACTCTCTTTTGGTAAAGTGCATGATACTCAATATCTAATTGGACAATTCGCCACAAGTCATCTTCAAATAATAGCTTATGTACTGTATTACTGATTGTTCCATCTTCATTAGTAACTTCTCTAGTGTGCAACAAAAAGTCTCGACGATGTGTCCAAATGAATGGAACTTCGTAGGCATCTTTCGATACCATTTCAACAACGTTTGCCACTGCTTCTCTGAATGGTATCTCCAAGGACCCATCATAAGCACCTTGCTTTTCAGTGAACAAAATATTAGCGACCCACTGTTGTTCAGCTACCAAATCTTCACCCTCTAAGTCATAATATGTCATATTGGCACGGTATTTTTGAAATCTTTCTGGGATGTCTATAATACGAATTAAGTTATCTTCTTCGGTCAACATACGTTCTTTCAACTCAGAATATTCGAAAACTTCATCCAACGAGTTAGGCTCTAAGTTCTCCGCATTACCTTCATCTTCCATTTCTTGAGCATCTAATGCCCATTCATATTCTTCTCCGCTCCCGAAAACTTCAAATAATTGCTGCAAACTTTCTCTGTCAACATTTGACATTTTGGAAGTGTCCAACTTAGGCCCCCTATTAGTCTTCTGACGTTGTTGTGAAGCTGCTTTCTGTCTTGAAGCTTGCTCTTCATCGGAAAATTCATCTTCTTCAATGAAGTCATCGAATTCGTCGAGTATATTTCGAGGACCCTCGTCTTGTGACAAATCACCTTCTTTTTCTTCTTGGTCTGCTCCTTCATCATCAGAAAATATATCTTTTAAACCAGTTCTTTTTTCATCTCTTACATCACCGCTTTCTGCCTCGTTATCCTCAGCTTGAGCACGTTTGAGTCTCTTGAATTTGCTCTTAGATTTGGGTTTAGCACCAGAATTTTCCATTAACAATTCCAAATCATCCTCGTCCAAAGCCCCATCATCTTGTTTCAATGTTTCCTTTTCTCTTTTTCTTTTCTTGTGTCTCCTAATTTTCTTGGCTTCCGCTTCTTCATCGTCATCTACAATAAAACCTTCCCGTACTTTCTGAATCTCATCCTCATCCTCATCTTCATCTTCCTCAGATGAATCAAGAACATCCTGACCTTCTTCATCAGAGCTGTTCACATTATCGGATACATCATCTCGAATCTCAGGCTCTTCGGCAACCTCCTTTGACATCTTACAATCAAATAGTTCTGTGAAATAACAGTAGGATGCCTCTCTGACTATACTCAAATACCAAGTTCTCTCTAAAAAATCTCAGGTATAGATAATATATTTACACAGGCAAACTATTAGGTGATACCTTGAATTGATTAGTAGTTCTTGTTGAACTGTGACTGGATTGTTTGACTGTAATCTCTATATTGAAACCATACATTGTCCATTTGAAAATATCAGCAAAAAGTCGATCGCCGGGTAAAGTCACATGACCTAGATATAAATCGAATTTTCCCAATCTGAAGACTGGATTGGAAAGGGAAATGCCTACATTAAATTATCATAGAATTGAAGCGGATGCCAGCATTCTGCTTTCATTTAACTACATATAGGATATTATACAAAATTCAATATGATCAACCGTACTGTCTATCAAGTTTTTTATTAAACTGTCTGTTTTTATCATTAATGAAGTTTGCAGCTTTTTCGTCATGATTATTTGTCCCTTTTTGAATCTTACGCTTTTCAGACTCTGCTATTGTATTCACCATTTCTCTTAAAGTCGTATCAGAGGGCCTTGAACCAAAATCTGAATAGTCGGTAACGTCGTTTTCTGCCGCGATGTTGTGCTCACTCGAGTTATCTCTTTTCTGTTTTGCGTATGCTTCTTTATCAACAGAAATGTTCTTTATATCTTTCTCATAAGTATTAGCTGCAAGCTGTATATAATTCTGGAATCCCTGCTCATACTTGTTGGATTTCCCTTTATTCTTTGTTTCCCACTTATCACAGTCATCGATAGTCCAACTAAGGACAGCGTTCTTATCTTGCTTGTTACCTGGATCTGCACTTATAGAATTATTATCTTCAATATCATTGGACTGCTTTTTAACATCTCGTAGTTGCTTTGATATTTTCTTCTGTATCTTGTAAGCCTTTGAATTCTCCTGTCTATTGAGATTAGAGCTCTTTAACCGCTTTCTTTTGAGTTCTTCGAGTCTTTTATTTCTATCTGGCAAGTCAGTCTTATCTTCAGAGGTACCAACATCATCAATTTGCCTTGATTTACTTCCCAAATTCCCTTGCACCATCATATAACTTCATTGGCATCAATAATTAAGACGTGTGATGACTTTAATGTTTTTGAAATATAAATTCAATCCCCCCACCAAAAAATGTCTCAGTCACGCAACATCTTTTAGAGACATCGACACAGAAGAAATAGTTAACCAGAGCCTATAAAGCTTCCAATGTTGAACACAATCTTTAGGAAATGGTACTGACCTAGCATTTCTTAATTATGGCATTCAGATGCCATTGGATATGGTCCTGACTATGAATTACTACATTTTAAGCTATCTTTTCTTGTAATGAAGAATAGTAGATCGCAGATATAGTCACAATGAGTGACTGCACCCCACCTTTTGTAGTCTCTTATACTAGTATAGTGTGTAAGTGATTTAAGGGATCTCGGCAAGGAGACCTAAAATGTATATCAATTCCGATTGCGGATAAAGCCTATTTGCAGTTGAAGGAGCAACATAAGAAAATGCAACATTGAAAAAGTGCAACACACAACTAAAAACGGTCATAGAAAATAGTGGAGTTACATAATAAAATTTACATTTTATTGAATATTTCATCTAGTTAAGAATGTCAAAGCCTAAGGGAGCTACAAAAGAAGAGAGAATTTGTAATTTCGTCTTCTCAAAACCAGAAAGTGAATTAAAGCACCTTAAAGGCAATCCAAAGAAGGTACTTGAAACAATTGAGTTCTATGCAGAGAACTACGAATCCTTTAAGAGCATAGCTCCCAAAAAGAGAGCCTTCATTAAAAGCGAGATTAAGAAGGTTGATCCTAGCTTGATGTTAGAATTTGGTGCGTACATAGGGCACTCAGCTATATTATTTAGTAGTCAATTAACGAAACCGCACTCTAAATACATCAGTCTCGAAACTAACCAGGATTATGCAAACATTGCAAGAAAGTTCATTGACCTAGCCGGATTACAAGATAAAGTGGAAATCATAGTGGGAAAGGCCGAAGAATCGTTGACGATATTATCTGACAAAATTCGTAACAACGCTCATTCTTACGTTTCCTTTGATTTCATTTTCGTTGATAACTGGGAGTCCTTATATGTTACTGATTTCCGTCTCTTAGAAACATTGAATTTGGTATGTCCTGGCACGATAATTGCTGCAGACAATACGATAATCTCAGAGACATCTGAGTATGTGAAATACGTACAAGCTTCTCCTGAAGAAAGAAGACAATTCAATTTTGAGAACCCTGGCGAGAAGGGAAAGCTTCTCGGAAAGTGGAATATTTTGTACGAATTCCACACAGAACTATTCGAGAACTCAAAGAGTGAGATGCTCGGTGGTGTGGAATTGACAAAATGCTTAGCTTATCTTAGTGGGTAGAAATAACAGATCCTTTAATCTCAATGGTTTTATAGTGTATGTTTATGAAACAGACTGTACTTTATGGTATCCTGCATATTACGGAATAATTATCTTGATTTCAGACTCACGTAGACAAAGTCCTCTAAACACTCTGATCAGAGAGCTAAAGAATTATGGCAGATTTGACTCCATTATTCAGACAATGCGTTAACATTGTTACTGCAGAAGTGAATAAGGATGGTACCAGCTCTGACTTTGGGAACGAGCAACTGGTGAAGAAGCAAAAACACATTAATATTTATTCTGTTCCTGACTCTTTCATGAAAGAAGCTAAAGAGTTTTACAGCGCTCTCGTTAATTTGACTAAATTCATAGATACCATTAAAAAACCATATCTTACTATAGATGATACAGGTTACTCAGGGAAATCACTAAATGCTTTAACTTTAGAACAGAAAAACCAAATTGATCAGGAGTTTAGCTACAAAGTTCAGCAGATGTACGAGAAGTTGAAATTGTTACAGACATACGAAAGTAAGCGACAAACAACATGGACAAGCAAAAATCGAAGCCAAGGGTGGTTCACTGGAATTTTCAATGATGGAGAGCTAAGTGATGTAGATTTATATCAGCAGTGCATAGGAACTTACAGAACTGGAATTTTGCGGTTCCTTACAACTTCGATAAACTCTGTCAGCAAAGTCTTCGACACGATCCAAAAGAGGAGGTTACAAAGAGACAGACAAATGAATTTACTCAATTTCCAGAATTTTGAGGATGATGAAGAATTCATAGATCAAATTGACAATGTGCAAGATATAGAACAATATGAACAGCAGCTTGATGTGCCTCAGGAGGAAGAGGAAAACGAAGTTCAGCAATTGACGCAGGAACAGATCTCAGAGCTTGAAACAGAAAATAAGGAGTTTTTGAATATGAAAACAAACCAACTAAAACAAGTAGAAAAATTGCATACCTCAATGGTTGACATCATAAATATACAAACAGAGTTAACATTTCAATTGGAGACACAAGGAGATCAAATATCTAGTTTACTAGATAACCAATCCAATATAGAACTAGATATACAAGAAGGAAATAGGACACTAGGAAATGCAACTAAGCGGAACAAAAGGGGTGCAAACTTACTAGTAATGTTCACTGTTATTCTTGGATTTTTAGTTTTATTTGTTGACTATATAACCTGGTAGTTAAATAAATAGTTAAATTTCAGTGACCTTACCCGCTCCTACGGTAACTCCTTCTCTTCTGATAACAATTCTTCCTAAGATTTTATTATCATCAAAAGTGTCTAACGGAATGTGCCCTTCATTTTGAAGTTCAATTTGTACTACTGCAGTTTGATTGGAAGTCAAATGCATTAATTTTTTTCTCTTTGAGCCTTTAAGCTCAAGTATTTTTGAGATGCGAGCAGGTTGATAACTGTTGCCTCGGAATAAAATGAACGGAGAACCAACAAGTAAGGGCCTGTCAATATTAAATAAGAAGATCGAGCAGGTGAAGCTAGTAACTACCTTTATGGCGGAATCAATGTTGGTTAAAATGTCACCAGTTCGAATGACGTCAATTCCCAGATCAAGCTGGCTCGTTTTAAAACGAACCTGAGCGAGATCACCAGTGAGTACAGCATTCACAGAGCTCTCATCGATCTTTAATGACTGAATTTGTAAGTAGCTCTTAATGGGTGTCACTTGTACTGTTTCACCTGCTTGAATTAAACCACCGATTACCTTTCCAGTAACTTCAAATTCAGAACCTGATGCTTCAGTAACATCATTTACCAGCATTACAAAATCATCTCTCACAAGACTTTCAATCTTGTTCTGATTAAAGTCCTCGTTTGGAAGGTTTACATTTTCAAGGTATTTAATCAAAGTTGGACCCTTATACCACCCAAAATTAGATAATTTATGATCATTGGATATAACATTTGTTCCTGAAAGTCCTGACATGGGAATGAAATCAATTTGGGTACTTTGAAATCCAACTTCATCGCCAGTCAAAAATTTAGTCATTTCATGTTTTATGTATTCAAATCTATCCTCTGACCAATCTTCTTTATCCAATTTGTTCACTGCAACGCAAATCTTCTCCAAACCTAGGTTTCTGGCGAGAATAGTGTGTTCCTTTGTTTGTCCATCCATGGTGAATCCTGACTCAAATTCCCCACTACCTGCATCCACAACCAAAAGAGCGATATCTGCTTGAGAAATACCCCCAATAGTTTGAGGTACAAAGTCCTTATGTCCTGGAGCGTCTATAGCAGTAAACCTGACAGCATCAGTGTTGAATTTGGTAGCACAAACGTCTACTGTTACACCCCTCGACCTTTCTTCTTCTGTCAGATCAATAATCCAAGCAAGGGCAAATGATCCCTTTCCGATTCTTTCGGACTCTCTAACCAATTTATTTACAGTTTTGGCATCAACAACTTTGAGATCAAACAATATTCTTCCTACTAAAGTAGATTTCCCCGCATCTACATGACCAATAACAACAAAAGAACGTTGAGGCTTACTGTAATATTTGCTCGAAGCCAACTCACCAAGGTCTATTTTCTTAAATGGCTTAGTCTTCTTAACAGCTTCTTTATCCTTCGAAATAGTTATAGCGGGCAGCAGTTCCTTGTCAACCAAGCTTAAATCCTTCAAGTTTGACTCAAATGCCCCCTTTTGAGCCTCGAGAATGATCTGATCCGGGCTGGGCTCACTGAAGTTATTCTTTGCTTTCTGAATGGTTTCTATATCGAGATCTATGTTAGTAAGAATGTGAAAAAAATCGGGATGTATCTTCCGCTTTTTCCTGTTTTGTAAAATATATTCATTAAAAGGTTTTTCATGAGTATCGTTATCGAACATTAGGAGGGATACAGATGAGTTTGGCGAAGGCATGAGTCGTGAACTGTCAAGTGCCACTTCAAAGTCTAACTGTGATTCGTTGTCATCTTTTACTTCCGATTTCTGATCAACGGAGCTAAAATCCTCTTCAATTTCTCTGCTATTTTCAAACCCTTCATTATGGGTAGTCTTTATATTCCCCTCCAAAGGACTATTTCTATTTACATCTGAGCCTCGCAGTTTTAAAGACTTTAATGGGCTTGGCTTGGGTAAAACTGATAGTTTACTCGAATTTGAAGTAGACTTATTCTTCAATCTATCAAGGATAGCCGCCAGCTTATTATTGGTACTATTATCATATTTACTTTGGGCTTTTGCCTTTGCTAGCGCTGCCAATTTGGAAGTGCCGCTTCCAGATTTTGAAAATGATGACTCACTTAGCGATTTGGACCTCATCAGAGCAAGCTGTGATAGTTTCGACACCTTTGGAACTTCTGAACCTCCTTTATGTGTATCAGTCAATCCATTACCTATAATATTTTGCATTAGAATCCTAGAACTAGTCGTTAAACTCTTGAAAAGATTTGTTTCGATAAAAACACAGGAAAATACTGAACTAAACTCAAATATACTTACTTTTCTTTGGGAATTTAGATTTAAGCTCCTTTACCGATTCATCTATCTTGTAGTAATTATAGTATAACGCTTCCTTGAGGTCAATTTCTGGGATTTCATCATTATATGATTCAATAGTCTGCTTTAAATTAGGAAGACTAGCGTACAATTTGTTGTATTCATCATCGTCCAACGTATCTTCATCAAACTCTTCATCACCTGAATAGGTATCAAAGTCATCAATATCGTCCTCAAGAGTCAGCATATTTTCACTATGACCTTAAATATCAAAGCTAATTCTACTAAATATTTACCTGTGCTTATTTTGTGATAACGATCGATATATATAAAGTGAGAAGCTACAAATTAAGTAATCTGCATATAATAATAATAAGTAACAATTGTCAAATTTAGGACTAAATAAGAATTGAAATAGACAGAAGCTCTTCTAATCTAATGACAATATTTCTGCAATAGTCTTACCAGCAGCCAAAACTTCTTCATCCCTGAATCTTCTACCAGCCAACTGTAAGCCAACTGGTGCATCTTTGGTGAGTTTGGGGTCGTAATCTGAGATGGAAATTTCTTCAAGTGGGGACCTGTACTTATAGTTAGCATGATCAGCTGGCCAATGGTCAATCTTAGGATCAACAAAGAGGTTCAGCTTAAATGCCAACGATGGCATATCTAATATGTTGTATAAAGCAGTGTAAGTCCAACTGTAAGATGTTTCAGAAGGTGGTGCAGTGTTATAAAATGTTGGGCCCAAAATGAAGTCTACACCATTCTTGTTTAAGTAATCAAGGTATTCAGTTCTAATTTGAGCTTTTGCTTTACTTAAAGTACGTTCTTCTGAGACTGTAAGACCTTTGGCACCATTTCCCTGAGAGAGGGCCCATTTGGTAAGTTTTTTGATAGGTTCACCAGAAGCAGCCAAAAGTTCACGCTGTGCATTATTACCATCACCATTGTAGAATTTGCTAATAATGTCATATGCTTCCTTGACACGAATTGGCTCGAACTCAACAACGTGTACACCAGCAGCCTTCAATTTTTCAACCACATGCTTAAGAACTCTAGTGATTGGAGGAGTAGGTTTAACCACACCATCGTCATACATTACAGCTATCTTCAATTCTGATGCCTTTGGCTTCTCAACATCTCTCCATTGTGACAAGATGGTAGCTGGGTCATTTTCCCAAGGTTTTCCCTCATTTATGTAAATTTTGTACCATAGTTCAAGATCATCAATACGTCTAGTTAAGGGTCCGAGAGTACCCAAAATCGTGTCATTACCTGCAGCACCAGATAACAGACCAGCACCAGAAACACGAAGAGTGGTTGGCTTGAGTCCGTATAGGTTGCAAAATGCAGCTGGACCTCTAATAGAGCCTCCAATATCGGACCCAATACCGACAGGAGATCCGTCAAATGGAAGCAATGCACCTTCTCCAGAGGATGATCCACCAGAAGATAAAAAGAGATTATAAGGATTTCTTGTAAGTCCAGTAATATTGTTGTTGGAATCAAGATGCATTAATGTTTGTGGAGCAGTTGTTCTAACGTAGAAAACTGCACCCAAATCTTCAAGAATTTTAGTAGTATTTGCATGGGCCGTTGGAACATGTTTCAACTTGGAGACATATGATCCATGTGTTACTCTTCCCTTATAGTGCAAGTGCTCTTTCAAGGAAATAGGGAGACCATGAAAAGGACCTATGGTCTTGCCATGTTTAGCTAAGTAATCATCAAGATACTCGGCTCTCTTGATTCCTTCTTCCAAGAATACATCAGCCAAACAGTTTGTGAACTGATGTGCAATTACTGCCCTTCTGGAAAAAGCCTTTACAACGTCCACAGATTTCAATTCTCCCTTGGCAATTTTAGAGAGAAGGTCCTCAACTGAGAGAGACACGATTTCGTTCTCCTCCTTGGTGTAGAAGTTCTTACTCTTGACGTAGTCAATGGCATTGAATCCTTCTTTGATCAATTGATCTATATCACCTGGTAAATCTATCTTATATTCTTCTGGCAATGCTTCTGCCACTTCCTTTCTACGTTTTTCAATTAAAGGTTTCCATTCTTCGAACTTTGCCTTATCTTCAAAGCCCTCATAGTTACTGTCGCTGATTAACTCATTGAATTCTACCATAGTGTATCGCTATTTTATATCAATTAGCTGTTTTATAAGTTTATAGTTGTTTAGTGCTACTATTATCCTGAGAATGTTATATTACGCTGAAAAATATTAAGATCGCTTTGGTTCTTATATCCAAGGACTTCTGATAACGATAGGCACTCGCAATCAATTACCCAATTCCCTCTTGTTCTGCACATAATATTGAATTAGGGAGCCACGCCAAAATAGAATAATATCCAATAGCGAGTAACGTACATAGTGAAGAGGAAAAGCTTAGAATGTATGAAATAAAGAGATAGACATCAACACTGATAGAACAGTAACTCTGCCAATACAATTAGCTCGCTCTTCCTCTAACTCTAAGTAGCTCTACCCTTCCAGCTAATTCCCATAAAATACAAAACTGGTCGTGGCTGCAATATCGCACGAAGTGTGTCGGCTACGGGATTCCTAAATAGGGCATAGAAGCTGAGTGAGAGAAAACGTATTAGTTAGCGGCTAGTGAGGTTTGTTCTATTTACGGAAGTCTTACGGGCATCATATAGGGCAAGTGATCGAGAATTGGGGAATTTAGCAGACTAGGGGGGAAGTTGCCCCGGGGCCTTCGGAGAAAGTAGCATCAGGCCAAATGGTTGAAAAATTTCTAGGGACCAGTGTAATTGAGAGACTCCGCTAAGATCATTAACCAAATTCCTCAAAATGGGACTCGGTAGCTACTGCAAATCACAAGTACCCAATAGTGTTGCAGTATGAAGTCACACAAGCAATGTTTAATGTAATGCTTATGGTGGTTTGAAATTTGTATGCTGCGATTGGCTTCTTCTTTTGTGAAGGACTTTATATAGATAGCGATGAGTGAGACAAAAAAATAAGAGTGATATTTCAGACTCTACCATTGCATCGATATCACTAAGGTAATTTGTGGTTGGCATGAATGCAGTAAAGAAGATAAAAATAGACTCATCAATGCTCAAGATTTGTACACATTCAGGCAGTTTCCATGCCGATGAATCATTGGCCGTATACATGATTAAGTTGTTGCCGAAGTTCAAGGGTAGCCAGCTCATCAGATCTAGAAAACCGGAAGACTGGGAAGCAAGCGACATCGTCATTGATGTTGGAGGTAAGTACGATGGGGTAAAGTTCTTTGACCACCACCAGAGAGAGTTCAATGAGACATTTTCGTCAGACTTTAAGACAAAGTTATCATCAGCTGGGCTTATCTATAAACACTTTGGTAAGGAAATAATCAGCGAGGTGCTACAAACAAACAACAGTGAAAATATAGAGCTTCTCTACATAAAGATATACAAGGAGTTCATTGAATCATTAGATGCCAATGATAATGGAATCAACAACTACTCTCCTGAAGTGGAGGCTACTAAGAAATTCAATGACAGGAACATTACTCTTCCATCATTGGTGTCTAAATTAAACCCTATGTGGAACACTGATTCATCAGATGCTGCATTCGACTCTCAGTTCCTTAAGAGCAGTGAATTGATGGGTTCAGCATTTATGAATCTTCTCATTGGATACGGAAAGGGTTGGCTTCCTGCTATGTCTATTGTAGAGGATGCTTTTAAAAGCAGATTTGACGTACACCCTTCTGGAAGCATTCTTATATTAAGGCAATTTTGCCCATGGAAAGAGCATCTCTACGCCATTGAGCGTAGGTACTCCAAAGAAGGCTCTATCAAGTTTGTTTTATTTGCTGATGCTTCTGGAAAGTGGAGAGTTTCTACAGTTTCTGTCACTTCCACTTCTTTTGAGTTCAGACTTGGACTTCCTGAGGCCTGGAGAGGTCTCAGAGATGAAGAACTTTCCAAAGTGTCAAGCATAGAGGGTACTATATTTGTTCATGCTTCTGGGTTCATTGGCGGTACACAGACAGAAGAAGGTGCCCTTAAAATGGCCATACAAGCATTGGAGGTTGGAAAATAATGGTGATGCCCAATTTAGTGTTACGATAAAAAAAAAAAACTGTTATTTTTTGCAACTCAAAATAACTTTTTATGGTTGCATCTGTTTAAATCATATTATCTTTCACATATAGTTTTAAATCAATAGTATAGCAAGCATTATGTTTGTTATATATTAAAGTTTAAGCTAAATATAAATCATTGCAAAATTAAGCCAAGCTTTTCAAGATTACATAAGTGTGGTATATACAGGCCGATTTAAAAATTTTAATAGATTAGATAATAAATCTATGCTTCACCATATCTTATATAGATAATAACAACCAGTATTGTTATAACATCCGAAGAACTTTCTTCTTCATACTAAACAGTGATTTGAGTACCGCTGTTTACCTGCTTTGGGCTAGAGTTAGAAAATAAAGTCTTGGAATTCAGAAAAAGAGAAACAAAATGACGTTAGAAGTAGTCAAAAAGTTTCAAATGAAGATGGTGAAAAACCGTCGGATTGTCCTTTAAGTACTTCTCAACGTGAGCCTTATCTGCTAACATCTCTTCAAGTAGCAGAGAGGTTTCACGTAGACGTGGAATATGGACTTAGTACCACAGAAGCTGAAAAACGAGCTCGTGAGTATGGATTAAACAACCTAGGGGAGGTACATTCCATTTCATTTACCAAAATTTTGGCCCATCAGATCTTCAATGCTATGATTTTAGTTTTGATCATCTCTATGATTATTGCTCTTGTCATAAAAGATTGGATTTCTGGAGGTGTGATTGCCTTTGTGGTGTTCATTAATATCTTTGTTGGTTTCATTCAAGAACTTAAGGCAGAAAAGACAATGGGGTCTTTGAAGTCTTTGAGCTCCCCTACAGCGGTAGCTGTTCGCGATGGTATAGAAGTAACCTTAAATGCTGAAGACATCGTTCCCGGTGATATTGTTATAGTGAAAGTTGGTGATACTATACCTGCAGATTTACGGCTTGTAAATTCAATGAACTTTGAAACAGACGAGGCGCTATTAACAGGAGAATCATTGCCTATAGCAAAGAACCACCAAGAAATATATCTGTATGACTCAGATGTTCCTGTTGGTGACAGATTGAACATGGCTTTCAGTTCATCTGTAGCTGCAAAAGGGAGAGCAAAAGGAATTGCTGTTGCGACGGGTCTTTCGACTGAAATTGGAAAGATTGCAACTTCATTAACCTCCAATGATGATAAAATCATTGTGAAAGTAGACCAATCTTTAAATCCTTCTATATTGGACTATTTGAAAGCAGTTTTGAAGACACTTTTGAATATATTTTATAATATTCTTGGAACCCATGTTGGTACTCCTTTACAAAGAAGGCTTGCAAAATTAGCAATTCTTTTATTTTGGGTTGCAGTCCTCTTTGCAATTGTCGTGATGGCTTCTCAAAAGTTTGATGTTAACAGAAGCGTTGCAATTTATGCTATATGTGTAGCATTATCAATGATTCCCTCTTCATTGATTGTCGTTTTGACTATTACAATGGCAATTGGTGCTCAAGTCATGGTTACAAAAAATGTTATTGTAAGAAAGCTTGATTCCCTAGAGGCTTTAGGAGGTATTAATGATATATGCTCTGATAAAACGGGTACATTAACTATGGGTAAAATGATTGCCCGTAAAGTTTGGGTACCAACAGTAGGCACATATATGGTTAATACCAGTGAAGCTATCAACCCTACAACTGGAGATATCACTTTCAATAGTCTTTCCCCGAGACAAATTGCTGATAGTGATGAAGAGACTGACTTTATGCCACAACTCCCTTTACCATATCCAAAATTCTTCAAAAAATGGCTCATCACTGCTACTCTTGCAAATGTTGCAAGTTTGAAGAAGATCTCGGATGATGAGAGATCTGATGAGTGGGTTGCAAATGGTGACCCAACTGAGATTTCCATTAATGTATTCACTACGAGACTTGGATACACAAGAGACGGCTTAATTGACGAAGGGTTGAAGCATATAAACGAATTTCCTTTTGATTCCTCACTTAAAAGAATGTCGGTTATATATCAAGACAAAGACAGCATTACTTATGTCTATACTAAAGGTGCTGCAGAAAGAGTATTGGAGAGATGTCAGTATAAGTATGAAGATAATCTTACGCAACTCTCTGAAGATGACAAGCTATTAATCGAAGCTAATATGGAGGTTTTGACTTCCGAAGGTTTGAGGGTTTTAGCATTCGCTCAGAGAGAAATCAATCTAGAGAAAGAAAACCTTCAGGATCGAGACGAAGTTGAATCTAATTTGGTATTTCTAGGCTTGATTGGTATTTATGACCCTCCTAGACCAGAAACAAAAGAATCTGTTAAACTTTGTCATAAAGCTGGAATAGCTGTCCACATGCTCACTGGAGATCATCCAAGTACTGCTAAAGCCATCGCTCAGGAAGTTGGAATCTTACCTCATAATCTTTATCATTATAGTAAGGAGGTTGTTAATGTGATGGCAATGTCAGCTAGTGAATTCGATAAATTGTCTGATGAGGAAATTGATGCAATGCCCTTACTTCCGTTAGTGGTTGCTCGCTGTGCTCCTCAAACTAAGGTTAGAATGATTGATGCTTTGCACAGAAGAAAGAAATTTGTAGCTATGACTGGTGACGGAGTCAACGATTCTCCGTCATTAAAGAAAGCTGACGTTGGAATTGCTATGGGTCTCAATGGATCTGATGTTGCTAAAGAAGCTTCTGATATCGTTTTGACAGATGACAATTTTGCATCAATTTTGAACGCAATTGAAGAAGGTAGAAGAATGTCATCGAATATACAGAAGTTTGTCCTTCAATTACTAGCTGAAAATGTTGCACAGGCCTTGTATTTGATTATAGGTTTGGCTTTTATCGACAAGAGTGGCAATTCTGTGTTTCCCTTGTCACCGGTGGAAGTTTTATGGATCATTGTAGTTACTTCATGTTTTCCAGCCATGGGATTAGGACAAGAGAAGGCTAATGATGATATTCTTGACCAACCTCCTAATGCAACCATTTTCACTTGGGAAGTTATTGTTGATATGATATCATATGGTGTTTGGATGGCGGCTTGTTGTTTAGTTTGCTTTGTTTGCATTGTATGGGGTAAAGGAGACGGTAACTTGGGATCTAATTGCAATGGTGATGGTGAAGGTTGTAATTTGGTATTTAGAGGTAGATCTGGTGCATTTTCAGCTTTTACTTGGTGCGCTTTGCTTTTGGCATGGGAATGCATTCACTTTAGACTTTCATTCTTCAAGATGAGGCCTGAACTGAAGAATCCATGGTGGAAACAATTGTCGTTTGATCTTTGGGAGAACCAGTTTCTTTTCTGGTCTGTCTTAGGTGCATTTTTTTCGGTGTTCCCCGTGGTTTACATACCAGTGATAAACAATAAGGTGTTTCTACATGCTCCTATTGGATATGAATGGGGTTTAGCCATTGGTTTTACTATCATTTTTTTTGCTGGCTGTGAATTCTGGAAATGGGTTAAAAGAATATACTATCGTAAGTTGACAAAACAGGGGCCTTCTTCAAATGAGAGTATAAACGACCCTTTTGCCAAGTATACATCGTTTTCCAACGAAACTACTTTGGTTGTTTAATGTATACAACCCTTGGTTAATTTATTATCCCCCTTGACATTCTTCGGATTTCTTCTTTTGCGATGTTTTAGGTAAAATGAGCTCTGTTCATGCTTAGCTATACTTTTTTTGTTAATTCATATAAAGACTTTAGTGAACTAAGTCTTTAAATAAATAGAATTCTTTCTCTAGCTGCTTTGTTTCTATTTTTTTGACTTACAGTACGCTATAGCTCTGACCTATGACTGTTAAAGTTGTTATTTTCTTGGTCAAACTTAAATAGTTTAAGAGAATATAATAATATAAATAAATTAAACTAGAATAACTCTGAATAATAATGTAAACTTCCTCAATTACTCTTCTTTGATTGGCCTTACATAACGTTCTAATTCAAACTGCAAACTTCAAATTTCATATACATAAATTAAAAAGTAATAATGAGATGTTATTCTTCTCAGAAGTCACCTAAACTGTAGAATTGATGAATTATATAACATCATAATGAATGGAGATGATAAAATCATGGCTATGAGTCCTAAATCGTAGTTTAGTTGTTGCTTATTTTTCATCGCTGGTGTTAGAACCATTAGATTCTATAAGGGCTTCACCACCATCACGACTTTCGCGATGTTGAATCTTCAACTTTTCACCCATTTCAGCATCAGATAAGATGGCGGTCTTTGGTTGCCAAGAACTACTCTTCCATGGCTTAACACCTTCTTCCCACATTTGGTCAATTTCTTCTAAACGGAAACCCCTAGTTTCAAGGAAACCAAAGTAAGTGTGAATAAACATACAACCACAGAATGTTGCGTATATAGTATAGGTTCTCCAGGAAATATTAGCGAAAGATGATGGTGTGAACATAGCGATGGCGAAATTGAAGATCCAGTTTGCTGCAGTGGCAAGAGCGGTACCTCTTTGACGAGAAGCATTGTCACCCCAGATTTCAGCAACATAAAGCCAAATACAAACACCCCAAGAGCAAGCGAAAGAAACAACATACAAGTAACAACTTGCAATAACACCCTTAGCAGCGGCCTTATTTTCAGGTGGGATGGAAATTGAACCATCAGCACCTGTCTTAGCGTATGTTCCTAACAAACCTGCTACTGAAAATTGCCATGCCATCATCATAAGAGCACCTGTCAATAAAACTGGTCTTCTACCGAGTTTATCCATAAAATATAAGGCTGGGACAGTAGTACAAGTATTCAAAACATATTGAATTGAAGAAGCAAGTAAGTCAGCATCACCAGAGTATCCAGCCTGTTGGAAAATCAAGGAAATATAGTACATCATCACATTCATACCAGTTAATTGCTGCCATATTTGAGCTGAAACAGCAGTGAAAGTTCTCAAAAGGTACTTCTTTTTGAACAAATCTGCATAACTGAAATCCTTGATATGTTCATCAATCATGATTTGCTCCTTAATTTCAGAAATTTCAATCAAAACATCAGGATCTTCTCTGTTACCCTTAGCTTGAATAAGAGCAACAATTCTTTCAGAATCTTCCCAGTAACCTTGCTTAGCTAACCATCTTGGAGATTCAGGGATAAAGAAACAACCGATGAACAAGACAAGACCTGGAATAATTTGAATAGCCCAAGCGATTCTAAAAGATGTAGAGCTTCTAATATACTGCAATCCGTATGAAACGAAAAACATAATCATGATACCAAGTGTGACACTGAATTGAAAAAGACCACCAATTAAACCTCTGATCTTTCTAGGAGCTAATTCAGATCCGTAGACTGGAGCAACGGAAGAACCGAAACCAACACCAAAACCAGAAATTATACGGCCAATGATCAACTGAGCTGTGTTTTGAACTGAAGATTGAATAGCTGCACCAATACACCAGAACAAGGCACACAACAACAATGAGGCTCTCCTACCAAAAGGCTCAGAAACAAAGGCACTTGCTAATGATCCAAAAAATGAACCAAGTGCCATGGAAGCGGTGATGAAACCTTGCATAGCGGAACTTGGCAGATTAAAGAATTTCTGATATTGCTCAGTAGAAATGAATGCTGACATTGATGAGATATCGAAACCAAACATCATTCCTGAGATACAAGAAATAGCTGCAATAATATAAACATTGTGGATCTTACCATAAGAATCCAAGAAGTTTTTTAACTTCAAAGCCGAGGCCGTTAATCTATCTTCTAAAGCCATTATGACTTAACACTACTAGAATTATTTGTGGGACAATAAGAAAATGATTATTGAACAAACAAAACTTCTGCTCCAGACTATAACTTGTTATGTCAAGGAAAAGTTTATCCGGTATCAGTAGCGTCTCTTTAAGATATCTTTTTGAAAAGTACCTACGTAAATATTCCGTGGAAGTTACCTCCTAACGGAGGAAACCTCCTTCTCTATTTATACTAGTGGCTACAATATGGGATGCTGGTTCGTATACCCATAAATTTCGGAAATACTTTTGCTGGAGGGGAGTTAAAAATTTACGGTTTTTGTCACTTGCAGTATATGCAGGTACAGTAGACGTGGGGTGCATGGAATTCACGTTGTGAGCTTAGTCCGGAGTAGTACTTATGCAGACATAGTTAATCGGCAAAATGCAAAAAAATGAGTGGGGGACAGGCCGGAATCCTGTGTAAAAGAGATATTTGGTACCTTGGGGATCTTTTCTTTTTTCTAGCGCATACTCTTCATGTGGAGAGACGATTTTGATTGGCTAAAGTTGCATAGGCTGTAGACTTCCACTGTCATAGGCTCGTTGGTCTCAATAATTTTCCCGGGAGGGGGAGGGGGTGAAAAGCAGGGATGGTAAGGAATTTTCCGTGACAGCTCCGAATCTCCTGCTAAGCCCGCATGACGGTATAAAATTAAACAGTTTGGTTTATATGGTGATAGAGTTTAATTACTGTCATCTGTGCTTTCCAAATTAGTAAGAAACGCAAGTGAGCGTTTGTCTGAATGAAACTTTGATTTTATGCCGTTTTAAATTTTTTTTTATTCTTCGTTAATAGCTCTGACTCTGAGGAATAACTCTTGTATGGGCGCGGAATAATTCTAAGCGGTATACAGTACCCGACCGTTTTCATGCAGTGGCTGATTGTTACATAGTAAATAACCAGAACTGATCCGTAAACTTTAAATTAATTGAGTTTTCTTTTCTTGAGCTAAACATATTCGTACGGTAGTGTTCGTGTGATGGGTGGACTTCTTAATATTGAAGTACAGCATCAGTCGAGGGAATTAAGGGAAAAATAAAGTCTTCGGAGCTAAACGTTACTTTTAAGCATCATGTACAGGTAAAGCATATATACTTGCCGGATCTCCACGTGAATACTGTATATATGTGAATTGTGGGGCTGATATGGAGAATATGACGGAAGTAACATTCAGGCAGTTGGACGGAATAATTATATGCATGAGCTTGAACCGTTTAAGAACCTGACTACTCAACGATTGTTATTGTTATTATGATGTCGGAGACGAAGAAAATATCCGACCAAACTGCCTATTCAATTTTCACATTTTCAAATCCAAGCAAAATTTGGTAATTACATTGGGTTAAATTATCGGTTTATCCGAGCAACTGCCGTTAGTTTTATTATATACACACTATACGCCTAGATTGATTAGGAAAATTACACTTAACATCTAATAGTTCATTGCACTTTCTATCCATGACAGTTTCATTCTTTAAAGTCAAAGGAACATGTTCCGCTTGCTGGAAGACTAACGACTATAGCGTCATCAAGTTCTTCTTGTTTAATGCTTGGGAACTTGACTTGGTAATATTCCTTTTTAAGTGCAGTAACAAGTTTATCCAATCTACTACGAGTAGTGAGATGAACAGTGGAACCTCCAAAACCTGCACCGGTAGTCCTAGAGCCAAAAGAGCCATTTTTTGTTGCAATTTCACAAATTGCATCCAATTCTGGAGTTGTAGAGTTGTTGTTGACTCTAGAAGATTCTTGAGATTCATTGAAAAGTCTACCTACAGACTCCATGAATTTCAGAGAATCGTTAGTACATTCCTTTGTTAGCTTGAGAATTTGTAAAACTCTCAAAGCGTCGGAAAAGACGTGTTTTGTTCTTGCATAAATCTTCAAGACATCATATCTCACAGGAAATTTAGACAAAAACTTTTGGGTAAATTCATCGACAGATATACCAAGACGATCTGCGGCTTGTTTAGTAGTGAACCCCTTCTTTTCCTCTTCAGAGTATTCGACCTCTATCAAGTGTAACAATTTAGTCAAACGTTCAATACCAATATCAACGTCGACTCCATCCCAAGGCTTCTCGTTGAGAACTGTTGGGAAATAAGCATCCAAAAAACCTCTTAATGTCCCAGTTTCCAAATTAGAATCCTGATTGAGTGTCAAACCATATCTCTTAGCTAAGACTTCTGCACCAGCAGCAATCTCAACAACTCTTAGGTTGTAGTTGACTGGAGCTGATTCATGTTTGTTAGCTTTGACTAAGGTGTTCGTAATCAAAAAAATCATTTCATCTGGTTCAATGACAGGGTATTCAAATGTGATACCGGTCAACTTCGGTTTGAATTGAATTAAAAGAGCCTTTGACTTTTCACCATATATCGAAGCACATTGGTCCATTCCACCTGTGTTAACACCGACGTAATGTTCAGATACTACAGTGATACGAGTTAAGTCTTCTTTAGATACCTTAGTAACACCATTAGCTCTCAAAACTGCTAAAGCAGAAGAGACACAAAATGCCGCTGAAGAAGAGAGTCCACCTCCTGTTGGTACAGTACCACTGTAAGTAACATTCATGCCTTTCAAAGGTATCTTTCCATTATGAGTAATATCAGGATACTTCTCCAATATGAACTTATGAGCCACAATCATGGCACATCTAAAGTAATTTCCCCAGCTGAAATTGTCTTTATCAATACTGACAACGCTTCCATCCGCATTCAAGTTGATGGTCTCCGGAGTAAACGTTTTGTCAACATTCGTTAATTTGATTTGATTGGATGTATTGGTTGACACTGCAGCTATGACATCAGCCTCAATTGCCAGTGGTAATACTGAGAAATAACAGTAATCAATGTGATCGCCCATCAAATTAACTCTACCTGGAGATCTGCTAAAGAATATAGGATTCTCACCGAAGTGTTCGGTAAACTCTCTAATTAACTTCTCATAGCGAGAGTCTTGTACGGTGAATGGACCGCTATTACGATCTTTATAATGAGGAACAACGCTTGACATAAAAGCTGATTTAACACTTCTTTCCAGTCAACTGAATTCAATTTTCAGACTTGAGGAGAAATATATGCTATCCCCAAAAAAGTTAGGAGTGTCTACAACATATGTAACGTTACATTATGAATTTTCCCCGGAGAAGGGAATGAAAAATCTCGGTGGACAAAATACCATATTCGCCGGATTTAGATCTAATTTTTGCGAGTCTCCCCCTCCCCCCAACCCCAAATAAAGAAGTTTTAAAAAAGAGTCTAACAGTTAGAGGCAGCTAGAAAGACATTTACCAGAGTGTTTTCAGTCAAGATTAATAATCTAACCAGCATTCCTTCTCTGATGTCTTATACCCAATGAACAGTTAAGTCCATGAATTCATCAATACAGCTTTCAAACTCCGCACCACCACCACCTTAACATGTATGCAGTTCTCTTTGTAAATATAGCGAAACGTTACGGAGATCATATATAAGTGCGTCTATCTTTGAATCCAAAGTGGGGGTACCTTTAGTTTTTGAATTGAAAACTCGACGTAAAGTAAATTAACAGGCTTGTAAATTAACAAGCTTCAGATAGAATTGAGCAGACGTCTAAAAGATTCAATAGGATGACCGATAGTAAATATATTTTAGTCACCGGTGGTGCAGGATACATTGGATCACATACAGTTGTGGAATTGATTAACCACGGGTACAATGTGGTTGTTGTGGATAGCTTGACCAATTCGAGCTATGACGCTATTGCAAGAATTGAATTTTTAGTTAAAAAGAGAGTTCCTTTCCATAATGTTGATATCAAAGACCATGATAAGTTGCTGGCAGTATTCAAGAAGTATAACATTTCTGGTGTTATCCATTTTGCCGCCCTTAAGGCTGTTGGGGAATCTACTAAATTACCTTTATCGTATTATGATAATAACATTGGTGGTACTTTAAATTTGTTACAAGTCATGAAAGAAAACCAAGTCAAGACAATTGTATTTAGTTCCTCTGCTACAGTTTATGGTGATGTAACAAGATTTGAAGATATGATTCCAATTCCAGAGCACTGCCCAACGGACCCAACAAACCCATATGGTAGAACCAAACACATGATTGAAAACATATTGAAGGATATTCATTCTAGTGATGGTGAATGGAAGTGTGCAATTTTACGTTACTTCAACCCAATGGGTGCCCATCCTTCTGGATTAATTGGAGAAGATCCTTTGGGTATTCCTAACAATCTTTTACCTTACTTGGCACAAGTTGCAATTGGTAGAAGAGAAAAGCTTTCGGTGTTCGGAAATGATTATAAGAGTCACGATGGCACTCCAATTAGAGATTACATCCATGTTGTTGACTTGGCTGAAGGTCACATCGCAGCGTTGAATTATTTGTCCTCTATTGAGCTGGGAGCCGGTCTTTATAGAGAATGGAATTTAGGAACTGGGAAGGGGTCTACTGTTTTTGATGTCTACAATGCTTTTTGTAAGGCAGTTGGCAAGAAATTGCCCTACGAGATTGCAGGCAGAAGATCCGGTGATGTTCTCGACTTGACTGCAGATCCAAGAAGGGCTAACAAAGAACTTAAATGGAAAGCGAAGTTCACGGTTGAAGACGCCTGCAGAGACTTGTGGAAGTGGACGACAGAGAACCCATTTGGATATCAAGTCCAAGATTATAAATGGAAGTTGTTTGGTTCGAATGAAAACAGATTACACACTGTTACTTCTGGAGATTTGAAAGTCAGTATTTCAAACTATGGTGCAATAATTCAAAATATAGTATTTAAGCAAAACTCAATCGTTAATCATTTCGATAATGAGTCTGGATACAAGGATCCATCAAACCCTTACTTTGGTGCCACAATTGGTCGTTATGCAAACAGAATTGCATATGGTTCATTTGAATTGAATGGAAAGAAGGTTAACACTACTAAGAATGAAAATAAAATGAACACCTTGCATTCTGGGCTGTCAGGTTTTGACAAACAAAACTTTTTGGGTCCTGTTGTGCAACAAAAGGATGGTGTTACAACTCTCCTGTTCTTACTCGTAGATGAACACGGCAATGATGGATTCCCCGGAGAATTGGAAACATTAGTTATTTACAGAATTTCGGGTCATACCTTAGGATTAGAGTTTGAATCTAAATTAGTTGGTGATCATGCCGAATCTACGCCAGTTAGTTTAACAAATCACTCATACTTTAATTTGTCTAAATCAGAAACCATAAATGGAACACTTGTCAAGTCAATTACTAACAACAACTTGAAATTGGATGATGTAACGGGCGTATCTACGACAGAGGTAATTGATAGTCCTGATTTGAAGAGCGGTTTCAAATTGACAGAAAAAGACGACTTCGATTACTGTTACATTGTTGATGCTGAAAATACTAAAATTGATACTAGAGGGGGCAAAATGGAACACATTTTTGAGGCAAGTCATCCAGATACGGGTATAAAGGTTTCGTTCCACTCAACAGAACCCGCATTCCAATTCTACACAGGTGATACAACCAACACAACTGGATATGGTTCGAGAAGTGGCTTTTGTATTGAACCCTCAAGAATTGCAAACGCCATTAACGTTGAAAAATGGAAAAGCCTGGTAGTTCTCCATAAGGGTCAAACTTATGGTTCAAATAACGAATATAAATTCGAGACTGTTTAGGATATTTACATATTTAAGTAGCTTAACATGCCTTGTTTGTATTATTTTGATTGCTCTTTCTCGTTGTATAAATGGAAAAGTGAAAAAAGCACTAAATGATAGTCTTACTATATAGTAAATTTATCCGATTTCCGTGTTTTAAGCTTCGTTCCTCATGGCCCAATGGTCAAGGCGTCTGGCTACGATTTCGTAACCACTTCTCGGTTGGAACCAGAAGATTCCAGGTTCGACTCCTGGTGGGGAAGCTTTTTTTTTCCTTCTTATTCTAATCAAGGGAGATTAATGTTGCATGAGCGTGTATAACTATCCAGAGAAGGAGCACAAATGACCATTGCAAGGCAATCCAGAGTCTAAAATCTCTGGACATCAAGGCGAAAGTTAATAAAACGGTGACAGCTTATACTGCATTTCAAAAGCACACTCGCCTTGTTAGCAAATTTCTTATTCAATTTATATAAACTTTATACTAAGAGTTCATCATATAGCTCTTTTTTTCAAAACAACTTAGAAGACTTTAAAGATAAGTATCAAAAAGAATAAATATGAATAGGTTATTTGGCCATAGGGAACAATTAATTTCGCAGCAATTTATAAATCATTGGAGTGAAGTTTTCGATAGCTCATTGGTGAACAATTTGTAAGGTGTTTATTGGAACGGATTTCCAATGAGCTCTGGTCTATCATTTAACTCGAGCAAAAGGCAAAAGGCTTACTAAAGAAAAACCAAAAAATAAAAATTCATGATAAGAGAGCGTTCAAAAGAATCTTGAGTTTGTTTAAATGCCAAATAATTTCGGGTGGGCGCACGAAACAAAGCTGATTTCAGTTTATCTTTATTAAATTTGACACTTACGAAAATATAATAGCAGGATCTAAGAGTTCAACTCAAATGAAAGTATATTCTGTCTACATTTTAAATAAAGCGGGTGGCCTCATTTATCAGAGAGACCTTAACCCTGGTCTTAATAAGCTAACAGCGAATGATTATTTGGTCCTTGCAGGAACATTACATGGTGTACACGCCATTGCATCTAAACTTAGACCTATTTCGAACATAGCGGAGGACGGCTCAACTTTAGTCCATAATACCAACAGTAACCTTGTTGCCACTGGAAAGGCACAGAGCCCTAATACTAACAAGAGCGGTTTGCAAAGCATAGAAACAGACTTGTTTAATTTGTATGTTTTCCAGACATTGACTGGCGTTAAGTTCATTATCATTACATCCCCAAATCCCGTTGTCCATAATTTTCAGCCAATGAATGAGAAAAATCTTGTTAGGGGGGAACTAAACAGACAATTTGAAATGGTGATCGAGATATTTAAACAACTATACATATATTATTCAGATTATGTCATGAAAGATCCATTTTATTCTTTAGAAATGCCAATTAAAAGTCCCTTATTTGACATGAAGGTATCTGAACTACCATCAGTATAAACCTCTTTCAATCATTGATTGAAGCCCGCTTTTCAAATCTATTTCGGGTTTCCACCCTAATTCTTGAATTCTATTCAGGTTAAGTGAATATCTTGCATCATTATATACTCTATCTTTCACGAACTTTATGTATTTGTTATAATCAACATCTTTTTTATTGAAGTATAGCTCACATATCATTTTAACAAGCGACAAATTATCAATTTCATCTTGACTACCAATATTGAAAATTTCGCCTTTTGAACTTGAATTGTGCAAGATAATTTCTAAACCTTTTACAAAGTCAAGAACATGTAAATATGTTCTCTTATTATTTCCCATTCCATGTATTGTAATTTGTTTTCCAGCTCTCAATGATTCTAATGCCATAGGAATAATCTTCTCGGGATATTGTCTTGGTCCATAAACATTGTTTGATCTAATTATCGTAACTGGGATTTTATATGAGCAACAATATGATCGAGCTATTAAATCTGCTGCTGCTTTGCTTGCAGCGTAAGGATTTGTGGGGTTGAGTAATCCACATTCATCAACGGATTGGGTACCGTCTTGTTCACCGTATACTTCATCAGTGGAGACAAGGAAAAACTTGATAAAAGCTGAGTTCGGGTGCCGTGATTTCGACACTCTTATACATTCAAGCAAATTTTGTGTGCCTATGATATTATTCTTGCTGAAGTATAATGGCTCTTCAAAAGATCTATCTACGGAAGATTCCGCCGCAATGTGAACGATACAACCAATCTTACCCGTATTCACCAATAAATCATATAAGAAATCAAAATCTTCACAAACGTCCTTCTTTATAAACTGAAAGTTATGTTTTTTCTCTAATGCAGATAAGGATTTGGAGCTGTAACCGGTAGCATAGTTCAACTTATCGATGCAAGTGAAATGATGAGTGGGATATTTCTCCACCACGTATTCAAGAAAATGAGACCCAATAAATCCAGCTCCACCAGTAACAAGAACAAATTCGTCAAATATATCTTCCATGCCCCTGAAAAGCTAAAGTGTTAACCCTCTAATGAGAAGTAAATTAGAGAAACGCATCTCTCTAGGAGCATATCTATTATGGGACTAATATCGCCATTTTATGTAACGTTACATTATAGGTTATGACCACGAGACGTAAGCTGGCACGGGACTAAGTAAAAAATAGTAGATCCGACCATCGTTTTTATCGGAACTTGATTCTGCCGTCACATTGAATGTAACGTTACATTAAATCCGGGCCCAATTCAGATCTCTCTAAAATATAAAAAGAATCTACTAAAACTCACCCATATAATTCCACTAAAGGTATATACAATGACAAGTATTTCCAATTTAATTGAAAAAGACACTGACACAAAAATGGACCACGAAGATTTTGATTTTTCCAATCATTCTCACCGTAGGTACAACCCGTTAACAGACACATATGTGTTATGTTCTCCTCACAGAGCAAAGAGACCATGGCAAGGAGCTGAAGAGGAGGTGAGAAAACAGAAGCTTCCAGATTTTGACCCTAAATGTTACTTGTGTGCTGGAAATGTCCGTGCAACTGGTGATATAAATCCAAAGTACGAGTCTACATATGTCTTCACCAATGATTACCCTGCTGTTAGATTAGATCAACCAGAATACGAAGAAAATGTCGACCTGGGATCTTTAAAAGCTCGATTATTAAAAACGCAGAGTGTCAAAGGAAAATGCTTCGTGATATGTTTTAGTCCTAATCACGGACTGACCTTACCTTTGATGCCACTTGCAGCCATATCAAAGGTCGTCGATTGCTGGCAAAAATTGTATCATGATTTGAAGCAAGAAGCACTCACAAAAGCTGCTCCTTATAAGTATCTTCAGATTTTCGAAAACAAGGGCTTCGCTATGGGATGTTCAAATCCACATCCACATGGTCAAGCTTGGTGTTTAGATATCATTCCAACTGAAGTAAATCATGAACTTCATAACATGATCAAATATAAAAAGGAACACAATTCACACTTGCTTGGTGATTACGTACAGCTTGAGCTACAAGAAAGAAAGCGAATCGTTTTAGAAAATGATTCTTTCATAGTTGTTGTTCCATATTGGGCTCTTTGGCCTTTTGAGACGCTTCTCATTTCCAAGGAGCACTTGACCTCTCTTGACACATTCAGTGAAAAACATAAGACTGATTTGGCAGAAATTTTGAAGAAGCTTACGACTAAGTATGATAATCTTTTTAACACCTTCTTCCCTTATTCCATGGGACTCCACCAGGCACCGTTCAATCATGATAAGGAAATTCAAGAACATTCATGGTTCCACATGCATTTCTATCCACCTTTATTGAGATCTGCCTCAGTGAAAAAATTCTACGTTGGCTTTGAATTACTAGGTGAAGCTCAAAGAGATTTGACCAGTGAACAAGCTGCTGCCAGATTACAAGAGCTTGACGAAAATGTTCACTTCATGAGCAAATAAAATAAGATCATATATTAGCAATTGATATATTCAATAGATCTAATTTCATATCATACACTTCCATACAAATGGATATCTAAAACCAATTACAAACAACTTTTCGTAGAGAGGTTACTTCTAATAGTCATCTCGGCCTGCATGTAGATGTTTTTAAATTGACATTTTCATTTTTATTCTGGAGAAGAGGTAAGAAGCCAAAGTGATCTATAGATGACAGTATCTGAGGGAGATAGAAAGAGCGGGAGTCCGAGTGACGTAAAAAAACCACCTTTAGAATCTCGTATTGGAAAGGATACCCCTTTCACTTTCGGGCAAAGATTCTTAACCAGCGAAGAAGATGTGTTTAATCACAATGCCTGGGATCATGTTGAATGGGGTGAAGAGCAGATAGAAGAGGCAGAAAAACTTATTTCAAAACAATATGAACACCCTGTGAAGGATTTTGACAAAAACTTGTACAACTCCAGTCCTGCAAAATACTGGGATATCTTTTACAAGAACAACAGAGAGAACTTTTTCAAAGATAGAAAGTGGCTACAAATAGAATTCCCTTCTCTTTTCAAAGCTACTAGTGAAGGCTGTAAAGAACCCACTACTGTATTAGAAGTGGGATGTGGTGCTGGAAACACTTTTTTTCCTGTCCTCGAACAAAATAAAAATCCCAACTTCAAAATTTATGGTTGCGATTATCTGTCTGTAGCAGTTGACCTTGTTCGTTCCAATGAAAGCTTCAAAGATGCAAATGATAAAGGTATTGCATATTCATCTGTTTGGGATTTGGCAAACCCGGAAGGAGCTCTCCCAGAAGACTTTGAGCCTAACTCTGCTGATGTTATTATTATGGTCTTTGTTTTTTCAGCATTACATCCTGACCAATGGAAACAGGCTGTCAGTAATCTATCTAAAGCCCTCAAACCTGGGGGGGAGATACTTTTCAGAGATTATGGAAGATATGACTTAGCCCAAGTTCGTTTTAAAAAGGGAAGATTGTTAGAGGACAATTTTTACATTAGAGGAGATGGTACTAGGGTTTATTTCTTCACTGAAGAGGAGTTGAGAAACATATTTTGCATAGATGGGCCATTTAGTGAGGTACAGATAGCAACAGATAGAAGATTGCTAGTTAATAGAAAGAAGCAATTGAAGATGTATCGTAATTGGTTACAAGGTGTTTTTAAGAATGGAACAGTATAATTCACATAGAACTTAGCTACTCAATATCACAACAATATATAGAAAGTTGTCTAAGTGTTTGAAAAGTCTCCATAGCTCAATTAGATTGAGGCCATTATCTCCCATAAAGGACTTGGAATGGATACCATGAATGTAAGCATATGCATTGTCGTTATTGTCATCAAATAGTTCAGGAAGGTACTGCTTCAACACTTCCCTAAGAGAAAGAGATATTGTACTCTCGGTAATCGCTATTGGTTCTTGGATCACCTTTGTCGATCCAGGGACGTATATTTTTAATGGAATTCTTTGCAATCGTTTGGGTATGATTTTATTGTTGATCTTTGTGTTTTGTCGTAAATTATGGAGCACTATAGACTCCCAAAGCTCGTTTGAATCACTCTCACTTAAATTCATTATGGGTCTAGCGTTACCATTCAATATAAAACATGACTGCTTCAATTGATTGACCACCATTTCCTGGAGTGTAGCCTCATAATTCACTACTCCATCATTCCACCTGTAAGTAAATGGAATCAAGTGTTCTTCTGGATAGCTATTCGTTCTTAATACTAAGGACCAGTAATTTACAGCTTCATCATTGCCAGCCACCAGGGGCAAATACAAGTAGTCGTAAAGTAAACCTATTGGAAGGTTCCATTTAACAGGAACCCCTTCATACTCAAGCCATACCGGTTCTGTATGAATATTATTAGCAAATGTCTTATAATATGATATAAGAAGGCTGAAATAAAGGGGAAAGTACAGGTTGCGATAGGCGCTAAACAAAAACTGCTTGGGTTCATCTGCTCCCTCTACGTCAAATAGAATTCGTATATTGATTGTTCCATTCCATAGCTTGCTTTTAATCTCCACCTTACTGTTATCCATTGACAAAGTGGGGGTCGCTATCAGACTAAAGTTTCAAGTTATGATACATTACTTTTTCTATACGTTTTAGCTATTTAACACCAGCTCATATCTCTGTTGCACGTGACTTGGATAACGAAACCGGTAATTTGGGCTGCATGTTAAAGGGCCCGTTTTAGATTTTCGTAGAGCCCCTTAGGTGCAATAGCCAGCCACTAAGTTTCAAGATTTTATTAGATATCTAACAACTATTAGAGAAGAAATTTTAATTTAAAGCCTCTGATTTCTATTTATTCGTTAAGATCGTTTGCAAGGCTGTGTAATCTATAGACGATGGGAAACTCTGGGAAGCAAAGACAGATGTACTTTGACGACCCTAGACCAATGCGACCTACTTTTTCTGGGATGGAATTTGATCACGCAGTAAAGTCTTTTAAACCAGGAGCACACACGATAGATGACATTCCTTTCAATATTCCAGTGTTTAATAGGAAGACTGGTGCATTTAAAAGATTTGCTGGAAGAAAGCCAGAGGTAGGAAGAAGAGTGGTAAGTATGCCCTCTTGGTTCTCTCTAGGCAAGAATGTGGATAAGGATCTCCCGGCAGTACCAGTTGCTTCTCCACAGAAGAAGCGTTCCGTGACCCTGAATTTTGAGGAAATTCTTCAACGTCATCGTGAAGAGCATAGCTATCCACCTACAATTCCTGAAGAAGATGAGTCATCATGTAACATGTTTGCAACATCGAACGACAATGTAAATTTGGACAAACTCCCCAAGTTTAGCAATGACTTGGGAATTCACCAAATAAGTGATGACGAGGATAGTCTATTTTCTAAATCATCTT
Organism: Priceomyces medius; assembly: GCA_030570455.1. Lineage (NCBI taxonomy): Eukaryota > Fungi > Ascomycota > Pichiomycetes > Serinales > Debaryomycetaceae > Priceomyces > Priceomyces medius. Next base: position 102,103 of record JAJLVV010000004.1, on the reverse strand, counting down.
TTCATCAAGATACTACTATTTCTACTTCTAGTGCCCTCAGTGAGAATACTGAGAGCATATTTAATGTGCAAGGAGATCGTGGCACATCAGAAGTAGAAAGCCGCTGCTCAGACTTAACTGATATTTCATCACAATACGTTGATATTACTGACATTCAAGATTACGATACAGAGACCGATTACGAAATTGGAAGCCTTATGGATAGTTTATTCGATAACAATTCACAGATGGATGGTGACTCGACTAGATCCAATGAAGATATTCTGGTGAAAAATTCTCTGGATTCCAAACCAAATGCATACAAAGAAACAAATAACTCAAAACATTTACCACCGATACCCAATATGCCCACTTTAAATATACAGAGGGTAAGGAAAAGCAAAACACCTTCTACAGTTGGAAATGCATTTTCTAAACCGATTCACAGCACCGTTACACCAAGCTCAGTCTCCATCTCAACAGTTAAGAGTTTATCAGAGACTAAACATGAGCTTCTAGATTCAGTAAGGCAAAGACCTTTCAGCTTTTGTCTAGATATTGGAAATGACTATGGATATTCAAAATACCATGTTAATAATAGCACTGGTCCAAAGTCTCGGCGTAAGCTCGGATTGCCAATAGCACTTTCTGATGCCAGTATTTCTGACAAGAGATCAGTTTCTGAAGTGATGAGCTTCATTAGTGATTCGAGGCATGTCTATTCCAAGCCCTTTGCTAGCTCCCGGTCTACTTTTCCTGCAGGCAGCAAGGAATCTCAAAGGGCCATGTCTTTAACAAGTGTTGCAGAAAACTTACGAGCTTCGAAGAGCAATTTGGATAAGGTATTACCCCGTACTCCATATTGAAGTGGTGCATAAACAAGTCATTCATCATATATATATATACCATACTATTAAGTCTGGATCTCAAATAAGTCATAAAGGATAAGTTGTTAACCAGTAACCCCTGTATTATTAATATTATAATTTTATAATCAAGTCATCATTTTTGTAGAGCTTTAGAAGACTCTCAATATCATATTTCTTTGCAATTTTAGAATTTATAAATCTACCTCCGAGGTAATGAATCCTTTCTTTTGAATTAAAAAATCTGGCGCAAGGCTTTGGCGCAGTTAGGCTGATGAGCATTGTTGGATTAATGTCTTTTGTTAATGGTCCTTCATCAACATCCCATCCAGACGGAATGTCTATCGATACTATAGGTCCGATTTTGTCATGAGAATCGTGTAAAAATGAGATTAAATCATCAAAAGGTGGGCGGATTGGAGGCTTGAAGGAAAATCCAAATAATGCATCTACAATCAAATGCACTTCAGAATCTCCTGAATTCTGTGTTATCAAAGATTTTACCTGTTCAAGCTCTTCAATCTCAGGTATATTTAGATCGTTCAATTGAGTTAAAAGGTTCAGGTACAATTGACTCTTAGTAGACTTCTTTGGGTAGTACAATACCGGGTCGTAATATCCCCAGAGCTTCAAGTGCCTAGCTGCCACTAGTCCATCGCCTCCATTGTTTCCTGGACCAATGAGAAACAATACTTTTTTGTGAAGATTCTCTTTTGGTGGATATTGTCTGTAGATTGCTTGTGCGACGGAGAGCCCCGCAAGCTCCATGAGCTGATCAATAGAAAATGCTCCTGAAGACATCAATTCTTGATCCAAAAGACCTGCTGCCTTGGCAGAGAGTGTTTTAAATGATGAACTGTACATTTTCTGTGCAATTGCCGTTGCTTTGAATTCACAATTTCTACAAGAAAGTAAAATCTACTTAAGCAAATATGAATATATGAAGTAGGATTTATATAGCGACCGTATGCAAAGTGCACTAGGAAATTGATCCCGTGAGCTAATTTGATTGTAATTAAAACCAAGCATTTTAGGAGGAGGCGTTACATGTTACGTATGTGTACCTCTCACTAGTAATACTCGTTGTGTCCTCTGGGGTACTTGACCGACATGGTCTGGTAGTTTTCGCTAGTAATAGACTTTTAGATTACCAAATCACACCCAAGTCTCTATTTATATTCAGTATCAAGACGTGTTTCCAATTTTTATTACACAAAATTCAGCTAGAGCGAAATTCGTTGAAAACGCATATTTTAACAAAACACGTAGAATCTGAGTAGATAGAGTCGCCTACCAAAAAGGATTGTATATTAAGTGACGAAGTTAGGATGGATCTGCTGCAGACATTTGAGTCAGAGTCATTCTCTACATCATCCCCTATGATTAATTATAGGAAGGATGCCAGAAAAGGTATTAAATTCAAGTTCATGGTCGTCGGAGATCTGGGCGCAGGAAAGACCACATTTATAAACAGTTTGTTGGGGAAGAAAGTGATGAATCACCGTTTTGAATCCACTGATAATTCAATTGGAGAAACAAAGACATTGGCCTTCACTTCCGCAAAGTCTGTTGCCTTGCCGAATACCTCGATATTAACTAGAAATGAATTTAACCCATCAACAGCCCATGAAGAGCCTGGTATAGCGTTGACAGAAACCAAAGTAGAAATAGTCGATGATGAGAACACTAAGATTATGCTTAATATTGTGGATACTCCAGGATTTGGTGAAAACTATAATAATGAATTTTGCTATACAGAAATAGAGAATTATTTAAGGCAACAGTTTGATCAAGTGCTAGCAGAAGAGACCCGTATCAAAAGAACTCCGCGTTTTGTCGATACCAGGGTACATGCTCTTCTTTACTTCATAACTCCTACTGGTCACGGATTGAGGGAAATTGATATTGTCACCATGAAAAAATTATCCAAATATGTCAACATTATTCCAGTTATAAGTAAAGCTGATTCATTCACCTCAAAGGAGTTGAGATATTTTAAGCAACAGGTTAAGTACGATATTGAAAAATTCAATGTCCCTACCTTTCGCTTTGATAACTCTTTAGATGAGTATGATGAAGAAGAAGATTACGATTTAATCCAAGAGTGTAAGTTCTTGACTAAGCTACAACCCTTTGCAATCATTTCATCAGAGGATGAATTTGAAGTGAGGGATAAAACCACTGGTAATTCTACTACAATCAGAGCAAGACAGTATCCATGGGGTTTGGTTGATATCAATAATACCAAGTACAGTGACTTCCCTATTTTGAGGTCCGTGCTTTTGGGTTCTCATTTGCAGGACTTGAAAGATATCACCCATGACTTCTTGTATGAGACATATAGAACAGAAAGATTGACTAAAGTTACAGGTGGTGAACCAATTGATGAAGAAGACGAAGAAGAAGAAGAATTCCATGAAAGCTTGGAGCACCAAACAAAGACATTCAAGGATTCTGCTGAAGCACCTTCATTGTCTAATTTGGCTCAATTAACTTCCTCTACAAGTCAGGCAGACAGCTTATCGGAACATTCTGCTTCTTCCAAAAAACCGAAGTCTATGTTGTTGGAAGATAGTGAACCTGCTTCATCTCCTAAGCTTAAAGATTCATCTTCATTCATGTCTTCTACTTCAACAATTTCATTAGAACACAAGAATGATGCTACTGCAAAACAACAAACTCAAAACAATTCTGCATTCAAGAGGTTGTCTATTGGTCCTCAACGTAACCAATTGAGACAAATTTCGGAAACTGTTCCTTATGTTATTAGACATGAAAGAATTTTGGAAAGACAGCAGAAGTTGGAGGAAATGGAAGTTGCGAGTGCCAAAGAGTTAGCTTCCAGAGCTGCTTTACTTGAGCAAAAGGCCGCCCTTTTGAAGTCAAGGGAAAAGGCATTAATGAAACGTTTGGAAAGTGAGAAACAAAGAGACTCTATTTCCTCAAATCCTGATAAATCTGGAATTGAAAAATTGGATGGCAGCCCTGATGGTTCTGAGAATAGTCTGTCTGCAATTAGAAAAGAAGAGACGTTGACCGATTTACATTCTATTGTAAATCAGAAGTGATAATTAACGTTTAGTTCATAATACTATTCTACCAGTTTTTAGTTTTACAGTGTATAATGGATAAATTCATAGTAAATCGTTAGGAGCACCTAAATTATTCATTCGCACGACTAATACTTCTCGCCGCAAAAAATTAGGTGTCAGTATCTCCTAGACTTTTAAGAATTCTAAATATTAACATATAGACCATTAAATTGTTTGGATATTGCAACAACTAGTTGTAGATTTCGATTGAAGAGTTACATCATAACTAGATTAAACAATCTGATCTGGGAACTTTTTTTTTGAAGCAGTCGGCTAACTCATTTTAGACGACCTTTTTTTCCTTGCCTTTCGTTTAGTGATCCAGCCAACTAGAAAAACTGAACTTATCTAGGGCCTATTCAAAAATTCAAGGTGAAAGAATTATATTAACAAGAGGCATTTGAATATGGATATTCTTCAAGTTTTGGAGAATGCTCTTCTCAATCCTGATCCTGCAAAAAGAAGTGAAGCTGAAGCACAATTAGATGAAGCAGCTAAAACTCATTTTGTTGAGTACGTGAGCTTGCTCACGGATGCTTTGGCAAATGAGGATGCGAAGACTGAAGTAAGAATGTTAGCTGGTATTGGGCTAAAGAATCAGTTGACGTCTAAAAATGCGAGATCAAAAGCAGAACAGCATAATCGTTGGATTTCATTGGATTCAACAGCCAAATCCAAGATAAAAGAGACTTCGCTCAAAGCTTTGATGACTTCAGACGAGAGAGTAGCCGGATCAGCCGCTCAGCTTGTGGCAGCTATTGCTGATATTGAATTACCAAGAAGTGAATGGCCAGAATTGATCCCTATAATAATCGAGAATACTAAGACTGAAAAGCCTGTTAACGTGAAGAAAGCATCATTATTGACTATAGGATATATTTGTGAAAGTGCAGATCCAAATAACCCTGTTATTGTTGCTCAGGCAAATGGTATATTGATTGCAATTGTCCAGGGTGTTCAAAGTAATGAGCCATCAGCAGCTGTTAGATTGACCGCTTTAAATGCTTTAGTGAACTCATTGGAGTTTATTAGGTTTAATTTTGAAAGAGAAGGTGAACGTAACTACATTATGCAAGTTGTATGCGAAGCTACACAAGCTGATGATACTGAAATACAAGCAAGTGCTTTTGGCTGTCTTGCAAGAATTATGTCATTGTACTACAGATATATGGCACTTTACATGGAAAAGGCTTTGTATGGATTAACTGTTTCAGGTATGCAAAGTTCTGATGAAAAGGTTGCATGTATGGCTGTCGAATTTTGGTCCACTGTGGGAGAGGAAGAGCTAGAAATTGCTTTACAACGTGAAGAATATGGTGCTGATGTTCACCCTGAATTGGTTAGTTTCAATTTCACACTTGTGGCGATTCAAGATGTTTTACCCACTTTGTTGACCTTGTTAACCAGACAAAATGAAGATCCGGAAGATGATGATTGGTCAGTCGCCATGGCAGCTGGTGCATGTTTGCAATTATTTGCACAAAATACTGCAAATTATGTTGTTGAGCCCACATTACAATTTGTTGCATCAAATATTAATAACAATGATGACTGGAGATCAAGAGAAGCATCGGTAATGGCTTTTGGTTCTATTTTGGATGGACCTGAACGTGATCAGTTAAGAGTACTTATTGGCCAAGCTTTACAACCTATCTTATTGTTGATCAAAGATGATTATTTACAAGTTAAGGAAACAGTAGCGTGGTGCCTTGGTAGAATCGCTGATTTGGTAATTGATGCGATAGATATTAATCAACATTTGCCAAGTCTTATGCTGGCTTTGGTAGCAGGATTACAAGATCATCCAAGGGTATCTACTAATTGCTGCTGGACCCTCATGAATTTGGTGGAACAGCTATGTGCTGATGGCGTTTCACATGAAACCACTGTTATGTCGCCATATTATACTACAGTTGTTCCTATTTTAGTACAATTGACAAATAAAGCAAATAATGAAGCTAGCTCTAGAGCATCTGCTTATGAAGCCTTATCTACATTTGTGACATACAGCGGTGTAGATACAATGCCAATAATTCACAATGTTGCTACCGAAGTTTTAACTAGGTTGGAAGCTGCTATTACAATGCAATCACAAATTGTTGGTGGTGATGATAGAGCAAACTTGGAGGAACTTCAAGTGAACATTTTATCACTTTTGACCAATGTCATTAGACGTTTAAGTAATGATGTTTTGCAAGCTTCAGACAATCTTATGTCAATGCTCTTGAAATTGCTTGAGGCGCAACCCCCTAACTCATTGATCGAAGAAGATATTTTAATTGCTATTTCTGCAATTGCTGGTGCAATTGGGGAAAACTTTGTTAAATATATGGACACATTTGTGCCTTACTTGACAAAGGCCTTGCAGAATACAGAATCACCCACTTCATCCACTGCAGTAGGGTTAGTTGCTGACTTGTCTCATTCATTAGGAAAGGCACTTCTTCCATACATGGAAGGATTAATGAACATTTTAGGAGCTAATTTGAATAATGCTACGATAAGAAGAGAATTGAGGCCATCGATTTTGTCTGCATTCGGTGACATTGCTGCATCTATTGATAGCAACTTTCAACCATACACGGAATTTGTTATGAACATTTGTATCCAAGCATCGAACATTGAACCTGAAGACTCTAGTATGGACACAATTGATTACGTTCTTAATGTTAAGGAATCTGTTTTGGACTGTTATGTTGGTATAGTTGGTGGTTTACACAGTATGCCGCAAGTTATTTATTCATATGTTGGATCTATTTTCCAATTTTTGCAAAAGATTGCATCAGATATTAATATGGCCTCCATTGATTCCGTAGCTAGAGCTGCAACTGGGTTAATTGGTGATATTGCGGCAATGTACCCTAATGGTGAATTCAAACAAGTTTATGAACAACCGTGGGTCACAGATTTTATCAAAAAGACAAGATCTAATCAATTATTCCAAATTTCAACCAAGGATGCTGCCAGATGGGCTAGAGAGCAGCAGAAAAGGCAATTCAATTTATAAGAGGGTATCCTCAAATTTTTATCCCACTATTCTTGGTTTTATCCAATCTTTTCTAGAAATTCGATGTTTCTAGTTCTGATGTTACTACCGGCATCTCTCAACTACTCTTCAATTATTTTACACATATTTTCCCCTTACTCTAACATATTCTTGTCACCTTATATCATATAGTCATGTCTCTCATGTCCTCTAATGTCCTATAGATTTAAAGATATCATCTCTAATATACATAATTCCTCTATATTATCACGCCTCATAAATTTTTGCACCTCTTTGTATATCGCGTATATAATGCAGCTTTTTCTTTATTGAGCAAAGTAATCAAAGTTTGAAAAGCCACCTGTGCTCAAGTTCTCTTTTGAAAGATATAATCGCTAACGTTTTAAAGCATCGTGAAGTTAGAGTGCAAAATATCAATTAAAGATTTAAAAACAAGACCAGAAACACCAAGACAACACATAAATTAATTGAGCTCTGTTATTTCATCATAGTGATGTCGGCAATTACTGAAGAACTCGTGTCACAGTATAACACTGTACCATTTGATCATACTTATATCTTATATAATCCAGATGATCTTGTCTCGTTGATATCTGTCCATCTATCTTTATTTCCGATCTATATGATGGTGTTTTATACGTCATGGTTCTTATTAACAAGAGAGATAGAGCCAGTAATAGTGGTAGGAGGGCATCTCATAGGTGAGGTTTTGAATAAGGCTATCAAAATACTTATCAGACAGCCAAGGCCTGATTTCCATAAAAACTTTGGGGAAGGCTCGTATGGATTGACATATGGAATGCCATCAGCACATTCACAGTTCATGGGATTTTTTGCATCTTACTTTATTTGCATTCTTATATTTAATATTAGTACACTCTCCAAGATACAGAAGGTGTTTGGATGTGCCATCTTGTTCACAATGGCTATTTTAGTAGCTTTTTCCAGGGTCTATTTACTATATCATTCTGTTCCGCAAGTTTTGGTTGGAGGTATCGTAGGGACAACATTAGGACTAGTGTATTACATAGCCAGTTCTATCGCAAGAGACTTATCTATAGTTGATTGGATTTTGAGCTGGCCATTTATAAGGTTCTTTTACGTAAAAGATTCCTATTATCATAACTACCAATCTTTCGAGGACGAATACAAACTTTACGTCAAGTCTATTTAATCCTAGAAAATATGTGTAATATTTATACTAGACGTGCTAAATAATGGCAATAACTAGATAATCTTCTATATAAATACCTCCCACAGAAAAAATAATACTTTTAAAAGGGAACTATTTTGATGAGTTTAAATTGTATATAATTGAATTCCAATGAAAATAAAACATAATTCTAGAAGTCGTCCCACTTATCATCATCTTCTTCAGTTAGTTCATTAGTTTTTGACGTCGATGCAAGCGAGTGATCCATATTATCCAACTTAGTCTTTTCCTTTGGCTTTTCAAGACCAAATGCAGTGTCCACTTTTCCTTGATTTTCGTTGATATTTAATCCATCCAAAAGTTTAGTGAACTGCTTATCGTAGCCCTTATCCTGAATATTGTGAGTAAATGTCTGGAACGTTTCGTGTCCAAATTTACCGGTCTCTTGCATCCTTTGGCCAAATTGTGCCATTGCCTTTTTAGCTTCACTACTAAATTCGCTTTCTTGAAGTTGGCTAACAGTAGGCTTGATCACGGATTCGTGTACTTCATTTATTGACTTGGCCACGCTTGAAGAAAACAAGCCCCATCCCTTATTAAGTGATCCAAGAGGGTCATTTTGGAAGGAATCGAGATTGAAAAGTGAAGCATTTCCACGGTTTGGAGCTGGTGCTGGAGCATTTCCAAACCCTGCATACTTACCACCTTGTGATGGTGGAAGGTCTTCACGTCTTTGTTCATTTTTCAGACCTAATTCAGCAAAATATCTTTCACTTTGAGATTTCTGGTCTGTTGGTAATGTAGGTGTTCCACGACGTGATTGAATAGGCTCTTGAGCCATGTTTTCATTAGCACTTATCTTAGGTTTTGAATATGAAGGCAAGGTTTCCCCAGAGTGGTCCTTAGCAACAAAAGGTTTACCCTCTACCTCACAAGTCAATTTCTCTTTGTAGTCTTCAGCCGCGTAATTATCATATTTTAAATTGGCAGGTAACTTCAAATCTACACCTTGTTCAGTAAGATAATTCTTCAAATTTTCGTTACCTCCATTCTCCATACGAAGCACTTCTTCAGGTTTGAATTGATCCATGGTTATAGACCTAACAAAAGAAATGTGTACACCAAGGCCTCTATGAATCCCTGCACAATCAAGACATATAAAAATACCAAACTTCGGTGATGCCCACTGTGGGTTTGGAGTATCGCAATCACAGCATCGTTTATTTGTTCCCTTCTTTTGTAACAGTAATAGTTTCCTGCGTGTCTCCGGGTCGATTGACATTATGATATTACTGGCTTCCTTTATGAATTTTGGTCAATATTTTGAATTCTCTCGCTTCTAAGAAGTGAGAATTAAGGCGAGAGATATCAAAGATAATAACTGTCAGAAACGCGAGCAATTTACACGACTCGCTAACTTAAACATAAAAAGTCATAAATATAAAAGACAAGCTAAAAGAGTGTGTTCAAACCATAATATAAACCTACATACCTATAAACCTGAACGTAACTATAACTTGCCTTGTGGCTTGCTATTTTGTTCAATTATATAGACTGGGTACTCGCCCTTAGTCACACCAATATGCCATTTTGCACCGTCAACAACATGAACAGTACCTGTGATATAGCTTGATGCGGGTGAAAACAAGAATATCGTTGCTTGAGCAATGTCTTCAACATGACCAACCCTCTGCAATGGTATCGTTTTCCTGTAGGCTTCTGAGTCTTTAGTACGGGATAATCTTTTGAAACCTTCAGTGTCACCGATGGCTCCAGGCGCTAAACAATTGCTTCTAATACCAAGAGGCCCCAATTCAACAGCTAGAGCATTGGACAATGCATCCACGCCAGCTTTGGCAGCCCCAACATGAATTTGTAGAGGAACACCATAATAATGTAAAGTTGCGCTTACAAATATGATAGATCCTTTGTTTTTACGCAATTCATTGAAACATGCTTTCACTGTGTTAAATGATCCAAGTAAATCTATGCTTATCACGGATTTGAAGGCGTTAGATGAAAGATGGTTGAAATCTGCTAAAAAGTTACCAGCTGCGCCAGCAATTACAAAATCGATCTTGCCCAACTCTTTTACTGTCTTTTCTACTGCCTCAACAAGCGAATTGATATCCCTGACATCAACATTTTCGCATGCTATTACTTTAGAACCCTTACGCAATTGACGTATTTCGTTGGCTGCCTGGATAGTTTTCTGTGGGTTTCGCCCCACGATTGCGGCATCAGCACCTAATAGAACCAATGCTTCAGCCTGGGCCCTGCAAATAGTACCTGCTCCTCCGGTTACGAAGACCGTTTTCCCTTGGAATAAATTAGGCTTCCAAGGGCCATTCACTATAAATGACGGATCAATTCCCATGTCTTGATTAAAGTTACTATACAATTATACAACTCCACATTTGCGAAGAAAGTCAAATATTTACAAGTCGGTTCGGTATCCGAGGTTAATAAGACTTTCGCATGATTTCACTACTATGTATTATTATCAACATTACCACATTACTAAACTATTAAATAAGTGTGCAAGATAACTTTAGCTCACTTACCTAAGACTCGAAGCAATCTTCTTGCTGGCGCTTGAAAACTTGTTCTTCAAGCCTGGTGAGAGCCGTTTTCTCAGGTTGCGTTCTGCAGTAGAGTGAGGAGGGTCGGCATTACGTGATTTATCTTGAGCGGCTCTATCGGCCCCTTGGTCAGCATCGCCATTTCGTGTAGTAGCCATGTCTTTTTCTATGTGCTCAAATAAATTTACTGGCTTTCCAGAATTTGCAGCTGAGTTTTCAGTATTTTCCACCTGATCTATTTCGTCCTCATCAGCACCTATTGGGGTGGATGCATTGGGTTCGGTGATAAGGTCGTCATCTGAGTCGAAACTGGAGTCATTTTTTGTATTGTTGATTAATGTATTCTCATAAAATCCGTTTTCTATCAAGTCGATCAAAGATTTTCCTGTTCGCACATAGTTAAGTTGGTTTCTGCAGAAATCATTATGGTTATTATAGATATGGCTAGCCAACAATCTGAAATTTTGTTTCTTTGGTATACTAACATCGCAATTTACAATGATCATTTCTATAAGGTTTAAGCATGCCGAATTTGCCATGTTGTTTTCATCAACTGCCGAATTGAAAAAACTGAAGAAATGCTCTATGATACCGTTGTTTATAATATAGCGGCAATAATGGTCGTCATCTAACAATACAATGCTCTTCAAGCACCTTAACGCACTCAACTTGAGAGCTATCTTGTATTTCTTCCTCATTAGCTTTGCAACCCCAAGCAAAATGTCATTCTCAAGTATAAATGGGCGAGATATCAGAAGCTCGTGTATTCTGCAGCAAAAGGATAGCAAGTCACACAATTGCTGATATAACAACTGATCCTCTTCAATTAGAGCAACAACTGCATTGTCATCAGATTTTGCTAACATTATTAACCCTTGGAAAAGCTCCGGGGCTACCTTTTCATAAAATGCTTTGAAGTAATTGCTAGTATTTATGTCACTTAAATCTTCTGATATCTGTTCCACGACAGAGCTTTGTACTCTCGAATTTTCGAAATCCAAATCGCTATTTGGAGTATGAGAATTGGAAACTATCTTTGAGCTAAGCAACGTCTTCAAAGCTTCAAAGGCCTGGACCTTTAGGCCAGCTCTTTTATCATCCAATAGCAACTTCGTCAAAATAAGAATTAGAGTCATATCATCTGATAGCTTCATTTTAAAGCTCTTATGTTCGTCAGATTCTTCATCTACTTCTTTTTCATTGATTGGTAGAATGCCAGGAGGATCTGAACTTTGTATGGGCTCCTCGTTATCAATACAGTTCACTAATGATACATCGTGTTCTATGATAATAACAATTAGCTCTGTGCCTAAGACCCTTACCTGGCTATCTGCATCCATTAATGCAAAACTAATCATATTAAAAAGTCCATTTTTAACCAAAAGTGAAAAGAAATCTAGCTTTTGGTAAGTTTGAAGAGATTTTGCAATCAAAACATATTGGTGAAGCATCTTCACGCCATCTCTTTTTCGGAAAATATCGTCGTCATCATAAATCTCGAATAACCTGCTAAGTAGTTCTGAATTTTTTAAATAATTTATTATCTCCATTTGGTTTACATAAATCAAGGACGAAATGAAATTGAAAGTCTGATCATCCAAAAATCTTGCAAGTACCACATCCTTCAAGAAGTTCAAGTAAAAATCTCTTTCAAATATTGATATTCGGTCCACAGGTATTACCATCTTGAAGTTTTTAGCATTCAAGACGTCTCTATAACATGCTTTGTAATTTGGGTACTCGTTATCGTATTCCAAAATTCCAACCAAACCAATGAGTTTTTCCTCAGACGATAAAAGGTCTTCGACTAATGAAGCTTCGTTATATAATATTAGTGACTTGGCTATATCACTGAGCTGGTATAAAATATCGATGGATTTGGCTTTTTCTGCTTTATGGAAAATATTAATGAGTTGAAGAATGTACTGTTCCTTGACTATATAATTCAGGATGCAAGTTCTAGTGAATTGGGAATTAAGCCCTTGATTAATTGCCTCTTGTACGGATTCTATGTTATCTAGTCTAAGATCTTCGGGATATGCAATGGGGCCGGTTATCAATTCTGTTATATCATCACCTTCAGACAAGTTAGGTATAACATAGTATAACGATATCTCTGGACTATAATTTTCCTGTTGTGCCTTTATTATGAATTCACATAGGTCAGCACATCCCTCAGTTTCTTGAAATGAAAGTGCTAAGTCTTTTCCAGAAAGATCTGTCCATACAATTAGGGTCTCCTGTTGCCTTTGGTATTGAATGGTTCCTTCTAGAAATGACTTCAATACTATATCATCAGAATTCAGTTCACTTCTCACAATAAAATATGGTCTGTTTGACTCAGTCTCTATTTCCCCTACGCAGTAACCTGTTCCATTATCTAGCCAATCTTCTCCCTGTAATAAATATACTTTAACTCTCCTTGGAATCAGCTCAGAGATTTCGGGTTTCTCTTTCTCCTCCAAGGTTATGCTATCTGTCATTATAAGATACTGGTCAAGTACCTACTGCCAATCTTGGGTACTCTATTTTACGCGTATGTGATGACTATTCTACTCTTGAATATTATTGATGTTCTCAAAAAAGTAAACTAAAGAAACAATTAGGTTTGTGTTTACTCGTTAGTGTATTGAAAGATACCTGATCTTAATGTTTTAATTTATTATACCTTTCAGATTCTATTGATAATTAACGTACCCACATTAGGCGTTGACTTCTCTCGCGAGTTATTGAACCTATGTGCACACTCGACGATGATATTTGTCACACTAGTCGAAGTTTTGATTAAAATAATATATATACAGCATATATGACTAAATTCAGCGGCTAAATTCAGTGACATAAGATTGCAGCACTTGATAAGCTTCTCAACCATTCCATTTTATCTACATCGTGGGTATCCTCTACTTCACCCCACTCTTCTGTTTGGAAAATTGTTTCCAAATTACCCATCTCTATAATTTGAGGAACTGTTTTGAGATGAAAATCATCCACAGACTCCCTTCCGATCTGATAGAAGTTCCTGTTGAGCTCCATATTTCCGGAGGAAGATCTAATTAAAGACGCACCACATAAAAAGGATTTTGAGGTTAAAACCGCTTTTTCAAGGGCGACTAAATCATAAATCGGCATAGCACTCAACCAATGGTAGGCTGTTGCTCTTACTGTATCTGCTTGTCTGTTTCCCCTTAATCCATCAGTTTCTGTGTCAAGAAATTTTATTTTAAGTTGGTCCCTAGAAATTTTATTATCCACATTTTTTTGAGCGTACCTAAAGAAATAATCCTCAAATTCTGCAATTAAAGGAAGATACAATTCTTCCTGCTTCTTTCTAAGCTTACCTTCATACTCCTTGTTTCCTCCGAATATTAAGCATGTATCTGTATCGAAATAATTTAATAAATTCACTTTTATATCGTGCAAGTTTCCAATCTTTGCAATGGCTTCTTTATCAGGATCGCCCTCTTTGTTAATATTGATCAAATCCACCGCTCTAGAAGTGAGAGAGGTTAATGGTAATGAGCTGGTTTTGATATTTGATTCCGGAAGCATATTCCATTCGTGTGCAATCAACGTGGCTAACTGCTTCTTAGTCGAAGGAACAGCCAATGGGAATCCCAAAGGAGTCTTAATGGTTTTTTTGTCTAATTGCACTTCAAATTCGTTCAGTTGAACATTCAACCATGTACCAGACTGTTTCCAGAATCTAGCTCTAGCTTTGTTTAATTTGTTAGTTTCAGTTTGAATATTGTTTTCCACTGTCTTGTCTAGACCTAAGCGCAGAGGCCCATCATAAATCAGACTATCAGAGCCGCTTGTGGCAAAGCTTCGCTTAAGTAATAGTATACTCAAGCCTCTATGTTTGCTGCCACCAACCAAGCCAGTATATGTTCTGGTAGTTGCCCACATCATATTCCAATAATTTGAGACTATTTAACTGAAGTGTAAGAAAGTAGTCGATAAATTTCCATCGAAAATCGAACCTGTGAAACTTATAGATTTTATTGAATTTATCGAGTTTTGAAAGAAAATCGTTAGATATAAGACGGAAGCCCTAATAAAGATGTCGGTGAATCCTGAAGCTTTGCAAAAGCTTTTAGTTGAAATGGATAATCAGTTGAATAAATCTAGAGCAGAATTACAAATGGTTAATCTTCAAATGGAACGTACTAATACCAATTTGACATTGATTGAACAAACTACAAAGAGTTTGAACAAGTTATGTGACACAACTTCTAAAGAAACTGTATGGCAAGGGGTTGGTAAGGCATTTGTAGCAAACGATGTAAATTCTTACTTGAATGATATGTCTAATGATAGAAAGGAGTTCTTAGAGACTAAAAAGAACTTGGACAAGAAGAAAACTTATCTTGAGACAACGTTAGAGAAAACTATTGATGGTATGAGTAAGATTGTGGGGCCACCACCCAAGAATTGATGCAGTTGATATCGTTAACTTTGTTAATCTTGAAGTCACTTCGTAACTGTAATTTAACTCATATTATATACGATAAAATAATACTTGTAATATAGGTCATATATATAGTCTTAATTGATGATGCAAACTTGGTTTAATCTGATGTATTTATTATTTTTCGCCTAGTACCTGGCGAATTGTTGTCTATTTATGCAATTACGTATTGGCCATTTGAAGGAATATATGACTAGGGGGTAAAACCCTTTTCAAACCGTCGAATAACACAGAATTGGGCCTTTGATTTTATACTAATCCAGCTCAATTTCCTCTCCGGCATCATCCAATATTCGCTTTTCAAAGTCAGTGGATTCTTTATCATGATCCTGGTTGGTGTTTTTCATTCTTTCCGTTAAAAATACATTAATTCTATCCTGCAAACTTGTTAATTGTGCCCTAAGTTGTCCTAAGTTTGTATTACTTGCTTCGCTTGGTTTGTCTCTATCTTCCCCACCAGCATTAATAACTATATCAGATATTTGGGTGGTTTTGCCATTTGTAGTATGGGGCCCTTCACCTGGATCAAATTTCATTGCATCTAAGATATCAGGAGCAATATATTCAGCTGTGGGTATAAGTGGATTCATGTTATCAGACCTTTTTTTAGCTAACTTAAAGATATTGAAATTATTCTCTTTAATTACAGTTTCGGCTGTTAGTAAGGAAATAAATTTATTGAGATACAAATTATATGCAAAGAAACGAATTATATAAAAAAAAACTAATTTATGGAATTTCTTTTATTGCAATTCTTTTAGCAGAGTTTGAGTAGGCGTTGAATCTAATTTCAATAATCTCATCGTCTCGGAAGTTTAAGGATGGAATATCGTAGCATGAGCAAGACATTAAATATCCATAAAATACTCGTAAAACAGTTTCATCTGCAATAATCAAAATATCTCCACTCATTCTCTCCATTTCTAAAATCAACGGTTCAATTTTAATAGCTAGGTCGTGATATGACTCTGCTCTGGAAAACCTATGATGATAAGGGTCTTTTAAAAACTGTTCGTATTCAGAAGGAAACTCTTCTTTGACTTCTTGTTCTGACAAATTAGCGACTACACCCAAGTTCTTCTGAGAAAGTTGGATTCTTGGTCTCACCTTGACATTTCTTTCAGCGAAAAATTGAGCAGTTTCAAAATTTTGTCTCTTTACTGATGTCCATACCACAAATGAGGCAGCATCAGTTCCATCTACCCCAGCTGTGGGGTGTCTTTCTTCGACAGATAAATGTCGCTTCACTTGAGGTCTTTCAATATTGAAAGTGTCATTATCATCAAGGTAGCTAATACCGCGCTTTTTCAAGTAAGCAATAAGTGAATGTGTCAAGTTTTCAGCATGCTTTAGACCGTCTTCATCTAACAGGGGATCATGAGTATAATCTGAAGAATTGCACGTAGCAAAAAAAACAGATCCCACCTTAATCCTAGAATTCATTAAAAAGAACACAACCTTGTTTATTAAATAGCCATAGTTAGAGTTATGCAATTCGATCCTTTCCCCAAAATTGATGAATTTGATATATGATAAGTCTTCTTTCCCCATTTCCTGGTAAAATGGAGTTAAAAATTTAATTCTTTCACTGTAGTCTTTATATGCTTTCTCGTAATCCCAATTTTTGTAATCAGGTGAGGAACGTGCAGCCTCTTCCATGTTCTTCATAACTATTGAGTCATCAGTGACCAAGCTTTCTATGAATAAGACTTGGATATTTAAATCAGTGAAAATTTTATCTAGCTCTGCTCTATACTCTGGTAAACCATTCACAGCATCATATATTGCAACTTGTCCCTTATCTTTTTTAAAAAAGTTAAACATATCATTGAGACATTCATCAACCATTTTTTTACGGATTTCATTAGCCTTCTGTGTATTAGGGGAGGGAATAAATAAATCATGTTGTAAGTCATTTTCCGCGTTTGCTCTTCTATAATCTCCGAGATGGAACAGGTGGGTCTTAACTCCAAGCCATCTGAGATAACGGGTCAACGAAACTGATAAATGGGTCTTTCCCCTACCTGGTAAACCCGCAAGGGCAATGCATATCTTCCCTGCGTGAAACAATCTTCCAGATTCCGTAGAATAGAGTTGAGCTGGTGAAATATGATAAGGATCTATTTCCTTGTGTACACCATCAACTCCTGTGATATCGCTCAATCTTCTTGGTGAAGGAGTAGGCTGAGTTCCGACTAAATCAGTCTTCAAGCTATCATGGAATGACCATCTCTTCTTGGTTCTTCTTCCAGATTGCGATGGGTTTCTCTCTAATGGTGAAGATCCAAACCCATTATATAGCTCACTATCGTCATCTATAGACGACATGTTGAAATAATTCTGGTAATAATCTATGTTTATCCCGTGCAGTTTGTCAACACTAATTTTGCCCCATATTCATTTGATATCTAAATACCAAAGATTCACGTGATCTATCAGGAAAACTTCATTAATACAGGTATAGTTCTGACGCTGGAGAAAAGCAATTCGGCTACGATATAAGCTAACTAGATTACCATTAAGATATATTCATACTAAATAAACAAGGTTTTTCCGTCTTTATGTATAATTTAATTCAATATGAAACAGCTTACTCAAGCTTACCGCCCTTTCTTTGAATCAAGTCCTTTCTGTCCTTGTCTAAGTGCAACTTGGTAATGACAACCTTGGATGGGTGGATGTTGATTGGGATGGAAGCACCGTTGGACTTTTCCTTTTGCAACTTTTCAAGTTGAACGGCGAATTTCAATCTGTATACAGAGCTGATTGCACCTTCAGATCCCTTCTTTGAGCCTCTAACAACTAAAACTTGGTCATCCTTTCTGATTGGCAAGGACTTGATTTTGTATTGTTCTCTCAAATCCTTAGACAAAGGAGCGGACAACAAGGTTCTTCTCTCAGCAGAAGATGAGGTGAAGTAAGCCTTTCTAGCCTTAGAACGAGATGAAGAGACGTCTAAAAATATGTTAGTACTTTTGTTCAATTATTTTTAAGATTAAAGTATTAATTGAAAATTGCATGAAAGTTAGCAAGTAGAAATATCATAATACAACAGCTCGTTTATATGGTTCTTGGGACGTTGATCGTTAAAAAATTTTGTAATTTCAATTCTGGAATTCCAACTTAGCATTTATACTAGGGTTTCGAAAGACTTTTACACAACCACATATTGTCATGACCCGTAATTTGAAACATATCACTATGTCCTTCTTTGGTTTTCCAAAGGAAGTTTCTTTTCATTCTAATTCTACCTCTTGTAAAACTTCTCCCTCAATACTGGTAAACCACAGACACTCATCTTTAAACTAATTGTATTATTTTACTCCAACGACTAACACTCTCGTATGGTTGCTTCTCGTGTAATACAGGAACCTCGTTTATGTTGATTTAACCTACCTTTACTAATCTTAGCCATCTTTATTGTATATCTATTGAATGCTTGTAGTATTTTGAAAAGCTCTTTTTTTTTTCAAGTCAATTCAGTAGTAGCGAAAATTTCCTCAAGTTTCAATTCTCATTACACAAAAAAAAAACCATTGAGGATAGAAGTTTAAGCCCTAAATTAATTTTATTCACGTGATATTGCTATTTGTGCCCAAAAAAAACACTGCGTCGATCCAAAAATGTAAGGTACTAAGCCCATGGCGGGACTCGAACCCGCAATCATGATCACCGGAAGAACATACCTTAACCATTAGGCCACACGGGCATTAGGTAACATGTTCATTGCCTGCAAATAAATATTATGTTTACAAGTGATTGTAGTTTAATATATATATAGTTTATATTTTAATATTATACATTCAGAAGCGGGTTATCTGTAACTATTTACTCCCCTTTTCAATACCCATACTCATACTAACAGGTATTTTATAACTTATGAAAACCGTAGTACTAGGTAATGATATACTATGACATTCTGTACTTAGAGTTAACACGTATTTCGGGCATCACATTTCCTAACTCCATATAGATTTGAAATGAGGTGACTTATGAGTAATTCATGCTTATGTGGATCTGGTGTTCATATTTTGGATAGAACTCTTCTGCAGCAATGGCGAAACTTAAGAGTGGTGTTTGGGTTTGTGTAACTTTCTAAATATGTCTCACGGTAGCTTTGTCGAATGGGTGATATCAAAAAAGCTGAAAACTTTGTATAAACGTTAAGAGATATTTACATTTAGTATTCTGGCATATGAGTTCAATTCGTCTTTTGAAAAAGGCGATATATTTCAATCTAGAGAACATGAAATTGGGGAGGCTACCATTAGTGTCGTCGAGATCATTGAGTTCCTCTACAAGATTGCAAACTTTAAGATTTGGCCAAGTCAATAGACAGCTTCAAAATAAGCCGTCTCATATTGTAGGAGTTCCAGGATTAGAAATTTTAAGAAACCTTTCCACGAAAACTGCTCCTCCTCCTCCTCCCCCTCCTCCTCCATCAAACAAAAATTCAAAAGGACAGTTAATTTTACTGAGAATCACTAGGGCGTTTACGTTTTCATTTTCTACTATTCTTGTAATCGGGGGTGTGGGAATTTCTTCATTAGTCATTTATTTGGTTCTCAGTGAATTATTCTTGCCTTCTGGTGATACTAAAGCCTTCAACAAAGTTGTCAAAATGGTTGAAGAGAATGAACAAGCTCAAAAGCTTATGCAGTTCAAGAAGGGTGAAAGATTAAAAGCATATGGTGAAGTCCCTGCTGGAAAATGGGTACGTAATAGACCTATACAGAGTATGAAGCTGAAAGGACAAGACGGCAAGGATCACCATGTCATGAAATTTCATGTGGAATCAGATCACGGCCGTCATGGTACAGTCACTTCTGAACAAATCGATCAATCATTTTGGAGTTCTGAGTTTTCTTACATTGCATTAGACATACCTGGGAATAAGAGGATATATATAGTTGAACCTAAGTTTCAGTCTAGAAATTATGTCCCTAAGATAAGCGGAAAAACTGGGTTTTTGGGACTTAACTGGGGTCCTAAAAAAGATGACTGAATTTCGTCCTGAGTATTGAGCTCATTCAAAATGAGTAAAGTCAAGCATAAATATATCTTACCCGTATCTTTTAAAAGATTTAATTTGTAGTATAATGTTAAATTTCAAGCTATTCATGCATTCATCTTAGATAATTTTACTTCTTCTCTCGTTAAAGAATAGTTAAAGCCACAGCAGATAATAGTAAAACTGTTAGTAATTCGAGGACATCTGATTCAACGGTCAGCGCAGAAGACGTCTGGGATTTTGTCTTATTTTTCTTTTCTTGCTTGTTAAATGGTGTCATGTTGTCCTTCGTTTTCAAGGTATTTTTCACTTGGTCGTAATGTTTTTCTTTCTTAGTTGAAATGGAGTTTCCTATTGCTTCATTACAGGATCTTCCGTCTGCTGCAAATATATTTCCAAGCTCGATATCATCATTGTTAGTTATCAAGATGGCTTGCCCATCTAAGTCACAATACTCTGATTTCCTATCATTTTGCACATAGTATTTATTCAAAGCGTAGGATATCTTTTGTTTCATACTGCAATCTGAGAATACACCATAGGTTCCATTAGAGCCATCTGATTCTATTTTAGAACAGTCCGTTTTAGAGCAAAGCTCTTGTAAAAGATTGCTCTCGTGGACTTGTCTGTATGGTGTGATTATGCATGAAAACGTTGTCTGTAAGCATTCACATTTCCCAATATCAGGAGTTGGTGGTAACACTTGTGAAACTGGCCAGATTTCTGAGTTCAGTTCACATGAAACATTGAACGGGGTAGTTTTGTGTTGTTTTACGTGAGTTCCAACGGGAGATATTGAATTGAGTCTCATCTTCAAGTAATCAAAATCAGGTAACTTTTTTATTTTTCTGTCCAGGGTTTCTTCAACTATTCCATAATTATTGACCTCTTGAAAATACTCAAAAGCTATACCTCCAGACCACACTTTTGTCATTGTGTTTCCGTAGAGTGCTTCAACCTCCGTAAATGGCCTTGGTTGTGCAACATTACAACCATACTCACTAAAAAAAATGGGAACAGGAAAATTGCTATATTCCACAGTCCTCTCCCTATATCCTGAAGTTGTGTAGGTTGAGTATCCACACCATTCATACATGTTCAAACCAAAAAAGTCAGCTGTTTCGTCGTTATTACCACAAATAAAATAATTTGAAATGCTTTGTCTTATCTCGGCATCGTCATTACTTGAATAACCAACAGGAATCTTTCTATACCCTTTTTTCTTAATATAGCTTTTGCAGTCTCTTATTGCTGCCTTAACGAAAGGTGACGCATCGGTATTGGCCTTTGAATTGGTAACTTCATTCCCTGCAAAAACACCTAATAAATTATCATATTTGTGTAAGGAGTCAATGACTGAGATGTACCGATCCAACAAATCCACATCCCATGTCGGAGCATTCCTGTTGATTGACATTTCGGGCTCAGATAAGTCTGCTAACACGTATATCCCAGCATCAGCAAAAAGTTTCATACATTTATCATGATTTGCTTGAGGATTAATCTGGTAAACCCTGATTGTGTTAACACCTAGTTCCTTCAAGTAAGGTACATCTCTACTGCAAGTATCGTAATCTGCCAAAGGATCTAAATATCCAGTAACCAGAGATCTATCATAAGCTTCACCTTCTTTCCTCGATCGTTGGTAGGAAATACCAACAATAAAAAATTGATTTCCAGTCTTAGAATTGAAAAACTTGTTTCCAACAACTTCAATTTGTGGAGTACTGCCATTATAGATTAAATCAAGCTTAGAACTATCCGAACATAGAACACCATCTAAAATATAGAGAATAATAATTGATATTGCCTGTAGGTTAAACATAAGCTGTAAACTTGTCATTTTGTATCTAGTTCTTCCTGACAATGTGGTGGTAAAGGTTGCAAATTCTTGTGGTTGCAATTTTTAAATCAAATGCGCATTACACAGAATACTGATTTTTGCAATTTTTTGAATATATGACATAATTGTACTTTTATTAATTATCTAGATAAAAAATTAGAAAACTTCATAAAGAGACTTAAATTCTTTCTTCCCTTTACATTCAATCATGTAGATATCATTCTCAGCTGCCTTAACTAGTAACCCAGCCTTTCCGATCCTCTCTATTCTAGCATACTTTTCATCTTCCGAAATCAACCAGCTGATTTCATTTTGAAAATCTTTCCCATCAGATAAAATAAGTTGAAAATAGTTTTTTGCAGTGAAGTTATCTGATATGAGATATATACTTAAACTGAACATTGACAAAATCTCCCAAGAAGATGGGTTATTCACTTCTTTTTCTGGATTTGTGAGATGCTGTAACCTTACAGGCATAGAATGGAGCATTACTAATTTGGCGTTATCTGGATTGTTTATGATGTTTGCATTGGTTATCACTTCAGAGCTTATCGAGAAAAACGAAAGGTCTTTTGTCATGTTTTTGTCATAAACTGAAGAATTGTTAAATTCTAATTCCAGGTCATATTCAGGAAGACTGGTTAATGTCGAAGATTTACTAGGCTTATTCCCATCCATTATAGATGATGTCAATGTTCCAGAAGAAGACTCATATCTAGATGTAGCCAAGGAATTATTACCAGTATTAACTGAGCTTGAATCAAGTACGCCCACAACATTATTCAAGTTATTCAGAATGTCACTTGATATTTCTTTATTCATACACCTGATCATAATACACATCTTTTCTTTAGTTATGGAGTTGAGGGATGTAATCTGCAAATCTAAAGCCGACGATTCTCTAACTGATGTTTTGTTATGATCTATATCAAGAAGTAGAATAGGTATGTCAATTTCTTCTTCATATTCCTCATCAAATTCTTCTTTGAACAAAATCAACCAGCCTTTTCTTAAGTCATAATTTACCACAATTTTAAGAAATAGTTTTTCACTTACTGTGAGCATTTCCCACTTACCATATTTCTGCTTCCATTTGGAAACTTTCATGGCTTTTGGAGAAGATGGAGAAATGTAAAAGTCAATGGAAGGCTCTTTATTAATCATATCCTTTAATTGCTGGGGAATAATTAATGATTCTTCCTCAGTTTCACTCCGTCCAGAATTAGATGTAACAGAAGGTCTATTTCCCAAACTGGTTGTAGACCCATTTGCGTATGGCTTAAAAAAGTATGTTGATGTAGAAGAGGGTAATGCAAAAGGTGACGGCAACACAGAACTCTTAGTACTATGTTCTTTTGGTGTTCCCTTTTCATGCAAAGAGTCTGAGTTTATCTTCATTTTTGGTTTGGCGGACTCACTATTACTCTTATTAAAAGCAGCAACTATCAGGGAGCTATCTGACTTGATTTCAGATGATTCAGTGCGGGAATCCGGTTTTGAAGATGGACCAGGCTCTGGCTTCGAAGCATTTCTCTTGAACAACTTGAGAAAAGTCTTCTTCTTTGGTGCCTGTTCTGTTTTCTCTAATGAGGAAAAGATTGGATTGTGGCTTTTACCAAAGTTAGATATATCTATAGCAGAACCATTGGAAAGCTGGAATAATTGATTTGCGTCGTTGTCCTTCGTTTCTGAAAGCTCCGGGAATGACGCGTACTTGTTCTTTTGACTCTCTTGATAATTATTAGAAAGAGCAAGCATACTTTGATTGTTGAAAAGTTGCAAATTTTTAGTTCCAGTATCTGATTCAGGACCCACTATTTCTCCCTGAGTTGATTTTGGTCTATTATTAAAATCATCTTTGAGAGAATCAAGAATATGCTTGTTAACGAGCTTTACGTGTCCAGATGGATCTACTTGCTCTGCTATGTTACGTGAAGATCCACTTCCTAGAGTTTTGTTGATTATATCAAGGGATCTACTGTATTGATCCCTGATTGAATCTACCGAGTCTGGTGAGCCCGACCACTTTCTGGATTGATCAAGGCCGGATGTACTTTTAGGTGGCAGTAGATCATATGATGATGTTAAGGCATCATTAACATCTGATACACGAGCTGGCATTGTAGTGATGCCAAGCTCCTGATCTTCGGAAGAATAAGGTAACGTTGGTGAATTTTTAGCCAGGTCATACTTGTCTTCATAATTTGATGTAATTTGTTGCTTACCACTACTTTTTTTGGCATTTGACTTAGCAATATTGATTCCTAAGCCATTCATTGTAGAATGGTCTGATTTATCTTTGAATTCAAAAGCATCATAATCAGATAATTCTCTTTCAACTGGAAATATATTGTAAAGCTTACTATACCATTCATTGAATGTTCCCTCTTCTGGGAATCGTAATCTAATTTCGGAATTGGTGCTTTTTAATCCGAAATTGTATGTCGTCAAACATATATCAAGGCCCTGACCTGCCATTGAAAACTCATTGATTCTAAATGGGGGATACATCAACGACCGTGGGGCCAGGTCTTCTGAAGGAATTGAAAGAATTGCTAAAGCATTGAATGGAATTTCAAAATCCTCAGAGAGATTAAGTAATAGGAGTTCACATTCCTTTATTGTGGAGGGTTTCAGCATAAATAGAATTCCAGACTCTGACCTATCGACTATCTGGCTTGTTTTGAAATAACAAGATACTTTGTTTTTTGAGTCTTTGCCTCCAAAAGCCTTGACATTGTCAAAGCTAATATTGTTCAACTTTTTCAAGTCGGTGTAACTGTTGTATTTGTTAATCAAGGCAGAATATCTTCGTTTAAGTTCCTTTAGCTTATTAACCTTAAATGGATTTTTGATCAAATGAGCCGTTGACCTGATGAATTTCACGTAATTTGCACAGTGAACTATCGGTTTTCCAAAGAGTGACATATGTAAATACTCCACAGTGTCTGCGGATGCATTCGAAATATGATGATAGTATTTCTCGAATAGAACCATCCCATCAGTATCGGCCCATTCCAAGAACTCATTAACTAATGAATTGAACCTCACATCTCCTTGCAGGGGATCATTTTCCACTTCTGTTAGGAAGTTTCCAAGCACGGACACTAACTTACCATTTTTAGTGAAAAGGCCACGAACCAAAGAAGCCAGACTAAGTTTTGAGTTTTTGGACGTCTTCACCTTCCCCATTATTTCTATTAAAGTTTCGTTTTCATTTTTTTCACTCTCATACAACTGAGCCACCAAGTCTCGAATAGCGTTTGGATTGTCACCAGTCATACTTAAGTACTATTATGAATTTGAACTTGTGCTAAAGGGCTTTAGGTAAGGTAGTTAGATGGTTTATAACGAATGAATTAACTGACCTTTAAGAATTGGAATAAGAAGACTTTTATTTTTTGAAAATGGAAGTATGTGGGTTTTTACCCTCAAATAATATTACATGTAAAGGCTATTTGAATATCTAATTTTCAGGTGTTCCGTCTTAATGCATAATGCGATGTCAAGGGAATTTATCCCTTTTGAGAAATTGAGTACGCGATATTTTGCGTTACGTATCGGAAATTCAATGTGTATGTTTATATACCACGAAAAAAATACGTAAGATTTGATTAAGAGCATTAGCAGTGAATGTTCTCAACCAGATTGTGTGTCCTTAGTAAACTCGTGAAGTTATCCAATCAAGAGTGTCAGTAAGCCCCACTCCTGTCTTCCCACTTACAAGCTGGATAATAGCTTTGGAATCGTCGCGGAACTGATTTTGAATGTCAAGAACGTCTCTGACCCTAGTTTCCACCTGTGAATGCTGTTCATCGCTCAAAAGATCTATCTTATTTACAAGCACAACCAAGTACATACCGGCAAGTCTGTCTTGAAGGATAACTTTTTCTCTGAGTTCATTGTAGGATTCGTCAAGCCTTTCCAAACTAGCACTATCTACTACCCATATCAAAACATCTGTCTTCTCAAAGTAATTACTCCAGAAGGTACGCAAGCTAGTTTGTCCTCCAACATCCCAAATATTTAATGTGTACTCTCCGTAGACTATCGTGTTGATCTGAAATCCCATTGTTGGAGATACTACGTTGACATCTTCGTTTAAAATTTTCTTTACAATTGTAGTCTTACCAGAATTATCCAATCCAAGCGTTAAGACTCTGATTTCTCTATCCTTTTCCTTTTGTTTTTTAATGATTGACAACAAACCCATAATGTCATGATGATTTATATTGCGCTTTTTTTTTTATTATGGGTTATCAAGTAGTAGTGATGTGTAACAAAACCGAATCAAAAGTTTTTAGTGACAATCGATTTTAAGTTTCATACAGAGATTCTGAATCTTAGTGCTCAAGTAAAAGAGTGCTTATGACGAATATCATGACTATTTCACATAATGTCGAGTCAGTCTAAAGGTAAGACTTCTGACTCTAAGAAGCAGAGGTCTATTTTTGAATACACTGAAGGATTTAATAGGAAAATTAAACCTACTATTTGCCATGACATCATAGACTTGACTTCTGATCTGGAAGTTGATGGTACTTCTACTATTAAGGAAGATGGCTATGAAAAGAAAAAATCAGGAGCAATATTGCTAGAAGAGATATTTTGCCCCGTGTGTAATCTAGATATCAAGAGTTTTGAAATAGAAACCAGGATAAGACACGTTGAAGAATGCTTGAGTCAACAGCTACTTGATGAAGAGAAAGAAATCAAACGTGAAGTTAAAGGGGAATTCTCTTTAACCACACAATCTAAAGTCACTTTTGATAGCTCTAAGAAACGGAAGGCAAAGTACGTTGCGCCTGTTCTCAAAGAGAAACAGAAGTACATCAATAAAAAGGTGAAGTCAGATGAGCCAAAAACAAGACAGATCAAACCTCCAAGCAGTTTACTGAACTTAAGATCCCGTCCAAATATTCCTGAAGTAAAAATATTAACATTTCCAGTACTGCTTAATGCGACATACAAGGTTGCAATTGACGCATTTTGTTACTCGCCTAATGAGTATATAGAGCAATATTTCTTATCACACTTTCATTCAGATCACTACGGAGGAATTACAAAGAAATGGTGCTATGAAAGAGTCTTTGAATCCACAGAAAACTTCGATGATAATCTGATGTATCGAAAGATCATCTATTGCACAAAAATAACTGGTAAACTTTTAACTTTGAAGTTTTCTGTTGATCCTCGATTTATCAAAACATTGGAGTTTGACGAAAGATATAAGGTGAAAAATTTTGATGGCAGCTCAGTAGAAGATGGAGGAATTAAAGATAACCTGATGACATCAGGTTTGTATGTCACTCCAATTGTTGCTAATCATTGCCCTGGAGCTAGTTTGTTTTTATTCGAATCAATTTCATTAGATGGATCCACTTTCAGAGTACTACACTGTGGTGACTTTCGAGTGAGCAGAGAAATGTTAGAGCACCCTTCTCTATTTAAATATAGCATTGAAAATCAAGCAAGCCAATTGTCACTAGATGAAATTTACTTGGATACAACTTACATGTCACCTGAATACAATTTCCCCAAGCAAGAACTTGTGTGTGAAGCAATATCCAATATGCTTCACGATTTGGTCTACGATAACAATCAGAATTCATTGTCTTCGAGGTTGTTTGGCATGGTAACGCAGGCTTGCATTACTGACCTCTTATCTTATAACCATTTAAAAAGAAAAAAGAAACTTTTAGTTCTTGTTGGAACATACTTGATAGGGAAAGAAAATTTGGCAATTGCAATTCTGAAAAAGTTGAACTGTCCTATATATGCACTGAACATAGGGAGCAGGGAGGATAAAACATCCATTCTTATGTCCTATGAAAATGACTACTTGAATCAAGTATTAACTAGCAACGAATTGGGAAATGAATCTGATTATGTTATACATTTAGTACCAATGAAAATCGTGGGAAGCACTGCGGAAATGACAAATTACTTCAACCATAACAAATATTCGGAATGTTTTGAAAAATGTATTGGATTGAAACCAAGTGGCTGGACATTTCACAATAGATTTGCTTCAAGTATTGAGCCTGATAGCGAGGGGATAGAGGCCGGAATTGTTTCTGAAAGAAATTTTGATGAAATTATAAGTTTGGATAATATTTTAGCTATTATGGAAAATATACCTAGCTTCTCTTACTCGGAAGATATCCTACCACAATCCAATAGAAATAAAAAGGGAAGTTCAAAAAATAATGGACATATGCTTGCTATATACAACCTTCCTTATAGTGAACATTCCTCTTTCAGGGAATTAGTCTATTTTGTCATTTTTTTCAGGAGTAAAAAGATTATTCCTACGGTGAACATCCACAGCGAATTTAGTAAATTGAGGATGGACAATATAATCAAGGAGTGGGAAAGAATTAGATTTTTAAAATTACACGAAAGCAATGTTCCTCACTCTTCCGATACTATATATAGATTGAAAAAGTTGTCTTTAAGCAACTTTTAGTTTCTTATCCGTAAACATTCAGTATGCATTTGCAGTTATTATATATTTATCTATCAATTCTTTATTTCCCATTCTCTGTTTTTAAAAGAGAATAATATTGTCCTAAGACCTTTTCGCAGTCATCACTATTGACTAAGTTATTCCATTGAACAACAAAATCCCCTTTTTGATAATGATATGGATCCTGAGTATCCATTGCTTCTTCGCTAAATCTCGAATTTATCATCCTTGTAGGAATAATGGTAGATTTACTTAAAATGAAAGGATGCCACTGTAAGATGTGGGTTAAGGCAGAATCTGGGCCAAAGTCAAAATTCTGATACACAAGATAAAGCTTATCACCCCAAAATTCTAATATGGATTTTCCCACCAAGTCATTTCGAACTATGAAAGATGTAGTATCAATGATAAATTCAGACTGAGTAACAATTAACCTCACAGAGTTAGGCTTCAGACTTTTGTAAGTCTTTATAGCACCATCGGGAGGAATAATTGGCTGCTCTCTCTTCATGACAGGATTTAATGCTTCCTCAGAGAGCAAATATTGATCTAAGTTTACATTATGGTTCATTACTAACGCATCCTCATCAAGGAACCAGAACCATTTAGCTTTGGGAAATGCAAACATTGCTGCTCTTAAACAATATATTCTCACCCATTTGGCTTTCTCAGCCAGTTGTAAGTAGCTGAAGGAATGTAAAATTGGTAGGAATTCTTGATACCAGCGGATGAAAACACCATAGTTCTGCTTATGTGCATAATCTACTCTGTTTTGCACAATTTTAGTTAATGCTTCAAGGGAATATTTTTCAAAGTCGACAGCAGTGACAATCACCACTTCTGGATAATTGTGGTCAGACGTTGGCCTATAAACAATCTTATCTTGGTTCTTAAAGGCGTTCTTCACTTTTGCGAGATCTGATAAGGAGTTTTCTTCTTCCTCTTTGAGTTTCTGTTTAGCAGGATCTGGATCATCCTCAAAGTTAAGTGACTGAATGTGGCTTTTCTCTATTTCTGGGAAGTTCGCATCTCTAACCCTATTCTCTTTCACTAATTTCTGAGGCCCAAGTTGTTTTAATAAAGATGCATGCTCCACAGGAGGAAATATATACTTGGATTTTGTTTCGATTATGTGATGGCTTGTCAATGGATGTTCCGATGGATAATTTGCAAACCCTGTTATAGTTGGATGCCAGAGATATTGAAATGGGTTGAAAAAGTATATTACTAAAATGAAGGCTATCAAGATATAAGTGAAGGTATGCTTTTTATATTGAACAGTTTTATTAAAAGACGCCGGTAAAGGCAAGAAACCAGACGATTTTCCATATTTCGGCTTTAGTCCACGCATTGGTTCACTTCAAAAGACGTCCGATAAGGAGATCTATGAAAGTTTTCATGTAAATACTAGAATTGATAAAGACACATGGCTATTTTTTTAACGTAGAATTCGATTTTGTGTAATTCAATTATTTAAACTTATAACTAGTATATATGTTCGTAGTCACATAATTTCCACAATGATCTATTTTTGGGTCTCCTTGTTAATCCTGTCCTCAATTACTTGTAATGCAACTTGTCTTCTTCTTTCTGCCACAGAATTAGCAACACTCTTTTGAGTTTGGTTGATGTGTTCCAGCCTTCTCTGTGACCTCATATTACTTTGTTCAATGACATCATCATTAAATGGGGTGATAATACCTAAAAATACGGCAATATCATACAACTTGTCAAAAACCTTAATCAAGTAAGGTTGAACCACATTGGGGAAAAACTCTATAAGCCTGAATGTGTCCGATGCATCCCCTCTAACAAGAGCAGAATTTGAGTTATCTCCATTGGCTGTAGTAATAGGAAGTAAAGGATCCATCCAGAAAACTTGATAGAATCTTAAATATATGTATGCCACGATAGTAGAGTTGATAGCTGGAACTGCAGGGTATATGGAGCGACTGATTAAAATAGACCATAAAATAACAGCAATTACCAACATGAAAGGTAATTGCTTCACTCTAAAGTTAAAAAGTCCTTTAAAGAGAATAATATTATGTTCTGGAATCAATTGTTTCAATGATATCAAAAAACCAAAGTAATATGAAATACCACCTCCAAGTGGCTGATCCATACCTTCTGAATCACCTCTCAGTAAATTTGAAATAATTGTTACCAAAACAGTTAATAGGTTGGTTATTGATCCAACAATGAATACGAATTTAACAACTTCTTTGTACCCCCAAAACTTTTCAAGGTATTTCGATGAAAAGAACAAAATATAGAGTGATGTAAAAAATCCCCAAATTGTTACTTCAGCAAATATAGCGGTTCCCATCACCCAAGGATAAAAGATTGCATATCTTGGAACCAATTGAAGCAATGGAATTACTATATCATCAAACTGAATCTCTGAATTTTCCTCAGTTGAAGAAGCTGCTGCATATTTATACTTGTTTACTCGTAGAATAAGTATCAACGTCAGTATGCTTAATAAGAACGAAAGCAAGATTTTTGTTGATTTCGACAATGAATATGCTCCTAGCAATAAAGCCATATCTACTTAATGTAGTTAGATTGTTAGAATACGATTCTTTGTTGTATTAGAAGTTTTAAGACAATTTATTTTTATTAATCAAAAAAATCGATTTTGATAGGAAAGTAATTGCGTGCGAATCAGATTTCGGAACTAGACCTTCTAAGTACAATTATTTATGCACCATGTAGTTAAGTACTGTCTTTTAATAGTATATTTGTTAACTATTATACTAGTTCATTACTGATGATACTGCTACATCTACTGCTTTTAATATAAATTTTGACTTTTAAAATAAACAAAATAATTGTATATAAACTCTGAATACTATGGGAAAACCAATAAATTAAGACTTCAAAAAAAAAAGGAAAAGTCTATAAGTTATCAATATATAACTCTGTTCTTTCTCTAAGCTTTATTCAGGCCTTTGTAGAATAAGAAGTAGTCTTTGGATTCTTTTTACTCAAGTACGTCCATGTGTAAGACTTTGGTCTGTTTTTACCAGTATCATTATTACTAACATGTCTTGGTTGGAATAAACCAGCAAAAGTACCAGTGAGGGTGGTACCCAAAGATGTTGGTACATGGGAGCCTGCAACAGCTGGGGCGGCAATAATAATGACAAACAAAACCAAAATTAAAAAGTATAATGTACAGTATTTTCTGACCATTCTCTTTCTCAATCTAGCTTGCTTCAAAGAGTAGATTGGTGGTCTGATCAATCTGGAAGGTTTTAACCAGAACAACATGGTTGAGTGCCATCTGTCGATAAGAGGAATGCACAAGATTGGTAATTGACAGAATAAGATCAAATGAGCCAAGATGAAGTCACCAGCAAAGTGAGACATTTCAATTATCTTTGCACAGAATTCACGAGATGGTTGAGTGAAAGCCATCCAGCCCATACCAGTTCCATACCACTTACCAGTCCAGAAAGCTGTATTGGATTGAGCATTCTTAAATTCTCTTGTCAAGAAACACATGGTCATAAACTTGAATAATAATCTTTGGATGTAGATCATAGTTGCAATACCTAATAACATTCTTGCGAAAACGAAACCTTCCAAGACCCACATAACAATGAAGAAGATCAAGTGAACAATCACAGCAATACCATGAGCAACACCTGCAATTACAGCACCTGTCTTCTTGCAACATAATCCTAACATAGGACCAGCGCAACAAGCCAAACCGAGACATACACCTAAAACACCCATATCAATGACAACTGGAGCCAAAGCGCAAATAACAACTCTCAAAGTAGAGTTGACCTTGATTGGGTCACTACTACCATCAACCTTGTATGAATTCTTTGTGACACCAGTTTGAGCGTTAATAAAAGTGAATGCAACGAAAAGACCAGCAGTGTAAATGAGTGTAGGTAAGAAGTCAGCAAAGAACATGTTGGATCTATGAGCTCTAGAAGTGTCCTTAACGTTCTTTTCAGAAACATCACCAGTTAACTTACGCTTGAAACCAGTGAAACGAGATCTAGACATTCTAATTTGTCCAATCCAGGAACTCTTGTGCCACTTAGCATTACCTCTTGACAACCATCTGATAAATTCTCTGTAGTCAATGAAGAAATCTTGCCATGAGAATTGATGAGGGTTGAAAATGAATGGAGAGAACACCAATGAAGATAATGCTGCCCAGAACCATAACAATGGAGCTTGCCAGTGAGCAACGGATCCAAAGAGTAAAATCAACATCATTCTTGCACCCATATAAATTGATTCGTCAGCGAAACGTGAGTAGGTGATAGAGAAAGGAATTCTAGAAGTGGCAAAACCTCTACCAGTGAAAATATATCTGGCACCACCAACGGTCATATCTGTGAAAAGTGAAGAAGAGTATATTTGAGCAACGAAAACTTCGAACATTGGGGATAATGAGATGAAGTGACGAATAAATCTGGAGAATGCTTTCCAAAGACCTCTTTCAATTAATTCCTGGACGACCAATGGGATGAAAGAAATGAAGAAAACAATGAAAATGGATAATGTATAACGTCTGACCCAGTCAACAGCTGGAGCTATGTTGTAACAACCATATGGATAAAGGACGTCAGTAACAGGAACATTCTTATTGTATGAACAAATAATAGATTCGTGAGCCAATGAGTTCAAGTTAGCCAAGACCAAGATAAAAACTTGCAAAGATAATTGAATGAAAATATTGTTAATATGGAAACCTGGGTGTCCATAGTAGAATGACAAGAAACGGTCCAATGGCAATTGAGTAGATAAGTAGTAGTATTCTCTTGACAACATTTGTTCACCCATACCAGCACCAATCTTAGTGGTAAAGTTCAAAATAGATCCAAAACCTAAATCTCTACCCTTACCACACTGGTAGTATTCACAGTGTTTAATTCTACCACCTCTTAACATAGCAGTCATACCTGCGTAAATATCTTCATTCAAATGCAAACCTTTCTGAGCCTTAGAGATACCTCCTCTAGTTAACATAAAAGTACCATTCAAAAAATCAGGATGACCATAATGCAACTTACCACCAATTTGTGCCAATGTTCTAGCGAACAAGGTACCGAAAGTTTGTTCCTTACCAGCTGCGACATCACCAAGAACACCAGAGTTTTCAGAGAATATATATTCTCTAGCACCCAAGATAGCCACAGGAGCCTTCTGTTCAGACTTGTTAGATCTTAAATCAGGTGCATATGGGTTAACATGTTCAACATTAAGTTCTTCAAATTCAGCCAAAACAGATCTAATCTTCAAACATTCTTCCAAATAGTTATCTTGATTAGCATCAATCAATTGGATATACTCACCTCTGTGGAAAACGATAGCATGATTCTGATTATCAGATTTACCATCACCCAAAATTGGGTTACCGGACAATTGAATTCTGAATTTTGGACGACGTCTACCGTTATCTAACATTTCACAGTGACCATCAATCAAGGCAGAGTAAACTCTTGGTTCCTCTTCCTCGTTCAAAGCAGGTTCTTCGTCCAAGTAAGCAATTTGTAAATCAGGGTAAGCACGTAACAAGAATTCAGCATTTTCCATTTCATCGTCTCTAAATTTAGCCATTCTTTGCATAGAAACAACAAATCTAAACTTTCTTCTAGCCATCTTTTCTAAAGCCATCTCCAATCCTTCTGGATCGCCACCGAAGTATTGAACCAATTCAGGGTTTTCAACACGGTATAACAATTTAATGGCTCTAGCATAGTTCATGAAACCAGATACAGTTCTGTACAAGGTTTGAGATCTCAAAGATGCCCAAATTCTTGTTCTCAAAGTATATTCAGGAGAAGCAGACTTAAAACCAATACAGTAAAATGGTAAATCATCGATCTTTGACTTCAAACCATCCTCAGATACCTTTTCGGGGTCATCGCCACTTTCGTATGCAGCAGTTTCTTCAGCTAAGATTTTTGTATCCTTAACGAAGCACTCCCATTCAACAGGGTGTAATTGCTTCAAGTATTCCAATAATGTGACTCTTGAAAATTGATCTTCTTCTCTGATAATTTCTCTCAAAGAGAGTAAGATTGTTTCTGAGTAGTGAGGAGTCAAGACAGTAAAAGTTGGCATGTTGTCAACGGGTAATGGTTCCAAAATTGGAGTTGCCAAGGATTGAGCGAAGAAAGAGATTCTTCTTTCGGCTTCAGAATTTCTTGGGAAGAACTCAGTTTCAAAGTTGTTATCATCTTGACTAACGAAGAAAGTAGGTGCTCTAAGAGTTCTCTTGCCTTCAATTTCTGAAGGGACTTGGTGATACAATAACTTCTGAACATGGTCAATTGCTAACAAATGTTCTCTGTACATTGAGATGACAATAGCATTCCAAATTTGGGAAATCAAAACCTTTGGCTTGTACTTAATTTCCATCTCTGATGTTGCCAAAATCTTAGAGTATATTCTCTTTGGTAATCTGGTAAAGATGTTTCTCCATGGGGTCAAAATAGAAATACCCAAGTAGAACGAACGTCCAATGGAGAAGATACAGTTACAAATAATGTACCACATGTAAGTATCCAAGAAGAACAATAACAAGTCCACAAGGTACATCAAACCTAAAACAATCT
The DNA here is from genome assembly GCA_030570455.1 of Priceomyces medius. Classification (NCBI taxonomy): domain Eukaryota; kingdom Fungi; phylum Ascomycota; class Pichiomycetes; order Serinales; family Debaryomycetaceae; genus Priceomyces; species Priceomyces medius. The sequence goes on along the minus strand of JAJLVV010000004.1, from coordinate 67,040 downwards.
TTGCTTGGTGTCTACACAATTTGACACCAAACCAGACTTCACCAACACATCTCATGGTCATAGTTGACAAGTTTCTAATAGGGTCTCTTAAAGACAAAGTCAAGAAGAAATAAGATTCGACCAACTTTGCTAAGAAAACAACGAACCAAATCAAGTAAGACAACCACATGTCAATACCTCTCAATTTGTAAAAGTTTGCAGTAAATGTTTGGGAAGAAAGATATTTTCTAGATCTCCTATTCATGTATGAAGTGAATAAACCACCCAAAGGCATAACAGCGAAGAAAACGAGGGTTGCTACGGCAATGAAGAAACCAACGATAGACACAACGTGGGCAGCCTTAGAAACAGTCTGCAACCCAGCCCAGTAGAATGTAAAGACGACTGGAGCCAAGTTCACAACGAAGATGATAATCAACAACACTAACCTACGTGACAAATGTTGAGCACCAGCCCACTCTCTAGGAACGAATAACCACTCACAGATAGTAGCCATAATTTCAATCAAAGAAGCAAGGACACCACCGATGGCAGCAGCTGCCCACCTTGAAGATGCAACCGGTTGACGGTTAGTTGTCTGCAAGTAGTGCTTAGTGTAGATAGACGGAGAGTTATAAGAAGTGTACATCCAGTAGATAGTACCGTGAATAATCCAGATTCTGTTGAAATTAGTAACAAAATGCAACCAAGTTCTGATTTCCTTGTAAGTCTTGAAAAATACATTTGACCATTCAACTTCACCTAATCTCAAATAACGTTCTTCTTGGGGAACATCCACTAATCTAGTACCATCTTCAAAAATAATTCTAGAGATACCTTCTGGATACCAGAACAACTGGTTGACATCATCATAACCAACAATCTTGTTATGATCTTTTTCTCTCTTCACGAATCTACCATCGTAGATTTCGTAAACTTGAGACCTTAAGAATCTGTAAATTGGAGTAACAATTCTGTTTAAGAAATCACCTTCAGGAACAGGCTCCTGTCTCTGTTGACATTGTGGAGATAACAAATAATCCATACCCATTTTGTAGATGTAACACAAACATTCAGGAGTAAAACGGACCTGGTTAGCTTCACCCCAAAACAATAAATAAAGAGCAATGTCTCTAACCCTTTCTTCTGGTGACAAGGTGTTCATACGAGCCTTCCATCTAATTTCGGCTGCCTCCATAGAGTAATCACCTTCCAATTCATTTGCTAAAGCGTCCAAGTCTTGACCGTGTTCTTCAACGGCTTTTCTTGCCTTTTTGGATTTCTTACTGGCCTTTCTTGCCTTCTTTCCCAATTTACCCAAGTTCATGTTGCTGAAACCAATGGAATCATCCAAATCTTGTTGGGAAGCGAAAAACCACTTTTTGTAGTTGGCATTGTCACCACCAATATAGTCCGCGTGTAAACTTAACAATGCCTGAGCTGGAGACATACGTGAAGCTCTTGAATCCAACAAAGTCATGAAATGATCAAACATGTTTCTCATGGAATCTCTTTGGAAACCAAATTTATTGGTCAAATCGATAAAAATGTCTTCAACATGTTCAATCTTCACTGGTGCTTGTGGATCAGCAGACCAAGCAGGATATGGTAAGTTCGATGATAACTGAAACTGGGTTGGATCATAGTTTCCTTGAGCCCCGTAAATAGGAGTGGAAGCACTTGAAGATCTTGGCCCACCGTAGCTCATTTGAGAAGGAGTGTACTGGGTCCCATATTGGTCATATCCTGGCGTACCTGGGACTTGACCGCCATAGCTGAAGTCAGAGAAAGCTTCAGGGTCGGCGTTGTAACCACCTTGATGCATTTGTTGCTCTACTGGCACACCATATTGTTGATCACCATATCCATCGTAATCATAATTTTGTTGTTGATATTGGGCATTTGGATCATAGTAGCCCTGTTGGTGCATATCGTATGGTTGTTGTTGATAATAACCATCAGCATTCTCACCAGCAAAGGGTTCTTGCTGGTTCGATTCATAATAATTGTGATTATTATCGTACGACATCTATAGCTTCTGTTAGTATAAGGATGTTTGAGATCAATCAGATCCTGGAAAAAATCTCATAAAAAGCTGTGTTTAAGGCAAGGGATGTGATTAAAATAGGGTGGAATTTGAACAAATCGGGACCAAAAAAAAGAAAAAAGTATGTCGAGACACATCAAGTAATCCGGTATCCCATAATAGATAGCAATTCACGAAGCCCATTAGGATGTTATTTTCTAAAGTAGTAGTAGGCTAGATAACATCTTTAGTAGACGAAGGAAGTGACCTATACGATACTGTATTGATTTAGTTACCTTGGATCATTTGAGTGAGTGGCAACTCCAGATCAAATCAAAATAAAAAGTTATGCAAATGTGAAAGATATTAACCGCGGAGCTTACCACCAAGTGATAGGATCTTAGAAGTGATCTCTTGTCATTACGTATCAAATGATAACTTCTTTAGTTCATGCTCAACTCTATATTATTCAAATTTACCCCCCAGGTTTTAATTTCTGACCCTTGATCCAACCAGATCATTAATCAATTAAGGATCAAACGCTAAAGTAACGTGGATCAAAATGTAACTTACCGTGAAAATCGTTTCTTCTCAACGCTACAGACAACTAGCTAAATCTAATGATGCTACCTGTATGGTTCAAGAATAAAACGACAACTTACACTCTGAAGTTTGTTAAATCAAACTAAGTGATTTAGAAAAAAAAATTGTTGTTTTAAAATTAAAGGAAAAGACTACCAGGGATTGCCTAGGCGGGAGGCTCGAAGTTCTGCACCTTTTGACGTAGCAAATTTTCGCGTCGTGGTTGAAATCGGCCATTCCGGTCCGTAAACCATATGTTGATTGTGGGATTACCGTACTGAATCTTCCCTCCGAAAATAGAAACACTAGTACAGATGAGGCGCAATAAAGAATCGTGATTAGTAAAAGGAATGCAGGATTGACAACAAAGTATAGTAAGTTCTGCATACGTGCGTATCCGAGCATGAATCTGCGCGGTGTCTCCTACTTCTCAGGAACGGGAGGCGTGCAATTTATGCTAAGGACTATCCGTCGGCCGGCATAACAGGATATTGGTTCTCCCACATAACAAGTTGAGGGAAGTGAAAGAGAAATGTACTAGAATCGTGGATACGTTTCCTCACCAAGTACCATGCTGACATCCTCGTATTTTCTAAGACTCGTTGTCAATTGCATCAAGGTCCTGAGCTTGGGGCAATGTCGTGACAGGCGTCATATCTTAATACGAGAAATTGAGCGTGAGACAGTGAAACAAAGACCACTTGAAAACAAGGCGGCAGAGATCAAAAAATAAGCGTGTAGCCTAGAAAGGTATGTCAACCAGCTCTCCTATAGATAAAAGACGGTGGAACATATATAATTTAATGGGCGAAGTAGCACGGTTATGATAGAATTATCAGGCATATAGTGTGCGTGCAGTTCCGGTAAAAAAGAATTATTACATTTCCTAATGTGGTAATAATGATACCCAAATTTGATTACTAGATCTTGTATTGATACACATCAGTGCTATGGAAAATTTAGTGAGTACTGTCTACATTTACTCAGACCAACCGAGCTGAATCAATTCCTTTCTGATATCGTCTTCTTTATTGATCTTGCTGACTTGAGTGTCTTCCAATGGCTCGCCGCTAGCCTGTTTCATTTTAAGAGTCTCAATAGCTCTCAATTTTTTCAACAAGGAACGAATCTTCTTCTCCTCTATAGAAGCAACACCTCCGGCCACGGTGCCAATAGCAGGTGTTGATGAGACGCTCTCATCAGATGCTGATTGTGGTAGTGTTTCTGAGCTATCATCATCTTTCTGCTGTTGTTTTTTGGCTTCTCTCTTTTTACGGTTCTTTAAAGCAGATTTACTTTCCTTTGTTGGTGCAGGGGCAGCTCCTGGCACCACTCTAGCTCTCCCAGAGGAAGGATTAATACCGTTTGCCAAATTACCAGACGAATTGCTTTGCAATTCCTTCTGATAAAGAGAAGTACGGGTTGATGTAGCGGCATTGCCTCTCGCATGAGGCGGTCTGTAGGCACCCGGTCTTTTAATAGTAGATGATTGAGAAGCCTGTAATTTCGCTTCATATTCCTTAGCAGACACATGAGCTTCTGGTGCGGGTTCCAACTGTTTCAAAGCAGGGAATTTTTCAATTCCTTGAGGCTTCCAACTAACGGCATATAACTCCTGGTATTCCTTGTAATATTGTAGCTTGCCACTAGCATGCCAGATCTTGCAACCGTTGTCCACACGAAGTCTTGGGGATGTTGTTGCTGTCAATATAAATCTACCACAAGGAGACCATTCACATACAGATGTGTTTGACGCTTCGAAGGTTGTTATTTTTGAAAACTTATTTTGACGATCATAAACATCCACAGTACCTTGTAAGTTACCAAATCCTGCTACCAAAATGAATCTAGCATGTGGAGAATACAAGATTGTATTTCTTGGTGCTGTTGGTAATGTGTGAATTGCATTACCCCTAGCATCAAAAAAGGTCGTCTCAGATGGCATATATCCGTAGATAACAGCAAATTCTCTAGCAGATGGTGACCAAGTAATATCATGAATTGGACCCTCTTTTCTCAAGTCGATCCTTGAATCATAAGATCCTGCAATTCCCAATAGATAAAGATTAGTTTCACCATAGTAAGATTGATTAGTTGTATCATGATCCGTTGATGCTAATGCTAATAATGCTGTTCCTAGTGAGTTCCACTTGAGTTGACATCTATCGGCTTTGAAGAAGTTTTTAGAAGCAATGGGTTGATTAAAGTTAGGGACATTATAAATCACCACGCTTGCTGGCTTTCCGCCTTTTTCTGGGATGAATATAGCCACCGAAGGATTCAAACCAGGCGATATTTGGAAGTTTTGGAAACCAAGTTTCGAATCATTAATTTTATATCTATAATTAGGGTTATTAATATTCACTTCAGCTATATTATCATTTATATCGAAAAAATGAATTTCCTTAGAATTGTGACCCTTAGCAAATATCTTTTCATTTTGAGTAAATTGAGGCTTCCAGCCACTCTGGTGTTTATTTGACCACTCAACAATAATTTTGTTCAAAGGGATGCTGAATATTTTCAAATTTTTATTCCAAGTGCCATTTTCCTTATTTAGCAAAACAGGCTTACACCATAAACACAAGTAATTTCCTTTAGGAGAAAAAAATATATCGTAAACATCTTTTTCGGGTATCGAAAGTAAAACATTTGGTTTTTCTTCGACTTCTAACACTTTAACTTCATTGGGTTGAATGTATGCAAAATACTTGCCATTTGGTGAGTATAAAGCTGATCGACATTCCTCGAAACTTGTTGGAGATGGTGTCACATCTTCAAATTTACGGATTAATTCCACCGCTTTGGGTTGGCGACCTAGATAGTGTTAGTCTTTTATTCCTCAATTTGGCTTATTCAGATCAATCATTGTGGTGATAACATAGAATTTAAATACTTACAAAAAAACTCAGTTGTTGCCGACATCACGAGAAAATTTGCTCTTTCTAAAGATGATAGATTTTCTGGAAATAGGCTAATCCACCAACAACGAAGGAGTCAAGTTTAAATTGAAATATATTAGCCTATTAGCTAGGTTATACAGAAAATATATTCCTGGGCTGTAAAATGCTTGCCAAGTTCGTGTTGGAAAAAAAAACTTCTCACGTGACTCCTTTGTTCCAGAAGCTTAATTTGAGGAAGACCCTTCAAAATTTGACAGAAATTTACAACTTAAATTACACAGTAGAGAAATTACACATATCGACATACTAACCTAATAGTCCATTGTCTATTTATTTCGTTTCACCTCTCCAAATTTAAAGTGTCCAGTTTCATTTGCATGCTTGGTTGCTCCCTTTTCTCCTACTAAAATCTTGTAACAATCTAAGCAACGAATTTGAAACGTTGTAGTATTGGTAGAATATTCTTTCAAGCGAAGCAGCTTCGATATTTCTTTAGCGCCATTGATTATTTCATCATATATTTTACTATCAATATGCCATGAGCTTTCATCATTAATCTTATCCTCCTCTGCAGAAGACAAGAGGCTATTCATCGCTAACAAATCATAGTGAATTCCACTATAGATCAATATGATGAATCTATCAGGCTCTTTAGACTCATCCTGAAATTTGATAATATTACCCAGCTCAATGTCAACGCACAATATTCTAATATTGAGCCAGGAAGAAAGGATACCCAATTCTATAGCTCCTCCCCAGGAATCTTTCTTCTGAATCCATGCAATATAGTCCCTTGAATCTCTTCCAAGAATGACTTCACTATATAACTCAGGATTACTTTCAATCTGTTCACCAACAATTGATCTGAAGTACTTAGGGGGCAGTACTCCGCTTTCTTTATAAGACTTCAGACCATTTATTGCGTACGATAATGCATTGAACATACAAGAATTGTCATCGGGTACATTTCTAAGGATCAAATACTTTCTTTGTTTCTGTAAATATACTGCCGGTATATCGGATTTAGCTAATAAGGTGGTAGGACTCTCGATAGATATCTGCTCGTCGTGGTCATTCATATTTTTCTCACCAAATTCAACAAAGACTTGTTCTCCACTTTTTATGCCAAGATCTTGAATTGATAACGTTTTGTTCGAAAGAGTTATTGATGTTTGTGGATAACCTCGTTTAATCTCCACGATCTCAGATTGACTGTTTTGATTCAAGACAGATGGCTCGGATAAAAGCTCCATAAATTGACCAATATTTATTGTGTCATGTTCCAAGCTTAGTACTTTTGTTCCATTTTTCGATTTAATTCTTAACCTCATATCATCATGTTATTGTTTAACTTATTTATCTACCAAGACTCAATTCCTGCTAAAGATTGAGGTTAGTAAGAAGTGACACAAAGGTAAATACACAACAAACTTATAAAAAGTAATAAGCCATTTATTAAACTGTGCACCTCTAGGTGATGAAACTATATCCTTGTACAAGTTGACTTTATGTATAGTATCCTAAGTTTCCTACTTTTGTTAATTTAATGTCTGTTCTCAAAACAGTAAATGCCGATATATAAATACTCTAAAAAAGAGAAAGGTTATCATTGAGCCATCTCGACCTCGCCAGGTGGGTCTGAAGCTGGCACACTATACTGGTTATCTGCTCCCTTGTTTGTATCTCCTTGAGAATGAGAATCAGTATCAGGTAAAGCCCTTTCAACACCTAAAATTATCTCATCCACATCTCTGTTCCTTTGTCCTAAAAGAGATTTAAACTCATTAGCTTTTGAAGTTTTATATTCTTCCAATTGTTTGTATTTCTCTACTGATTGTGTGAATTTTACCATGTTAAGTCCCGATGCAGCTTCAGCCTCTAAGTTGGTATACGGTTTTACTTTCAATGCTTTAACTCTTCTTTTATGTATTTTACTTTTAGTGTGACGATCTAATGCAAGTTGTGTTTCAAAATATTTTGCACATTCAATACAATAGTACTGGCCAAGTCCCGGTTTGTTCTCGTCCAATGGCTGATTCTTCAACTTGTAGATAGATTCTTGTGACAGTATGTCATTGTATATCAAATCAAGGTCTCTTGTTCTTCTTTTTGTCTTATATCTCTTAACACTATATCTACCCATACTTATCTGAAATTCCTATAACTGTGACTTTTTACCGAGTTCTTTTAAATGCCTTAATATCACTTGTGATGGGTTTAATACAACTATTATAACTCTCTGCTTCATTTGCGAACTACTAAGATGAGCTGATATATTTTTTTTCCTGATATCCTGCAGGAAGACTATAATCTATGGCAGTTAATTAGTATCAGTTTTTACTTGTACGTTGCACGCATCATCCTACCAGCAACGCGTGAGTGTATATCATAGCAATTATAGATGGTAGAAGACTCATGCAAGGAGCTCTCTGGGTTCCGGTCGCAGACTTAACTCCTGTGGGCATGCCTCAGCAGCACTTCTCAACTTGAGCGCAGTCTTCTATTGGAAGTCACTTGATTATTCACGTGATTATTAATGCGCCACACTTCGCTAATTTGTAATTGCACTACAAATCAGGTAATATTTACCAGTCACTCTGTCACATGTTATGGGGGTACAACAATATGCCTCACTTTTGTGTCAGTTGGATTGTATTTTTTTCTTTCCCATCTAATCGGCCACTTTTTTCTACTATACTTTTAGGTTTTTTCAGGTTTTAGTTTTAATCTCTTTATCTGAAGTAATATAATTAAGGTATGTGAAATCATGAGAAGGAAGGGTATAAGTTGAGATGTATACGCTACGTTGAGAACTACATAAAGCTACCGATTTTCAGGCTTATAATCATGAGGTGGAGAAACTGTGATTTCCCTTTGTCTGATTTGTCATCATAAGGAAAATTTTACTAGTGGCAATAATTGGTATATTTTTTATATAATCAAAGGAATAAGTATAAGGACAGTAGCTTAACATTTATACTCCAATCTTAGGAATTAAGAAGAAAACGGAAGTACTAACAAATTATAGACAAAATGGCTAGAAGACCAGCTAGATGTTACAGATACTGTAAGAACAAGCCTTTCCCAAAGTCTAGATACAACAGAGCTGTTCCTGATGCTAAGATCAGAATCTACGATTTAGGTAGAAAGAAGGCTGCTGTTGATGAGTTCCCATTGTGTGTCCACTTGGTCTCCAATGAATTAGAACAATTGTCATCTGAAGCTTTGGAAGCTGCTCGTATCTGTGCTAACAAGTACATCACCAAGATTTCTGGTAGAGATTCATTCCACTTGAGAATCAGAGTTCACCCATTCCACGTTTTGCGTATCAACAAGATGTTGTCATGTGCCGGTGCTGATAGATTGCAACAAGGTATGAGAGGTGCTTGGGGTAAGCCACATGGTTTGGCTGCCAGAGTTGACATTGGTCAAATTCTTATGTCTGTTAGAACTAAGGACTCTAATAAGGATGTCGTTATTGAGGGTTTGAGAAGAGCTAGATATAAGTTCCCAGGTCAACAAAAGATTATCATCTCAAAGAAGTGGGGTTTCACTCCATTGAACAGAGATGAGTACATTGGTAAGAAGAACAATGGTGAAGTTAAGGACGATGGTGCTTACGTTAAGTTCTTGAGCAGAAAAGGTCCATTGGAAAAGAACTTGAGACAGTTCCCAGACTACCAATACCAAGCCTAAATGGGTTCTTGAGCGAACTAATGCAACATCATCTTTGTATATGTTTTGTCTATATAAAAATCTTTAATTGAAGTATCTTCTTCTATCTAAAACCAACGTTGTAGTTTTAATGTGTGGCGTCTAAATAAGGCCTTTTGTTTTAAGTCCGAGTGTTATGCTATTTTTTTTTTGATGTTATTTGACGCGATGATGGATTACAGCCACGCGGCGGAAACTATGCGCTGGCCATAATAAAACTTTTAAGAACTTCCTTTCAACTTTTTATTTAAGATAATTTCCTTATTTGATATTTACAAATCAACAGGGTAGTTACTAGCTTTATTGATATAAAAATTAAAGATGTCGTTCAGCCATAAAGAAGACCCAAAGACTTTGGTTTTATTTGATGTCGATGGTACATTGACACCAGCAAGATTGGGTATTTCTGATGAAATGAGAACAACATTAGAAAAGTTGAGAAAGAAGGTCGTTATCGGTTTTGTAGGTGGTTCTGACTTATCTAAGCAAGTTGAACAATTAGGCCCAACTGTTTTAGATGATTTCGATTATGCCTTCTCTGAAAATGGGTTGACAGCTTACAAGCAAGGTAAAGAGTTGGCCTCACAATCTTTCATCGGCTGGATTGGTGAAGAAAAGTATAACAAGTTGATTAAGTTTATTTTGAGATACTTGTCCGAACTTGATCTTCCAATTAGAAGAGGTACATTCGTTGAATTCAGAAACGGTATGATCAACGTTTCCCCTGTTGGAAGAAATGCTTCAACTAAGGAAAGAAACGAGTATGAAATCTTCGATAAAAAGAACCAGATTAGAGAAAAATTCGTCAATGCCTTAAAAAATGAATTCCCTGATTACTCTTTAACATACTCTATTGGTGGTCAAATTTCATTTGATGTCTTCCCAACTGGCTGGGATAAGACTTACTCTTTGCAACATGTAGAAGACGAGGGATTTACTGCAATTCACTTCTTTGGTGACAAGTCTTATAAGGGAGGTAATGATTACGAAATCTACAATGACAAGAGAACCATTGGACATGCAGTTAACGCTCCTGAAGACACCATCAAGATCTTGAATGAACTCTTCCATTTGAAATAAGCTCATAACTTTGAGAAAGTCTATAGTATTCGAATACAGCGACACTTATATTTAATTAATGTAGTTTCTTATATACAGTTATGATAAATCTAAAAGGAGGAAAAGTTTCACTAGTGCTAAACCTTTTTGTAGAAAATAGCAGATGCGTTTTCTCCAGCTACAATTACCTGACTTGCTCTATTACCATTTGCAAGCTTATGGTTCTCAAACAATTGCAATCTTTTAGTAACAGGGTCATCGATCTGTTTCGCTAATTTCTTCTTTCCCGAAAGGGACGCATCTTTCAAATCCTCGGGTTCAATTAGTTTTGGTAGATGAATTGGCTTGCTTGTTCTTGTGGATTTACCACTACCGAGCTGGCCAAACTCGTTGTCTCCAAATGCTAAAACGTCCTTTTCTTCTCCTGTGTTATTAAGAGTTATAAATACGTGATTATTTCCCACGGTGACATCTTTGATTCCAACATTTACTACTTGATTTTTCTCCTCATCGTATTCCGTCATATTGACTAAGGGTTTTAGTATTTGAGGTTTTGAAGAAACATGCAAAAACCTATTTGTACCTAATTGGCCCTTGACACCATTTCCAAAGCTAAGCAATAAAGTCTGTTTATTTCCATCAATAACATCTATCTCAAGATATGAAGTCTCATCCAGAGCATAAGCGTTCTTAATATCGAATAAAGGTGTTTTTGAAATCACTGGCTCTAAAATCTTTGACAAATCTTTCTCATGAAAGGCAATTTTTGGAAAGGATTGATAATCAGTTTTATAGCTTACCTCATACCCACTTTCACCAGAAGTATTCCTACCCCATGTCCATACATTGCAACTAGAATCCACGGCTATATTGTGATATTTTCCGCTTGTGATACTTTTAATTTCCCTTGGTATTATCTTTTTAGATCCATTTTTGCTAACTATAGCATAGTTTAATAACTTCAATTCGGTAGGACTGTGCAATGATATTGTATCTATCTGATTAAGATTTGGAAGTCCCAATTGTCCATAGTTTGAAGTCAGATGAGATGTTCTCACGACATACACTTGATTCTTTTTGGTCAACAAAAGTAAATGACCATCGCCTCCTGATATGTCTCTGACTTTTTCTTTTAATTCAATTTTGTTGAAGTTGTATCTTTTTGGTATACCAATCCAATTTCTGATCTTTTTCGGTTTGAATTCGACGCTAGTTTTGTTGTCACTGCGAGGAAAGTATATTACCTCGCCACCAGTGGTTAGTAAGTGAACAAACTCTTCACCTATGTGACATTTGTTGATTTTGTAAGGCATTTTAAGTTCTTTTGCACTATTTTGGTTGAGCTCATAAACTTTACCGCTTTTATCAATCACGATAATATAGTCATTGGCAATTGCCACATCTTTTATTAGCATTCCGTCGAAAGCAGGTACTCTTCTTGGAAGCTTCTCATTTCTACCAAATACATATAAACCTGCAATATCTGAGGACGGTTTAAGATCCCTGGTAAAATGCTCGTCCAATAGCTCTGACAATTTTTTGACCAAATGATTAACGCTTTTAAAATTTTTTGTCCCCATTTCTTTGACCTTAGTATCATCCAAGTCATAGACAAACCTATGAGAAAAGCTTGTCTTTATTTGTTCGTAATTGATAACGACTTGATGAAGTACAACCACGGAAACCAATAATACTAAGCCAGTAGCCAAAGCTTTTATTCTTTCAGCAATCTCGTGTTTACTTCTCTCCTTCTCCCGTTCTTTTTTAAATTCTTCATGTATAAGGTGTTGTTGAAGTTTATAATCAGCTGAGCCTGGCTTCAATTCAGCTAACCTAGGATCATTTCCAATGAGATCACCAATATCCATTTGGTCAGGACTACCGAACTTTGATATACGCTTATGAATATCTGAAGAATTTGTTTTATCGACCTTCAGAGAATCAAATGAACTATTACCATTGTCAATGCTTTCCTCGACACCAAAGAGATATTGCTTTTTATGTCTGTTGAACTCATCTAGTGATCTGTACTTGTTGTCGTCAGAGTATAATCTTGAAAACAAACTCAAGTTGCTTCTCTTTGGAACTCTGATTAATATAGAAGACCTGAATATAGGTTGAATGCACTTCATCATAGTCATGCTAGATGATTCTGTTTTTTGGTTGAATTCATGTAACAATTTTATGTAAACTGTGTGCACCCAAAAAAAATTTAATAATAATAATATTAAAGAATTGACCAGTTAGAGCACTTTCAAAAGTAAGACGTCAAAGATAAAATGATAATAAGACATAGCTCATACTGCTGGCACCGTTCACCTATAGGTATAGGAGCTAGGAGCTTGAACTCATCTACTAGGTTTGATACTAAGAAATTTGTACAATCCTTGCAAACGCAAGGTGACTTTACACAGAAACAAGCAGAAATCGCTGTTAGAATTGTAAATCAATCAATTAACGATGCCATATTTTCTATAGCGAAGAATCTTGTTACTAAAGAAACCCTATCATCTACTTCTTATCAGCAGAAAGTTGATTTTGCAAAACTTAAAGGTGAGCTTCAAACTATGGATAAATCTGAATTTACAAACTTGAAGAAGGAACAAGAGAAGCTCAGGACTGATTTAACTAATTTAAAAAATAGACTCAAGGAAGAGATCACAAAGAATCAGGCAGGTGTGCGATTGGACTTAAATTTAGAAAAAGGTAGAATTAGAGAAGAAAGCTCAACACATGAACTGAAGATTGAAGATACATATACTAGAATCGATGAAGAGATTGCGAATATGCAAATGCAAATTAAGTCTGTTAAGACTCAGGTTACTCAGTGGCTTATTGGTGTTTCTTCGGGTACGTTTGCCCTTATGCTAGCATTTGTTAGATTCTTTGGTTGATTCACAATCAATAACGGCCTCCAATTTTTATAGCATGTTCCCGTGTATGAATTGTTCAGAAAGGGGCAATGATAATGTTTGAAAGAGTTTAGGTGATTTATATAACTTGTAGGTTATTGATATAACTTAATGTCATGTTTAAGGTGTGTTTATGATAGCCCTGGGCCTCAAAATGTTTATGCGTGTTTTGTGTAACTGTTACTAAAGTTTACACCTCAGCTCAGTTTAGAAAATGAAAGGAAAGTGAAGTAGACTTGTAATAAATTGACGCTACTTGACGATGAATTCATTGTATAACCATGGAGTGAAACAGCAGCAACTAATCACCAAGGATTTGTCACAATTTGAGAAGAATTTATCAACTTCACCTTTATCTTTGCAGGGATCAATCACAACCTCAATAGCTGCCTTTAGGAAAACAGCGAAAGAATTTAGTGAACTCGTACAACAGAACTCTAAGGATGAAAGTAATAGCAAGCAGGAACTGAGAGCAAATAAATTTAATCAAGATTTAATCGATTTTACCCAAAAATTTGAATCTTTAAAGAGGCAAAGAGAGGCCATAGTTCATGAAACCAATAAACAAGAACTTTTGGGTCGCCGACACTATACAAGCTATGAGGATTCAAATACAGCATCAGATAATCCGTACGATCAGGCACCTGCACAACAGAGCATATCATATCAAGAAGGATTATATAATGAGAAGCAATCACTAGGTAGGGGGACGCAACAATTGGACCATATCCTTGAAATGGGACAACAAGCGCTTGAGGATATTGTGGATCAAAATGAAACTCTTAGAAGATTACAAACACGATTTGAGGAGAGTTTAGTTACTTTAGGTGTAAGTCAAGGAACTATAAGAACAATTGAAAAGAGGGCGAGACAGGACAAGTGGCTTTTCTGGGGTTGTTTCGTTGTGATGCTCATTTGTTTCTGGTATATAATGAAATTATTTCGGTGAAAAAAAAAGTCACCCTGTACTAATATATATTGCATGATCATTCTAGTTAATCTAATGTGTAGAAGATGATATCTTTTCAAGAGGGATTTACTGCTTTGATCTCATCACTTGAGACTGGGGTCCTTTAGATATTGTGTGCTCCTTTGTTGAATCATAGTGTGAAATTCGGTTACAGTTTCATTAAACCATCGCTCATTTACATATTGTGTCTAAATTATCATATTATGACAAACTAGCACACTGTTCGCAATTTTCTTGAAAAGTTGTATTTAGGGGCAAAATTTATTAAGTAACTTAAAATTCGATAGAAAATTATTTTCTCCCTTCTAGACCTGACTGATCAATATAGATACTAAGATCGGATATTTCTTAAAACAAAATTGCCCCACTAGCCTATCCTAATTCTGAACTAGCTTGAAAACCTATGTCATAAACTTGTTAACCTGGATACCTCCTTACTACGTTAGTGGAACAATCCACATCCAGTAATTCGCCTAATTTTACTACCATTTTGAGCCAGCGGTGATCTAAACTTTCTTTCCGCTGCATTACTGAAGTAACCAACTAGTAACTTCCCCACAAGATCTTCCCTGCTTCCTCTTTTCAACTATTCCTAAACGGACTAGGTTCAATTTTTGATAGCCGAGTATTTCAAGATATTCAGGATTGAGGTCACAATTTATTGCCTAATCGGGTACTTTTATTAAAAGATGCATTTCAAGATACAGCTGCGAAATTTTGATGGCCCGAATTGGCAATGGCTTTACATAATTCATGGTGTCAACCTTCAAATGGATATTTGAATATGGTGGCATGGCCCTCGAGCCCACGACAGTATATATCTAGCCTAGATACACGGAAATACTAACGTGTGGAAATGTGAACCAAATCTTAGAACAAAATTAGAGAAAACCCTTCTAAAGAAGGCTACGTAAGCTACGTTGTTGGTCCTTATCACGTATTGAGCTTATAAGAAACAATTCAATCATTTTGAAAATTCAATTCTGAAGCACCATTTCATTCAATTCCCATATTAGGTTTTAATACACTTTCATTTGGTTTTCAATTCTTTATCTTTATTAAATACTTTCAAGTCAAACATGCAGATATTTGAAACAATAGTACTTGCTCTTACGGCTAGCACAATCGCAGCAGCAAGTGCTAATCAAGTTCAGATGAAAGAAAAAAGAAACATTCAGTTTGTTACTGCTGTCAAAACAATCGAAATGGATATAGCAGACTTTTTAGCAGGCTTGGCAGGTGGACAGGGAGGACAAGCAGCGGAAACCACCACAACCCCCCTTGCTCAAAACCCCCAACCAACTGCTGCAGCAGTTACAGAAGTGACCTCTTCCCCATCTACTGACTCTTCAGAGTCAGATTCTGATGAATCACCTAGCGGCCTAAAAGCATTTTGGGCCCAGCTATTTGGTTGGGGTGATAATGATGGAGATAATAGTCCGTCAGCATCAGGTAATGCACAAAATAGTGCTTCTCCAAGCTCAGTGATACCTAGTTCATCGACATCAGGCTCACCAGCTACCTTCCTTCCAGGATTTGCTTCTAATAGCCCATCTACCTCTACAGAATCTTCGTCTCCAGGACCCCTTGGCTCTGGTAACATTCCTGCCATTGCTAAAGTTGCAACAAGAGCAGCTGGCATTACATATTCACCATACACAGAGAGTGGATCATGTAAATCATCAGATGAAGTTCGGAATGATATGTTGTTGTTGTCAGGTTTTAGTATAATAAGGCTTTACAGTACTGATTGTAATGGTATTGAGAATGTTTTGGCTGCTTTGCCAAATGGTGCCAAACTCTTCTTGGGGCTTTGGAATATTGACACCAACTCCATCAATAGTGGCTTGAGTCAAATTCAAAGTGCAGTTAATGAATCCGGTTGGAATGTAGTCGATACCATCGCTATTGGAAACGAAAGAGTGAATTCTGGATTATCTTCAGTTTCAGATGTTGTAACTGCTGTGCAACAGGCTAGAAACTGGCTCAAGAGCAATGCTCCTCAATACAACGGAAAAGTTGTAACAGTTGACACATTAGTAGCAGTCAAAAACAATCCACAATTATGTGATGTTTCTGACGAGTTGACAGTCAATTGTCATCCTTATTGGGATGGTGGAGTTCAACCTTCTGACTCTGGACAATGGTTACAAGCACAAATTCAAGACTTGAAGAGTGTTTGTAATAATGGCAAGAACGTCTTCATCACCGAGACCGGATGGCCAACACAAGGTAAGCCCAACGGAAATTGTGTTCCTTCTGTTCAGAATCAGCAGGAAGCTATCGAAAGTATAACAGAGTCGCTTGCTGATTCTGTACTAATGTTCACTATGTATAACGATTACTGGAAAGATCCAGGTCCAAATGGTGTCGAACAGCATTGGGGAATTTTTGGAAATCCGGCTGTTTAATTTATAATTGCACCAAGTTATTTTGTTATTTTAATGATGTACTAATACCCAAGGGTTACAATGTATCTACCAACTAGTAATTATATAAAGAACAAATATAAACTATATTATATACAGGTCGTTGAATTTTCTTCCTAATTTACAGCGCGAGGATTGAAACAACAAAATATAACAATCCATAAAAATCACTTAAAGATATATCACTAAATCAATCAAATACCAGAAAATGTCGTCGGATAGAGAACGCAAAAAGCTTTCTACAAGACTTAATTCATTATTTGATGGAATTTATGAATTGACTGATGCTGATGGGCAAAACATTTCTGAGACATTTCAACGATTACCGTTAAGAACCGGGACCGACTATTACAAGATTGTTCAAAATCCTGTGTCTCTTCACGGTATTGGTAGAACTATCAAAAAGAATGGATTTGATAATGCACAGGACTTCATAAACCAGTTGGCACAAATAACTTGGAATGCAAGGTTATATAATGTCAGAGGATCCAAAATATACAATGAAGCTTTGATATTGGACCAGTACATAACCGAGAAGATTATCCCTAAATTGCAGAATGACAAAGCCGTGGTTAATCACCAGTACTTGTATTATCCAGATTTGGGTCCCTTGCCCGAGGAAGACCGTCCACTTCAAGAAAACGAATACGACGAAGAGGAAGAGGAAGATGATGATTACGATGACTATTCATCACGTACAACTAACCCTACAACCAACGACCACCACTATAAAGCATTAGTCGCAAACAATCTACTTACAAATAAGTTGAGGGAAAGCCCTTCATCTCCGTATCCAACAAAACAACCTGAAACAGGAATAAGGAGAGGTCGTCCCCCCATTATTGACAAACCATTCGAAACACGTATAAAGCTAATTTTAAAACAGATGAAAAAGTTGAGAGACCCTAATAATCCTGGTCACCATCTCACTACTCATTTTGACAGGCTTCCTGACCAGAGAGTTGTGCCTAATTATTACCAAATCATATCTAATCCTATCAGCTTAAATGAGATCAGAGCAAAAGTTAGAACTAGAAAGTATTCTACTGTCAACGAGTTCTTATCGGATTTGAATGTAATGTTCCAAAATACAAAACTTTACTATTCAAATGACCAATATTCTGAGGTTTTAAGAGATTGCTTGAGTTTTGAAGCAGAGACAAACAGTATTATTGAACATGAATTAAAGAGAAGTGAAAAAGATTTGTTGGTATCCAATACTTCAGGTAATGATGGTATCATAAGAATACCCTTGGATGCCTTAGAGATCCATGGCTATACCTATAGAATCGGTGATTGGGTTCTCATCAATAATGCCAATGATCCTGATAAACCTACGGTAGGTCAGATTTTTAGATTATGGTCTACGGAGGATGGAACGAAATACACAAATGTATGTTGGTACTATAGACCAGAACAAACATGTCACAAATTTGATCGTTTGTTTTTCATTAATGAAGTTTGTAAGACTGGTCAATATCGTGACCATTTAGCTTCAGAGGTGGTAGGTCCCTGTTATGTGATCTTTTTAACAAGGTATCAGAAAGGAGATTTACCAGATGGCATAATTCCTGAGGGATGTCCATGGTTTATTTGTGAATTTAGATACAACGAGAATAATCATATATTCAATCGTATAAGAACCTGGAAGGCATGTTTACCTGACGAAATCAGAGACAAGTCAGAACAACCATTGATTCCTTTAACTGAGCCACGTAAGTTAATTAAGTATGAGTCTCCATTAAAGGATCTTTTACCTCCCGATGCTGACATCAATATGCCAATATCGGAACCAACACCTGGACCGCACCCTAACACCCCACCATTGGTCGGACTGGTTTATTTGAGACCTCTGAGCGAAGAAGATGAACTTGGTCAATATGTTTCAAGTCCCAATGTTACTCCTAGCCCCGAAAATGATGATACTTCTCGCCATCTTAGAGCGTATCTTTTTACACCTGTACTGCAGTTGAAGTTTGGTGCTGGCACATCGATGTCTTACTCTTCTTTGAATACGGCTCAAGGCACGCCAGAGTTAGAAGATAAATCATACAACTCTAGTGTGAATAGATATAGACAGCTTTTGCAACAGCAGCAGACTCAGGTTCAACAATATCAACAAGCAAAGCTGCAATATCAACCTGCATATAAGAGATCACATACACCGACTTCGACTGGAGGTACGATCCCTCAAGTTGGTGCCACATATCATACTTCCACTTCTGCTTATTCTACTTTGATCAGTGGAGGCGTTTTATCTTATACTTTAGTAGATGAAGACGGAGTAGCTGATATCACTGAGAATTTTAACAGCAAAAAGAGGCATTTGGAAGATTCTGAAACTGTAACAGAGCTTGTTTGGTATAGAGCACCACCTACGCTTGTCAACAACAGAATCATTTCAAATGATGGTATCAATATTGGGCACTCGGCTAAGTATTTAGCCTGGAAATTAACTAGTCAAGGTAAATAGTTTAAAGATGTAATTATATGATAGAGTAATTCTTTTGTAGGAAAGGTAATCTCGTATCTAAATCATCTCGCGAACCGTAAACTGATAATTCAAAATATGCCATCCTTGATAGAACCTGGGGGATAATGAATAAAAACATAATTGAATTCCAGGAACACTTCAAGAAATCTAAACGTATAGTTGCATTAATAGGAGCTGGTTTATCTGCTTCTTCAGGGTTGCCCATATTCAGGGGGTCACAGGGATTATGGAAGAATTTCAACATGATAGACTTAGCAACTCCAGATGCATTTTACATAGATCCAGGATTGGTTTGGCAGTTTTATTCTTGGAGAAGAGTCAATGCTCTAAAGGCAAAGCCTAACAAGGGACATTTGGCACTATCATATTTGTCCAAACAGAAAGACATCGATTTCATTACAATAACTCAAAATACAGATGGATTACTGACAAGAGCTGGGCAAAAGAAAGAAACCTTATATGACATACATGGGTCCATTTTTGACTTGAAATGCACCAGCTTTTTATGTAACTATGTTGATCGGAATAATTTGAAGCACCCATTGACTGATGCTTTATCAGATACAGAGCATGAGTTTAACAGTAACAGGAAAAGGGCATTGGACCAAGACTCCCAAGATTTATCACCTCAAATAGCTCCTGTAAAACAGCTTCTGGATGACGATTTACCTCAATGCCCAGTCTGTGGTTCTCTCTTGAGACCTGGAGTGGTATGGTTTGGTGAATCGTTACCTTTGACCACACTTCATAAAATTGATGATTTTATTGAACTGGAAGCGGGCATCGATTTAATTTTGGTCATTGGCACCAGTGGCACCGTATATCCTGCTAATAGCTATGTTGATAGAGTTAGACTTAAAGGCGGGAAAGTGGCTGTTTTTAATACGGATATTGAGAAAGACGTCCTTGAAGGTAAAGTAAAAGATACATGGGGGTTTAAGGGAGATGCAGCAGAACTATTACCATTAGCATTGAAACCATTTATAGGTGATATATAAATAATTTCTAATGAAATCCATTTAAATAAAAGTCATAAATTAACTTAATTACACAAATAATGAGGTATTGGTATGTAAATAATTCCCTCATTCAAATTGAACCTTGGGAAACGATTTAGGACAGAAGGAAAAGAGTTCTGAATCCAGAGACAGATTAGTATAGTAAGTTTCTATAGATGAAGTATCAGAACCAGCTGAAATACTTCTAGCAGAGTCTATAGAAACGTTTCGTCCATTGTGATGTTCAGAGTCGTGATAAATATTCTGCATAGCATCAATGCTGTTTCCCTTTCTTTCTGGGATTAACTTTCTTGCTGGCATTGGAAGGGATTGGTGCCTTTCCCCCTTGTAGAATGGGTTGCCTATTCTCTTTGTAGGTGTGGAATGTCTTCTTTTTATAACGGAACTACCTGAAGTGTTCATAAGTTCCAGAGAATGTTTCCGACTCAAATACTTTTTCTTTTGGAATTTGGAAATTGTATTGATAGATGCGATCGTAACAGAAGGCTTCAACGGTGGCCTCATATTTGGTATTGTTCTTGAATCGAAGCTCAGAAAATCGAAACCAGGGGTACTATCACTTTGAATATTTTCACTTTCACTTGCAGCTGAGTTCCAGTTCGATCCAACAACACTATCACTTGGGGAGAAGCGCGAAAAATTACCATCATCAAGTAAAGGGGAAAGTAGAGTACTTGACCGATCTTCTTTGTTAAACAGCCCACTGTTATCCATATTCTTAGGGCTCACATGCGGTGATCCAGAAAATGGACATGGTGCATTTACCACCTGGTTGTAAGACTCCATATATCTACCCTCAAACTCTTCTAGAAAGTCTTCTATGTTCAATCCTTGCATGATAGCTGAATACTGTGATTCGAGTGACTTTAGAACCGCAACCAAATGTACGGTATGCGTGCTTCTATCTTAAAGCAATAACTTGATAATTAGTGATGAATTTAAATATTACCGCAAGAAAACTTGAAGAGCAAGTGACTACGAGCATTACTTTATGCTATATATTTATGTCAAGATTTCTAATCTATGGGTGAAAATTCCTCGTATTCAAAATAATAATAAAAGAAAAAAAAGATAGCCACAATACTAAATTTAACTAATTCGGAACCTACAAGAAGAAACCATTGGCTCTCGTTATGTAGAATGGTCGGCCCTTGTAGACATTTCACGAAAACGGCACAAAAAATATATTTAAATTACGAACTACGTTTTCTACATTCCTTTGGATGTACACTTCTTTTTCAGGTTAAAATCGAGCATTTATTCTCGATTGGGTAGTTTTGGCGATATCCTTTAAGGTGCCATCTTATTTTCTTGCCAATCAGAATCTGTCGTGCAATAACAGCCCCAGATGTTTATTGTTTACATACCTTTGATTGTCAGTGGAAGCTGGCATCTATATGCATTAGGGGAAAACTATTAAGTGGTCCAGAATCAACTGCTGAAAAACACAAAAATGTTGCTGCTTCTCCCACCGTCAATGCAGCTTGAGGGGGGGGGTTCACCAATAAAGGAAAATATGCCCCGTATTAAAAAAAACCCTACATATCATGAATAGAGCTTTAAGGGAGTACTATAGGACCACTCTAGGATCTATTTGCTAGTTGTGTAAATCGCTCATTTAAGGAAGGAATAATCAATCTAAGGATCCATATTCAGCTGTCATAATCATGACGCTAAAAGATCCAATGTAGTCTCTAAGCGTAAAAGGAGGAGTATCGTAAAGGAATGGCTCCGTATTGTGGCAGGTATAGACAAATCACGACTTTGAGGGTTGTCCGTGTAGCTCGGATTCAAGTAATTCACAATCTCCACATAATGCGTTCTTATCAACTACGCACTCTTGGATAACAAGAATAACTAATACAGAAATAAGATATACATTGTCTATGTAGCATTTGCGCGCATCTCGCAATGTTTCAACTCGCAAAATATATACAAGGGTCATTGATAGGTAGAAACCTGCCAGCAGATTGTCAAGTGTTAACCAGCTAGATTTCAGGTTAATGATTGTTAATTTGAGGCTCATTTAAAAGATTTTCATCATTTTCATCATAATAAACCTTCAGGTTGTCAGTACTATCTTTGCTGTGCTCTCTAGGAAATCCGAGAGAGAGGTTTGCGTCCAAAAGAGCTTGATTAATTAACCATAGTCTTCTCTTTTCCTTGATCAAGTCTCCAGTTTTTGTGGTGAGAAGTTTATTGATTCTATTGGCAGTGTTCAATTTTCTCTGAAGATTTTGGTAAAGAAGTTCTAATTCTTGTGCATCATTCACACCACCTACATCTTCATTGATTCGGCTGTTTGAATGAGTGTCAATTACTTTATACTTCTTGCTTGCTACTTTGTATTGTCTGGTGTTGAGAGGCACCTGATATGCTGACCCCAATGATGTATCTTTATCTTTTAGTAAATCGATGAATTCTTGGGAAAACCACCATGGATTCTTCAATTCGTAATCTTCCTCTATCAAATTCAAATACTCCTTTTCAGTCATATCATCATGGTTGTCCAAGAAAGGTTCCATTTTACTTTTCTTGACCTTGTCCTTAATCAATGATAGCGCATCCTTGCACAGGTGCAAATCATGAACTCCTTTAACATGCTTAGCTAAGGCATCTGATCTTGTGAAGTGCTTCTCGCATTCTGGAATAGGGCAAAAGTATGGCTTCTCCCCTGTGTGCGTTCGACAATGTGATATAAGAGCAAATCTGGAAGGCTGCTCTATTCCAAATCTAGAGCACTGCTCCCATTGACAAGTGTATCTAATTGGAGTCGTTGGAGTAAGATGTGCCATATGGGCTAAATGTATCGTGTTTAAATGCTCTACCAAGGTAGTCAAAGAAGGATAATTTCTTGTAAGACACCCTACCCATTTACATTGGAACTCACCACCGGTTGTCTCAAACTTATTGTCCTCTTCGGTATTGTTGGAGTGAGTTATGTTGCGTGAATTGGTTTGTCGATCTTCAAAAGTATCCAGGTGGCCATTATTTTGTTGATTTATCACATTGGAGTTTTCATCATCTAGTAAAATTTTCTGATCCTCGTCGTCAGTGCTAGTCATTATATTTTGATACTATTAGTTTCGGGAATTCAAAGTAAGAAATAAATTCATCAAGATTTTCGAAACAAATTATGCACTCATATAGCAGTTTCTTTAGGAACCGAATACCTCCCACACGTCGGAGTGAAAATTGAGAATACGAATATTTCGCCAAAACTCTACACCTGTATATAGTAGCAACACATAATGATTATTTCTCTGAGATTAAATTAAATTATCTATATACTATTAAACTAAGTCTTCATCCAATCTTGCGGCGGGGTTAGATTCAATGAAGTCCAAAGAAACTTTATGACCAACTAACTCTCTGATGTTTGAAACACCGTATTTAATCATTGTGGGTCTTTCTAAGGACAAACCCCAACCTAACACTCTCAAATCCTTGGGCAAGCCCATTGATTCCAACATTTCTGGTCTGAACATACCCGAGTTACCTATCTCGACCCATTTCTTCAAACCGCTGTGATAAGCGAAAATTTCCATAGAAGGCTCAGTATATGGGTTATAAGCCGCCTTGAATCTTAAGTTGTGGACACCCATTTTTGAGAAGAAATCATCCATGAAACCAATCAAATCGCCAAGGGTTATGTTGTAACCAGCTAAAACACCTTCAACTTGACTAAACTCTGCCAAGTGAGTTGCATCAACCGCCTCATTACGGAAAACTTTATCAATTGAAAACAATCTGGTAGGCTTCGGGTCCTTTGCTAATTTATGCAACATAGCAGTAGAAATTGCGGTAGTGTGAGTTCTTAAAACCATTCTGGTTGCCTCTTCTTCTTTCCAAGGATATCTATAACCAATGGATCCGAATTTACCGTTTTCATGCACGGCTCTCACATTTTCAAGATAAGTGGTATCTGTAGGCTTCTTACCCCTGGCTGGATCCTTTAAGTAGAAAGTATCCTGTAAATCACGAGCAGGATGCTGTTGGGGCACATACAAAGCATCAAAATTCCAGAAGCCTGACTCCACATATTGGTTGGATGGCATTTCTGTGAAACCCATCGAGAAGAAAATTTGTCTAAATTCCTCTTTAATCTTATTCAATGGGTGTAAAGCACCTGCTTGTGGGTAAATACCTTCTGAATTAAAGTTATATGGTTTGAACTCAACGTCCTTCCAAGAACCTGTAGACACCATCTCAGAAGTGATATCTGCTTCATATGTTTTGATTTCTAAGGCAAATTCTTCTCCTTTCTCCACTTGATATCCAATAATTTTTGTCAATGTTATCAACTTTCTCTTCTTCAACTCTGCCAATTCCTTCTTATCTGGTAACGAACCAGTTTCTTTGATAGTCTTTAATTCCTCAGCCACAACATCTTCTGGGACTTCTGTAACTTTTGCTACAATTTTATCACCTTCCTTTGTCAACCATTGATTCTTGAATGCTTTACCTTGACCAACAGCACCAGTAGGTCCGAGCTTAGCTTTTATGTCACTAATAGTCAAGGTACTCAATGAGTTTAAAACTTCCTTAACAACAGCAATTTCTGGAGAACCATTTAATAAGAAACCTTCGGCTTCTTTAGTCAAAACCCAGTTATCCGTCTCGATCTTCTTGTAGTTAATCATGCGTTTAGCCCATAATGATGTTAAACTAGAGTGAAGGGTATTAGCATCAATACTGCCGAACTCCTTAGTACTCAAGGTGTTTTCGATACCATTATATTTATCGACAGCTTTTAACAACTTCAACTGTAAGTCAGACATCTTTTTAATGTATGTCTTCAAAACCTTCTTCAGTGTGTTCACTTACTTCGCTTGGTGGTTCAACTAAAATGAATCACCTCTAGAAATACAATTTTGTGTATCTTTTTTTCAATTTTTTTACATCTCTGGTGTTTGGGTGTAAGATTTCTTACGCCAAATTCCAGATATTCGGTAAATATCAGAACATAAGTTTGTCAAGTCGGCAACCACATGCATGAGGGTAGCTCCCAAAATTTAATATAGAAAGATACCAATCGAAGATATAATACTTAAGGACACCTGGAAACAACCTAGCTATTAGCACAATGTTACAAGTAAACCATTTGCTTAAAAGTATATGTAGACTTTATGTATGATTAGGTTGACCAATAGTAACAGGGTAACCGATCTTCGCAGCTCTGTTGTGGGGAAAGATTGACGAACATTAGACAATTCTGTTATCCGAAAATGGGAAACCATACTTGTAGTGGCGTATCTTAACCGTGAATCTACAATAGGCTAATTCAATTGTTGCTTTCCTGATAGAACGTGTTGAGGTTAATCGCAACCTGTCTATTCTAACCCGAGGACTTGACGGAACCGCGAGGGAGAGGACAATATATTGAATTCATTCTACATGTGACCCTTGCTTATGTGTGACCACGCATAACACGTTATATACGTAACAGACTGAACTTGCTCTTATTTTTCTATCGCAGTTCCTTTGTTTCCCAGATCTATAGCCGTGCAATGTAGTGGCTGAGCAAAAAATATACAATTTGAAATTCGGAACAGCAATCTAACAAGTATATAAGACCATAACCTTCTTAGTTCGATTTTCCAGTGCTGCATTTGAAGTATATTTTGGAGAACAAAGCTAAAAAATGGCTCTCACTTGTACAGATCCTATCAAAATTATTGCTGCGGTTATACTTCCGCCGTTGGGAGTTTTCTTAGAAAGAGGTTGCAAGGCCTCCCTTTTGATTAATATCATCTTAACTTGTTTTGGGTATATTCCTGGTATTATCCACGCTTTGTTTATAATTTTAAGATACTAGAAGTGATTTACAGACCATCCTAGAAATGTCATATTCTTTAGGGAATCCAGTTAATTGTTAACGGTTTACTATTAGGGCTTCTTAGGAATTGTTGCATGCTTATCTTTACTAGATTATTGATGCCATACATAAAATTATATTAAATAGTTTAGCTATTTTTAGTCTCTGAATTGAATAATTTCCTCGACAATGTCATCGTATGATCTCTAACCAAGTATTGTTGGTCTCTCTATGTGTCGTGCTATCTTTGAACTATTTAGCTGGCACCGTATTTACCTGTATATAAGCGGTTATGACTACTTGAAAATTTAATCCAAGTGAGAGCTCATCTCACATACCCTTAACATAAAAGACTACCCTCAATAAAGACATAAGTATATATGGCAGTGCATAAGTTAAAAGAGCCTTCATCACTGGATTCAATTGAATCTGACGTCGTGTCTGTGACGGAGTCTATTTCATCAGACCAAAGCCATGCTAAGCCGAATGCGGACATGCTGGAGTCTTTAGATAGCTTTTTTGCTCAGCTTTCTCAAGAAGTTAAAAAGAAGCTGTCTGAGATCACGGAAAGAACACAATTTGAAGAAATAAAAGACTCTTTAAGGCGTCTTCCGGTCATAGAATCAAACTTGGAAGCAAAGTTAAAAAATGAGATCAATCTGGTTGACTCCAAGAATAATATCACCAAGATAAATGATCCTATACAACCTAAAATATCAAAGAAGGGCCTTCCGCTGGATTCAGGTTCCAAATGGTTTAATATGAAACAGCCAGAGATAACACCGGCCATGAAAAGAGATTTATCAATAATAAAGCAAAGAGGAGCCTTAGATCCGAAGAGACATTATAAGAAAGAGAAGTGGGAAATACCCAAGTATTTTCAAATGGGCACTATAATCGAAGGAAATACCGAATACTATTCATCACGCTTAACTAACAAGCAAAGGGGTAATACCTTGGTAGAGGAGGTGTTGAATGATAGTGATTCTAAAAAATACTTCAAGAGAAAATACTCTGAAATCCAAGAAAATAGAACTAGTGGAGGAAAAGCATATTACAAGAAGCTCAAAGAGAAGAGAAAGAAGTTTTGATTGGACCCATAGTATCATCTACTGAAAATTGCATTTTTCATTTTATATCTGTATAGTAATGGACATCTTATTTGAATTGACTGTACACTCTATTAAAATCGTTACTCATATGCTCAATTAATCCTTCTACGTATGCCATTTCAAGTATCAAGAGCTTTAGTTTTCTTCCAACCCCGCTCTCTTAAACACATCCAGGCGTACTTGATCCCAAAGCTCCTTCTTTTCGTCCTTAGAAATCTTTACTTTCTTGCCGTCTGACAGCCTCAAAGATTTCTTTACACTATCTATTCTCTGTTTGTATTCGAATGCCGTTGTTGCTGCCGCTGATAAGTTGATCAAGTAATTCCTCACGGCAATTTCTTTGAATTCAAATCTTAAAAATGACTGGCTATCACCCGATGTTACAGGAGACAGGATGTCCTTAGATTTGGAGGAGTTAATTTGAAGTAGCCTTGATTGTTTCACAGAAACTTCAGCGACTGACTTTTTGAAATTAATGTCGAGGTCATGTTCCTGGTATAAATTTGATGAAAATAGAGTATATATCAATTCAGTATCAGTGATATGAGGTTGAATCAAAATGATGTTACACATACCAGCTAAATCTCCCACAAGTTGGGGTAAAGAATTTGAAGAATAATGAAAATCTGGAACCGAAGAAACTAAAGGCATCAGGGACAATATTAATTTACATCTTGTAACATTTAAGTTCCAATCAATCATAGATTCGGGAATGTTTTGGTATTGTAAACCAGAACCCAAAGATATTTTGTATAATTCACTGTCATCCAAATCGATCCCATCTCTTGAAGCGTTATTCTTTTGGCTTTCTTCAAAATAGAAATTCTCATGTAAAGCGATATCGTTGACTAACTGCTCAACTGTAGTAGATATAGGCTCCGAGTCTTCAGGAATAGTAGCTGTAGAGCTTGAATATATTGATGGAGCGGATCTCACGGAACGCTTGTTATTAGAAAAAACGCTGGAAGACAGGGATTTGTGCAGCTGATGTGGAGGTTTGCTGTATTGAAACTGGGATGGAGCAGATCGTATAGATGTAGCACCGGAAACTACCAGAGCTGGGAGTTGTTGGTAAATAGCATTTCTTGCCAGTTCCTTGAAATGACTTGGAGCCGCATATTGTCCTCTCTGTCTTCCAAAAGGTGACCCATACATTTCGGCATAAAATACTCCCAAATTCCTCCGCTTTCTAGGTCAGTTCATGATTTCAACAAAATAAGTGAGGAAAAAAGAAAGAGACAATGTCACGTGCATAAATTGAGCTCAAACAGCGGAGTCTTTGAAGTGAAGTGTAAGGAGCATTAGAAGAAAGCTAGTTGGGCTAAATACCTATTGTTGAAGCAGGTAGTATCATGAAAGCAGAAGTTCTGGAGCCAAAATTTCTGCCAGTACATTTTTCCCTTCTCTGTATGTGTCCTCACTATAAGATTGTCAAAAGGTTCCACTAAGGCCTCATCAATTTACCCCTGCATATTAAATGTTTTAATTTGTTAAATGAAAATCTATGTTCTACAGTGAAATAATATAAATTGATTGCAGTGCTACTATGTCAGCATTAGAGGAGTTCAGTTCGGAAGACTTGGGTTTCAAGCTAGCTTCAGAAGAACAAGGTCTAACAGTATTCAGCGAAGGAGTTGATCTAGTGAAAGCAGGATCTCATGAGCTAAATCTTCTTGCAATCTCAAACACTAAAGGGTATTATATATGCTCAAACACCGCTAGTATAGCATTTGGAAAACTTGATTCCATACATTTAGAAGAAGGAAGTGTGTCATCCAATCGAATTGATGATGTGGGGTATGTAACTCAGTTGTACTTTAACTGTGATGAGTCTCGTGTGTTTGTATTAACTGATGGTGCAATTAAATATATCGACTTTCATGATTTAACAGAAGACAATAAAAAGAGTCTAGAGTATTATGACCAGTTAGACCCTTCAAAAGTTGGCAAAACTGTTTCAATAAAGCCAAGTCCTATCTCTCCCGACTCAATTGCGTTTCATAATAGTGATGAAGATATCTTCGTGTTCGATGGTAAAACATTGAAGCAGTTAAATAAAGCAGCTTATTTTTCATGGACTTCAAACGGCAGGGTTATTTATATCTCGGAGACTTCTATTATTTCCACCTCTGTTCTTGGGGATGATGAAGAACAACTCAACTTCTCATTCGATGACATTGATGAATTTGAAATCGATGACTATAAAGTAGTTCACTTAAAGGAGTTGAAACCCAGAAAATCGTACTTCATTGTTTATGATAGAATTGATTCAGAGCTCGATGATCACGATGTAAAAGCTTTCGTCATTGACCAAGTTGGTGAAGGGCGAGTCATTGTTAAGGAAGCAGATGTTGCAGCCCCATTTGCTTCAGCAGCTCGTATTCCTACCTACTATACACAAGAGCTAATCAGCTGGATTCCAGAAGTGTATTTGACTTTGATCACATCTGCTTTATCAACGGATGTTAGCACCATCTTAATCAAAAATGATGATACTGTTGTGTCTATAGTGCAGTCTGAAGATACCGATAGAGCTCAGTTTCCGATAGATGATGCTTCTGGAGATGACGCTTCGCCCGTTGGTTTTGCTATTGATATCACTGGTAATGCAACTGTTGTGAAGAACCCATGTACGGGAATAGAGGAAGCTGTAGGTGTTTTACCTCGTTTATGGTCGTTGACACACACAGGAAAGTTGTTATGTTGGTGGATATATGATAAAAAAGGACTTCAAGATGAATCACTAGACTTGTCTCGCCCAATGGATCATTTTGTGAATAAATCGACATCAGCTTCAAAAGGAATGGAAAAGGCACCAAGTACAATTGAAAATTCCATTCAAGATGAACATTCGGTGGTGATGGATTCTAGTAAATCACCTGAGGTCCCAGAAAAGGCTGTAAGTTTTCAAAAACAAGTTGAGAATCCTTTTGGCTCTTCCCTGCTGAATGCCTTCAAGGTAGACAATAATCTTCCGAAATCTGATCATTCATCTTCTAGTAAACTTGGTTTCAATGCTACTGGGGCTGACACTATGTTATCGAGTAAAGATAAAGCCGCACATAAAGAACCCTCTGGTTTTGGAACTTCTGGTTTTGGACTAAATTCTAATTCAAAGCCGAAATCTGAATTCGGTGCTTCGAGCTTCGGTGGTTCAGGCTTTGGGCTGACTATCGAATCTAATACAAACTCCAGTTTAACTGCGTCAAATTTTGGCGCTTCGGGGTCTGGTGACTCGGAAGTAGGGCTTAATTCAAATGCGAAATCTGCGTCAGGATTCGGTAGTACTGGTTTTGGGCTAAGTTCAGAGACTAAGTTTAATTCAGGTTTTGGAACAAAGATAGATTCTAAGCCCACTTCAGGCTTTGGAAGTTCAGGTTTTGGACTGAATACTAATTCTAAAACGAAAACTGGATTTGGCTTTGGTAACTCTAACTTTGGGCAAAATGGGGGCACTCAGTCTAAATCTGGATTTGGTAGTTCAGGCTTAGGGTCTTCTGGTTTTGGTGCTTCTGGTTTTGGCTCCTCTGGTTTTGGTGCCTCTGGTTTTGGTCAGTTGAGCTCTGGTTCAAGTAAAAACCCATCTCCTGTATTTGGAGAAAGTAAGACCAAAGATTCATCCCTATTTCCCTCTTTTGGCACTTCGACCTTAGGTGCAAGTACGTTCACTGAGCACTCGACGAAAATGAGTGCCGATGCCTCAAGTTCACCATTTGCTTCATTGAAAGGCAATGGTCAATCACCTTTTGACTCAATGAAAGATAAGAAACCATCCCCTTTTGCTTCTTTGAATTCAACTCTGAATAAGGATGTACCTAATGCAAAGGAAGAAGATAAATCCGCTACTGAAAGTTTCAACAAACCATTTTTTATGGGAAAGTCTGATGAATCTCCTGAAAAGTCAACATTTGGTAAGTTGCCTGAAAGTGACTTTCAAAAGGAAAAGAGATCCAGTCTTTCCTTTGATGATTTTCAAGAAGATGTATTCCAGGGTAACCAAGATAGCATAGTTGATTATGATGACGATAATGATAATGATACAGATAGTTCAAATAGCGAAACACTGGATTCTGAAGAGGTGGGAGACTCGTCATCAGGAAACCTTTTCAATTATAGAGAAAGCTATGAGCTGAATTCAGAGAAACTAGAAGAGAATAGTTCATCTGATAATAAATCTTGTCATGATGAAGATAATAAAGAACACGAAAATTATGGAATTCCTAAGGAGTCTAAAGAGACGCGAGGACTCGCCCATGCTGAAAATCATGAGGAACTTGATACAGCAGCCGCTGAAAATGAGGATGACTTACTAGTAGGGGCTAAGAAAGACACTGAAGAAGCAATAAACACAAAACCTAATAATAGTCAAGATTTAGATGAATTAGATCTACAAAAGATAAATGCGAAGCCCGTTCCTTCTATGCCTTTATTAGAATCCTCGGGTAAAGCAAATGTGACATCTTCTATAACTCCTGGCAAACCAAATCACTTCCATGAAAAGATTTCATCAGGCTCAAAACTATCATCCTTCAATCAAAGTACAAGTACTCCTTCTTCTTCGACAGATGAATCAACCGATAAAAACTTAGAAGATGAAGTTCCTCCAAATCGTGCTCCCCAGTCCTCTTGTGATTTCCTACAATTCAATGGATTCGTTTCGAGACCAGATTTTCCGGGTACTGTAATTGAGCAGAAAACTGCGGAAGTTATTAGTAATACTGAAGGCTATTTGGCTACTCTCAAAAATAATGTTCATCTTCTTCAAAACTTTTTGGAATCTCATTTAATTGAAGATGACGTGAATTTTGACGATCTTTTACATAATCCAGAGCACAGATTGTCTTGTGTTAAACATCTCCCAGTGATTATCACGAAGAAGTCTAAACAGACCTCTAGCAAATTGAAAAACTTGAGAGAACAAAATCTGACCTTGTTAGAATTGATAGATAAAATTCAAATTACTCATGACAGAAGGGTACAAGTTGATAAGTTACTTAGTAAGGCTGCCTTGGTAGCAGATGATTATTCTTCATCAACTTGGTTATCCCGGCCTTTGGAGTTCAAAGATCAATTGATGCAGAAAAGCTTGCGTCAGAAACTTAAAAGAGTGAAGGACTTGGAGCAGGAACTTTTAAGCAAGATGATGCCTCTTAAAGCCAAAGTTACACTTTTGGATAATTCTTCATCAAACATAGAAAAGCTTATATTCCAGATCAATGAAAGAGTGCTCAAACATCTTGATAATATAGATAAGTTTTCCAAGGACATGAAAGACTTGAGTATAAATGACAATGGTAAAGCACTCAAAAAAGAAGATGGTAGCAACGATTTTATCACTGGCATTTCCTCTGCCAAATCCAAATTTGCTAAAGGCTTCAATGAGGAAATGATTGCCCCAAGATTAGTGTCCCTTAAAAGAGATCTTGTGTAACATGTTAGTGTATATATCATTTTTACATTTGCAGTTCATAATATATTTAGCGCGAGTGTAAACAAAATTTATCCGTAGTAAACAAACCAAAAGACAGGTATGGCAGACAGTATTGGCACAAAGGTGACAGTTCCTGGCACTAGAGGTCATGGCATCCTAAGATACTATGGTACTATTAAGGGTAAAAACGGAATATTTGGTGGAATCGAACTTGTAGGACCAATTGCAGCTTCAAGAGGAAAGAATTCGGGTGCGGTAGATGGAGTGCAATACTTTGAAGTACAGAGCCCGATGACGGGCTTGTTCTTACCATTCGAGAGAATAAAGTCAGAAAATCCACATTTGGCACACTCCAATGGAAAATCACTTGCCACTGCTGTGAGAAGGGGCATTGCAGATACACCTTCACCTGTTACCAGAAGTTTGAGAACAACTAACCAATCTCCTACAAAATCATATTCTCAGGAACGTCTTCCAGTTGAAAAGAGACGACCTGTACCGTCAACAAGCAGTAGCTCAAATTCTAGTCTGAACGGTAGTCCTCTGAAGAAACAGGAGGAAACCAATAATGAAAGTCAGCTTCAGAAGCAGTTAGACGCATTAGCTAGAAAACATGAACTAACTAAGACGGAGATATCAGAAAAGACCAAGATTTTGAATGAGCTAAGAACAACTGTAAGTGAAATACAACCCTTGCTTGAGGAATATGAAAATGAAGCGATCGAAAAGGATAGACGTCTTGAGAGACATAAACAAGAATTCGAACAAGCTAGAAAGGAATGGAAAGAAACATTAGATTTAATGGTTTCGAATCAACAAGAGAATGAACTTTTATATGAGGCACAGATTGCAGACCTTAATCGAAAGTGGGAGCAAGACAAAAATTGTGTAACCAATTCTTCCGATCCTGAGATAAAGAGATTACTTGATGAGTTGCAAACATTGAAAGAAAAGGATACATTCTACCAAGATTTAGAGCAGAAAAACAAGCAGCTAGCATCGGACATTGAACACTTGAAACAGAATGTTATAAAAAGCGATAAGAAAGACTTAAAGGAAGTGGATGAACTCAAAAGTCAGAATGCAGAGCTTGCCGAAACTATTAAACACTTAGAATTTAAGTTAGCTCAGAAGGATAATGAAGTCGAGGATCTTCTCCTGAAATCAGTTAAATCGATCAAAATAATGGACGAATCAGAACCTAAAGAACCTTGTGATCATTTAAAAGTAATTGAAGAATTAAATTTAGAACTTTCTCTGAGGCCTACATTTGACGAATTAACGGAACTTCAAAATTCAGTTCAAGAACTTCAGGAGATGTATGAAATGGAAATGAATAAGCAAAAAAAACTTCGAAACAATTATGGCAATGAGAAGCATGGTACAGATGAAGGGAGCGAACTCCCTCAAAAAGGCTTTGAAAATGGTTCTCTACAAAATAGGGTCTTGTCAGAATCTAACTTGAATCTTCCAGCTTCACAGAATCAACTTCCTATTTATAAACCAGAGAAGCCTATAGATCCTAGCAAAGGTAAAACGTCGTGGTGTGGTCTTTGTGAGAGGGAAGGTCACACTAGTCTCAACTGTCCTTTTGATGATAACATGTTTTAAAAATAAAACTTCAAGGCTAATGAATAAACTTGTATTTAATGTAAATAGTATTAAACCAATGTACTTAATATTGTGTATTCAAGAATACTTATTCCACTTTTAAGAAGATGTGCTTTGCAACTACAATTATAGAGCTAGTATCCAAATGAGTAGTCCCCATTAATCCAGCGGTTTACCATATCTAATGAATTCTCTGGCTGATCAAATGGAACCATGTGACCAGCATCAAAAATTCTTAAGAAGGTAAAAATTCCATGATTTTTAACTTGACCTGCAGTTTTACCGTCCTTTGTGATATACGGTTTCAAAGGCTCGCTTTCAAATGATTCGTGGTCTTTATAATCCAACGCATCAGACCAGGCATGATTACCTAACCAATTGCAAATAAAATCCTTGTCACCAGCATAAATTAATACTGGGACTCCTTTATCAAGAAGTTCTTTAACATATTGCTGGAATGGTCTCATCTCATCTCCACTTAAAATGAAGTTTCTAAAAACTTTATCATCGCATGATGTGAAGATGTCTATGTTAGACGCACCAACTGCCTTTTTAACAAATTCCAGATTCAAATAGTCATCAATATAGTCCATTTCAGCATAACAATTCCCACCGCCACTACAATCCTTTCTCATGTCGTATACATTAAGACCAGTCTTGGAGAATGGGCCGAATAATTTCTCTTCACAGTAATAGTTTGCCGGAACACATGTAAGTGCAGATGGTGCACTATAACATAATTTAGTCAAAGCAGCGCATTTTGGGTAGTCTTTTTCCATTTGTTCACATGTTTCCTCAGAAACCACAGCTTTTTCTCCTCCTTCTCCACAAGCCATTGGTCTATAGTATTCGTATTGTATCAAAGCATCTGTGATCCCATTCCCTATCAAAACAGAGCTAAGTTCGAAACTTCTGTCAGCGTGATTTACAATCTCACTCGCAAATTGAGGGATGTAGTGACCTGCGTAAGATTCACCTGCAATGTGAAACTTGTTTTTAAGTAAATGTGGAAATTGTTGAAAGAAAAGTTCCAAGAAAACGTAAACATCTTTAGCTGCAGCAGCCGTACTCTTTACATCATCACCGCCAGTATAAGAGTAACCCACGCCTACTGGTTGGTCCAAGAAGATAATAGATGCATTAGAATTCCATGAGTAAGGATTATACACCGGCTGTAAAGTTGCATTTATCAGTGAGGGACCTAACTCAAAAAAAAGTCCTGTAGCAGAAGAGCATCCAGGGCCACCATTCAACCACAAAATCAACGGATCTTCTTTAGGGTTATTTCTTGACTCAAAATACCAGAAGAAGAAATGTTTGTCTAATTTGTCTACATCTAAATAGCCAGTGTATTGTTCAACTGAGTCTAGCCCTAACATTTCTGGGTTGTTCTTTTTAAGTCTCATAGCATGACCACTAAATTTTTCATGAGAAAAGACCTTAAATTCACTTGAATCGGTAGATGAACTTGAAACAGGCTTTTGGAGCTTATTGTTGAACTTTGACACTCTATCCTTTAGCTCATACTCTTGAATCTTCTTTTTGACAAAAGAGTTACCAAATTCCAAATTCAATTGCTTCATTATTTTTTCTGAAATCAATTTGATGGCATTAGGCTCATCAACCCCTGGAGTATTTTCCTCGAGTGGATTTTGAAATACAAATTGCCTAACACCATCAAAAGAAGGAAGTGATAATCCACTTGCAACCGTGCTTAGACCGATCAAGAATGTTAAAGTTTGGATTTTCATTACTTTTAGCAAATTTAGCAAATCTAATTATTAACTTGAATGTGTGATTTCTCTAATTTTGGTGTATTTATATCTTCAAGATATCTTATCTCATTATACGGCCTTTGTGTCATTTAAGTCAATTGGAACCAGTACGGCACAAGAAGCTTCCACTTGAAGACAACATTGTAATTACGATAAGGAGCCTATTTTTATACCACATGAGGAAGATTATTTTTATCAAGTTCGATCCATAATGCTTCACCCTGATAGAATGTATGAGTGAGAAATTTTACAATGGCACAAATATATGTGTGTATGATATGTACTTAAATATAAATATATCTCAAATATGAAAAGTACAAAACAAAGGCAGAAAGCATAAAAAGTAGATAAACGCTGACCAAAGAGAAAAGTTGATATCTTATGAAGCCACATTGTTATGTCAACAGAAAAAATGAATTTGAATAAGCCATATTAATAAGCCATATTTATCTTCTTGACAAAACTTATGAATATGTAAGCCTTATGTCGCGATATTATTGTATCGCTTAGTAATCCCCACAGTATGGCATTGTAGTCCGAATATTTATATCATTTAGATGTTCATAAATTTGCTCCGAGATACAACACAATCAAATTACATCAATTGAGTTCAAGTTAGGTCAAAATGAGCAGTTCAATCACAGCAAAGCACCAAAAATTAATATTAATCGAGGAGACTGGTGAATCACTTGATGTTATTAAATATAAGGAAGATGCATCAGTTCCTGAATTGAGTTCACCAACAGATATCATCATCAAGAACAAGTATGCGGGGATTAATTTTATAGAGGCTTACTTCAGAAAAGGAATCTATCCCTCTCAAAAGCCTTATATTTTAGGGAGGGAAGCTTCTGGAGTAGTTGTAGCAGTTGGTTCGGAAATCACTGATTATAAAATTGGTGATAATGTTGCGTATTTATCAGCTTCAACCTTCGCCCAATATACCAAAGTTGACGGGAAAAGCGTTAAAATAATCAAATTGAGCCAAAACATTACAGATGAGCAGTTTAAGTTTTACGGCTCGGTGTTGGTACAAGGTTTGACTGCACTTACATTTGTTGAACAGGCCCATAATATTCAAAAGGGAGAAAACATCTTAATCTGGGCAGCTGCTGGTGGTGTTGGTAGATTGCTTGTTCAGCTTGCTTCCCAAAGGGGCGCCAATGTCATTGCTGTTGCTTCAACTGATGAAAAGTTACAAATTGCCAAAGAGCTCGGTGCTAACCATTTGATTAATTCTTCGAAGGAAGATATAGCTAAGAAGGTTCTTGAAATCACCGATGGTGAGGGAGTTCAAGGTTCCTTTGATAGTATCGGTAAAGATACTGTTGATATTACACTTGAGGTTTTGGCTAGAAAAGGTAGTTATGTGAGCTACGGTAATTCATCGGGGCCAGTTCCACCGTTTGCCATAACCCGTCTATCTCCAAAGAATATTAAATTATCAAGACCTCAGTTATTCGCCTATGTTGCAACTCCTGAAGAATGGCAACACTACGCCTCTAATCTTCTTAAGTTGGTCGACGAAAAGAAGTTAAAGTTTGAAATCACTAAGGTATATCCTCTCTCTGACTACAAGACAGCTGCATCAGACCTTGAAAGCAGACGTACCACAGGGAAATTGACTTTAAAGATCCCTGAGTAAATTCGGTTATGACTTATGTTTATTTGTAAAGAAATAATATATACTAATCGATTAATGACAATATGCTGTATGCTTCAAAGCACCAATTTTAAAACTGTCCATAGGATATGAATGCTTCGAAAAAGGATTCCCTCTTTTGAAATTAGTATTGAGCCAACTTTGAACTGCTTCTAATTAATTTATCGTATTTGTGAAACAAAAAGGGAACAGGTACCAAGGCAGCTGCGATACACCCAATTAAAGTACCAGCCCATTTAATATGCATCTTGGTGAACATCGCATGAGCAAATAGGGGGAACACACCACCAAATATGGATCTCAAAATTGTTAAGGCTGCTAATGCAGATGCTGAATAGATGGTGTAACAGTCGACAATGTAGTTGATACAAGGTTGAAAAATTGATAAGAATCCAAAACCTACAAAGCCTGCTCCAATGGTTGGAACAATCCAATGTATTCTTTCCGGGTAATCTCCAGTCCAGCAGAGCCAAAATAAGCCACATACCATCACAATAGAACCAATCATCATTGCAGGGAGTCTTTCTTTAGGCATAGGTTTCTGAGCCGATAATTTTATTGCTAATGTCTTATACCTAATATCGACTAGAATTAAAAGCCCACCTCCCAATAGACAGCCTACAAGCACTGCTATGTACGGAAGTTCTGCCACGCCTGCTTCGAAATGATAATTTTGCGTAAATATTAATGGAATTGCAGTTAACAACAAGTAAAGTAACCCATAAATAAATGCACCATAAATCGAAATCAAAAATACTATCGGTTCTGTGAAGAGCATATAAATAGGTCTTGCGAGATATTTAATAATGATATCATTTAACGAAAGCGATAAGCTCTCGTGAGGTGCATGTATAGTCCAATTTTTCGTCTTTTTTCTTATCAATCCTGCTTTTCTAACTAAAATTATAGGATGGTATGTCTCCCGGAAGAAAATAGTGCCCACAAACACAGCTGCACCAAAAAATCCACTCCAGTAGCCGTTCCATCTCCATCCTAATGACTTATTTTTGCTAGTAAATGCACCTATAATAGGAGCCAAGCAGGGACCCATACAAACTGACATCCCGAATGGTGCCATTGCTCTACCTCTCGTTTTCTGTGAAAACATATCACCAATTGTAGATGCAGAGATAACTAAGGCAGCGGAACCGAAAAAACCATCGAAAAATCTGCAAATCATAATTGTTCTCATATTCTCGGCGGTTGCAACTGCAAAGGAGAAACATGTTAAACCCAAAGTCGATGGCATTAAAACAGCTTTTCTGCCATATAATTCTGATAATGGACCCCATATTATCGGCCCTAATGCAAATCCAAACACATAAAGTGAAGTCACAAGAGTCCCTTCCGTTGTTCCAATATGATATTTTTCTTTGAGCTCGTCAAAGGATTGTGATAAAAGCGCTGATCCTAAGGTGTTACAAAATGAAAACGATGTAACCACTGACGTGATGAAGAGCTTCCAACCTATTGACCAGTTGTAAGGATGCAAAGGATCGTCCGGGCCATCAAAAGAAACCAAATAAAGCTTTTCATCGCCCGGTATCGGTGGATACTCAAGGCCAGATCCCATAGGTGGAATTTCGTCCGTATTATTGAGAGCTTCCAAAGGTTTTTCTCCTGTTATTACACGACTGATCGTTTTTGCGTGTTGCAAAAGGGAACCCCTGGTGCTTGTTCTTGTTGTCCGTCTAGAGAGCCCGTTGTGCTTTTCGGCAACTTCGGCTTCATCTAACTGGTACGCTTCGTTCTCATTGAGGTTTTGTTTGGATGTTTCTGAATCAAGAGACATCTGTGATGTCTCTTTGTACAGGCTGGACATGTTCGTTGCACAAGAGACGAATAAATCGTTTGAACTTAGTTGTAAATAATATGACTAATGAAGATTAACCGAACCGAAGTCTTTCGAAGCTCCTTTTTTTTTATTTTGATTCTTATGTTATCACGTTACGAAGGAAGATGATTCGAAGCCACTTGATATATTAGGTCAGTTTGGCACCTTGGCACTTGTATAGAAATATTGATAAATCTCGAAATATTTTGTGGTTTTGCGATGACTTTGACAGCTTCGTGCGTGAAATTGAGATAGATACACAATTTTAACTTCAGATAGTAAATTTACACAGACCTCAAATTTTGCAATTGTTAGTATACCATAGTGACTCTTTATCTTTTCTAATAGTTGCATCCGTTTTGAGTCTATATATACCGTTTAGGAGGCAATATAATACATTTCTGCTAGCAATAATAAGCATTATTGACAACAGAATTAAGCCGTTGTATGTAAAATCGCATATCGGGTCGTATCTTCCGAGAACGGCTCGTATCTTCCGAGAACTGTTGTTTTCCCACTACTAAGCTATCTCTAAAAGGTATTGGTCGGTATGTAATTACCCCTTCATCTGTAAAAAACTTTTACGAGATGCTGACATATCTTTTGAAGATAAGATAACCCCTATCAACCTTTCGACCATTGTTCTAAAAAATTTCAAATAATGTTGGAGTCTAAATAACTTGAAGATATGGATTTACACATTCGAGTACAATCGAACTACTTTGGTCTCTATAGCACATTTTGGTGGCAAAATCAAAGTGAAAAAACATTTCACAATTAAGAAGTTAGATGGAAACACGTACCCCTCTTGTATGGTGATCTTAGTCCTCGTGCATCATGCAAAACTTCTGGGGAGTTTTAGTAATTATGGTCGGGTTAAAAGTGAATTGCTGTAGATTATGACCAGGGAGACCCATGTTTTGTGAAACTATACAATTTCACTTTGCCACCTTACGGCCGTAAGCCATTTAGTGCTGTGTATACTCTAAACATACAGATTTTATATGCATGACATTGCAAATTACAAAACATACTTCTATCTTCATTTTTTATGACTTAATCTCCCAATTCAAGCTAGTTTCTATAGCTCCTCGTTGTCTAAGCCAACTTCATTGAAAGAGTCAAGAATGTCGTTGAGTCAAATTTCCTCACTTTTCTAGCACTGCGCTGTCAAAGTATTCGTATTATTTATATTATGGTCAATAACGGTCAAAAAAAAATTAAAAAAATTCAGCCCTTCTGCATTTTACGGCCGTAAATTGCCACTTATAATCTCCGTTTAAATTCCGCCACATTATATATATGTCTTCGCAGAATACTATTTCATAAAATTGAAGGAAAGCATTGACTTCAAACAACTGCAATGTCTGAACCAGAGAAAGAAAAAATCTCTTCTTCAAAAGAAGAGATTTACAAACAAAATGATGCAGGAGACGGAACAAGGGCAGAAGATCAGTATTTGCATGGCACGAAGTTAATTTTGTGCCTTATTTCGGTTTTTTTGTGTATGTTTTTAGCAGCTTTAGACCAGACAATTGTTTCTACTATTTTGACCGTTGTCAGTAATAAGTTTGGTGGTTTTGACAAAGTCGGTTGGATTACTTCTGGTTTTTTCCTCTCTATTACCGTTTTATGTGCAACATGGGGAAAGTTGTCTGTTGTTTTTGGCCGTAAGATAGCCATGTACGCTGCAATCATATTATTTGAGGCAGGATCCTTAATGTGTGCTTTAGCAAATAGTATGAATGTTCTCATTGGAGGTAGAGTATTAGCAGGTGTTGGAGCTGGTGGTTTACAATCAATAACATTTATCATTGTTGCAGAGGTGGTTCCACTAAACAAAAGAGCTATGGCAATTGCGATGTTTGGTGCCGTATTTGCTGTTTCTTCAGTTGTCGGTCCGTTACTTGGTGGTGCCTTTACATCTCACGTTTCATGGAGATGGTGTTTTTATATCAACTTGCCAATAGGTGCTGTAGCATTTGCCTTCTTATTCATTGCTTTCAACCCGCCAAAGACTCAAGGAAGCATTAGGCAAAAGTTGAAAATGATTGATTACGTGGGTACATCTTTCTTAACAAGTGGTTTGGTTGTCTTCCTTTTGGCTCTCACTTTTGGAAGTGGCAGTCAATACAGTTGGAATTCTGGCGCAGTTATCAGCTGCTTCATAGTGGGTGGATTTTTGACCATTATTTTCTGTATTTGGAATTTTAAATTTTCGAAGAATCCTCTTATTCCACCTGCAATTGTTGCAGTATACCAGGTTGATGCATCTGCTATAATGTTTTTTGGAGCTTTTGCTTATTTCTCGGCATGTATCATATATGTGGCTATTTATTTTCAGGTGATCCATGGTGAAGGTGCATTTAAGTCAGGAATACATTTGTTGCCTATCATTATTCCAGTTGTTATTGCTTCTATGACTACTGGTATCCTTATCAAAAAGACTCGTTATGTTAAACCATTTGCACTCTTTGCGGCTGTTTTAGCACCAATAGGACTTGGTTTATTGACCTTACTTGATGTTGATTCTTCTGAACCCAAGAAAGTTGGTTTGTTGATTCTTTCTGGTACTTCTGTTGGTACTTATATTCAGTCTTCTGTATTGTCAGCCCAAATTGCGGCACCTGATGTGACTGGTGGGACTGTGATGGCAACTGTCTACGTTACTTTCTTTAGGTCATTTGGGGGAGCCCTTGGTGCGATCTTGGCTCAAGCTGTCTATTTTGCAGCTTCAAATAATAACATTGTTTCTGCGATGGCAAACCTTAAAGACAAACTGTTGATTGCTGAGTTTTCAAAGTTTAACTTCAATGAACTTGTCAATTCTCCAGATGTTATAAAACAATTGTCTCCCAAAGCTCAAATGTTCATCAAAGTGCAGCTTATGGATGCTATTAGAGACGTTTTTTATATGTCTATTGGCTTTAGTGCCATTGCTTTAGTTGCAAGTTTATTCATTACCAACAAAAGAGTCCCTAAGGAGGTTTATGGTGATAAGCCTAACACACAGCCAACTGATGAAGAAGCAAACGGGGAAGCAAGCGAAGAGACACAAGGAGAAGATGATGGTGAGCAAAATTTAAAAGAACTTAGTGAAGATGAAAGTGTTAAGAGAGATGGGGAGGAAAGCGTTAAGAGAGATGAAGTTAAGGTTGATACCGAAAAGTCGTAATGCCTAACAATATTTTTTAACGTCATGGCAATTATTTGATACTAATATTTATTTGATTATTATAACTTTGTAAATAGGATTCTTTCATAATTTAGTAATTTACATTCCGGAAATCTTTAGAACCAAGTTGACTGGATTATCAGCAAATCACACGTACTTTCATAACTTGTTCAGCCAGTTATGCTTGCGTATTGTCGATAATGGCAAAGAGAAACTTAAACAATTGAGCTGTTTTATGCTTTACGGCCGAAATACTATGAGTTCCATGACATTATAAATATGTCTTTGCAGAGTACTATTTCATATACTTGGGAGAAAGCATTGACTTTGAAAAACTGCAATGCCAGGACCAGAGAGGGAATAAATTTCTTCTTCAAAAGAAGAGATTTCAAACAAAATGATGCAGGAGACGGAACAAGGGCAGAAGATGAGTATTTGCATGGCACGTAGTTAATTTTGTGCCTTAATATCTATTTGATTGTTATAATTTCATAAATAGGATGCTCTTATAATTTAGTTATACATATCCCAGTAATTGCATTTGAATTTTTGAAAAAAAACTAAACTGAATGTAGACTTTATAAGTATTGTATGCCAACAAAGTAATCTATAAGTATATATATACATAAATAAAAATATTCCAGTTATAGTCAATGCTGGCTATTCCTGTTGAAAGACATAAAAGTCCCTAATATTGCCAAATCATACAAAACTTTTAGTGAACCGGAAACAATAAATGTAACCCATTGTAAGCCATGTTGGGTAAGAAATCCCACAATAGTTGGTCCAACTGCCTGTGCTAGTGTTTTAACCACATTGACATATCCAAATACTGCTGTTCTGTTCTCTGGAGGAACCAATGCAGCAAGAAAAACGTGCTTAGGTGCAATATCCATATTCAGCGTCGATGCTCTAATCACTAAAATACCCAAGGTGACAGATACGGTGTTTGGTACGGGTACGAATGTCAAAAGAATAGAGGCTGGTAAATGTGTTACCACCATAGTTGCTACCGGACCTATTCTCTTACATAAAGACGTACTTAACAAGGATGTAAAACCACTAACAATGCCCGTCGTGAAGAAAATTGAACCTAAATATGAAGCTGAGGTATTAAACTTTTGTTTGATATAGTAAGACTGCCATGATAATGGAACCAATGAAGACGCAAAGGAATCCAAGGCAAATAATAATGACAAGTTTACAACAAGTCCAACAACTGATCTGTCTAAAGATGTGAAGAGACTAAATCTTTTTGCCCCCTTCACATTTGTCTTCTTAGAATCATTTTGCAACAACTGAGATTGTTCACTCACCAGCTGTATATCACCACCAATATTTGGGGGTTCAGCTGCTGAAACTTCAGTTTTCCATTCTATTCCATCGGAAAGCATAAGTGATGCGAAAAACATTATAAGTGAAATAATTGTGTAAGCTAGAAAAACAATCCTATAGCTCTCAATCAAAGAGTAATTGAGGGAATCATTGCAGAATTCCACTAGCATGCCACAAGCGGCAGCTCCT
The DNA here is from genome assembly GCA_030570455.1 of Priceomyces medius. Classification (NCBI taxonomy): domain Eukaryota; kingdom Fungi; phylum Ascomycota; class Pichiomycetes; order Serinales; family Debaryomycetaceae; genus Priceomyces; species Priceomyces medius. The sequence goes on along the minus strand of JAJLVV010000004.1, from coordinate 23,010 downwards.
AAAGCAGCAAAAAATGTACCGAAGAATGTGTACCATGCATAAAGATCAGAGCGCTTTTCACTTGGGGCAAGTGATGCAATTGAACTTTGTTCCACTGTTCTGAAAGGACCCACCTCACCTCCACTAGGGGTCAAAATACCAAGAAAAGCCACAACAGTTAAAACAATGTGGTTTTCAAAAAAGAAAAAGCATGAACCTGTAAGAGTCATCATTGCAGAGCTAAGAAGTAATACATTTTTTCTTCCAAATCTATCAGCTGCAACTGATAGTAAAAAGCTCGATATCAAATCACCAATGAATACAACAGTCATAAACACTCCAATTTTGTCTTCATGAAAATTTATTTCACGTAAAAAGAGGGCTAAGATCAAGGAAGTTGCACCAAATCCTAACAACCTTATCATTCGTAGAGTGATAATAATGTAAACATCGTTGTTCGATTTTATTAACGTCTCAAGCCCAATTTCATCAATAGCTATTCTAAGAAGTCTAATCACACCACCGTTTGCCATAGTTATTCCTCTAATACTCTTCTATATAATTTCTAGCTTAATTTACATATTTATTTCATATAAATTTAGGTCGTGGGTAAGCCTCCGGTATTGAACTAAAAATTCGCGTTGCTTATTGTTCGTATCCTAAAGGGTCTTTCTGACGTAAATGTTACATACTTTAACGGGTGGTATCTGTTCCTTAAATTTTGGTACGAGAAGACGTAGAGATTAGGAAAGCTAATACGCCACTTTCTAGGTGAATATATTTTAAAGAGTATTCGTCTGTATTATTATACATATGAATGTACATTAGCTGTTCGAGCACTATATTTAACAAAAACTATAACAGGTTGGCAGACGAAAGGGATATCGTAGGGGAGGAGATAATGTTTTATTGCAACTAACTGAAAGGCTGTATATTAAAAGCCCAAATACGTGTCACCGAAACTTCTCCGTCTCATGCAAATCCATAAATTAGACACATGGCATTATCTGTTGACTGGTCAATATGCAAGAATACTTAACTTTGTATTCTCCTTCGGTGACCTACATTTGTGACTTAATGTGCACTTACATGCTTCATCTAGCTGTAATTTGCAAGATGTGTATGGAGAATGTATTTTCTTCTTTCGATTCAGTAAATATATTTACTTTAATAAGACATCAACCTCGGCATTCAGGTAATATTATTCCTAGCTCACTAGTACGGCACCATAGAAATTACTAAAAATTTTTATCTAACACCGGCAGCATTGATCGGCCATTGGGACGTTCCGATAAATTTCGACCGGTAACAAATATTGTTGATGAGCAAACAATTTGTGGTTCAAAATTTTGCAGCAACTCATTAACTTACGACATGCCGAAAAAAACTTTAATTTAGACTAATTTATCATGAGTTAGGGGCTCATAAGGGTTTGTTATGGAGGATGGTTTCCAAATATATCTTTGTTTATACATTGGCACTAAAGAGATAATATCTGACATTGAGAAGTTAAACCAAGAAGTTGAAGGTGCAAGAGATAAATTAGGTATCGATAAGATCACGTATGAATCAGATTTCAGAGAAGAAGAAGATTCGTTGAGTATTCAGTGGCCGGAGGTTGCATTAATCAATGAAGAAGATATTAAAGCCATTCACCTTCCAGAGCAGGGAGATGCACCTTCTTCTTCAACCGTTAGAATGTGGGTCATTGCAATTGTGTTGAGTGCCGTTGTTACTGGCGCTGATTCCTTTTTTTTTCATGAGATTTCCCACAATCTCAATCTCGGTCATTGTCATTCAAGTGCTATGATGTTTATTCCCATATTTTTATCTTTAGTAATTCATCTTTTGGCTCTTTTCCATACACTACTTCACATTCAGTTGAAACCTGAAAAGAAATAATATTCTTCTATTATTAAGCCTATAGAGCTTTAAATATATCCTATCTGGCTTCTGATTTTGATTTTAAATAAAAGTGCTGCATGTAAATTTTAAGCTCTTAGGCTGTTATAGATGAATGTATATGTACATATACCTAGTTTTTGCTAATATAGGTACACCATCAATAACAATCTCTACAACTCAGTTCTTAAGTTGCTAAAATTATTTTTCGCAGCTATTGCCGCAAAAAAGTGGTACAGTACAGGTATCCATATTCTAATTTTCATCTTCATGGTCAGTCAGAGAGCATTAGTCTTCATCTGCACCTTCAGTCTCCATTAATCCTCTCTTACTAACTAAAAACCACGTGGTTCCTATAAAAATGAATGATATCGTGCACAAGGCAATCGAGCATGCGTATGATACGTGGTATTTGGGACCAAACTTAGACTGATAAATGAGAGGCCCAATTATTCCCATGAATTGAGTGCTACCATTTGTAGCCCCTATCGCAAATCCACTTGCAGACGTTCCTTTTACCACTCTAATTCTGTCTGGCCATAATATAGGGTAAAGACTGTTAGAAATCCCAGTTCTATAATGTTAGTAATCCGTGAACTTATTTCCTCTTATAAAGTTATGAATAGAATACTTACGCTATCACAATCATCATATATTTTGTCGTGTTATCGTTTACTGTGAGAAGAACAATGTAACATATTATCTGACAAAAAGACATAATGAAAGCCACTGGGAACGCATTAAGTTTTCTCTTGTGAGTTAAATATCCCAAAACATTTAACAAGATAAATCCAAAAATAGAAGGAGGTACTTGCATCAATTGAGTGTTTGCTGTATTTGTAAACCCCAATTCATAAACAACTGTAGGAAGAACAAATGATATTCCCCAGCCACCAATTCCTTGGAAGATCCATATACCTATATAAGTGTAGAAAGTGGGGTCAAGAAGCAATGTCTTAATCATGGACCAATCAAAAAAACTATCTTCTTTCTTAGATGATGTTGGCGGTATGCTGCTCAAGACACTTAACTTTTCATCTTCTGTCAAAAATTTACTATTTTGAACGTAATTTGGAAGATAAATGATTTTAATGATCCCAAGTATTATTGTGGGAATACCTTCAAAGATGAAAACCCATTGCCATCCGCTCAATCTACCCTTCCCGTCCATAAAAGATATTCCGTAAGCTAGTAACCCACTGAATGCACTACTTAACATTCCGCACGAGTAAAAGAATGCTATTCTTTTAGGTAGTTCTCTTGGTTTGTAGAAGAAAGACATGTGATATAAAACAGTAGTATACCATGATGATTCAAAGAATCCGAGGAAGAACCTGCAAGTTAAAATTCCAGAATAATTATAAACTGTTGCTTGTAACATTGACACAACCCCCCAGGAAATCATTATTCGAGATTGCCATATTTTTGGTGAAACTTTCTTCGCTAAGAGAGTAAATGGAGCTTCAAAGAAAAGATATGGATAATAAAAAATAGAAAGACACCAAGCCCATTGCCCTGATGTGAGATTACCTAGCTGTTCTTTGATACCATGGCCTTGTTCTAAGTTAAGAATTGCCACATTTGAGATATTGGTCTTGTTTATATTAACAAAAAGATACGAAACTGAATAGATGAGAAGTATCCTAAGGTCGATTTTTCTTAAAATTCTTTTGAAATTATTTTCAATATCTTCTTTATCTATAAATTCAAAGTCATCGCGTTCTTTGATGTTGACACCGACAACTTCAACTGAAAGCGACTTTTCATCAACTGGTTCACCCATTTTATCTACTGATACAAGCAATCTATTTAGAAGAGCTTTCTGGTGTAGAGCAAATATTTATTCGAGGGGACAACGATCACATCATCTCCCTGATATCTTGCTACATATCAAGATCTATAATTAGCTATACGTATTTTACCGTTCTCTGTCAGATCCCAGAACTAAATTAGCCATGAGCAATAAATAAGCCAATTATATTTGGCCTATAGGAAGGCTATCTCCCTCACAGTAATAGATTACCCTATTATCGACCAGTGTTTTAAAATGAAACGTTTCGTAACCACTTAGCCATACCGTAAATTTTCTCCAAACGATAAAAGCCACCACAGCTGTCGCAATTTCGCAACTATCCCTGAATGTACTATAAATTTGATTGACATTTCAATTTAGTATAGTATATCACGTTAGATATTGCACAAAATCAAAAATGACCATTCAAAAAGGACCAAAGGAATGGATACCACCACAACCTACCAAGGAGAAACTAAATTGGGCTGAATTGTACGTTATTGATTTAAGGAAGTTTGACCAGCCTGAAGGCAAAGAAGAGTTGGTTCAAGATCTTAAGAAAGCAGTTAATCAAGATGGGTTTTGGGCAGTTGTTGGAAGTGGAATTTCTGAGGATGAAATGAATCGGATGTTTGCTTTAGGTGAGTTTTTCTTCAGCAACTATACTGAGGATGAAAAGAAGGCTCAAGAAGTGGATTTTCCAAATGGTAACTATTTTGGATATAAAATCAGAGGTAACAAGACAGTTTTCGGTACTGACGTTCCTGATAACGTTGAAACGATCAACATTCCAAAGTTCACTGAGGACGGTCATTTTGATAAATACTTCAAGCAAAAGTTTATAAAAGAATATCGATCTGAATTGAAAAGCTACTCTAAGAAATCTTTTGAAGTGGCTAGAAAGTTGTTTATTCTTTTCGCCAGAATCCTAGAGCTAGATGATAACTACTTTGTTGACAGACATCTTTATGATGATCCAAGTGACGATCACTTCAGATATATGAAGTATCATCCCAGATCACTAGAGGATGATGCAAAAGTTGAAAATATTTGGGCAAGAGGTCACACTGATTTTGGAAGTTTAACTTTGTTATACAATCAAGCTGTTTCTGGCCTTCAGCTCAAGTTATCAAATGGCGAATGGAAGTATATTCCACCAGTTAAAGGAGGTATAATTTGTAATATAGGAGATACTCTCAGCTTTTGGAGCGGGGGTTACTTCAAATCTACTGTTCATCGTGTTGTTAGACCTCCACAAGATCAAGTTAATGCTCCTCGTATTGGAACTTTCTATTTTGTACGTCCTGGTGATAAAGCTCAGATCGAAATTGTTCCATCTCCGTTATTAAAAAGACTTGGGTTATACAAAAAAACAAAACCAGTGATAGGTACTGACTATGTCAGAAGTAGAGTCAAAAACTACCATGATACCACAGAATATCTCAAGCAAAGTAATGTTAAATTTAAAGTCGGTGAATTTGAAATAGTTGACGGGCATGATTGAGAACTCATTAAGCTTATGACTCCATGCGTATTAGTTTCATAATTCATCAAGAAATGAAAACGTAAATTTACCTTTTGTATGGTATGGTTTATATGCAGATATAATATTATATACTCTTGGGTTATACAGAATCAATTTTTTCAATGTTATCAAGATCTGGTCTTCTTCCAGAATCCAAGTCCATTTCTAAAAGAGAGACGTATTTGGTCTTATTGATCAATTTTAGAAAAGTAAATAGAATGAGGAAGAATGGCAAGAGAATATATGCGTCGACAAAATTACCTGCGTCAAAGGGCTTGAAGTCAGACCAGCCTTGAATTAGCGCAAGAAATATGCTTAAAATCAAACCGATCAACGGTAGCACTGGAAACCACAAACCTCTATATGGAAGTTCATCCAATGATCTACCCTGTGCCTTCATGGCTGCTCTAAATCTAATGTGTAGAAAGCAAACAGCACCCCAGACTATGAAAACTGCCACACCTGACAAATTCACAATATAGTTATATGCCTTGGCGGCACCTGTACTAACATTCATTAACGATAACAAACCAAAAAGGTTCATCAAAATTACTGCTGTGTATGGAACACCTTGTCTATTGACTCTTCTGAAAATTTTGGGGGCAGATCCTTCCACAGCTAGATTCACAATTGTACGAGAACCAAGGTAAATGGAACTGTTAATAGCAGAAATACACGTTACAAGGATGAAAGCATTGATGAGATGTGCACCACCATCCCAACCTGCTCTTTTCAAGGCAATAGTCATTGGCGATTGTAGTGTTTTCTTTCCAGCAGCAAGTTGAGGATCATTGTATGGGACAGTCAATCCATAACTTATAGCAACTCCAATATATACAACTAGAATTCTCCAAAATGTTTGCCTTATTGCCTTTGGTAAAGCTTTCGATGGGTTCTTACTTTCGCTTGCCGCTAAGGCAACGGACTCCGTTCCAGAGTAAAAGGTAGAAGCAAATACAAAAGTACTAGCAAGACCTTTGAAACCCTGGTGAAATGCACCTGGATCATTCCAGTAATGAAAGCCAAAGGCTTTAGTTCCTTTCACTCCCCCTGCAACGTATACGATAGAGAAAATGTAAAATGCGACAAGTCCCACGATTTTAAACAAAGCAAGCCAGTATTCAGCCTCTCCAAATGCACCCACACCTAAAAACTGAAATGCTAGAAATGCTGCCCAGAATATTAGAACATATCCGTACAAGGGTACTTGGGGTCCCCAATATTGCATTATTGCTGCAACTGTATTGTATTCATTTGCTAACACGGCTATCCATATAATCACATAGTACCAGCCTACAGTACCACCAAACGCTGGATCCAATATCTTGTTTCCTAAAGTAGAGAAGGCTCCTCCTGTAGGATACATAGTCGATAACTCTCCTAAAGATTGCATCATCGCAAAAGCAATGAGTCCCATTACCACAAAACTTATCAATAAACTTGCTGGGCCATTCTCTAGTGCTAAGGATGCTCCGATTAAAATACCAGGACCAATGATACCTGCAAGAGCTATCAAAGAGAGATGTCTATCCTTAAGCTTTCTCTTCAACTTAGTGTTGCTGTCAACAACATGTTCTACACTAGTTGACTCAAATGCGTCAGAGCTCCACCCATTCTCTGATTTAGTTACTTCCATTTTTTAGTAGTATTCTGCTACTCTTTACCACAGTAAATGATGACTCTGTTATCCAATACATTCATTTAATTATTTCATGGTTATCATCTCATCACTTGAGCCATGGCTGGAATTCGTATAATCACGTGATATGATATTCATGTTGATTGTGGTTTATGCCTATATGGCTAACAAACGACACTTAGCTCTAGATTGCTCTAAGAGTATATCAATGTTATTGTCAATAGATTTCCCAACGCATAGCATAACTCTTAGTACTATCTTCTTATTAATAGCTTCATTCAAGGTAGATTGCGAAACTTGTACATTATTATTATATGCACATCAATACTTCATATTGGTATACGAACAATAAGATTATGCTAAAACTGAATTACGCATGTTAGATAACGAAAACTGAAGTGTAAGAATTAACAATTAAAACCTAGAAAGCTCTGAACTAAATTCTTCCACCCAGTGAACATTAAATAGTAGATGACAAAATGTCTTTTCTCTTCTTTAAGTAATTCGTTGCAAGGATTGTCTATTGTTTACTCAATTGAGATGACCCATAAAGATACGATTTGATATATTAAGGCCAATTTAAGTATTTAAAAATTCCATACCCCTAAGTGTATTTTTGTAGAGTTCTCAACTGCTTTCTTGAATATATATTAGGCTATAAAAGACTTGAACCTCTCGATTGAAAGCTAAAATAGTCTTCAGATCTTATAAATAAAGTCGCATAAAAATTTACTGAGTTTCTCATCTCAGACGGGTTCCCCATGAAGTTACAAATATCAGGCGTCGTAAAAAACCTGTCAATGCTGCTTGTGTGAATAACCCCCTGAATGACCATTTCATGAAGGCACAGTTTTTATTAGAGATATGGATTTCTTAATGTAAGTGCAATAAAAAAATTTTTTCGCAGCTTTTTGCAACAATTATACTTTTTAATTTTCGGTAGTATTCGTATTAAACATTGTATTCATAAAGCCTAAAACATGTAAACAGCATTTTGGAACAAAGTTAAATTGGAAAAAGGAGATTTCTCCTGACTGAAACCAATGAATGAGAATTCAAAAAAGTTCGTATTTTAACCTAAGAGCTTTTTGGCTTTGGATAGCGCAAAGTCTCTTCCTTTTGCAAAGGCGATCAAAAAGCTGGGTATGCCATATCCCATCATTACACCCACCCCCCCATTCTTTGATATGGGAATCATTATGGTAGGTTTGTGGTATGAATAGGCTTTAAGGATTTCACTCTCTTTGCTCAAGTAATACTTTTTGATATAGGATTTATACACACTGATTTGATAGTAATATAAATCAACTACATTGTTTTCACCTATAGATAGAACGTCACCAAGTACCACAACATTTTCATATCCTATCAACCTGAGATTTTCATCCGTTTCTATGTACCCTTTTGAATCTAAATGTCCTTCCGGTAGAAACTCTGAATTCGGAATATTCATTGAAGTTGAAATAGCTAAATCAACAATTTGTGAAGTATCATTGTCGAAAAATATTTTTTGCTTTCCATCTCCTAAATTCTCAATAGATGTAAATCTGATACCATTAACGATGTTAATACCAACGTCATTTAACTTTCTTTGAGTGGTTTTAGCTCTATCTTCTCCCAAAGTCATAAGCGGATGCTTTTTTCCTGTGTACATGGTAATATTTCGACCTTTACTGAAGTAGAAGCCTAGCTCCCCAGCCAATTCAACTCCTGTAGGGCCACCTCCCAAAATGGCAATTGTTTCAGCTTGTTTTATATCATCATGTAGTAATTTTATAGATTTTTTTGTGTCTTCAATACTCGCCTGTAGCTTAAAGGCATTATTATCAGTTCTGGTTCCAGTTGTGATTACTAAATAGTCATAGCTCATCGTGATTTCATTTCCCTCTTCACTGATTACCAAAAGTTTATTTTCTTTAAGGCAAATTTTAAAACACTTACCTTGAACAAACGAATATTCTTTGGTGGGTGCATACTTTTGCATTGCCTCCTTTATCGAAAAGATTGTCTTCGGAATTAACTCAGGTTTGACTATAACCCTAGGCGAGGCTATATTGAAGTAGGAAAAGGCTGATGGTGAAACTAAAGTAACATGAATGGAGGAGTCTATAATTTCACTAAAAATAGCTTTCATTGCTTCCATTGCAGCGTATGAGCCTCCGAGAATTACTATGTTGAGTAAACTGTCCATTGTATCAGATTAGGTTCAATTTTTTATCTTTCGCTTGCAACTTTTCGAACACAAAATGTACGTTAACCTTATTGTTGATCAATAGCTTCCTTCCATATCAATTGGCTTATATAACTACAGGTTTTCAATCTCAAGCCGGTTTACGGAGTTGACTGTTAAGTTTAGGACTCCGCATAAATGCTAAACCCCGAATAAATGCTAAACCCGGAATAAGGCCGAGTAAAATTCCATTAGAAGAAATGTTGCAGATTGATTCTCATTCAGTTCTTCAAGATTTATATTCAAATTTTGCGGCAATACGTTAAGCAACATTTTATATTCTACCTAGATTACTTAACCTTAAACAATGTGATTGCTAAAATCACTCATATGACTAAGATCAACCGAGCTGTATCCCCTTAATTTAGACACTTCAAAATTGTATTGAAAATTCGATTAATATTCAAAATTGTTTTTTGTTTATCTATTGAATCTTGTGTTGAAACAATCATCAAAATAATGAAAAAGGGGCATTAAATATAAATTATTACAGTAGAAGGGATCAAAATCAGTAGTATTATGTTGCATATGATATAGCAAAGTATCTGAAATATCAGTTTTTTGCCCCCTCCTCCTTGTTGAAGAAAAATCGCTCTCTGCTCTTGTACTTTCTTCGGGAGTTTTTTTGAACCTACATGGAGTCGAATCTGAGCTCCTTAGTTCCGTCAATGCTATTTCAACTTTATAAGATCTTCTACTGTGGATATAGGAAATTTTTGATTGAACTTACTTCGGTTAGACATCGTTCCAAAATAGAAATCACTGGATATGATGACATTGAATGCTTAATTTTGACTTTCAGCAATTAAACAAGCTTATCTGTATAGCATACCAAGTTTAGAAATTGATTTAAGAAATGTGCCAAGCATCCTTCAAGAAACCCACGTAATTTCATTAATAAGTCAAAATAGTAGCTACGGTCATTCTGAATGGTTTCCTCTGACATAAAAATACTTTCTGTCAGCGACATTGGCTTAACACTTACGGGCTAATCTTTCGGCTGAGAAGTTTAAGTGATTATTATGTTAATTATATAAGCTTTGGATAACAGTAATTTAGCTTTTATTTATAAAAGAATTCATTGGCTGGCTGTACACTTTCCTGATTTGAAATATTTCAGACGTATGCAAAGCAAAAATGTGGCAGCAGCGAAAAAATACCGTCCATGAATTTGCAACCTATATGTCGTACACGATCGACATGATTATCTATCCTAAAGGAACAGATCTTACACATTGAGGTTTACCAATTGGTTTAAGATTATAGTATATATACTTATTTACCTTGGCTTATTATCAGATTCACTTACACTTTTCAATAGTAAAGACCAGCTTCTTCAAGTTCATCTTCTCTGCTCGTGCTATTCTTATCTAAGAATGGACGCTCACCGAGACCGACAGTTCTAACACCTGTACGAATAACTTCTGAATTGAAGTAATCGTTCGTAGCGGTATGATAAGTTGATCTATTATCCCAAATAGCAATGTCATTCTTATTCCATCTAAAACGAACTTGAATATCGTGACTAGTTGCTAAAAGTTGATCAAGGTGATTCTTGAGAAGAGAACTTTCATTATCTGTTAAACCGTTGAACGAAGTAAAGTGATGTCCAATACTAAAAACTGACTTCCAGCCTGTAACTGGATTGGTTCTGATAATTGGATGAATCGCAAGTAATTCATCTCCAATATTTTCAGGAGCACCCCTTTCATCTGAGTAAATCTCAAATTTACCTTCAGCAGCCTTCTTAAATCCGGGTTGAGTAAAAGTACCTGTTAACGTCTCTAAGTACCCCCTGAGTGACAGTGAAAGCTTATCATAAAGGCCGTATCCACTACCCCAAAGAGTGTCACCACCTGTTGGTGTATTTTCTACAATCTTGAGTATGGCATAATTTGAAGGCACTGGCTCAAAGGTTATATCACTGTGCCATCCTCCATTTGGGTTCTGTCTCCTATACTTGTCCTTCGAATAGAGTGATTTACCCAACTGAGATGAAATAATTGAAACTTCAGGATCTATTTGCCCAGAATTATCATTTTTGAGAAAACCACCAGCTGGAGCTGTCGGATGAATATGGAGACCGGATGTACTCGGCTTTCCTGTGACCTTTCCGAGCTTATCAGCTAGAATTTTTTGTTGCTCAACAGTGAGATCTTGGTTTCTGAAGAACACAACTCCACGACGAGAAATAGTGATCGCAAGTTCACGCAACTTTTCGTCGTCTTCGAGTAATTCACTCAATTGAATAGTTGGAAACTCTCTTCCGATTTGAGGGGTCAAGTCCAGAAATTTATATTCCTTCTCAAGTATACCAGTCGGTTTAAAATAGGTGTGGCTTGGTTTATAGGATGGGCCTTCAGTATACTTTTCTGCATATGGTGATGGTCCTTCAACTACCCTTTCAGGCTTCTTAAAGAAGCCTTTCTCAAGAATAGTATACTTAGGAATACTTTCTTCTGGATTTGCTGCTGTTGCAGACACCGGAGGAGCCATTTTTGAATAGGTAAAGCTGATTTAATGTCAATTGGAATGAAATACCAAGTGTTTTTTAGCCTGTTTGATTGTTGAAAAAAGTTTTTGATTTGTGATTCACGGAGCTTATAAAGCTTTGATTTCGTAGATTATTACGCAATTTCAAAATATAATTTTGTAAAAAGTGTGGCTGTTGCTGGAAAAAAATGTAGCTGTGTCTGTCAAAATTGACAATTATGGGAAAATTGTTCACTATTCTTACCACAGTAATTCCTGCACATTTATAGTGCTAAACTCGAGAGACGACTCCTTATAGAAATATATTCGTCCCCTCTTCTAACAGATCAATCTATGCAGAGACATTAGTAACCCGAATTTGCAACAAGTGGCTACGATAACGACATAGCGGTATATCGTTTGTGGCACTGTTTTCAACAGCCATAATTTCGTATTTTGATCCAGCAAATGACTCCATTGATGATCTGACCTACTGTGTATGAAGACATGTGTCAGGTACAAAAGAATATCTAGTATTCATTATTTCAATAGTCGGAATTCTAATCAACTATTTATAATTAAAAAGTACCGTATTTCCATTTTTCGTGCATGATGAATTATAACTTACTACCTTGTAATTAAATGGTGAAGAGTGTAGAGATCAGAATGTGTTGAATGGAAAAGAAAATAATCGGAAACGAGGTGCTGCAGCCACACGTCTATCAATCCATTGTGCTACATTTGACTAGCGACATTAGTCTATATGCTGGGTTTATTGACTTTTGATATTCCATTAATTGTATCAATCACCTATTCATTACAGCATTAGTATATCGAATCAGCTCATTTATTAATCAAAAGTCCCATTATACTTATGTTGTGTGGCATTTAGAATTATCTTTATACAAAACATTTCAACAGGTCACATAACTCTGAGTCTTGCCCTAAATGTTCAGAAGAACTACTTTTACTAGACGAAACTTGAATAGGAATCATACAGCCTTAAATAAATAAATAAATATCATGTTCATTTCTGGACTTTCAAGTATAAATATCGTTAGCCAATACTACATAAACCGTTGCTAATATCGTGTCCTGCGTGTAATATACGCAGGTTTCCCTAATATGAATTTTTTGCAACCTTGGTAGTTGTATCTCTTGATCTCCACTCCTTTTGGCGCCGTTTAGTAAAGGCGCAGCTAGCACTTACTATTCTGGACATTATTTCTTAGATATAGTATTGGCTTTAAGGGTGAAAATCTGCGCACAACAACTTGACGCACGGTGCATAGTAGAACTATTAGAATTAATACACCAACCAATAAGGCCGATTATGTTAACTTTACTTGGCTATATTAGTTTGAATTTCCTGAGTTCAAAAAACGTCATTACACATATTTTACCTACTTGTGGTTATCGTTGAAAAAAAATCGATGATATATTACTATAGATTAGTCAATTAATGTTCTCTTTGGTAATAGTGGGTTGATAGATAAATATAGTTGATACTATAGTGAATAGAAAAAGTTCACACTGAAAGGTATGCAACTTTTTAAGCGATGAATGAAATTGACTATCGTTAATGCATGAAGTCTCTAGTAGAACTTTTTTTAATAATTTTGAAATTTCAGATGCAGCGTGATGAATAAATGGTCGTTCACTTGTTGCATTTCTCAATTTTACCTTGATGGCTGTCGCATAAGGGCAAGAGGATGAAAAACAAACCCGTGTTACGAACATATAAAGAAGACAATAATCGAGTACACTTTATATCTTTTTACTAAAATCAAGATAGTTCATAAGAGATGCTTAATTGGGATCCAAATAATGTCACTATCGGTAACGAGTTAGTACCAAATTCATGGAAGATTTGTGCTCTTACTGGTGTTTTTGATGGCAACGACTATAATGGATCACTAGGAGCACGGATATCGTCTATATTTGTTATTTGGATTGTATCCACATTTTTTACCGTCTTTCCCTTATTAGCAAAGAGATTCAAAGCCCTTAAAATCCCCTTGTATGGATATCTCTTCGCTAGATATTTTGGTACCGGGGTGATTGTTGCAACCGCCTATGTCCACTTAATGGACCCAGCCTATCAAGAAATAGGGCCTAATAGCTGTGTTGGAATGACTGGAAATTGGAGTGAGTATTCATGGCCCCCAGCGATTATGCTTATTTCCATTTTCTTCATATTTATCGTGGATGTGTCTTCACAAGTCTTGGTTGAGAGGAATTATGGTGTTTTGGATATTGAAGTTGACATCGAAGAAGCTGTTGTTCATAAACACTCTTTTGTGGGGCGGGATACCAATGATTCTGAAGAGCTAAACAATTATCACAACACTCTTGGAAAAAAATCTAGCGATGTTGAAAGCTCTTATAACTCAGTGACAGAGACCGAAGCTGAACTTAACTTCAGAATGCAATTTTCTGCTTTTCTAATTCTTGAATTTGGTGTTATTTTCCATTCCGTTATGATCGGTCTTAATCTTGGCGCTGTTGGAGATGAGTTTAAGACACTATACATTGTATTAGTCTTCCATCAGTCATTTGAGGGTCTTGGAATTGGGGCAAGGCTCTCAGCTATCCCATGGCCAAAAAATAAACCAACCTGGATTCCTTGGTTCTGTTGTATTGTGTACGGTTTAGTTACACCGATGTGTATTTCTATTGGATTAGGTGTTAGAGCAACTTATGCCTCGAACTCTTTTAATGCAAATATAATCCAGGGTGTTTTAGATTCTATCTCCGCGGGTATTTTGATGTACACTGGCTTAGTTGAGTTGTTAGCAAGAGATTTCCTATTTGATCCCAAAAGAACTAGAGATCTCAAAAGGTTGACATTTATGATTATAGTGACGCTACTTGGTGCAGGGGTTATGGCACTACTTGGAAAATGGGCTTGAAAGTTTAAGCCTTTAATAATTTCTATACAGCGTAATTTAAAAGTTATTGTCGTAATTGTTAAAAAAACCGAAGCTCTTTAGTGTAGTTAAATGGCTGCGAAATTTTTTTTATTAAAAAAATATTTTATCTCGGGGATTAAAAATGCCAAGAAAAGGAACGATAAGAAATTATATTGCAAAGCCAGTTAGGAAACATACTTCACAATCAAAATTTTTAGTAGAGTTATAATATAAATACAAAAATATCTTCAGTATATTTCGAAATACAAAGTATATACTTAAACTCAACAACTGAGGAAATCACGATTCAAAAATCTTCATGGAGCATTTTGTTTCTTTCTCAAGTCGAAAACATTCAAAACAGATTCTGCTGCTTTTACACCAGACAATGCCATAGCACCAAAAGTTGGGCCCATTCTGTTAAATCCATCAACTTCGGCTAATTCCATACCAGTCATTACTAAACCTGGGGCCACTTCTCTGGTTCCTTTCACAATTGCATCTTCTGCAGAGTTCATGTCCAAACCTCTCATATGGCCCATTTTCAAGATTCCCAACTTTTCTAATCTCTTTGCACTACCGGCACCAAATGGACCATCATGTCCTGAGGCAGAAAGAATAACATTTGAGTTGATGACATTAGGGTCCATACATGATTGAGTATCATGATTGAGTGAAACAAGTGTCCAGTTAGTAACTACACCTGTGATCCTTAATTCTCCTGTAGTCTCGTCACGACGAGTAATCAAATCTTCTACAGCAGTTGCATTGAAAAGTTTCACATTAGGAAATTGAAGAACTTTTGATAATAAGGTTGACATGAACAATGCAGCGTGCTTAACAACGATATAGTCGCCTTCATCTTCATAATCTATTCCTAATTCTTCAATGAAAAGGTGGGCAGGCTTTCTCAAGATCATAGCCGAAAACAATTGACCTCCTAACCAACAGCCACCTCCTGGACTAACACTGGCTTCAATAATGGCAATTTTGAGTTCCGGGCGATTTTTTGCCAAAACGTAAGCTGCTGATAAACCAGCAGAGCCTGCTCCAATAATAACAACATCAGATTCGGCGTACTTATCTAAATCATGGAAGTATCTCCTTGTCATGGCACGGGATACTGTTGATTCTCTAATTGGTTCAAAACTGAAGTTTTCCCAATCTGCAAATTTAACATCAGTATTGGAAGCATCAGATTTCATGCTAACGATATTCCTTTTGGATACGGTAGACTTGAAAGCGTGAGTGCGCGAAGCCTCGAGAACAGAAGTTGGTGGTGCCATTACGATTACTTAATTAATTACACTTGTAGAATTATCCGATCTACATGTTTTCTTGAAGAAACATAAGCTTCTTTAATAGCACTCTTTACGGATAATCATACCCCGTCGCACGGATATATCCATAAAATTAGATGGTCAACCAAATACATGTGTTGCTTAATTACGTTTAGAGCGTTGCTGATCTACATTGATACTGCAAGATTTGGGGCTTTGTTACCTACAACGTCCGAGCGGAAATACAAGCCCGTACTTTGATTAACTTTCAGAACTGATATGATATTTTTGAATGCAGTAATAAATGGAGCCCGTTGGAGCAATTGAAATATCCCTCATAGTACCCGTAACATCCATACCCCGCTTTCAAAACAGCCCTGGTCTATTCTCTTTGAGCCAGTACCTTGATACGCATTTACGTGATTATGATATCGCACAATAATCTTCTAGATATTGGCTTACGACGAACTGTGTAGAACGCGTTCACTTCATTAGATGATCACTAGTCTATCTGCTACTACGACAGTATATACTTGGAATAAAGTAGTATCCAAAGAAGTGGTATCCAAAGAGGAAAAACTACTATTTTAGACTATTGCTTTATTTCATACTCTCTGATTTGTCACAACCGTTTTTAACTCAGAGGTCGTAATAGGGACAGCTATGCAGGGATAAATTCAGTGACTCCGAGTCATCGCACGACGTAGGCTTACTAGGGATTCGGATGAAGAGTATACAAATATATGGTAGTCTGGTATAATCATACTCTAGACATAGTTACAGATGGACAAATGACCTTTCTAAGAACCCTTGAATATTCTGTTTTGAAATGATCAAACTTAATATTCAAAGGATTTCATTGTTGTCATGAATCTTGAATGTATGATGTTACATACTTTTTTTAGGTTCTTAAGCTGATATTTTTGGCTAAGATTTTCATTTAATAATGTATCCGACTATTAATGAGAAGCTTTCTATACCTTATGTAGGCAATCAGAGAAAACTTTATATTGCAATACCTGATATTCGGCGAATACCATTACTCGTCTGCATATAGAAAGTAGTCGACTTTAGATCCCGGAGGAAAAGGCACCGGGAGGGGCTTGAAACAGTAGCGAGAAAATATGTTACATGTAAAAGAGAGATTGTTGGGTTTGAGCCTTTGATAGTTCAAAAATTGCCCTTCTTTTTGACTCCTCTTAAAGTAAACAATCTTACATTGAGTATTCATCAGTTTATCTTCGGAAAAAAGAGGACTTGTAAATGTTGCGGCCTTATTTTTCTTATGATGAGATTACGTAATCAGGAAGACAGTTGGAAGATTTGCTATAAAATGACGATTTAGATTCTTGATGATGCAAGTTAGGATTTTTGAGGTAAGTAGAATCAGAGTATACAGCATTAGGCAGTATGAAACGAGAAAAATAAAAAAATACAAATTTAACAAATGAAATTAGGTAAGAAAAAGTGGATCAATAAATTAAGTAGAATAATGCGAATATTGTCAAAAGTGAAAAATACTTCAAAAATACTAATTATATTCTAACAACACCACCTATAAATAATACCTTTTGAGATTCTTCCTTCTCAACATGTATTCTTAAGAATCTCTCATTTAACTGGAAAATTGAATTAATGGGACCTAAGAATTGATTAATTAAAAGTTTCCTTAGAAATCTGATTGAAATCTTGAAAGGATTTTTTGTTGTGCCTTCTGAGAAATATGTGCGAGATCTAATGTTGTTGTTCTCAAAAATGTGAATTACGGGTACAACCCGCTTAACAAGAGCCCCATTATCAGATCTTGTTAATTTTCTAACTAATGTGTTATGATCTGGTACACTATTGAAAATGGAGTCGCTCAATTTATCATTAATACTGATCTCTTCCATAAATCCGAATCTCAAGATACATTTGAAATGTCCAGGAAGTTTCATCGAACCTATCAAAATTCTATCATCTTCAGGAACAATAGGGATCGTCATTACCCTATAAGAACAGAAAATGAATATCAGGGGAAGAGAACCAAAGGTTGCAACTAATCTGTTGTACACTTGTGGAACAGTATTTGGTGATCTCAATGTTTCTTGAGGTGAGTCAGAATACATTATAGCAACCCCATCATATCTTTTCAATGTAAAGCATCCAAAATTCGAATTTACAATTAAATTCTTATGGCTCTGAATATTAGGGTTATCTGAATTGAAACAGACTTGGCACCCGTCATCCTCAGATTCAGAACATTCTGAATCTTCAAAGCTTTCATTTTGTGTCTCATTCTCGGCCATTACTCTTCCCTTCGATAAAGAAAAGATTTCCTGTGCATCCCGTTTCTTAAATGAAGGGTAAATATCACCGATTTTGGCCCGAGATTTGTACTGCTGATAAACCACTTTTGTTCTACCATATCTCCAAAATGAAAAGAATGAGAAGAAAATAGCGGCCATTATCAACAGAAACCATGCTCCATGAGGAACTTTTTTTAAATTTGCGACAACCATCACTATTTCCAAGGGTAAGAAAATCAATGCAAATATAATAGGTACGAAAACAGTGAAGTTATAGTAGTAGATCATGCATATAATCATCAATATGGAAGTGACAGTGAAATCAAGTGAAATTCCTAAACCATAAGCAGCAGTAACGCGATCAGAAGTTCGAAATCCCGCTGTTGTGCAACATACACCAATAAGAAGCAAAAAGTTTGCCATAGGAATGTACACTTTACCCACATAATCTGCAGATATATGAGTAACTTTAAATTTAGGAAAGCAATCTAAATTAATTAACTGAGCCACAATACTGAATACACCCAAAATCAAAGCTTGACTTGCAATAATAGTACTTAAAGTAGCCAATACAAACATTATCCAATAGGGCCCAGAGTTCAACCCGCCTGGGATCGAATAATAAAAGGGATTTGAAATGGCTTCGGGAAATTCAACTAAGTAAGCAGCTTGACCTAGGTAACCAATCATAAGACAGACAAAAACACAAGAGATACCTATCTGGGTAGGCAATCTTCCAAAATGGCCCAAATCTGCAAACATCGCTTCAGTTCCCGTAATCGATAACATAGCACCACTAAAAGCATCAATACCTGAGCCTTTCAACAAATGTATTGCATAATAAGGCGACAAAGCTCTGAAAATACCTAGGTGATAATTTATAATATTGTAAAGTCCGCAGATGACTAAACCAATTAACCACAAGAAGACAATAGGAGCAAAAGCAAAGGAGATTTTATTTGATCCAAACTGTTGAATGACAAATAGTATAATAATTATGACCTCTGAGACAACTAGGACATCTTTGAAATCAGGTTGAGCAATTTGAATCCCGGAAACAGCACTCAATACTGACGTAGTTGGCGTTAAAAGTCCATCTGAGAATAATAGAGAACAGCCCATGAAACAGCACACTAAAGTTACATGAGAAATGAATTTCACAACCTTAGGGCGATATCTGAAATCATGCGATTTTTGGAAGAACTTGGAATTTGAGGATTTGAAGCTAAATGTTGTATCTTGACGTTTCAAGAGCTCTAAATCACTCATTTCTGTTGATTGTTGGAAGGTCACCCCTTTGGAACCAACTTTGAGAACCCTTGCAATCTTAGCATATATTGCGACCTGGCCACCTTCACCGTTGTTTGGCCCAAATATCAAGACGATAGAAGCATACTTAATCATCGTAATAATAACAAATAGATAGAAGATCAACGAGACGGCTCCATATAAGTCTTCCGTGGTGGGTTTTCTGTGAGGATACTTAATGGTGTTTAAAACATAAAGGGGAGAGGTACCCAAATCACCGTAAATGGCACCCAACGATGAAAAACTAAGCAATGCAATCTCTTTCCAAGATTGTTTTTTTGGGATTGGGATATCTGTTGTTTCCCCTATACCTGATTCTTCGTCTTGAGTCAAATTATTGTTATTGGCCACCTCCATATCTGTAGATCGCAAATCTTCGTCTTTTTGCTGGAGGTGGTCTTCGCCGAAAGTGATATGATCCATTACCTAGTGCTGCAGCTAGAGAGATTCAAGAAACAAATGGCGAAATTAAGAGATATTTATACGAAGACTAATATATGTGCATCAGATATTTTCAGCAGATGTTTCTGAATATTTTTTAAAAGCCATGGTAATGCCTTTGAATAAAGAGACAGATCCCCTATTGTTTGTTACATCTACGTCACCACTGAAATCCATGTAATGAGCCTAATATTCGAAAATCTATTTCAATGTTACTTTACTAATAAAGAGATTCTATTCGCTACATGAACTTACAATTAAAAAATTTTGAGCTAATTTAATCGTTTAATCATATGTTTATATACGGAATTTGTATTTCCGTACACCTACTTTGGCATTGCCATGCTAGTGAGCCAAATGAGGGAAATTTTTTCAAGGTGAGAATTTAGCAAATTATTTCGCTCATAAAAAAAAACGTGTGAAGTCAAAATGCAAAATATCACTCAGCTATGGATCTGTTGCAAACATGAAATATACTTGAGTGTGTGCTGTAAGCGATTAATATATGCCCTATTTAAGTTTTAAGACTATTTACAACAATGAATCATCGTCCATTGCAAACCTGAGAGGCAAATATCTTTCATGAGCGTTGGATTAATGACTTTGTTTCGTTGAGTTGGAAATAGAAAATCCCTCGAAATTCAGAGGGATTTTTTCTAAATTCGACACTTGGGGACACAACGGCAGAACAGGACATTACCTGAATTATTCCCTCATACCTATCCAACAATGTACAATTATTGGAGCATCATGATAAGAAAATCATTCTATTACGGGTAAGATTGCAACATGGGTAGGTTATGAAATTTTACCACAGCGAATAATAGGTATTTTTTTGCTGTTGTACAGACCATCTGTACAAAAAAATTCCCAGTGGCCAATAATTTAGATAGTATAAACTTAAGTACAATCAGTCTTCAAAATAATTCTTCAAACAGAACAAAGGTTCACAGAATAGAGTGTTAAAAACGAAGAAGTTGTGCTAAAGTTGAAGAATTGTGAGTCCAAACGGATCAAGGATTTCTTTAAGTCGAACAAAGATTTCTGAACACAGAGGAAAAGATTGGAGAGTTAAGAGGTCAAGCATACAATAGATCACAGCCAGAATCTAGTGGCCATATTTGAGGATTCATTTAACACAATAGTTTCTGAGAGTTTTGAGATTCAAGTAGTTAGATATCAAATATATTTCTATATTTCTATGAGGAAGTATAAATACATCCGTTTAATGATTTTAAAAAGAGTGTCTATAGAATACAGGGTCTAGTAATGACCTAGTGCCGCCTGAGTCTTTAACATATATCTAGTATGGATCCTGAAATCGATCATTAAGTAAATTTTTGGTATGTAAATGTCGAAATAATTCTTTCTGAATCCCATAGAGTTTATCCTGGATGATAATAGAATCAAAAGTCTAGTAATCTTATCAATTATTCTCATCTTTCTTAGTCGAGAAATAACAGGGCAACATATAACACAAATGCAATGTCCTGTGTAATTGACGTATATTTATGAGAGGAACGGTCCCTTTGTCCTTTAAGAAACAATCCTCGTTTATCTAAAGCATAATGCAACTTTGAAGATATGGGAAACAGTTCAACCCTGTCCTTATGAGTGTGAGTTTACTTAATTGAATATATTGAATATGTTACATTGCCTTCACACTGGAGGAAACATAGTCATTTGACATGTTTAAAACTTTTATTTTATGAATTACATTATCCAGCGCTGGCAGCGTTGGGTAGGTAGGTGGTATGTGGAAGGCATTATAACAAAACAGAAAAAGCGCAAAGAGAAATTTATAGATATAGAGGCATTAATAGAGTAAGAGAAAATAACACAAAAATGGATGTGTCCTATCTGGGGCCAACAATGTAAGTTAGCGAATCATAAGACAAAATGCAGAACAGTCAGGAGCATGTAATGGTAAATGTAATGATGTGGGTCTAAGGAAAGTGTCTAGGATGGTGCCTTCCTGAACACAGAGTAGCTAATTGAAGAGTGAAGGACGTAAATAATCCAAGAATTCACCAACAGAACGCAAACCCTGAAAACACTAGAATGACTTTAGTGTTGATGGATCTTGAGATTGGTAAACGTATTTGAAAGGTTTGGTAATTTACCAGTATATGAGACCTGTTGATTCTTTGGATATGGTTAGTTAGATATCAAAAATAAATATATACCGCTTCATGAGTAAAAGCTTAATGGTGTGAAGTTTTTTCTAGAGATAATATCAATACACTCAATTTCTTTTAGTTCCAAGATCTTTTGTATTGCCCATAGAATCAAAACTATTGTCAATTTTGATGAGATTCTTGTATTAGAGAATGGAGAGCTCAAGGAGTTTGATACACCATGGGTCCTTTTTAATACTTCAGGTAGTATTTTCCAGCAAATGTGCTCAACGTCTAACATAAATGGTAAAGATTTTGAAAAGAGAGATAAAACAAATTGAAAACGTCGATATTTTTCAATATTTAACTGAAAAGATACAGATAAATTTTAGATACTTTGCTGAAATACGTAAATAGCCTGTAAATAATTATGCTTCTTAACTGGATGAAGATGTTCTTTTGCTCCACATTACATTATGGATGATAGTAATTGGGTATGTAAATCAATTCCATATAGCCTCGAGTATTTCATAAGAATATTTTGAAGTTATCAAGAATCAAAATAATAGCATTAACAGGGATTATTTAGAGATATGATTTCATCGATTTTGTGTAATTCAATTTTGCAGCCATACATCAATATCAAGAACTTCAACTACGACCGAAGGAGTTAAATATTATTTCCTTGAGCATCGGCTCTTTTGCTATCAAAGCATGTGAAATTTTTTATTACAAATAGACCGCAATGAAAACACTTGAGATTTCAAGTATAATGATGATTTTTGAGATATTTGAGATTGGTTAAAGTATTTAAAAGGTTTATTAATTTAACAATGTATGCTATGCTTATTCTTTAGGTTCACATATTTAGATATCAAAAATAATGTTATAGCTTCATGAGTAAACGTCAACACATTTATTTATTATTTTGAAAAAGGTTTCTATAGAGTTTATTTCTATAAAATGTTTAAATTATGTAAACTCTTCTACTAATTTTCTTAAAAGCTCTTAAGCCACAGCGACAGTTTCATAATTTTTGCAAATGTTGCGAAAAAAGACATATATTAATGTACCAAATAATATCACTAAAAGGTTGATGATATAAAGTTTTCTTAGAGGCGATAT